>CM076672.1:117548915-118748915 GCA_038501925.1 Xenopus petersii | reverse complement strand
ACTAATGTAATCTGCAGAAGCATATAGGAAATTGCATGATTGTTAGAAGCTGCTCAAACAAATTGCTTGTTAGTGAAACACATCACTACTAAGTTGTGATGAGCCAATCAGCTTTTAGTCCAATCAAAATGGTCAGGTAGACGACAATCATGAAGATTAGACGGAGAGTCTTACAAATCAATTTGAACTGATGAAGAAGTAATTGTCATTACTATCAACTGGATCTGACTGTATAGACCGGCACAGCAAAGTTTCCATCTATACCGGCCAATTGTGTGGCATGCTGCAACTCTAGTCACCAGTAAAATAGAATACGGTAGATAGAACAACCCCTGATAACTACATTGTAGAATACTGGTGATTATTTGTACACTGCAGTATCTGGACACTACGTTCAAATATGCTCCATACTAAACAAGGAGATCAGCAGCTACTGTACACTTGTTATTATCTTTACACCATTATAAATGCTGGTTTAGTTATTGTCGAGCAAAAAAGGTACTCATTATTAGGGTAAGAGCAAACC
This sequence comes from Xenopus petersii, assembly GCA_038501925.1. Lineage (NCBI taxonomy): Eukaryota > Metazoa > Chordata > Amphibia > Anura > Pipidae > Xenopus > Xenopus petersii. The sequence continues at coordinate 118,748,389 of CM076672.1, read as the reverse complement.
GGTCAAATGTTTGCTTAAAAAGGACATCATTGAAACAGACAAATTTTTTAATGCTCCATAAAACTGGTTTCCATATACAGTAGAACATGTACAGGTATGGGACCTGTTATCCAGAATGCTCGGAACCTGGGGTTTTCTGGATAACGAATCTTTCAGTAATTTGGATCTTCATACTTAAAGGGGCCGATTCACTTAGGGTCGAATTTCGAAGTTAAAAATACTTCGAAATTCGACCCTCGAATTGAAATCCTTCGACTTCGAATATCGAAGTCGAAGGATTTAGCGCAAATCCTGCGATCGAACGATCGAAGGATTTTAATCAAACGATCGAAGGAAAATCCTTCGATCAAAAAAAGGTTAGCAAGCCTATTGGGACCTTCCCCATAGGCTAACATTGACTTCGGTAGGTTTTATCTGCCGAAGTAGGGGGTCGAAGTTTTTTTTAAAGGGCAAGTACTTCGACTATCGAATGGTCGAATAGTCGAACGATTTTTACTTCGAATCGTTCGATTTCGTTCGACTTCGATCGAATGCGAACGAATTTAACCAATTCGATGGTCGAAGTACCCAAAAAATACTTCGAAATTCGAAGTATTTTTCATTCGAACCCTTCACTCGAGCTGAGTGAATCGGCCCCTAAGTCTATTAGATAATCATGTAAACATTAAATATACCCAATAGGCTGGTTTTGCTTCCAATAAGGATTAATTATATATTAGTTTGGATCAAGAACAAGGTACTGTTTCATTATTACAGAGAAAAAGGAAACCTTTTTTAAAAATTTGGATTATTTGGATAAAATGAAGTCTATGAGATGGCCTTTCCATAATTCGGAGCTTTATTGATAACGGGTTTCTAGATAACGGATCACATACCTGTATTGCATTTTATTTCCCGTGCAAATCTATTATGTGTTTTAAAAAGGGGTGAGAGAAAACATTTTTCTGTTTTTGATACACCTAGCCTTTGTATTTAGCACAAGCTGATTGGAGCCAACATTTGTGTATGTGTGCAAAGGAAAATCTGGCAGCATACAGAAGGGGTTCACAAACAAATTCATGAAGCTTAGAAAAAAAGAAAGAATCAGCCTGGTTTTGCTTGTACTGATATTGTTTTCTACAACCAGACTGTTATATGGGGAGAGTGACAGCTGCTACCAGGAAGGTACGGATGGTGGGAGCTATAGTTCACAGAAAACTGGACCCTCGTTGCCAATAGACAATGTCATTCACAAGCAGAAAACCCTAGTTTTAAAGAATAAGAACATATAGCAGCGTATCTAGGGGAATTAGGTAAAAAGAAAAGATGGCAATCCTAATTCTGGCCTTTGGAAAACGGGCAGTGGTGAAATCAATTGGGGGGCGGAGCTATGACATATGAGGGCAGGAAAACAGGCAGGTTAGGAAGATACATACACAGCACAAATACCATTGTATGCAGGGCCGCCATCAGGGGGGGACAAGCGTACCGGGCCCGGGCATGAAGGGGGGCCCGGCAGCGCTGCATTTTTTGAAGATCCGGGCCCCCCTTACGAGCGCCCGAGCCGTACGTCTTGCCTCTGTGCTGCCGAATGCGGAAGTGCCAAAAAGCCAAAGCCGATGCGCCGAAAAGACCCGAAGTCACGGAAAAAGCCGAAGTCACGAAGCGCCGAAAAGACCCGAAGTCACGAAAACAGTCGAAGCCGAAGTCCTGAAGCAGCGCAAAGACCTGAAGTCACGAAAACAGCCGAAGCCGAAGTCCTGAAGCAGTGAAAAGACCCAAAGTCACGAAAGGAGGTGAAGTTGAAGTACTGAAGCCGTGAGTTCAATTCTACTGAACACCAGTTTGTGTATTTTTTTTTTTTTTTAATCTCCTGGCCACCAATGTATTATTTTAATATTCTATAGGCCCCTGCAACCAATCTTTTTTTTTAAAACATGTTTTTTTGGGGCCCCAATTTTTTTTTTAACTCGTAAGGGGCCCCTGACGCCAATGTTTTTTTTTTTTTTTTTCAAAAAAATTTTTTTTTTTTTTAAATTTTTTTTGGGGCCCCAATTTGTTTTTAACTTGTAAGGGGGCCCCTGCCGCCAATGTTTTTTTTTTTTTTTTCAAAAAAATTTTTTTTTTTTTTCAAATTTTTTTTTGGGGCCCCAATTTGTTTTTAACTTATAAGGGGGCCCCTGCCGCCAATGTTTTTTTTTTTTTTTTCAAAAAAAATTTTTTTTTTTTTCAAATTTTTTTTTGGGGCCCCAATTTGTTTTTAACTTGTAAGGGGGCCCCTGCCACCAGTTTTTTTTTTTTTCAAATTTTTTTTTGGGGCCCCAATTTGTTTTTAACTTATAAGGGGGCCCCTGCCACCAATGTTTGTTTATTTTTTAGTTTTTTTTACATTTTTTTTGTTGGGGCCCCAAGTTTTTTTTAACTTATAAGGGGGCCCCTGCCACCAATGTTTTTTTTTAAAAAAAAAAATTTTAATTTTTTTTTTTTTGGGGCCCCAATTTTTTATAAGGGGGCCCTGACCATCAATAGCTTTTTACAACTTGTGTGGGGGGGGTTACTTTTTTAGCGCTGATGTCTGTGTGGTCTTTTAACTGCGATGTGGAGTGGGCGGGAAATGGGGTGGAGCTTGGTCATCAGTGTGGGCGGGGCCCAGGGGGCCCCAAAATTTTGTTGTACGGGGCCCCGTGATTTCTAATGGCGGCCCTGATTGTATGACCAGTTATTGTAATGTGTATGGATTTGGGTTGGTTTGGAATCAGAACTTGAAAATTGTATCTGCTGATATACCACATCTTCCAATTCCAAGTGAAGAGGAGTCAGTTAATATTGCTTGGTTTGGTTTGGAATCAGAACTTGAAAATTGTATCTGCTGATATACCACATCTTCCAATTCCAAGTGAAGAGGAGTCAGTTAATATTGCTTGGTAGCCCCCCCCCCAATATTATGTCACTGTCTGGCCTAATTACATATCTCCCAACTGTCCCGTTTTTAGAGGGACAGTCCCTCTTTTGACAGCTCAACCCGCAGTCCCTCATTTGTACTGGAAAGTCCCAACATTCTGTGCACTGAACAGCCAGATAAAGAAAAAAAGTTTCGAACTTAATTGGCTTTCGGCAGAGAGCCTAGAACAGCCACAGCAGCTGGGCCCATAGCTGGGCACTTCATCAGAGAAACGCGTTAGAATTGTACACCCTCCACTGTAATCCTTCCTATGCGTGAATAAAGCCGAACATTGATGTTAACTGTGCTGGATTCCTGGTATTCTTGATCTGCACCTTGGTAGCGGTTCGTGGCTTTGATGTAGTAGCCGGCGAGGAGTGACCGGCATATCGCGAGAGCAGCGATCGAGCAGGACGGCATATTGGTCTGGGTGAGCTCCACCATTAACGCTTCGTGATTAGAATTGTTTTTGACCATGCACATTTTGTGGCCGCATTCCCTAACTACCATATTCATTTTACAAAATTTGGCAGGTTATGAAAGTTTGAACATATTTCTGTGTTTTTTTTCCCGGTTATTACAGTTTTGCCCTTTAAGCTGTGAGTCTAACTTTTTCTAAGAAACCTGTGATCTTATATTGTTACAATTACTTATTTGCTTATCTAGTATTCTTGATCTGCGCCTTGGTAGCGGTTCGTGGCTTTGATGGTCAAAAAAAATGTTGTCCCTCTTTCTATTTCCAAAATGTTGGGGGTATGTAATTACTTCAATGCAATACAATACATTTACATTTCTTAACACATGATTTGCTATGCACCAGATTGTTTTATATTGAAATACAAGAAATACATGGAAAATTGTGTTTCTTATTGAAGACTCCAAACAGATAAAGTGGTTTTGTATTGGTAAAGATAATATGGTAAAGATAATATTCCATAGCAATATGAGACTATTCTTTTAAAAGGAACAGAAATGTTAAAAATATATATTTAAAGTTTATGTCTCATGATCCAGCAACATATCTGTCCTATTAAATTTTGATAGAGGTGTCACTTGTATAGTTCTGTAAAGAGCCCGTTATAGCATTTATTCTGTTTATCTTTATAAAAAATCATTGCATGCTACACAGGTTATCAGTTATTTGCTGTGTGAACATGTGCCTTTTTGCCCTATTCAGCTTAAAGTGGATCTGTCACCCAGACACAAAAATCTGTATAATAAAAGTCCTTTTCAAATTAAACATGAAATCCAATTTCTATTTTTTATTAAAGCATTCATAGCTGTTGTAAACTCATTTAAAAATCTCAGCTGTCAATCATGTCACTGCTCTCCCAACATTCTCCCATTCTGTTAACCATTTAATTTTGTAGCCAGTGCATGGGGATGGACATTGTCCCCCCCATTCTGGTGCACAAACAAGATTCTGAGATGATGTAAGGCTTGTCTTAATAACAGTGTCCACAAAATGGCTCATGCCTGCTTGCTATAATTATGAATTCCCAGACTGAAGGAAACAAGAGTCAAATAATTTATATTGTGTAATTAAAGTTAATTCATCTTGACTAATATGGTAAAATAGGATTTTGAATCATTTTTTTGGGTGACGGGTCCCCTTTAAATGGCTGCTCCATGGCTACACAGCAACATATTTATATAAACAGTATTAGTGTTCCTAAAGCAAACACAAATCTTTTACCAGAGCAAGGTAACAGCACATTACATTTAAATACATATTAAATACTTTAATTTAATTTTTTCTTGTTATTGGTCCCTTACAGAGAACCTTGGCTATAAAATACTCTTGAGCACAGATATTCACTTCCGTTTTTATCTAAATGACAAATGTAATCTGTGGTAGTTTCTTCTGTTGCTTAGCAGGGGTTGTTTGGCAATGCTTTCCAAGCACTTCTGCCCATCATCAGAAGCATCTGACAAAAATGCCTGCTTGATAGGGACAAGTCAAAGTGACTGAGATTCAAAATAGGCCTTGGGATTTCAAGAGTACGATAGAGGCACAATAAATAGTGACCATGACATCTTATAGCATGTCATTTTACGGCACAGTGGTGCTTCAACTTTGTACACTCACCTTCTGTTAACTGATGTATTCAATGGAAAACTGTTTTATAACTTCATAATTTTAAGATGTCAATTTTTAAAACTTTGTGAATGAAGACTGAAGACTTGTTCAGATGTGTGCAACAAATTCTTAAACAGAAGAATTTATGAGGATAAATATTAAGGACTAGTTATTTATGGTGAAATATGCTTACAACATTTTTTTAAGCTTAGTCCCCTTGAACATCAAACTCATTTGTCAAGTTTACCTCTAAGCTGGCGGCCCGAAGAATTTTAATAACCTGGAGCATGAATGTAGAATAATTACATGAGGGGGTGGTAGACATTTTATATATATTGCTTTTCAAGATTACACTTCAGAATTTATTAATATTGCTGTGGATGGTCGCCTTGGAGGACTCAAACAAAGCAAGTAAGGTATTCTCTGAAGCCTGAGATCGAGGCTTGAATAGCTCTAATAGGATTAAAAGATTAGAATGTATGCAGACCACAGCATACTGTATCTGGGACAAATAGAAATATAGGTCTGGAGGGGTGAGATATCAAGAAATAACAATAAGAAATGTTTTACTAAAGTACTATTGATACCTAGCTAACCTTTACAATTCATGTTCCCACTCACAAAGAAAAGAATACTACGCAAGACATAGGAGTACATTAGCTGTATACAGAGTTTTTGTTTCTTTAGAATACAGGTTTTGGATCCATTATCCGGGAAACAGTTATCTAGAAAGTTCCAAATTACAGGAAGGCCATCTCCCATAGACTCCATTTTAATAAAACGATTGACATTTTTAAAATGATTACCTTTTTCTCTATAATAATAAAACAGTACCTGATACTTGACCCTAACTAAGATATAATCAATCCTTTGGGTTTAATTCATGTTTAAATGAGGTTTTAGTAGACAAAGTATGCTGATCCAAATTATGGAAAGATCCTGTATCCTGGTCCCATACCTTTGCTAGAGCCTAATATTAAAAATATATTACAGATAGCAAAGATTGAACATCTTTACATGCTATTTAGTGTAATGTATTAACACAGAATGTGTATGATCCAAATTTTGCTTGCTTTATTCTATATTTCTGAGCCAAGCTAAATGGGATCAATATATGTCATTGCCAAATGTGAAATTATATCATGTTTACAGGTACAAATAGAAACTTTATTTTTTTTTTATAGTGTTACTTTAAAGTAAAACAGACATTGTATCAGCTAATATTTGTTACTAGCAAAAACTGAAATCTCACACAAGCCCACCAAACCAGAACATAAAATGATAAATGAACTTTTCAGTCTACTGCATCTTTTCAACCTTAGGCCACCCTTTGAGATCTAAAAGCTTGAGCAAGAAAGCAGGAGAAATAAGCAATAATTTATAACTGTTACAGGCTAATGGCTGCATTGAGGCAGAAATTAATGTAGTCATTGTCTGGACTTGCTTTTTCCAAATGGCCTTCCAAGCCGACATGTTACAGCTCAGCTGTAAAACTGAAAAGATACTGACAGCTTAAGCACTCGCCCCCAAAGACATTTTTACTGCCATGTGGTACTACATTTGTATATGAAGCTACTGCACTTTTAATGTGTAGAAAATATAAGACCTATTTTCAGAAAAAGAAAAGAATATTGGCCAGACAGAAGTGTATTCAGATATTGAACCAGCCCATGACAAGAGACAGTTAAGTCTAATCCTGCCTCTATGAAGTTGGTTTTATTAACTTCTTTTATTCTTCATTGTTTGATATTTCCAAGTAATTTCTAAAATATACCTCAGCAGATTTTATAAAGTGAGATTTGCATTTGCATTTGTTCATCCTAGGATTGTAAGTATCAGCAATGTGTCTGTCCCTGCACTTGTTCTACATTTAGAGCATGTATACGCTTTTGTTTTGTGTTTTATTTGCATTGGTTCTGGTTCATTGCATCAACCTGTAGACAGAATTTGAGAATAATGTGACACATGAAAAAACTTTCTAGAATGTCTGAAAAAACACAATATAATGTGATAAAGGTCTGAGAAACACTTATGAGTACAGCCTCATAGATTAATTCTGCTAATTTCTAACCTAGGACCACATACCTATGATCCAAAAAAAAAAAGTGGGAAAAAAACAATGCCTCTACCCCAATGTCAGCACAAGCCGCACCTCACCTGCTACCACCAATAATAAAGGGTTTCCAAATATACCAGATCTGTATTGTAAATAAAATGTTACTGTTGGCTATATAGAATTACACAGACACAAACAGGGAATGTATCAATTTAGAGCCATTTAAAATAATTAATGCAACAAAGTTGTTGATGTTTTAGTAAACATTTTCTGCATTTAGGGGTGAAAAAAATTCATAACTGTTTTCAACTGAAATTCAATATTAAGACCTTTTGCATCCCTCATTACTTTTTTTTTTTTTTTAAATGGAACATTTATAATTCAATAAATAGAGCAGATACCTTCCCTACACTCAGGAAGTTGGGCTCCAGTTTCCATGTTTAGTGGCAGCACACTGTATATACACAGCACGTGAAGTAGGGGGATGACAGAGTAATGCTGCATGACAGATCTCTCCTCCAGAACTGAATTAAGACTTCAGATTTTAGGACATTAAACAAAAGAATTCATGCCAGAAAACTTCTCCATTGCACCTCAAAGATTCTTATAACTTATAAACAATGAACAACTCTACATTGACACAAATGCTATTGTATGAGAATGAAAATCATACTAATGATTTACTAAATTAACCAAAAAGACAACAAGCAATCAAAACATTTTCTCTAAGGTAAATGGCTCAGAGGGCAATTTTAGATGTTTGTCACCAGGGTGAGTTTCATCTCAAAGGCCAGAAAACACTCTAAATCAATCTGCAATCAGTGCTCTCAAGGTCAACTGATTAACTAGCATTCAGAACCAAGCCCTCCATGAGTCATTTTACTGTTGTCATGGGACAACTGATCTATTGCTAGATCTATCGAGGGTAACTGAAAAAAAAGATATAAATATTACAGAAAGAAAACGTAAAGGGAGAAGAGGATACAAAAGATAGACAAAGTATCAGTGAATGGGGGTTAGAGTGTGAAGTAGGAGGAAAAAGTAATTATCCTTACAATAATAAGTGCTGCACAACTTCTATCTCTTGGAGATAGAATATCAAGCCCTAAACACCATCAATGGCATCATCTTCTAAAGCGGTTTTATTATACAGCTGCTGGTTAATTTCTTTCTGCAATGCTATTAAAATATGTAATAACAATTTATATGCACCAGTAAAATCCAAGCCACACACTGCTAAAGGATTCTACCGCACAGGCTGACTTCATGATCCACAGACTTGGGCTTCCCTCAGTAGAAAATACACCTATTCTTCCTCTGACTAGTTAATGCTGAACATGACACGCATCTCCCTTACTACGAGATTTTAAGGTGCATGGAACTAATTTGTGATATATTGCTTCCTTCTCTGTCCCTTGAGTTTTCAGGCCTCCGATTTTCTAATAGCCTTCTCTTCCTGTTTATGGATCTTCTTTACACTGTCTTCCTGCTTTTAGTAGTAGTGCATTTCTGTCTCACCAATACTCACCTCTTCCCACTGATGTATATATCGAATGAGTCTTGAGAGACGAAGCAACCGCAACAGACTAAGTATTTTAGTGAATCTCACAATTCTTAATGCTCTGGCTGTCTTATATACTTCTGAGTCAATACCCTTTTCTACAATGAGGAAGATGTAATCCACAGGAATTGAAGATACAAAGTCCACCACAAACCATGTCCGCAGATACTTGCGCTTAATCTTCTGTGGGTCCAGTATGATCTCTGTGTTGTCCTCAATCACAATCCCGGTTCGGAAATTTAGAACCAGGTCCATAAGGAAGAAGGTGTCTGACACCACATTAAACACAATCCATGGAGCTGTAGTCTCATCTTTAAAGAAGGCGATGCCCACAGGAATGATGATTAGATTGCCCACCATGAAAAGCAGCATTGTGAAGTCCCAATAGAATCTAGAGAGTAGAACATACAGTCAGCACAAGGCAGAGATACCTTTAAACAGCAGCAATGTCTTTTAATGATTCCCTTCCAATAAGCACAAATGGTAATGGTAAACACCAAATAGAACCCTACTGTGCAAGCAACAAAAATGTGAATTCACATAAAACAATACTCTTGCAGTAAGATAGCAAGCTGTAGAGCAGAGAGTGACGAGTAACAAATCTTTCAGGCTGCTGAATTTCATATGTATAAAATATTCATTATCAGCTCAAATGGGACACATCCCAAAGGTGCAAGTCTTTAAAACCACATGAAGAGAGAGACACTGAGCCAAGTGTGATATCCCTTCTCTATTAAAAAGAGCAGACTTGCATTATTATGCACTGCTTCCTCTAATTAACAAAAAGGATACTTGATAGTTTAAAGTGGAGCATTGTATACAAAAACAGACATATAAATGCAAAAATGTGTGTTTGGATATGTCTTTAAGGAATCCCAAGGAATCTATAAGTGCTACACAGTAACTTATATCTGACAGGAAAAAAAATCATTGGGGAAATTAACAATAAAAGCAAGATTGATTAAACTTTTAAACACTCAACTAGAAAAGGATTAACAGAACAATGATTGAAAAATTAACACAGTTTATCAATGGATACCAAAAATACTGAAACTTTCAATGCAGACCTGATTTTAACTTAAAATATTTCGTTTCATCTTTTCTTTCCATATTCCACAATACTTGATCATCTCTGCTTTCCATCTACAAACAGATTAAATGTCTTTTTAGGTGGGGACTCTAGGGGCAAGCTTTTTAATTGGGTATGTTACCATTAGCATATTCTCACTGCTTCACTCTCATTAAAGGTTTCTTTATACTCTGCTTTTTTTACATGCATTTTCGCTCCCATTATCTGACTTTGTGGCAAATTAATTAGTCTCTATAGATAGATAAACTTATATTATGAATAGAGTATTAAAGAATCAGTAATACAAAAAAGTAACACTTAGGGGGTTATTTATCAAAAGTCGAACGTTTTTTATACCGTGAATGAACTCACAACTCAAATGGTTTCTTATTTAAGAAAAAACTGGAATGGAAAATATTTGATTCAGTGAGTTCATTGTTAACAACCGGAAAACTCAAATTAATCGAGTTTTCGGTGAAAGAAAACCTTGAATCGCTCTAATTGACTGAGTTTTCGGGCAAAACCCTTTGAAAAAAACTTTACCTTATAAAGGCCGTTAACATCTTCAAATTGTTCAAGGGACCTCTGCCATGGACTCTTACATGACCTTGACATGTTTTAGATGGTTTATTTTCAGATTTGAGCTATTTCCAGGGTCGGCGTATAATAAATCTTGAAAAAATCTTGTTTTTTTAAAAGAAAACTTGAAAAATACATTTCTGACCAAAAATAAAAAAACACAGCTCGATCGTTAATAAATCTGCCCCCTAATTTTATAGTGCTCAAGTAAAAATTCTGTTTGCTTCTTAAGCTCTTTAATAGTTTATATAAATAAGTTACTACATACCCATGGGGCTGTAATTAAAGTTTCATAGCGATCGTAGGGTTGTGTACAGAAGATTAGAATAAATTAGCTTTATAACTTAAAGGGACAGTAGAAATTGACTTTACTTTTATTTTTATTGCCCTGTTTAGATTACAAAATAACAAAAAGTAGATATTTCCTATATAAAATAATAGTCAAAAAGTATGTTCACCACATGGCCTGTATGCAGGGTCGGACTGGGCCGGCGGAGCACCAGGGAATAAACCTGGTGGGCCCCAGACCTGGGCCCCCCAGTTCGACACTGCCTGTATGAACAGTCAAAAATAAAATTTGCCAAATTAAATTGATTAGAATTCTAACAACTTTTAAATATACATTTCTTACACATTTTTAATGTTTTATAGTGATTTATAAACATGAGAGGAAATCGATCAATGCACATTCCCTGATCCCCGGTTTCACTAGTAATTTATTATTTATGGACGTGCATGTAAATGTCCTGATGATGGCTCAAGTAGATGAGCCGAAACATTGATTTAAATAAATTTAAGTTTTTCACTTTTTTGTACCAAGTCCTGTTTAGTGCAGTCTGTTTACTGATGGAATATATATATATATATATATATATATATATATATATATATATATATATATATATATATATATATATATATATATATATATATATATATATATACACTAAAACCAGCCTGATAATAATAGTCCCTAATAATCTGTGACCAATTATAAAAAAATTGTATGATTACATATCAAACGTACAAAGATAGAGACTATTTTCCTGTAAAATACTGCAGAAGAATCTACCAGTTGCTCTACTTCCAAGCTCATGCAGTTGCCATAAGACAAACATGTGGGCTAAGTAGGGCTTATCTCATATGGAGAGTGACTGCAGGAAAAGCTTATAGCAAGCAAAATATTTACCATATTGCTTGTATTCTCAGCAGAAAAAATGGCAATCCTGTAGCTATGTTCTCATATTTTTTTCTGTTTAAGGAGAAATCCACAGAAGAGAAACCCTACATCAAAGTCTTCAATTTGACTGATAATATATGCCTGTGGTATATCAGTCATTTAATATTTTACAGGTAGCAGCTTGTGTTCCCAAAACGCTAATTGTAGTTTTACTTTCCTGGTGCTACAAAAAAACAGCCGATTCAAATCAAAGGCTTACCCTTTCTGAGAAATATTTCCTTTAAACGTCATACCATTTTATTTATTTTGTCTTGTCTAGCATATAATGATGTGCAGTTCATAGACTCTTGCACTGTTCTGTTGTAGCCTATAGAGAAGAGCAATTCAAAGCAGACTGGTAAAAGGAGGTACTGCAAGTTACTGCAAGAAACAAAAATATCAAATCTACTTTGAATGTGCAGTGCTTTTTGATGATGAATTTACCAAAAATGTCAGACCCTTTGTTCTACTTTTCAACATAAATGTTTGGTTCAACAGCCATACATTGCCTTCATAATTAACTCATTGAAATCCTTCACAGCTTTACTTGTTATGTTCAACAATTATCAGGGCAACAGTGCCTACTTAAAATCCTATGCTAAGAGCAATGGTAACATTCATCTAAATAAAATATGATGAAAAATGTTTGCGTTTTCTGGCTTTTTATGTCTTTGTTCTGCTCGGTGACTTGTGTGTACATAATAATGACAACACAGGAAGACACTGAAGAGAGTGCAGTCCTACTATTTTGGAGCAATTGTCCTTAATTAGTCTTGTATAACTTAGATATGCAAGTTAATTGGGAACATTTCCTGTAAAGGCTCTGGAGGAATACAGCAGAGGCACAATTATCTTGTTCGTGAAAAGACCTGCATGCACCTTCAGCTAAACAACAGACATGCAGGCATTTTATAGTACAAAATACATACACATCTATCCATCTACTAGAAGCACAAGTATCTACTGAAAAACCAAGTATATAAAGCATAGTTTATAGTGAAATACTTCATGCACACATACCAGAAGGGTGCAAATATTCACCACTGTCAGTAATCTGAATCAACCAATTTAGAGGATGTGTCAAGATATTCATAAACCTCATTGTGCAGGTCTTGGTCACAGACACCAAGGAGCCTGTCATTGAAATGCACTGAACCATCATTTGCACTGTAAATGTGACAATATTTGACTGAAGTAAGGCACAGGAGTGAACATATAATGACTGCACAACCATTAGCCTCACAGGTCTGTACTGGAAATGTGAATCCTCACAAGGAATTTTATTAAACAAATACATGTGTGGATATATATATAATCTATCAATATAATCTATCAATTACTTGGTGTATCTCCCCCTGCTAAAATGAAAGATATTAAGTACAAAGGCTGCAGACAGATCCATGTATCACCCAAGCCCTAAGGTTCTAAGCAGTAAGTGGAGATATTTGCAACACACAGGGTCTGTAGATAATATGTTTAGAGGAAAAGAAATGAATAATAACAGAGGAACATGCTTCTTGCTGCCAAGATCGGTACACTGTCCAGGCAAAGCCAAACACACATTAATACCATTATTATTTCAGCAGTACAGAGAACAGTACAAAAATGTCTTTTTAACCCAATGAACAAGCACACAATTTTGTCACACTGTGATGCCTTCTGACACAGATCTTAATGACAATGATAATCCTTTCTGCTGGCTTGAAATGTCCTTTGATGGGCAACCACATGAAAAATTCATTCCTTTCATGCACTGCTTCAAAAAACTGAGATTCTTGCTGACCCGCAAAATTAATTTCTTTGTGCACAAGAAACTGTATCATTGCCCTGTAACAGGGAGCGAGGAAATAATAACCATTGATTATAATTATGAGACCACCAGCCATTCTCTATTAAACACCCCGCAGTGAGACAAAAAAAACTTTTCCGCAGCTACCTGCACATGGTGGTGGCTGGTGGGAACTGACAACTGGTAGTAAAAAAAAAAGTGCACTCCGGGGTTAATACAGCTCTAAAATCTAAACAGCAGCCTCTTTTTATGCACCACACTGCGTGAGCGGGTCATAACTTACAAAGTCTCCTCTAATAGAGGAAAACTAGCAGTGAAAGAAAAAAGAATGTATAAAAACAATACTCTAAAAAATAACAATACTACCTGGTGTCATAATACTAGTATAGCTACACAACACAGAGGTATGGATTTAAAATTAGTCAATTCATTATACCCATATCAGTGCTACTACCTTGGATGGATCAATAGACATGCACTCCAATGGCAACTACACAAGGTGACCTCTGGACACATAAAAACAATTTCAGTCATCTTTAAATGGAAGAAAAAGTGAAATACACCATCTGTGCATTTATATGGATTTTCTGACCAAAAGGGTATACAGACAAAGCGACACACAAAGAAAAGGTTTGACATTGAAATTAATACAATTACAGGCACAGAGTGTGTTCAGAATCTACAAGTGAAAAAGCAAAAGGGTAATCATTATGCTACAGAGTTCCCATGTGAGCAGTGGCCTTGCTTAAATATTTCTCACTATGACAGCATCCGTTGCCCTGTCCACCCCACTGCTAGCTTCTGTTCTAATAACAAAAGACAGGACACAGTAAGGATGGGGCTATCAATGGCCAGCCTCTCATAAACCAAAGTGGGAGGGGAGTTATTAGGAAGTGAAAGAGGGATGAGACAGAGCAGTCCCCTTCAGCACCAAGGACAGAGTATGCCAATATTGTAATGCTACCCCTGTGCTAAGGCCAGAATTGCTTGACCAGCTAATATCATGTTCATGGGACACCTTATATGTGTAAGTAAAAAGACACTCATACACATTCTTTATACTACAGACCCATAAATATAACATTCTTTCGAAACACGCAGCTCTTTTCATACTGTGTCGAAAAGTATTAGAAATAACACAAAGCACAGATCATTGTAAACAGAAGGTCACCTCTCCTCAATACCCTAGAATACACCAAAAACCAAAGATATCACAGCAGTGCATGTAAATAATAAGCAACACCCTACTATGCCTGAGTTTATCAATGTCAGGAACTCCCCAAAAACAAAAGTATTGCTTTTTTAACCTCATCAATGCCACAATGGAAACGTACCAACGAGAATTCCAAAATGACATCAGTTGCCTAAGCCTGTTGATATAGAATGTTCAACAGTACCACTGACTGAGCCAAAATGTGCTAAACGTGCTCTAAGAATTCTTAATCAACAGCAGCCATGGCAACGTTTATCTATTGTAAAGGCTCGAATAATGTTTGTAAAAGTAGTAATGGCAGAAAAAGCATACAATGTAAATAAATGAAACATGCACCCATTTGAGTATGCCATCAGAGCAGAACATATATAACTGAATAAAATCTGATGAAGTTCTAAGTTTCCCTTTACCATTAAATATGCCTGTAGATAGGAATTGGCTGACAGTGAAAAGAAAACATCTATGCCTGGAATGAACTTGGATATACAGTATATCCAAAAAGAATTCCAGGCAAAGTAAATACACTAACATGATTTTCATTACAATGGGGCTCATAAAAAAGGCTCTACATCTGCAAATAGTGGGAAATGCATTTGCAGATAGTCCCTGCATGTCTCAGAGGAGCTCTACACAAGCATCTTGGATATATTTCCTACAATAAAAGCATATCGCCCTGCAATTTTAAGCAGTGTTCTCCTGGGAAAGATCTAGCAGATAAATGAAAAAAGGTGTCATCCATCATGCATGTTAGGCTGCAAGATGGTACTACAGGTGATGCATGGCTGGAGCCCACATACATATCAAGAGCATTGCAACCTTGAATTAAATCGGCTATGGGAGGAGAGAGAAAGGCTAACCCATTCAGTGCCAAGACGACCTGTGGAGAAGGCCTCATTTAAAACAGAGGTTTGCCATGCTCTACGTGGAAAAGTCAGCCTTTCACTGAGATGAGCAGATTACAAATAGCTGTTGCCTGCATTCTTTGAAAAGAATAGGCAACATCAACTGTTGCTGAACTACATCTCCCAGAATCCCCTGACAGCTGTGTTTTTGACAGTTTCAGTACCTTCACTTCCCTAGCTGCTCAAAAAAGATAGAAATCTGCCTTGATCTGTGACCTTCCTGTTGATACCATCTCCAAATGGAAGCCACCCTGTGCAAGCTGCTCCTTCGCTCAATAATAGCCCCACAAGTGCTCCCACTGGAGTATAACCTGAACAATTCAACTTTAAGGATGTATTGTCCATTTCCCCTTGCCCTTTAACATCGCACACCCTTTCCTTGCTGCGTCTCTCCATCCTTGCCCCTAATCTGCTGCCTGCCTCCCTAATACTAGAGACTACAGAAGGGGTGGGGTACCTGAAGTCGCTGTAGGGGTGTATGATCCAAGCCCCCGCGGATTTCACCCTCTCCTGCTCCCTTTCCACTGCTTTTTGGCTGCCGAACATCCGCAGGGAGAACTTGTTGACCCCGGGCTGGAGCATGGAGGAAAGCTGGCGCTGCATAAACCCAGAACGGGCTTCATCCTCCCCGACATCCCCATCTTCAGACTCCTTTCCGGGTGAGGACCCCCGCGGGGGCTCGGTAGAAAAGGACACCTTGTGCTCCCGGGGCGGCGTCTCGGAAAGCTCCCTCCTGCACTCTCCATTGGGACTGCCCTTGCCAGTACCCGGCGTCCCTGCTGAGCTACACGGGCTCCGGGTCCCACGTCTCCCCACACCCCGGGGCAGTTGTTCTTCCGCAGCCGCCGCTGCTGCCTCCACTGCCCGCATCCCCACAGCGTTACAGCCGCCGCCTCCCCGCCCGTCCATGGCAGCGGGGACCTGCGGAGTAAAGAGAAGGAGGGGCCGCAGGGCGGGGACACTCGGGCAGGCGTGACCCGTCACAAGCAACCTCCAATGCTCACTGAGGGGAGGGAATGGCAAAGTATATCCAATGTGGAGGGCTGGATAGGTCCTTATTAAAATGACACCAATTCTGTACAAGAAAGGGAAAAGCGGAATATTTACATTGGGCGAGCGTAATTTTGTAGGAGCCAATAAAAAATGCGTCACTCTGTTAATAGGCTAAGGCACAGAGCTTGAATAAAGGGGCGGGGCTAAAGCACTACTACCAGCCAGCGTGAGACTGTAGGGCTTGTATTCAGTGCAGGGTTGACAGATTGGCTGGCTTCCAGCCAAATTGGGCTACTCATTTAAAGTCCAGGCGGGTTTTAAAAGTACAAACTAGCCAAGGTACGGATTTGGGCTACTTTTTGGGTTTGGTTTTTACTTTGGAAACCAACCAAAGTTTTTTCTTGCCCCAATGTGCCAAGCCTGTGTCTCCCGATGCATGGTGGGCAATGTAGTTTTTGTTTAACAATTTGCCAAGTTTAATGTAAGACTACAATACCCAGCATGCAATGGGACTGACTTGTGTAGAAATTGGGAGTTACCAGATTTTGGGCTCTGTATTCTCGCATTTTCCCGTGACTTTCCTCAATTTCAGACAATTTTGGGGCAAAAATTTGCCGGCCACCAAAATGTCTAGAGGTTGAATTGTTTCAATTGTATTGAATATTTATTGAAATTGAATATGTATCCGGGCCTCATGGGCCCCTATACCTCCTGAGCCCCCCTCTGTAGTTATGCCACCGGTGAAGGGGGTGAATCTTTCCCAATTCGCTTCATGGAAAAATGTGCAAATCAGTGAAAATTAAAAAAGACGTTTTCAGATATATTCATTTATTTTATAGACTTTTTTCACTGCACATGGGTTGTTTTGGGCTACTTTTGAAGAGCTTCTTGGCTAGTTTTGGGCTGGCTTTGTAGATTTGGAATGGTTACACCGCACACCTGGAGTTTTACTCACTTTTTCTGCTTTGGTGGTGCTGGTTATCCTTCAGCCTGACGTGGCCTCCCAATAGCAGTAATTTCAATTATGGATCCGCACACACCAATTTTCTGCAGTTTTTCTTTTATTTGTGTTCACCACCAGTATCAACGTTTCAGGGGGTACAACCTCCCTTCGTCAGGATATACGGTATATCCTGACGAAGGGAGGTTGTACCCCCCGAAACGTTGATACTGGTGGTGAACACAAATAAAAGAAAAACTGCAAAAAATTGGTGTGTGCGGATCCATAATTGAAATTACTGGTTTTGTAGATGACTTTGGCTGGTTTTGAAAATTAGACCTGGCAACCCTGATTCAGTGCTATGTAGCGGGAAGGCCAGGCTAAAAGCGAGTGAGCAGGGTTTATGTTTTTACTGTGATAAGTCAGGTAGAGGGGTTGAATGGAACTAGCACGCATTTGGGGGAGTGGGGGTAAGAGAAGAATTAAGGTAATGGGAAAACAACGAGCGACACGAGGTACTGTGTGTGAGAGAGAAAGAGTAGGGAAAAAACAAGTTGTTTGTGATGTAAAAAACAGTGATGTAAAATAAGCTACAGGGCCTCACAACAATATCTTACCAATAAACTAAGGGAAAGGTTACCTGTATAATTTCAGAGAAAAAGAAAACCCCACCAAATAGAAGTTTCTATACCTATACCAAGTCAAATTTGACCATAAATTACAAAATCAGGCTGATTGCTGGTAATAATAATTCATTAAATAAAGTGCTGGTTGATAAGTTAATTAAAGTGCTAGTGCAAATAAATAAGGTGAAGTTAATCAGTACAGAAGGCTGATAACAAAATTAATTATTTCCAAATCCAATGGGTATATTACCCCACCAATAGATTCCAGTAGTACCCCTTATTAGATAAATTCATTCATTAATTTATACAAAGTGTAATTAAACCAGATAATTATCATAAAATTAGTGTTGCAATATATGGCACCTATAAAGTGCGGTGCAATAAATAGGATAAAAAATGAGACTTGGTAATTAATTAAATAGTTAAAAAGGAGTTGGTAAAGAGATGGCCAAAATTCAGAATGGGTTAAAAGGTTATTCGATCATATTTCAGGATTAGAGTTAAAAGAAAATTGGAAATTATAGTAGGTGGAGTTGTCCCGAAAACTAACTGCCTATTTCATTTCTAGAGCCTGGGACATCACAAAGTAAAGGCAGGACAGGGTAACCGGAGCTGTGGTCTTGTAATTTAAATTGCCCTAACGATTAAAAGAGGCTAAGTAGCCCTAAAAAACCACAAACTCACGGCCCCTTAGAATGGAAGGAAGATGGAAGAGGTGGTATAGCAAAGTATTTAGATCAAATTTCCTGCCCCCATGAAGATATCCAGTATAGTTCCCCTAATGGAATGTTATTCAGAATCAAATTCGTTATGATACGGAGATAAATTTTCAAGAGAACGCCGACGCGCGTTTCGCTTAGAAGCTTTGTCAGGGCCCTGTACTGATTAACTTCACCTTATTTATTTGCACTAGCACTTTAATTAACTTATCAACCAGCACTTTATTTAATGAATTATTATTACCAGCAATCAGCCTGATTTTGTAATTGATGGTCAAATTTGACTTGGTATAGGTATAGAAACTTCTATTTGGTGGGGTTTTCTTTTTCTCTGAAATTATATTAATACTTTTTCATCTGACCTTGTCAGACCCCCACCTATAGCTTGGGTTAAATAAAGGTTTTAATACATTTATATATACACACAGGGATACCAACTTACTTTGACTTTTGGAAAGGTTACCTGCTTAACTGAAAACAATCAATAAGCTTCTGCCCCAGCATATTGGTTTTGGATCTCCCCACCCCCCTATGGTTACATTTCTCTGGTGCTTCACGGCTCCTGCGACCTGCGAAAAATAACAATCAAGTACCTGTAAATGTTCTCTCACAACTACAGGTTGCTAGGGTAATTAAAACCAGGAAACAAGCCCGACAATTGCATCACAAAGCTGTAAAAAGTATAAAATGCTACATCATTCTAGAAGTAGTTTGAAGGCGAACTAACTACACCTCTCAAATGCTTATTTGATCAGTGACTGTCATGCTATGACCCAAATATTGTCCTTAGCAATTCCAAAATGTTGGCAGCGATGATGTCGGAGTGCCAGTTTGGGTCAGCTAGAACATAGCAATATTGTAACTTCCATAAATCCTTTTGGGCTAATTTCCTCCTAGTCTTGGAAGGGGTAGTATTTGCCTATATACACATTTACACTGGAAAAAACTGTTAGGCAGGGAAGGAAATCAGCTGGGACTGGCGAATTGGTGGAAGGGTTGGTGCAGGGTACTGCGGTACACCGACATTTACTTAATGGCACTTTGCCGATCGGTAATTTACATCCAGGTTATGGACTAAACTTCAAAGGAAGGGTGGTGCGGGAGGAAGCGGGCAACGCTCTTGATACCGGAAGGTCACTTCCGCCTCCTATTACTTTGTAACCTCTCTCTGGCTAAGATACAAGGGGCGATGTGAGTGCAAACGGCGGTGTTGGAGGAAGCAGTCAATGCAAATCATTATAATTTGACAACTCTACCTCACAATAACCTCGCTCACCCTTTCCTTAGTGTCCTATATGTGCCCTTCTTTTCTGTGTTTATTAAAGCCCTGTGTTCAAATCCCAATAAATCAGAAAATGTGCTTAAACCTTGAACTCTTTTAATGCATGTAGCCCATCCTTGAGTGTGCTTTTGCTGTGTTTTATGGCTGTGTGTGAACAAACTAAAATTGCTTGACTTATGCATAGGACCCTCAGTGTCCCTGTGCAACTCCCAGTACTAGAGATGGCGCGAACTGTTCGCCGGCGAAATTGTTCGCGCGAACATCGGGTGTTCGCGCTCGCCGGAAGTTCGCGAACGTCGCGCGACGTTCGCCATTTTGGGTTCGCCATTGTTGGCGCTTTTTTTTGCCCTCTCACCCCAGACCAGCAGGTACATGGCAGCCAATCAGGAAGCTCTCCCCTGGACCACTCCCCTTCCCTATAAAAACCGAAGCCCTGCAGCGTTTTTTCACTCTGCCTGTGTGTGCTGAAGAGATAGT
Organism: Xenopus petersii; assembly: GCA_038501925.1. Lineage (NCBI taxonomy): Eukaryota > Metazoa > Chordata > Amphibia > Anura > Pipidae > Xenopus > Xenopus petersii. The sequence goes on along the minus strand of CM076672.1, from coordinate 118,727,964 downwards.
GTAGGGAGAGAGCTGCTGCCTGTTAGTGATTTCAGGGACAGTTCAAAGTTTGCTGGCTAGTAATCGTTTTGATACTGCTCTGTTATTGGAGGGACAGAAGTCTGCAGGGGTTTGAGGGACATTTAAGCTTAGGTAGCTTTGCTGGCTAGTAATCTACCTTCTACTGCAGTGCTCTGTATGTAGCTGCAGTGGGCAGCTGTCCTGCTTCTGATCTCATCTGCTGACTGCTGCAATAACAGTAGTCCTTGTAAGGACTGCTTTTATTTATTTTTTTGTTCCAATACAGAGCAGTATCAAGCAGATTACTAGCCAGCAAACTTACTATCATCTGTCCCTGAAATCACTAACAGCTCTCCCCCTACACTATCTCTTCCAAGCACACACAGGCAGATTTTTCAGATACATTTTTGCCCTTGATCCCCCTCTGGCATGCCACTGTCCAGGTCGTTGCACCCTTTAAACAACTTTAAAATCATTTTTCTGGCCAGAAATGTCTTTTTTAGATGTTAAAGTTCGCCTTCCCATTGAAGTCTATGGGGTTCGCGAACCGTTCGCGAACCGCTCGCATTTTTGCGCAAGTTCGCGAATATGTTCGCGAACTTTTTTTCCGACGTTCGCTACATCCCTACCCAGTACCTGGTGTAGTTCAGTGTAGCAAGACATCCAGTCAGACAAGTTCCTTTGCAGCAATGTTTAACTTGTTTATTGAACTTAACAGGGTAGTGGTATACTGCAATAAATCCTCCAGTGGGATAGAATGTGTTCCACTTGAGCCAATACACAATGCAAGAAGTCCAAGCAGCAGAAATGACAGATTCAAAGGATAATTATCCCTCTCGCTAAGCATTATCCCTCCTGATGGAAAGCACTAGGTCTTGGGTTTCTCAGCCTGGGGTCTTGTATGATGGCACCTGAGTTGTTCCTCTCCTCACCCACTGTATTCAGCCTGGGGTCTTGGTACCCTATCTCTGGTCCTCAACTCACCCACTGTAGTCCCTGCTCTCTGGGTTTAACACCACGGGGTCCTAACCCTTCTAATTCTCCTGGTTGGAGCCACAGCTGCTCTCTAGCTACCCTGTGCTTACTCTCACTCCTATAATGACTATTATAATACTCACTATCACTAAATAACTCCATCTAGCTTAACCACCGACAGACCTGGCGAATGGGAATCCTGCCCGGTTTTCCTTATTTGGAAAACCAGGCAGGAAGTTTTGACCCGGGCAGCCCTTCAAAATACTGGGCTGTCCGGGTCAAAACCGGACAGGTGGCAACCCTTATCTCAGGGTCCCTACATTTTTGTCTCAGGGAAGGATCCGTCAAATGTGAATATGAGTCCTTTGTGGTGCTAGAAGCAATAGGCAGTGGCATGCCATCAGCTTTTAAACCTGAGACCTGAGTCCAGAATGTTGCTCTCTAGCCTAGTTTAGAAATGGCTAGAGAGCCACACCCTGGAAAATCCTGCTTTATAGAGACCACATAGGATATGCTATAAACAGATACAGTAAAAATCATGTTGTACTTTCTTGAAAATACCTAAGACAACCTTTGTTAAGCATTACACTAAAGCAAAAATGTATTCTTGCCCTAGAGAACTACAGTGTACATAATGCAATAATTTAGAAGGATGAAATTCTGATTCTGTTATAGCCAAACAAAATTACTCTCAATCCCTGGCAGATATGCTAATTTTTGCCTTGTAATCTTGTTATTTCAGTTACCACACACAGAGCATGCCATCTGAATCCTCTCATAATTGAATTTCTTGGGAGACGAAAAAGATCCAGCAATAATATGTCTTGCAGGAATGCTTAAGATCCTGTAGGAGGCATTAATCCCTTAAATATATTTACTATGGCCTGTTTCAGGAACTATTTATATTCCTAAATGTATAACTAAGCAAATCCACCACATCTACAGAAGGCTTTCATTCCTGACAGCTAAAAACCACTAATGAGCTCATTAGCCTGATGCTTGTTTACTATCCATTCTATTAATTGTTCTGCTGAAGATAGCACAAGGGTCCATATCACATATTCCTGTGTGTCCCTGACAGTTTGCTACTTGCATGATTATTTTCTAAAGGTAGTATAACCCTGCTGTTGTGATTTACCCCTCCTGATATACTTATCTAGGCAGTGGTTGACAAACAAGTCTGCCAGGCTCTTGCTATTAAATCAAATATGTTTACCCTAAATCACTGGCAGTTATACTGTTTGTATTATTTTGTTATTCTTGCAACACACATGGTATATACTGTGTAAAGCTGGCCATAGACGCAAAGATCTGATCGTACAAATCGAGGATTCGTACGATTTTCGAACCGTGTGTGGAGAGTCCCGACATTTTTCGTCCTGCAGAGTTCGGTCGTTTGGTCGATCGGACAGGTTAGAAAATTTCTGTCGGCTGCCGATAATATCTCTGCGTGTATTGCCGATCGTACGATTTTCAGTGGGAGACTGTCACTAGCTTTGGTTGGACATAGATATCATACGATTGCTGTCAGGGGCAGAACATTGCTGATCTGTTCTTTTACTAATCTGACTGGTAAAGGTGGCCATACACGGATAGATCCGCTCGTTTGGCGATGTCGCCAAACGAGCGGATCTCCCTCCGATATGCCCACCTTCAAGGTGGGCAATATCGGGCAGATCCGATCGTGGGCCCTAGGGCCCAACGATCGGATCCTAGCTCTCACAAACGGGCGGTCGGATCGCGGGACCACATCAACGAACAGATGCGGCCGCGATCCGACGGGATTTTTAACCCCATCCGATCGAGATCTGGCCGAATCTTGATCGGGGAAGCCCGTCGGGGGCCCCCATACACGGGCCAATAAGCTGCCGACACGGTCTGTCGGCAGCTTTTATCGGCCCGTGTATGGCCACCTTAAGACTTTGATCTGAATGGTTAGTGGCGGGTCGGGAGATGGGAAAGTCCGACCGTACAATGATTCGTACGATCGGATCTTTGCATCTATGGCCAGCTTTAGTCATGAGGTGGCTGGCTGAAACTGATAGGACTAGTTCACAACAGATAAAACCCTGGAACACTCCCGGTATTTCAAAAAAGAGACAGAGACAGATTTAAGGACTAGATTCAGCAGGCAAATGAAATCAATAAAACAGCAAAATTCAAATTCAGATGCATTTCAATTCATACTGTTCTGTAATCAGGGGCATTCATTTTTGTAATCTTCTTTAACATTAGAGAAGCCTTAAATGGGTAGTTTACCCTAAAATTAACTTGCAATCAGAGTGGTACTGTAACAACTTGTTCCCAGTAGCTTTTTAGTGCTATGTAGTGCATGCCTGTTTGTTAGACCACATAGCTTTGAGTTGGAACCTATCATAGGAAAATATCTTTTCCCTATCCAAGGTACATGCTAATAGAGCTCACACTCCTGTTTGGAGTGCCAGAAGATGACACTCTCAAGCAATATGCCGGCCACAGAGGGAGGGAGGTTTGGTAACTCTCCGATTCAGGACCGGACTGAGAATTAAAATAGGCCCTGGCATTTCAGGTACACAGAGGCCCAATCAGCCCCCACCAGCCCACTAAATAATGACTTTCTATAGGACCTTATAGCAGCCCCTTTGGCATTTGCCAGAACCCACAGATTGCCAGTCCGGGCCTGCTCCGATTATACTCATGTGCATGTCATACTGGCTAGGGTGAAGATGATCAATCCTACCTCACATGTATGTGCATCCATGAGTTTTCTGGCAAAAATTGTATTGTTTCCCACATCCAGAATGTGGTCTCTGTTGGCCTGCACATTAAGTAGAGGAAAAAATTATGCCCTTGGCAGGTCCCCTTTATAGTATTATTGAACAAAACTAATTAACCCAGCACACCTACTATATAGCTATATAGACTATGTGACTTTATGAGCTTTTGTGAACATCTTCTTGAACTACAGGATTTTATTTAGTGGGGCGGAGGGTTGGGAGAGCATGCATTAAAGGGAAAGCCACTTTCCCCTATACAATCAATATACAAAATCCCATGTTGCAATTAAAAGCAGTTGGGTGCATGGGTGTGTGGCTTATATAATATATTGAACAAAACTAATAAACTAACTATCTAGCTTAGATTGAAAGGAAAACGCCTATATTTGGAAAAAAGAGACACTTTTAGTTACATGGTTTGTACAAAGTATGCATAAGCTGATGCGCCCCGCCAAGGCAGTGTCCATGCATCAGTCCTGACTATGTGAAAAAAGTATTTTCTTTGGGAGGAGAAAATACCATACCTGCTTATCTCTTTATTTGGCATGACCTCTTCCAAAGAAACCATTCTGCTTTGTGAGCTTTTGTAAACATCTTCTTGAACTACAGGACTGTATTTAGTATTTTTTTATTTTCTTTAAAGTTTTATGGAACAGGGGTATTTGCATAAAATTCTGTATGCAGCATGGCTATTTAGCAGTGATTTAGTTTTATGCTGCTGTTTGTGACAACCTATCAACCCTGCCACTTAATAAGAAAAATTAAGGCTGATGTAGCCATTGACCAAGCAAAATCCATCTGGCACAAATAGAACCCCAACTCAAATGGATCCATGAATAAAAAGTGATTATATGTGTTCTTAAAGCTCTACCCATTTAAATTCCCATCTGGCCCTATAGGTAACGGAATATTCATTCATAGCCCAATCACTATGCCCTGAGCAGTATTGCAGTGAGCTTATACCTAGACCAAAATACAGCCATTGATAGCTAATGACTACATTAGATCAAAAAAATGGCTGATTCTGTTGGACCTTTCGCCACCATATTTTTCCAAGCATGTAATGTCGCACAGATGTTAAGCACATGGTAAACTTATTGTGCAGTAATATTTCTGGCATGCACCTAATTAGTTTTTTGTCATTGAGAAGGGGCTGGGAAAAACCCGGCGGTCTTGGTACACAAAGGTACCAATGACAAAGTTAAGGTGGCCATACACGGGCCGATAAAAGCTGCCGACAGACCGTGTCGGCAGCTTATTGGCCAGTGTATGGGGCCCCCCGACGGGCTTCACCGATCGAGATCTGGCCGAAAGTCGGCCAGATCTCGATTGGATGGGACAGAAAATCCCGTCGGATCGCGGCCGCATCTATTCGTTGATGCGGTCCCGCGATCCGACCGCCCGTTAAGGCCTCGTTAGGATCCGATCGTTGGGCCCTAGGGCCCACGATCGGATCGGCCCGATATTGCCCACCTTGGGTGGGCATATCGGAGGGAGATCCGCTCGTTTGGCGACATTGCCAAACGAGCGGATCTCTCAGTGTATGGCCACCTTTAGAGGAGGTGGTGGTTAAAGTCAGCAAGAACAATTTCAAAAAACTAGGTGTAAACTTGCGGGAGAAGATTTCCAAGGTAATTTTCTCAGAGATATTAACAAGCAACGTTAAGAAGACAATGGGAGTTTAGGGAGATTAATGCGTGACTGAGGGATTGGTGCAGGGAGGCGGGTTTTGGGTTTTTGGAGAACTGGGCTGATTTCTCAGTCAGCTACAGGCTACAGACTATAATGAACATGTGTATAGCTGTGCAACTACATTCATTATTGAATCTAATAGGTACAGGTTGCCTGTGGGGTTTTCCTACAACCACATTTACCCATACAGTTTCTTGACCTGCTGATCCATTGTATCCACCACCTATCCATGGCATCACTCTATTCACTCTCCTATTTTACCCTTTCCCTTCTCATTTTGCTGAGTTACCCCACACTCACCTCTCTGTCTCTAATAACCCTCTGCCTCACTCTATACTGCTTATCTGTATAGATAGAAATATCTATAATATTATATATGTTTGCACCTCACCCCTCTCCTGTTCCTGTCCTGTATCCACCTCATTGTTTGTTTTTGGGTGCTTCTTATCTTTTAACCCTTCTGCCACTGTGGGAACAAAGCAGATTTCCCCTAGATTGAAATAGAATGCATAAACATAGATTCCATACTAGTGACATTTTGTTGCACAACCTCTTCCTGCTGCTGTTATTCTACTTTATCTACAGTAGAACCCCCATTGTACATTTTACAATTTAGATGAGACCCGCAACCCACAGACCCGCGACCCGCATCTATACTGCACCTGAAAATCCTGCCCTCATTCTGCAGGGTACCCTCTTTTTTTGCCGGTAACCCACAGGTACCCGACCCTCTAGTACAAGGGGCCATATATGGTATAGGTATAGGAACAGTTATCCAGAAACCCATTATCCAGAAAGTTCCGAATTATGGAAAGGCCATCTCTCATAGACTCAATTTTATCCAAATAATCCAAATTTTTAAAAATGATATCCTTTTATCCATAATAATAAAACAGTATCTTGTACTCGGTCCAAAGATATAATTAATACTTATTGGAAGCAAAACTGCCTTTTTGGTTTATTTAATGTTTACACGATTTTCTTATAGACTAAGGTATAAAGTTACAGAAATATCCATTATCTGGAAAACCCCAGGTCCCGAGCATTCTGGATAAAAGGTCCCATACCTGTATAGCCATCTTTCCATTGCTCCGATTAGGTTATTGGCTGCAGTTACTCTTCACTCTTTCCAACCGACCCAAAATCATATAATGCAGCGCCCACTGCTTCATTCACTGTGCAGTGTGCTGAACTAACGTGGGATTAATAATGATTTTTCTACCCTACTGATGATTTTTTTCAAATATCCCACATAATTTAAGATCTTCCAACTGATAGCTCAGTAATTTGTAATAAAATCACATGCATATGAAGGTGTGAAAACAGTTAGGCATTTCTTTTTTCAGAAGAAATTTGTTATTTTGTGAATAAGACAAAAACATAAAATGACACAATTAAACACTAAAATTACAGTTCAGGTTCCAGGTATCTTAGGTGCATTATTGCATTAACCAGAACAAATAAAATGCAACAATTGACACTAAAAACAGAAATCAGCTGGGACTCATAACAGTAAAAAAATCTTAATCCACAAAACACATATATAGATATATATATATGTTTATCCACACTCTCTGTATATATATATATATATATATATATATATATATATATATATATATATATATATATATATATATATATATATATATAATATCAAAACAGGGGGGTTGTGGGAGCACTCTAAAGGCTTTAAAAGTATAAATATATATAAGTATAATAAATGCTATTGCATATGTACCCAAAACAGGGGTTATTTTGTTACAAAGTTATGATCATAAAATTGATAAGCCACCATACCACGTCAAGGTAAACCCCGAATGGCGGTCCCTAACTTATTTTATATTTTATGTGCATTTTAGCATTACCTGTAATCAATGTCCATTGAACGCTGTTTTTTCACTGAGGGCTAAATCCTCCCCAGCCAGCAATCAGGCTTTTAAAGGAGAGATATTCCCAAAACAAACGCCCAATTTTAAAAGCATAGGATCACCACTAGTTTAAAGGGGGGGTATGGGGTGCTACAACCACTGAAGCTATGCCACAGCTCCTGGCTAAATATACAATATCAAAACAGGGGGGTTGTGGGAGCACTCTAAAGGCTTTAAAAGTATAAATATATATAAGTATAATAAATGCTATTGCATATGTACCCAAAACAGGGGTTATTTTGTTACAAAGTTATGATCATAAAATTGATAAGCCACCATACCACGTCAAGGTAAACCCCGAATGGCGGTCCCTAACTTATTTTATATTTTATGTGCATTTTAGCATTACCTGTAATCAATGTCCATTGAACGCTGTTTTTTCACTGAGGGCTAAATCCTCCCCAGCCAGCAATCAGGCTTTTAAAGGAGAGATATTCCCAAAACAAACGCCCAATTTTAAAAGCATAGGATCACCACTAGTTTAAAGGGGGGGTATGGGGTGCTACAACCACTGAAGCTATGCCACAGCTCCTGGCTAAATATACAATATCAAAACAGGGGGGTTGTGGGAGCACTCTAAAGGCTTTAAAAGTATAAATATATATAAGTATAATAAATGCTATTGCATATGTACCCAAAACAGGGGTTATTTTGTTACAAAGTTATGATCATAAAATTGATAAGCCACCATACCACGTCAAGGTAAACCCCGGACATTGATTACAGGTAATGCTAAAATGCACATAAAATATAAAATAAGTTAGGGACCGCCATTCGGGGTTTACCTTGACGTGGTATGGTGGCTTATCAATTTTATGATCATAACTTTGTAACAAAATAACCCCTGTTTTGTATATATATATATATATATATATATATATATATATATATATATAGAGTGGGTGTGCGTGTAGGATGCAAAAAGTCCAGTAACAAAGCTGAGAACATAAATTGCAGCTTACATCAAAGATTCAGCAATACTGCTCTTACTCTCTATAATGACTTAATTAGGATTGTGGGTACTTTCCACTGTTCTCCAAACTACTAGGCTCACACATCAAACACTAGGTGGTGCTCCCCTGCTGACTTGGCAGCCCTTTGAGGAATCTGGCAATAGTATGAAGAGAGACTTGATTTAATTTCATTAATCCATTCCAGGCAGACCTTACTGGCTGAAGTGGCTCCATCTGGAGAATACCAGTTATCCCTACATATCACACTGGTCTAGGCTGTCAAAATACTCCAACTCTTAAATAATTCATATCTCAAGACCTCACGTACATTTTGTATCTTGGATACTGTGCAAATTTAATAATATTTCACCTTTGGACTTTAGTTCATATAGTAGGATACATACAAATGTGTTTTTGCAAATGATTTCAATTAACAATTTGCATGGTATGTTCCAGCTGAGCCTCATATACGTACATATCCCTCTGTGTCCTAGGCTACTTCAACAAGAATCTTTCTTCCTAGGGCAAATAATGCAGACCCTACCACCACCACCCAAGGAGGCACTAGCTCTGCCATTTTTAGTGAGTGCTGCTAATAGGTAATTGTGCTTATGTGGGGCTGCTGTGGGTATGCAGGCACCTGGGACTTTTCATTGTAAAATTCATACTATTTAGAGCTGGGGGAATTTACATACAGTAATGTGCTAACTGCCAAATGCAGATTGCCAATTCAAGTGAATTTTTGACTTTCTTCTCTGTTAGTGGGTGGCAAAATGCTCCACACCGCACCCCCTCCATTTACAGGAATGATAATCACCTAGACCTGCATGGTACAACTGCAAGTCATGTGATTATCACTTGGCATGTTTCCAAATGATAATCATGTGCAGTTTGAGCCAAATGCCGTGTAAATGTAGGAGTAATTCAGAGATGAGTTCTGCTGGAAATCACACAGGCTGCTAAATGCTCTGTATTCTACCGAGTGACAATGCCCTTAATTTTTTCTCTCTATCTTCTGTGAAGCTCATACTGACACAATATTCAACTGCTGTCTGGTAACAACACTCTTTAGCTCTCTGTAGTGCTATCTCCTTACTAAAAGGAAAAACTCGTCCTACACCTGCCCCAACCCCTGGGGTGGATTGATGACGTATGGGGCCCTAGACTACATGCAAACAGGGCCCCCTTCTAGGTTACTGCTGAGTCCGGACGTGTTCAGATCCAGGCATGCGTGAATTTGAGCTTTCTATGCTGGGTATGCTCACATTTGGCTGCACTGACTGGACCCAGTGGCGCAAAATAAAATTTAATATCAAAAGAACATTGAAATGGGCCCCCTGATTGCACTTGACCCCTAGGCCAGGAGTGTCCACATATTACTAATGCAAGGTCTACTTTTAGTGATGTTGTCCCATTATGATCTACATTTCATATTCATATTGCTATGTTTAATAACTATTTCTTATGTAACCTTAACTTAAAAAATATCTGAATGAAAAGCATGAAAAAGGAGGGTTATTAAGTCAAGCTGTTTGTTGACAGTGTCTTAAGATCTACTGATCACCAACTAAATATCTACTGGTAGATCCCAATCTACCTTTTGGGCACCCCTTCCCTAAGCTATAGCCTAGCATAGCCTGTGCATTAATCCACACTGCCCAACCTGCAAAACTTTAGCCCACAATGACCCCAACCAGCAAAAAGTTATAATTTTAGGACTCATGCCAGACCCATATCCCCTGTCTTCCTGCTCCATATGCTGCTTCTGCAACTCTGATTCCAAGAAGGGGAAGGAGCATAGGAGGAGTTCAGTGGTCGGCGGAAACTCTGTGTGCATTTCCCGAGTGTAACCCACGCCCAAACCCACCTTAGTCACCCAAAATTCAGTTTATGTTTCAGGTCAACCTGTACATCACTAACAGGTATGGACTGAGACTCAAACTAGGTCCTGGCATTTCAAGTACACTGAGACCCAAACAGCCCCCATCAGCCCTCTAAATAGTGACTTTCTTCGTGATTTTACAGCAGCCCCTCTGGCATTTGCCAGAACCCACAGATGTCATTCTGGGCCTGATCACTAATGGACACTTTTCAGCTGATATATTTGACCTTGTGTCATATTCCTAAATTAAGATACATCTCTTTAACCTTTCTCCACACCTTCCTTTGCCAAAGCAAAATTGTTAAACTTGAGAAAGCTAGCATTAGTCACCTACTTAATTCTGTATCTAGGTTTTTAAACTCAGCCCGTTTTTTGACTACTTTTTTTGACTGCTATTTGACTTAGCTTTTGTTATACCAATTTTGTCTTATAATTGTCAGTTTGGTTTCTGGTTTTCCATACAAGTGCACAGCCTATATATTTACCCAGTTTTTATTTTTATACTGAACAATTACTTTAAGGCACTGGCCAATACAATGCTATCCACTGTCAAGTCTATTGCAGTTCAGTACCAATTCCAGCCCTAATATCGCAAAGGCTCTACTGTTGATATCAGTGCAAAGTGCAGTTTGTGCATACTACAGGATAGGTGCAGGGCCTGCCAACAGTGGCCCTGACTTCCTTACTTGTGGAAACATTTTAAGGTAGAAAACATTCTACAATATTTACTATAATCATTGTTACATCTGTCTCACTGGCGACCAGAGGCAATTTCACAGAAAAAATTTAATTTTGGCATTTCTGGTGCTCAGTAGCGAAATTACATCTGCTCCTAATTCTTCCTGATTCCTCTGCATTTTGTGACACTGGCTGCAGTGGGAACTGCCATCTTCAAGGGGGAGATAGCAACTGGGTCAGTTGGCACATTATGCACGATTCGTGAACAGATTAGTGGGTGCATTTGTGCCTGCTGCCAAAACACAAAGGCAACAAATAGCTTGGACACAAGTACATTTTATGAATCACATCATTCATCATCTTCAATTCTATTTGAGAATCCCATTCTGTATAATTTTCTTACATTTTCATTCCACATGGACTGCTGGCAGTAGACAAATGTTTTTCATAATCTGGGGAAGTTCTTCAGTCCAGCACGAGTGGATGGACATATATCCATATGGTTTGAATCTGTACAGTCATGATTTCAAAAACATGGAGAAAAATCCAAATTAAAACTCACCAATCTTAAAATGTCTTTATAGTAGCAACATGCTCCTTTTTTACTATCACATACTCCTGTCATAACAATACAATGAAAAAACATATATATTGAGGTTTCTTACAATGGGAACCAATTTGGGGTGGGCATGCCTAGTGAAAGCATGCAGATTTTTGCATCCATCAAAGGTTTTTTTTTTTATGCCAAACACTGTGGTTCCTCAGGGCCTCAATAGGGAATGGGGACGTAACTGTTGACTGAATTTTTATTTCTAGGATGGTCTTGTGATCCTACTTTTTTGTAGGATTTTTTATTCTACCTAACCACCACATTTTAACAGTACTGTGCTTCATTCTACAGAGTTTTCATTTGTGCTGCCCAGACCTCTGCCTGTTCTTAGGAATTTCATTAATCTGCTGCATATCGGACTCACTTTCTACCTACTCACTATTAACTCTGTGCTCCTAAGATAACAGCTTTGCTTCTATGTCTATCCAGTAAACAGCCTAGGGTCTTGCAGCTAATGGCAAGGTTTATGGTTTAGCACAAAGACAACTGTCAGCACTCAACCAATGGAAGAGCAAGAGTAGGCTGCACACCCTTAGGAATGACAGTTTAGAAGAAAGCATAATAAATAAAGAAGCAAAGGTGGACATACAAGATTACAAATCTACAAATTAACGGAGACCATCCTTTACCAATTACCTTAACATTTAACCTTGTTTTATAGTCTAAGAAAATATAACATTTGTTCCTTAAAGTCTGTTAGCACCAAAACTGTTAGGGTTCCATATACATTTTTAGAAACATGTTTAGCAACATGTTTGTTGACATGGCTCAAGGTTTAAGTTCAGGAGTTTTTCCTGCTGTGGGGTTTAGTAGAGGCAAAATACCTAAAATCGCCTTCCATTGACCCCTATGAGAATGGCCTGAAACCACTAGCAAAAATTATTGTCAGGTGATTCTCAAAACAGCACTGACAGTTTTCAGATGAGAATCACTTGACAAGCAGTGGTGCTAGGATTTTCAGGAGACAATGGAGTGAGATTACATTTGCCCCCCCCCCACTACAGGAATGTAGAATTCAATAGAAATTATATTCTACAGTATTGAGAACACTCTCCTAGATGCTCACTCTTGTCAAGCTATAACCAATGTAACTGATGCATGTGGCCAGAAACATTGACTAAAGTCAGTAAGGAAGAGACATACAGAGGAAATGTAAAAAACAAAAAACACAAGAGCAAATGAGACAGACTCTGAAATGTGAGTTGGAGCAGAATATTGAAAAAAAAAACCTTTTTAGCCTAAGAAGTACAAGGAAAGGAGAGAACAGAGAGGTTAAACTAGAACTGTATAGTGATGCTTGGGCAAAAAAGAAAGCGTATTATAAAACTGAAAGAAAGTTACAATAAAACAGCATTTAGCATATATTGTGCAATCATTATGGAGAAATACACACATGTTCGGCATTATACCCCCAGAAATAATGTTTTATTGAGAAAAAAACTTTCCTTATTTTTTTTTTATGCATTAAAAAAGCATACGGAATGGTATACTCCCTTCCCACAGTATTAGGGTTTAAAGAAATGAATGTTTCCATGATTATACAATAGCACAAGTCCAAAGGCAAAGCCCATGCTAGCCATGCAACATCATTAAAAGTAGCTATGTTCTTGCTTTTATAATGAATGGGTAATATGCAGTAAACCTAAGTAATATACATAAGACTTCTATATATTATCACAGCTAGCAGCCCGGTAAAAGTTCCCTAAGTACCCTTACCCATGCTTTGCATGCATGGATATTTCAACCCTGTGTTGGCACTGAAGAGTGGAACATGAATTCCATCATTAGAAATAGGAGAAGCCACATAAATAAGGCACATGTTCAGAGAGTGATTTATAGATTGTTTTGGTAGCTGACATGTGGACATATTGTATTGATATATGCTATACAAACATACATTTTTTTTTACTTTTCAGTCATGAAAAGAAATATATGTTTAACTGTAAAGCTGTAGGAAAGTAGCAGTGACAAATGGTGTGGAGTGGCTGGAGGTTTGTTTTAGCTGTTAAAAAGTAGATGTTTTCAGGGACATACAGTATATGCAATATGGATCAAATACTTGGTATTGCATCACCCAAATTATTGACAGTTATTTATGTTTATGTTTTCCGAATCTACAAAATATAGAACAATATCTAAGGAAATGACTTGCCTCCTTGACATAGCACTGGATTTATATTACATAGTCATCACCCCACCCAACTGAACCCTTCTTTTACCCCTCCTTAACCCTCTTTTGTGGCAGCCAGTGCTAAATGTAATAACACAGTAATGGTAACTTAGGTTAAAAAAAGACACATGTCCTTCGAATTTAACCTTCTGGGTTTAAATTAAACCTACCTAGGAGTCATATCCAACTATAATGGAAATAAGGAAGGAGTGGAAATTGTCCTTGGCATGGACCCACCAATTTATTCTCTGGTACTCTGGCAATCCATGTGAAAATGAAGTGGAGATCAATAGATAAGTCTCTGTGGGTGACCAAATTTAGCTATATGGCCTATTTTTAGTATATGTATTACTTCACAATCTACCACCTCAAGACAAAGCTGGAATTCTGCAAGCTCAATATCTACTTGTTGATCACAATCTACCTTTTGGACACCTGTAAATCAAAGGAACAACAGCAGACTTTTAGAATTAATGTCTTTATATAAGATTCAGCAAGGGACAAAAATTGCCAACATGAAATCCATAAACCAGCAAAACAGAAAAATCTAATTAATTCCAAATCACTATTTTTTATTATGCCACATTACAGTGAATTATTTAGTAGGTTTACTTGAATACAGATGAGATTTAATAAGTATCTCTTATTGGTTTTGTGTTTGTGACATTAAGTCAAGTAAACAGAAGTAACAATTATAATAAAAATAATAAATAGAGAGCAAAAAAATATGGGTATAATGTGTGACTGCTATGGTCATTGAAAGATTGGAGAAATCTAGGTTAGTAAACTACAAATTCATTATGTCAGGTCAGGCCAGGGTTCAAGAATAAACCTTGGGCATATACTATAAAACCCATTTATGATAAGGTCGTTATTTATCTTCTTTATTGATCCAATGAGCTGTCCAATTTAGCATTTTAGCCTGGCTTCAGGGCTGGACACAGAATGTACACTATATTTGTGTATGTGTTTTTCCCTGCATTTATATTTATAGAGTCTGGAAAAAATCCTGACAAGAAACAGATACTGTAGTGTAGTTAGTGCTCTTTGTTCACTGAGTACATTACATTTCTCTCTGTACAGACTTTAATCTGATGAATTGAAAAACAGAAGATATGTAGTATTTTCTTTTTAAATTACAATATAAGATAGGATTCAGTCATAAAATGACAGCAATTAATAATTTGTATCTCAAGGGAATACCAAGGAGAAGAGGTTGCATAGCATTGTCCTAAATAAGTGGGACAGCTTGGGAATGTATTTTGTGATAAATATAACATATAGGACATCTCTTTCCTTAACTATTTATCTACAGTATCTTCCTTTTTACTTCCCACACCTTCACCTTGCTTTAATTACTGATGCACTAATCAGCTTGTGCATGTACTGTAGCTTTACAAATTTGTATTTTGATAGATAGGCCTCCCTGGCTTCATATTCGAAAACCATTAAACATTTTTAAATTATGATTTATTGGAAAGTTGTTTTGATTTTTTTTTTCTTTCATTGTGTAAAAAACAGTTTGTAAGGCGCCCCGCCAGGCCAGTGCGCTCTATTACCTTTTTGACCTCTGGCCAGCGCTTTCTTCCTGGCACAAGCGCAGAAACCTAATTCATGACATGCACGGTAGCACATTTCGAAATCTAAGACACTATCTTTGTTTTGGGTTATGCTCTATTTTGGATAATGCATTAAAAGAAGAAAATGACGGCACTCACAGATCCCACAGACAGGCTTGTAAAAAAAACTGAGAACTTTATTTTAGGCCACAAAGTAAATCAATACAAAGCCTTGCGCATTTTGTGCCATTCGGCACATAATCATAGGCTAAACGAAAAACAGACAAGTATACCAGCAACCTAAATCCAGGTTATTGCTTAAATAGTACGTTACACAGTATGTAGATGAAGGGCCCATTTAAAACATGTTTGTGATTAGATTTTGCAAGTGGAGCAATCGGTTCTTTTTTTTTTTTTGCCTTCTTGATTTCTCCTTTACAACATTTTATAGATTCTAAAGGATGCACATGTCCCTTCTGGCTTTTTTTTTTTTTTTTACAAAAAATGATTTATTCTTCCTTTGCATTTAAGATTAGCCATTTATCCTTCTGTAGAACAGTAATTATGATTATCCTTTTTTTTTTATATAACACTGACATATTATGCAGCTCTTTACAGAAATTATTCATCATTCCCTGCCCCAGAGGACCTTACAGTTGTGACAGTGTGTTTAGAAAACACATCTGGCATGAAAATGTTCAGTAAAGCATACATATGATATGGGCTGAAAGGGGATGTCAAGTTCAGACAGGGCTAATATTCCCTCTCAGTCAGGTAATTAGATGGCAGCTGAGAGTAGAGCTGATGCTGCAGGTTAGAGGAATGTGCTCCTACACCCATGGGTTCTTCCCTGGATGTCTGAAGGAGACAGGTCTCTCCTGTGTGTTTTGGAGGAGAGACAGGGTCCAGGTTATTCCTAGTGTGTGCAAAGAAGCCTGGGAGAGGACCAAGGGGCCAGTGGAGCCTGAAATTTAGAGAGTGTCTGGCAAAGAGAGACTGCCTGAGCTTGAGAGAGAAAGCTAGTGACAAGGGACCTGTGACTGCGCCTGGAAAGAGGTCTTTTGGAGAAAGTGCAGCAGTAAAGCGTACTTGAAGTAGGCTGGTGGTCCAGAGTATGGGAGAGGCTTTTGGGTAGTGAGGAAGACTACTATCTCAGGTGTGAGATGCCATATTGTCATCTGAAGACAAAACTCTGCCCTTAATTGTTAAACAACAAAAACACGTCTTATTTTTCTGCATTTTTTTGGTGTCCCTGTCTCTTCTCTGGATTAGAAACTGGCTTGCCTACCATTTACAAAGCTAATCTTTCCACACAGTCTAATAATCTTATTACATATACGTTAGGGTCAGTTGCTTCAGCTGATTAACATGCCTGTATGTTTTTGGAAGAGACGGGAGTACCTGGGAGGAAACTCATGCAGACAGATGGAGAACTTACAAAGTACTTTCAGCTAGTGCCCTGGCTGGAATACAATTCAGGGCACGGCAGATGTGCCAACCACTGAGACACTGTGCTGCCCTATAATATGCATTATGTAATATGATGATGATAATATAATTTTAAAAGACAATCATTTTTGTTTTGTATGACTGTAAAATGCCACATTTTGCTATAGTGTAGTGTCTTTCTTGATCCACTTTATGTTGTATATGACATAAGAAATAAAGATATACAGGTATGAAACCCATTTTCCAGAATGCTTGGGACCTGGGGTTTTCCAGATAATGGATCTTTACATAATTCGGTCTTCATACCTTAAGTCTACTAGAATTAATTATAACTTAGTTTGGATCATGTACAAGGTACTATTTTATTATTACAGAGAAAAAGGAACTATTTGACTAAAATGGAGTCTATGAGAGATGGGCTTTCTGTAATTCTGAGCTTTTCAGATAACGGTTTTCTAGATAACCGATCCCATATCTGTATATATTGTTTTAAGGGGCAAAACAGGATGTGGGGCATTCAAGGTGTCATTTTTATACTTTGGTCCAGTGGTATTTAAGCAAACTATTTCAAAAACTTCAGAAGGAAACAAAATACAAGAAAACATTTAGAAATACGGGTCAGAATAATCAGTCAAATTTGTCAGTACAAATACAATGACACAAGCTCAGCTCGTTTGGATATGAAAAGCTAGGTCAGTGAAAGAGTTAAAGTAATCAAGAGCAAAGGTTTGTGTCATTTTGACAGATCATCTTGTGTCTATAATGGAGAAAATGATTGGCCTGCTGGGTGGTATTTAGAATCCTTGTGCCCACATGATGAAATTCTTGTAACCTGCATGGGCAGAGGCTGCTGGCCCCTGACTGTTGTCTTTGCGAGGCTTTGTTTTCTAAGGTGGCAACCTAATTATTATTTAGAGATGTTTCGGTTATGGTTTTCTCTGCAGCAAGAAAAGGGTTACTTGTTTTGCTAATTAGGATGATCTCCCTGAGAGATCATTACAGCATTGGCTCCAGGCAATCTGTATTGTGCTGACATTTTGAAGCCACCCCTCCCTATGTAACTGTGACTGGCAATGGTTCCCCCCCGCGCACTCCCTACTCTCCTATCATCTATGCACTGCCAGCACAGCTACTCAAAATAGAAGCACAGTTTTGCCAGTGACACCTAGTGATAAATGCCCTGTTTAATTCACTCAGGGGTGGCACAAATGACATTGTGCAGAGCTGTAGAGGTGACAGGTGGTCTGCCAGACAGGGATAAATACAAACAAAACTCAAATGCACAAGCCTTGTAGTTAGTGTTACAAGTGTCTAACCTTTTACCAAATTTTGTGAAAACAACAAATACATTTGCAGGGACATGCAATTTAGTTTAGTAAGTGTTAAATATAGTTTTGAGTGCTGTTGGTAGTAATTAAGTCCTCAGTAGGAGGTATAGCGTGAAATACAGCATGTGTTAAATGCAGTATGTGCTCAAAATGTGATTGTAATTTTCCCCCATAGGACCTCCTGACAGACCTAAAAATACATTGTTACTGTTGAGGAAGAATGTAAACAACATCATTAAGTAGAGAAAGGGATGTAAACTGTTCTTCAGAGGTTAATTTTATTTGCATTGATATCCACTCTTTAGGGGGGTCCAAGTGATTGCCCCCTTGGAACACTTTTTTCCACAATGTGCCGGATGCAAAATCTGGGGCAGGAGGGGGGGATGCCTACATTCCTCCTCCTCCTGCCCTCCCCTCTTGAATGGAGTGTTGTAGCATTCCATTCAAAGTGCATTGCGCAGGCCTCTGTACTCTGAAATAGACTGCAGAAGTCTACGGATATTTGTATAATGATGCACCCAGTGGGCACAGTGCAAATAATGGATGATTGCAGCCTGCCTTTTGCAGTTTGCACTCTGCATGCACACTTTCCAACAATCCCAATTTTCAGTGCATAGCCACCGTCCCAGATTGTATTCTAAATTGTCCTGTTTGGCCAGCTCTCAGCTCATTGCTGCTCGGAGATGAAATTCAAGATGATTGTGCATTCCACTGTGAAATGCACAGCCATCTTGGATTTTTTTTACAAGAGTTTAAACCAGGCAGAGAGAGAGAGAGAGCCAAGCAGTATGGAAGCATTAGGAAAGAAGAATTTTGGTGTTGGCATTCTGCTTGTGCAAGTATAAGCAGGGCAATGCTTTCAATTTATGCATTAATCTCACTAGTCTGGAAATAATGGAGTGATTTTTGGCCATTTTTGCAGTGTGGCAGTGATCTTACTGGCTTGTCTGGGGTTCATATTCCTGTTCTACATTTGTTTTCTTAGTATTTGTACTGCGTGTCTGGGGTTAATAATTTAGTGTTCCATTTTATGTAGTGATAACACTGACATGTCTGGGGTTAATATGCCTCTTATGCATTTTCTATATTAATTATACTGGTACTTCAGGGCTCTTTTTTTGGTAAAATTGTTGTGGTATTTAGGGCACATGGGCTACTGTAGAGCAGATCTTTTTGTCTCTCTTTCTATTTGTAAAATGTTGGGAGGTATGTAGGTAGGAAATTGTAAATAGTTCCTTTTGGGAATTCTTCCCCATCTTGCTTATGATAGTACCAACTGATGTGTAATATGTCAAAATATTGCAAGTGAGGGTATGGCACATATAGCAGCTTGCAGCATTTTGACCACCTGTCTATATACTGTACACTGTTTAAACCTCAAGTCCCACTGTGGTCACCATTGGCAATTTTCATGTAATCTTTCAATCAAACAATCCATCAGTCAGGCAGTCATTTACAAGAATGTCTCTAGGCAACATCTGCATTAAAATCAGCTGTTTCATACTTTGCTTCAGTGTGTGAGGAGGTGGAAGGCAGCATGTGGTGCTTTGTGCATGGGAATAAACATGATGGTCAAAATGCCGCAACCTACTATATGTGCCAGAGTATAAAAGCAAACCAAATGATCTCAGTATGAAGCCTTTCGTTTGTTGTGTGAGTACCATGTGCTTGCTCTTTTGTACCATGCACCCTCTCATTAACAGGTTCTGTATCTTTATACAAATAACCCACTCATTTTCCTGTTTATACAAATTACACCTCCTCCCAAATCATAATAATAACACGTTACATCTGCTTTCTGAGCATTTCACAGAGCCTGATACCAAGTCTTGGTAAATGGCTAATGGAATAGATTGAAATTCTAATGTTGATTTGCTATACGCTACTAAGAGCATTTGAGTTAATAAAATAATGTTAATTTAATTAAGGAAACCACATTGAGGCTGAAATGTTCTAATTCATATTACAATCTCTTTAAGAGCAGCAATCCATTAAGCTTTAGCTGGAGTGGTTATACTTTACATCTTGTTAATTAAATATATAAAGGTGCATAAACAATTGGAACATCAAGAAATTATAATTGTGGGCGGGGTTTTAATACACTGTGAGCCTACGGGGGCTGGCAAACTGGTTCCTGTCAGAGACAGTCTTTCAGTCTGTGGAATTAAGTGAATCTGTGTAAAAAAAATTAAAAAGTGCAAAATGTTCTGGACATCCTCTTTTAATGATGACATATATTATTTAGGGGTGGGGTAACCTAGAGAGACCTGCCAGTCTCTGACACTAAACAGAAAAGACTCGGTTGCATGTATTGATTTTTGTAGTTAATGGGAAGCTTCTCTCTTAATGAAAACCTATTTGCAATAAAGACAATAAAGGTAATTTAAGACTACGAGTGCAAGTGTGGTTGTACTAAAACACCCAGATACGGTGACTTGTAGCAACTAATAAGATTTGCTTTATAAAAGTTAACAGTAAATGCTATCTGCCAATTAGTTATAAGTACTGTATGTGCCATGAGCCAACGTATCCTATTCCCATATTTATGTCACATAACTTGTTTTAAAGGAGAACTAAAGCTTAAAACTCCAGGGGTTCCAAATTGTTGGACATCTCCTGGTAATTAATCTTTTAGCTGATACCCTGGCCCAGTGCTTATGTTTGCTAAAAAACTGCCCCGGCCCAGGGTATTTCTGCAGAAGATCCTTGTCGCCATCATCAGATTCTTCCATTTTTTTTTGTTCTGGTTCGGGCAGGTCCATGCCCAAAGAAAAGAAGAAATAAGAGGTAGAACATCTGCTGAAATATCCTGGGTTGGCGCAGTTTTCTGCTAACAGGGGCACTTGCCAGGGGTATCAGGTAAGCCGTTACAATCGCTGGGGGGTGCCTAACATTAGGCAGAGATTGTGACTTTAGTTCTCCTTTAAACTTGGGTATTATAAGAAATAACTTACACATGCTTTAAAAATACAATTTTAAGTCAGATCCCATGTATATGTATATTTTTACTGTAATATGGTCATGAAATGCCATGGGCACTTTTAATATCCTGTTTACTGCATTTTGTAGGCAGCAGAGATCAGCCCGAAAAGTACGAAAGCAGCCTAAGGGTTGAGAATCAGCCCCTATACTGGCATTAACCTCCCATCTTGCCTGAACTCACTAAAACAATTGTTCTGGATGCGGGTAGGACAGGAGAATTTCTCGGCCTGTGTGTTTCAGCATGCCGATTTTCAGCCCGTGTGGATGTAAAAATAAACATGGAGAGGTTTTAGCCACTTTTGACATTTCAGTGAGCTCTCATTTTTGGAACGCACATAAAAGCCCCCGCACAAAAATGCAGTTACACAATTTCTTGTGTAAGGAAAACCAGCCTGACAACAAATATAGGAGCACATTTAGCACTGTCATTCTGTTTCCAATATTTTGACCAATATATCATCATTACCATTAGAAATCTAGCACACAAGCATTTAGAAGTGTGAAGGCTTTCAAATTAAAGATGCTAATTTAAATGTTGCCAGTTATAGATCTTTTTTCTGGCATATTGTCATTGTATATGTCACTCTATAGCGTGATCAAGGACATAGTTTAGTAAACAGACGTTTATTACAAATCCCATGTGGAATTAGGAAGAAGACAAATACAGTTGCTATGATGACACACGTATCATGATGTCAGATACAATTAACACACTTTCCTACAGATAACAGACACAAGTCACAGCAAATAACTGGCTTTAGACTTCACACTGTACAGTGTGTGGTCATGTGATGGGATCTGTTATCCCCTCAGGACCTGGGGTATGCTGGATAAGGGATTGTTTCATAATTTGGATCATCATTCCTTAAGTCTGCTAAAAAAAAAAAATCATATAAACATTAAATAAATCCAGTAGGATTGTTTTGCTTCCAATAAGGATTAATTCATTATATTTTAGAAAAACATTTGAATTATTTGATTAAAATGGAGGCTTTGGGAGAATGTCCGGATAACAGTTTCCATACCTGTATTAGGTCTGCAATGGGAAGACTGCTGCAGTGCAGCCACCTAAAACCATGGAGATTCCTGTTCTGTAAGAGGAAATCTGCACTATAAACGGACATACTTACTGAACAGCAATACTAATTTGTGCCTTCTGTATTATATATAATTTGTATTCTACATACAACCCGGCATGTGGATTTAAAAGAGAATGTAGGTGGGAATTAAAGTTTAACATGTTATAAAGTGGACAGTTCAGAGCAACTTTTCAATTGGCCTTCATATGTTCTTTATTTATTTTTTTTTATTACTTATATTTTCAGCTTTCAAATGGTCTGTAAGGCTACAAATGTATTGTTATTGCTACTTTTTGTTACTTACCTTTCTATTCAGGCCCTCTCATTCATTTTCCAGTACCTTATTCAAAACAATGCAGATTCCTGAAATTGTAAACTGGAGAGCTGCTGAATAAAAAGCTAAACAAACAATAAAACATGAAAACCAATTGCAAATTCTCAGAATATCACCCTACATCATACTAAAAGTTAACTCAAAGGTGAACAACCCCTTTAACAATCCATAAAGTTACCCAAATTGACACCACGCGGTTGGTGTTAATGGAACGGTCTCCTGTTATCAAGCAGTAATGAAATTGCCCAAATGGCTACAGAAATTACTTGGTAAATCGGATAAGGTCATGTTAATAATATTTCTTGGCAAACAGTTTTTCCTTCCCCCCCCCCCAATTTCGAAAAGCGAATGCCCCGTGTTGGTTGCACCTCTCCCAATCTACTATTGAAATAAGGGTACCAAACACTAAAGGCAGGTGTAGCGTAGACTGCATCAAGTGACTAAATAAACGTGCAGGGGATCTCCCCGCTACACCTGCCTTTAGTGTTTGGTACCCTTATTTCAATGATATTTCTTGCCAGTGGCTTTCAAATGAGGACTCAAAAGCACCAATGGGTGACTGATGCAGACTCAGTTTATCTATGCAGAAGATTGTTGTTAAATAGAGGTTAGTGTCTAAGGTGGTTTTCTGCATCCTACTGACTCCTGCAGAGATGGCACACAGAAAGCTTGCTGGGCATGTGAAATATCTGCAGGACACTGAGCCAAATGTCACCTCCAATCTATCACTTTAATTAGGTCTTTTTTTTTTTATCAGTTTGATATGACCTTCTTCATCAAGAGACACAATTGTTCCACCACTTCTGTTTCAAGCAGAGACCACATTTAATGGTGCTGAATGACACAAAGGTCAAGCTGTCAAATAAGTGTTGAAAGACATGGGGGAGGTGACTAAAGACCGTGAAATAAAATACTGCAGTCTTATATAGACAGAAACCAATTGCATATTGGTCAGAAATAGACAAATATTTGATATTACTCATACTTACCTGTGTCTTCTCACTTTATATTCTGTGAATATATATAGATATACATAGTAGAAAGAGTACTTTGGCTGGCATTTCCAGTACACCATCAGAATGGATAACACTTAGATGTAACTATTATATAGGCTCAGTGAAATAGAATTAAAGAATACAATTTCATACTCAAAATCATAGGTTATGTCTTCTGAGCATGCAGCTTGCAAATACCAGTCCTTGTAGAAACACAATAAGGGCCCTTACACACAGGTGTTTGCTCCTGCCACCCTCTGTGGTTCCACTGCTGGGGACCACATGAAGGATTAACCATTGGGGGACGCAGGAACAACAAACGCCCATGCACCAAGGTTAGAATCCTTGTAGAATGCAGTGTTCACAGGTGCAGCAGAATCAGTTGTATCTCATTCTGTAGTACAGAGATTATACACCATTCACATTAGTGCCTAACATGGTTGATTTTATCAGGAACCAATGAGCCTGTCTACCTACCTTGCAGGTAGTGCCCTGGCTGGACTTCAACTTGGGGCTTTAAAGTTACCCAGCCTGTGCAGTTTTCTGCCAATCACTGGAGCACCAGCCAGGGTTTCAGGTAAGTATATAATCACTTGGGAGGCCTAACATTTGGCACCAAGTGCAAGACCACATTCCTTCTCCTTTAAAGGCAAACCACCGTTTAACAATCAAATGTGTTAGGACAGGCCACAACTAAGTAGTTGTAAGCTTTTTTTGCCATTAACACAATTTCACCAGCATTAACATCAAATGGAGACATTTTCACCCCCCCCCTAGTCTGTGCTGTTCAGGTCACTGGTAACAAGGTACAGCTACAGTGATTAGTGAGCAGCCCCAGCATTCAGAAAGGGATTGATCCAACTTTGAACTGGAGACTTGCTCTGCCAATTAAAATGCCTTCGCAAGAGAATGATTTTAACCCATGTAAATCTGAATCATATCCCAGCTAGACGTGATATCTGCTTACGTTATAACAGATCCGACAACCCACCAGAAAAAACATTTCTAGACTCCTACTCGAAATTCTTACTAGTCTTCAGGGCAGCAGTTGCTCATGGTGCCCTACTTTTGGTTTCCCAGGAGACTGATAATTTATTGGACATAGCTGCCATTAAAATAGTCATATAAAACGAATAAATCCCAGGATACCTTGTTTTGGCGCAAGCTTATATAGAAATATTAGAATAGTACAGCAGGTATAATAAACCAGACTGATTAATATCCTTAAAGGAACAGTTCAGTGTGAAAATAAAAACAAAATAGATTGATTGTGCAAAATAAAAAAGGCTTCCAATATATTTAGCCAAAAATGTAATGTATAAAGGCTGGAGTGACTGGATGTGTAACATAATAGCCAGAACACTTCTTCCTGCTTTTCAGCTATATAACAGTTAGTCAGTGACTTGAAGGGGGGCCCACATGGTACATAACTGTTCAATGAGTTTGCAATTGATCCTCAGCATTCAGCTCAGATTCAAAAGCAACAGATATGACCCATGTGGTCACCACTCAAGTCTTTGATTGGTTACTGCCTGGTAACCAGTCAGTGTAAACCAAGAAGTAGTGTTCTGGCTATTATGTTACACACCCAGTCACTCCAGCCTTTATACATTACATTTTTGCCTAAGTATATTATAAACTTTTATTTTGCACAGCCTATTTACCCAGTTTTTTTTTTTTACACTGAACAATTCTTTTAAATATATACCTACTTATAATGTTTAGTGACACAGAGAAACGTCTGCATAATAAAAAAAACAATTTAGTCTCTGTTCAGTATTAGAAGTCACCTTAGGGGGTTCCATGACCTAGAAAAGCAGGAGGCCACAGGCCCATGTGGTTTAGAGTTGGACAGTCCTGTCCTATGTTAAAACCTATTATCTTATTAAACCATATAATTTTTTTTTTTCACTCAGAATTAAGCACTACTCCTGGACAATACTACGTCAGAGTGCAAAGGCATAATGTCTCTTATATTGTGGCATAAAGCTTCTGTGCCAAATGCTCTTAAATGAAATGCTGTAAAGGCAGATGTTTCCAACTCATTCTAGATTGGGAAGGCGATGAACCCTGCGCTATTGTTAGGGTTGCCACCTTTTCTGGGGGGGAAAAAAAAAAAAACCTGCCTTCTTATATACTTACCCTTTTTTCCCTATTAATAACATTGGGATCAACCATACCGGCCAGGTGGCAACTGTAGCTACTGTCCAGGGGTGAGTAGATAACCCATAAAAATGTGGGTACCCCGTGAATAGGATTTTTACTAAATTATATCACTTCCAGTTTGCAGCAACAGAACCTGTTTACTGGTGGTCAGCTGGCTGCAATACCACTGGGATAGAGAAAGCCCACAGCATTAAGCTTATGCAAATACATTTTCCAGTCCCTATTAACCTCATGGAGCTAGCAGCAGCATGCAAAGTTACACCCCCCGCCACTTTAATATGCTTTTGTTTTTCAATGTCCTATTTTACAGTATTTTTATAGATATCAAGACAAAGCTCAGAGAACCACAAGAAGGCAGTTTAAAGTTCCCTTACAACTGCGGGGCTAACATTACTTTTAGTTTAAAATGTTCTTAATTTGCCATTAGGAGTTTACGTTGTGTGCACAAATGCAGGGTGGGATTAGAATTCTTATGTTAGAGAAGCAGTACAGTGCCATTGGATCTTTTAGAATAAATGATTTGTTATATATAAATAATGTTTGGTGTTTTAAGAATGGGATTTTGTGGTCAGCCATTTGTTACTTCGTTGAGTGATTTTATGTATGCCAATACACCAAGAAAACCTCAAACAGGGAATGTGTTACACCTTTTACATGAACCCAAATCACTGCCTGGACCACACACTTGGCAAACTGTAGAATTTCCATTTCAACTGAACAGCAAATAGCAATTCTGGCAGGATTCCGATGGCTGATCACAGTATTTGCCATTAGCCTAAAGGAATTTGATGCACTTTTTGAATGGATAAGCTATGTTTAACTGTAACTCACTGGTGAAGCACCCTGATGTCCACACTAAAGCTTCAAAATAAGTTACACAAGAAGCGATTGCTACTGGTGAAAGTTCATTTCTAGTGTTTCAGCATTGACACAATAAAAACATTGTGTAATTGATGCCACCATTCATTCTTTAGCATAGGTATAAAGCCACCAGATCAATCACTGACTAAAAGCACAAGATATTTTAGGAAAAAAAAAAAAAAAAAAGTTTATTTGAATCAAACATCGCAAACAATAGTACATAAATACTTTAAACTGATCTTTAAGTAATTTTTTTTTTAAAAAAACATTAACTGATCTCTAAACATTTTTTATAATCCCAATAGACATTTGCAGAACTCCAAGGTATAGATTTAATATATTGACTGTGGGACTAGATCTGCAATATTAACCCCATCAACCCCCTCCCCCTAACAATATAGCAGCCTTCTAATATATACAGTCGCCACAAAGTCAAACCAATCTCCAGGACAACGACCTATAAATACAACCAAACATCACTATGGAATCTGTGGAAAATATACTCTATGGATTACCCCAGCAGATGCTTTAATGACATCTGAAATATCAGTAGACAAGTAAAATGAGGTTTATATAAGCCAACAAGTGGACTGCGTCTAGAACAGCAGTACCACAAGCTTGGAAAAAAACACAGACTGAAGGCCGAGTGCTAGCAACATACAGTGGATGAAAGGAGAAGAAAAAAAAAAATCTTTTGAGCACATGAACTAGTTCAGGCTTTTCTTCTACAAATACCTGTAAAAACAAAAAAATTATATTCTACATTGCAGAACAAATTGTGCAAAAACAAATGTACACATCTTTAAATACTGTATCCAATTTAAGCTACTACAGTCCTGAAATGTAGTTACTGGAAGTTAAAATGTGTATTAAAACTGGATTGTTAACCTTTTTAGATTTTTCAGCTGTTACTCTAATTTTGAACACGTTTAAAAATCAAAATTTTTCACCTTCTTATGACTTTATGAAGCAGCTCTGGGAGGAGAGGGGGGCACAGACTACAGAACTCTTAAGTTGATACATTTCTTATCATTGGCCCTGCTGAGCAGAATCTTCGAGTTTCATTATAGCTGTTAGAAAGTAACTGAAAAAGATCTTATATCTGGTGAACAATCTGAAGACAACTGAACAGGGGGTGGAGGGTTTAGTTTGGAAGGTGAACACCACCTTTGAAAGAGTGTAGTGATAGTTGGCTTGGTCTCAAGACTGTCCCTACATAAGGGATGGTGACAATTTCCTACTCTACAGTAGATGCAGCCGGGGAATCCAATCCCCAATTCTACATTTAGTCAACCATTAATTTTCAAGGATGTCTTTTGTTAAACTGTCAAGGTGAAAACAATCAGATTCTGCCACCTGGACAGTTCTCTATATGGTCTAGCTTTTCTTTTCAGGGAGACGCCAGTTTAAAAAAAAAAAAAAAGGAAGCGGTATGGCAGCTGGCACAATAAGCTTTTTTCTTCCAAAAGCATCAATTTATACCTAAGATTTTCAAAGTCTGCATTGTAAAGAATAAAAATGCTTTTGGAAGAAACACTGCCGGTTGCCATATATCTTCCTATATTTATAACCAGCATCTCCTTAGGTACTCTGCCAGATTCTGAAATTCCTGCATGTATCAGGTGGGTGGGGCTTTAGGACATTTTTCAGAAGAATTCTCTTTTGTATACAATGTACAGTGTATACACCTATTTATTGTACAATGTTGTGGAATATGGTATCACCTTACAAGTGTTAATATAGGTTTCAAAATGTATAAGAAAAAAAACTGCATTTACAGGTGGTTATTTTGGCACTATAATAGGAATGGGTAAAATTCCCATTTGCAATCCAATGTGACAAGTGTTCTCCAACCAAATTTTTTTTTTTACTGTGAAACTAATTGTAATCAGCATTTCCATTTAACCACTACAAATTAGAAGTTTACAATGTGATAGTTAAATATTACACCAAAATCTGCCAAGCCTTCCAAGCCTACATTACACTGCACCTTATTCATATCGGATGTATGGTATACAGGCAGTCCCTGGGTTATGACATAGGGTCTGTAGGTGTGTTCTTAAGTTGAATTTGCATTTAAGTTGAAACCTATACATTTACTTATTAAATGCAACTTAAGACAGATGTCTGTCTTTACATAGTATTTATTTTGCTCTGCAGTACACACCAGAGGGGGATTGCGGCAGGTGATTTATTAAAGCCAAATGCTAATTAAAGTCAAGCAAACTGAAGTATGTTACAGCCACCATCTGTAAGTGTGAGTTGTATGTTAGTTGGGTGTACAACTCAAGGACTCTCTGTACAGGGCATTTTGACATCTAATCAAAACAGCAGCCACGATCCACATAGAGTATTTAGCCTTACAGGTATTGTTCAGTGTAAAAATAAAAACTAAATAGATAGGCTGTGCAAAATAAGAATTTTTTCTAATATAGTTAGGCAAAAATATAATGTAAAGGCTGGAGTGCCTGGATGTCTAACATATCAGTCAGAACACTACTTCCTGCTTTTCAGCTCTCTTGGTTTACACTGACTGGTTACCAGGCAGTAACCAGAGACTTGAAGGGGGGCCACATGGGTCATATCAGTTGCTTTTGAATCTCAGCTGAATGCTGAAGATCAATTGCAAACTCACTGAACAGATATGTCCCATGTGGCCCTCCTTCAAGTCGCTAACGAACAGTTATAGAACTGAAAAGCAGGAACTAGAGTTCTGGCTATTATGTTACACATCTCCACACATACACTCCAGCCCCGGACCATCAGAAATCACAGGGCCCATATGACAAAATTTCCTGGGCTGCACCCACCGCAAGCCTCACCTACAGGTCCGCCCTCCCCACAGTAAAAAAACAAAATATTGGTGGCTAGGTTTGATATTGGTGGTCCGGGCCCCCCATAAAAATGTGGCCAAGGCCCACCCCCCATTAAAAAATGTTGGTGGCTAGGACCCCACATGAGCAAAAAAAATTGGTGGCCAGCGCCCCCCACATAAGAAAATTGTTGGCCAGGGCCCCTTTAACGTCCATGCCTTCCTGAAGTCAGCAGCTCTTAGAAAGATGGGGGGCCCAGCTAATCAAATAAGTGTGGCGTGGCCGGGCACACCTTACCCTCTGGGGCCCCCTACAACTCCCCCCTGTCGGCTGCCCTGCTCCAGCCTTTATACATTACATTTTTGGCTAAGTAACTATATTAGAAACTTTATTTTGCACAGCCTATTTACCCAGTTTTTATTTCAACACTGAACTGTTCCTTTAAGGATATTGCGTGTCATGGACCCAATGGATCAGCAGGAAATTAGACTGATGGCATAGGGCATTTGTCCCATACCAGTTGCTGACCATCTGTGTTGCACCCAGTGGCCTCAAGGAAGGTGCTTATTTTTCAATTCCTGGCATGTAGGCAAGCTTTAGTTGCATAAAAGCCATGTATACTGCCCAACAAAATCTTCTGCAGGCTGCCAGTAGACATAGGGGGCACCTATAATAGCCAATGAAAGCACATATTTGGCACCCCTAGGAACTTTTTGAAAGCCAATGTTGCTCTTCAGCTTGTTACATTTAAATGTGGCTCACAGGTATAAAAAAAAAAAAAAAGAAAATACTAATATACTGCAAACCTGCCCAACACTCACCTTTAGGACCTCAGTTTGAATTCCTCTGGCGCAGGTTGTCATTGTTTGCACCGGAATTACTTTTCCTGTTAAGCAAAGCAGTTAAGTAAATAAAAATGCCCAAGTTAACTGCGTCAGTGCACTTACATAACCACAGGATAAAAACAGAGTACAAGTCATGAAAACACTGGTACACAAATTAAGTTTAAAGAGACTAAAGATAGCCATACACTGAGAGATGTCGCCAAACGAGCGGATCTATCTCCAATATGCCCACCTTTAGATGGGCAATATCGGGCTGATCCGATTGTGGGCCCTAGGGCCCAACAATCGGATCCCAACGCATGGGAAACGGGGGGTCGGATTGCGGGACCGCATCAACGAACAGATGCGCCCGCGATGCGATTTTGTCCCATCCGAACGACTTTCAGCCAGATCTCAATCGGGGAAGCCTGTCGGGGGGCCCCATGCACGGGCCCAATAAGCTGCCAACTTGGTCTGCAGGCAGCTTTTATCGGGCTCGTGTATAAAAAGCTTTAGTTTACCATGTTACAATCAAAATCCAAACTTTAAGAATATATTTGAGGGCCTAAGGTAGTATACTAGTTTGACTGAACAGGTCTTAGAGGGGATAGGTGTAGTATGTATAGTTGTGTATACTTACAGAGCACCTGTTGCAGAATCTTCATCTGAAAAAAAAAAAATAAAGATAAATTTAGAGCATGTCTGCTAGAAGTTTGTAGCCAAGAATGCAAAACTGCGGACTAAACAGTACTACCCATTACCTATGCAAGTATTTTCTGGTGCCTATGCACTGCTTACTTAACCAATTTAAATCTTGTGCTTGCCAAGTAGGAATTCAAACTTCCTGTTGCATTAAACAAAACACTTCAGTTATATTTCAGATCAATTTAACTATATTTAAGGAATACAAGCAAGACACATACAGGATAAAGGACTCTGGTGTTACTGACCAATATGCTATTGGGGGGGGATACTGAACCCTGAAACTAGAAAGGAAACCTTAACTGGAGGCACTTACCTTCACACACATCATCAGGCTTTCTCCTCTTCTCATAAATAAAGATTATTGTGACTAGTACCAATACTTCTCCAACAATGCCCAAGAAGGGCCAAAGAGCAGCCAGACGACTTCGCACGTGGAAATGTATTATATCTCCACCACTGCCCAGCTCATTTGTGGCATTGCACGTGTAGTCTTTTTGGTCCTTCTCAATATCCACATTACTTATCCTCAGCACAGTCTGATTGCCTGTGGACTTTATAACATAACGATCTGAGCTTCCATTTCCTATGACCTAGGGAGAAAGGGAAAAAAAAAAAATCCATGTTATCCATATAGTTAAAGTTTAATATCAGCTTGAAAGAGCTTATAAAATCATATTCCGCTGGTACTATACTCCAACACGCATTAGTAAATTAAGTGGCAATCGGATCACTCCCAACTGCTTTAGAGGGTGGGGAGATAGGGGAACAATCTTTCTTACCTGGTGGACTTTTACAATAGCTCAAGCATTCTGGAAAATGGTAGCGAAGTTTTGCATTGCACTATAGAAGCAACACCACACACATTCTGGTTAGGAAAGAAGATCAGATATACACTTTCCACAATGTCGCAAATTAGCCACGCACATTCTTACAGCAGCAAGATCTCTATTAGCAGCAAATTGGAAACAACCAAATATTCCACAGACTGCAAGACAGAAGCTATGAGGGTGAGCTGAAATGGCATCAGTGGGCCCAGTACTTGGATGACCTGCAGGCTAGAGGTACCACTTGCTGAGCGCAAGATGTTTCATCATTTATTTAGCTAGAACCTGATAAATTTTCCCCCTTTCTTCCCCTTTCTTCACTTTTTCTCTTTCCGATTCTCCACCCCCTTCATCTAACCTCCCCCCCCCCCAAATACAATTCAGCACAGTATGCTAAATCAGGAATATTGAGACAAGAGGTGACTCACTTTAGCATAAATGGATAAAGATGTATGGATATTAGGTTATGCTACTGATTAATGATACAATTAGACTACAGCTTTGTATGCTTTCTCTAGCAAGTTAATCCTTCGTTCCATATGTTGACAATATTCTTTTTTCTGACAATTAAAGGAAAACTATACCCTCCAAACAATGTAGGTCTCTATAAAAAGATATTGCATAAAACAGCTCATATGTAAAATCCTGCTTCATGTAAATAAACCATTTTCATAATAATATACTTTTCTAGTAGTATGTGCCATTGGGTAGTCAAATAGAAAATTGCCATTTTAAAAAATAAGGGCCGCCCCCTGGGATCGTAGGATTCACTGTACTCACAAACAAACCAACAAACCATACATGTTAGGTCACATGAGCCAATTAACAGACAGAGTTGTGTCTTTTGCTTCCACACTTCTTCCTGTTACAGTTAGAGTTGAAGTATTTCTGGTCAGGTGATCTCTGAGACAGCACAGAGACCATCACATAATGGTGGCTCAAGGCAAGAGATGTAAAAGGGCAATATTTACTTAAATATATATTCCAGTTTGGTAAGATTCTTTAATATGCCACTTAATATGATATGAACTGTTGCTTAAGTGTTCATTTTGAGGGTATAGTTTTCCTTTAAAAATGAATAAAAATTTTCAAAAAAAAAAAAAGTTTAATATCAGGCAAATGAATTGACACTAAATCCTTACCCCAACCACAGTAGCTGAGCAAGGGGAGTGAATTCTGGGATAATGCAAAACACAAGAATATGGTTTAACTGGTCAACTGACAGCAACATTGTGTAGCTATGTTTCAACAGCTACAAAGGTTATGATGGGGGGGCCCACCACAATAGTCTACTAGACTGGAGGACTATACATTTTAAATGTTGTCAGACAAACCAAAAACTTCAAAAGGGAATTTCACTTTCTAAATGTTATCCCAAACCAAAGGTGCGGGCTAATAGAGCCTGAACTCTGGTTGGGTGGGGGGGTAGCAGCTTTTCTCTTAAAGGGGACATATACCATACTTTTGAACTTAGACTTAATCAATTCCTTTTGTAATAAAATTGAATAAAACGTTGTGTCTCATATACCTTTTGGGTGCACTTTCTCTGTTATCTTTGTATTTCTTATCTCACTCCTCCCTTTCTCTTTATTTCCTGTGCTGGTATCTGCAGAGCCAGCTAGGGCGGCCGTCTCTGTCTTCCCTGTCTTTTTTTCTGCGAGCAGCAGCCACTGAGAAGGACTGGGCGTGCATAGGGGGAGGCGCTGGCTATTGCTGTACTCTTGGTGCCACATCAATCACGCCGAGGTCCTTCTCAGGGCTGCTTGTGCTCGTCCCCGCCCACTTTCTCCTGTGCACTAGCTGACCGCAATGAATCAAGCCAGCGAGGTTTGCTGCACTCGTTCATCATCCTGCTTTTATTGTTACAAGTTGGGACTAGTGTGTCCAGCTAAATCATATATAGACAAGCTGAAACCATATATTTATCGAGAGTCCGGCGGAGCATGTGGCCCTAGGCCCCTTCAGGACTCACTGGCAGATCACCATGGCCATGGAGAATTAGGCAATCAAATGCTGTATTACGTCTCTGCAAAGCTGTGTCCCATCTGCTAGTTCCACTACTTCTTAAAGTGCTTAAAGCCGAGCTCTACAGAAGAGCTGTGAGTGCCGGCGCGTCGTGACAGGGAGCGTTACCATGGTAACAGCATATCTCACAGGCAGCCGGCAAGAACTAGAAGTGCGATGCTACAACGCTCCCACGTTGAACTCAATGCTCCCTGTCAATGAAGTGCCGGCGCTCACAGCACTTCTGTAGAGCTCGGCTTTAGGCACTTTGAGTAGTAGTAGTGGAATTAGCAGATAGGGCCGCAACTTTGCAGAGACTTAATAAAGCATTTGATTGCGCAATTCTCCATGGCCACAGTGAGTTTTACAGCTTGCTGCCAGTGAGTCCTGACGGGCCCTGGGGCCACATGCTCCACCAGACTCTCAAGGTAACGCTTGCAGCGTTTCTGTAGAGCTCGGCTAAAGTAGAGGAACTAGCCGATGCAAACAATTGACAGGTCTTTAATTTTGTTGCCTGCCTGCTTCAAAAGGCTCTCCCCCTTACACACACACAAATCAAGACCTGCCAAGCATTTCTGTTATCTGTGCTGTAAGGAGGAGGGGGAAGCCGTAGAATGAGTGAGATGGGGAGTGAGAGCCTGTGAGGGAGAAAGCTGCTAAGTGAGAGGAACCGGTAAGAGAAAGAGAGTTTGAAGGGAGTCAGAGAGGTCGGAAGATACACTTTAAGAAGGCAATAGAAATGATATGCCGCAATAAAAAAAAATGTATATTGGTAGTTCTGCCACAATAATGCTCAGGATAGCATATCTATACACCACTACCACTTAATTTGCCTATGGTATCAAGTAGTGGAATTCCACATTTTTTACTAACAATTTCCTGCATCCACTTATTTCAGCACAACTTCTGAGTATTGTTTTCTGTTACAACTAGATCAGGCAGCAGCAAAGACAGCTATGTGTAGCTGGGAACAGACTCAGGCAGTGGGAGGGGTTCTCCGAGCTGAAGCAGATTTCAGCCTGTCAGTCAGTGATGTGACCATTTCCTGTGAAAGAATGAACAGACACGCCCACCCCTCATTTCAGTTTAGACTCTCAGCAGTAAGGATCTCTCTGCAGCTCTGATATAGTGACAGTTTTAGGAGGTAAACTGCTTTCAAAATGCTTTTTTCTCTGCATCATTACACATCTGGGGGTTAGGAGACTACTATATCTGAATATGAAGATTATATGAAATGTCCCCTTTAAAGATTGCCCCCACCAGCACTAGGCCACCAGCACCAGGAGTGAGCGCCTGGTACTAGTGGCCATGTGGGGACACAAGCATAACGAGTGAAAGCCACAACTTGCTCAACATGCACTTGACGTCAGAAGTGTATTACGCACATGAGCTGTGTGACAAGGCAGCTCCCCCCCCCCCCCAAGTGCTACTGGCAGGGGCAATTTAAAATAAAAATAAAAAAATCACTGTTGCACATCAAAGCTGTAATCTTGCTAATTGTTGTGGATTATGATAAACTGATTATGATGATTGGAGCAACATTCCAGAAGATATATTCTCAAAGGAAGATCCTATTTACAAGTTATTCTAAATTGAGAAAGCCAGTTGATGACTGGTGAAACATCAAGGAAAAAATCCACAGCAAGTTCTGTTGATTTGACTTATTTCTACAGATATACCATGACCTGGATGAATGAGAAGCTTCACAAAAATACAATTAAATTGGATTGCTAGTCAAATGAAAGGGATTCGGTCATGATTTTTATGGTGTAGTTTTTATTTCCACTGCAAATAATTCACTCTACCATGTAAAATTTCATTCTTGAACAAAGTATATATATTTTTTTAGTTGTAATATTTGTGTGTAGGCAGCTATCGCAGGTCATTTTGCCTGGTCATGTGCTTTCAGAAAGAGCCAGTGCTGCACCATGGAAATGATTTCTGACAGGCTATTGTTTCTCCTACTCAATGTGTGTCACAGTAGGACCTGGATTTTTACTATTAAATGCGGTTCTTATATTGACCTGGATTTTTACTGTTAAGTGCTGTTCTTATATTTACCAGGGAGCTGTTATCTGGTTACCTTCCCATTGTTCTGCTGATTGGCTGCTGGGGGGGGGGGTTGGGGTTTTATCACACCAAACTTGCAGTAAAGAGTGACTGAAGTTTATCAGAGCATAAGTCACATGACTGGGGAAGCTTGGAAACTGCCAATATGTCTAGCCCGTTGTCACATTTCAAAATTAAAAAAAAAAAGTCTGTTTGCCCTTTTGGAAAAAAAAGGATATAAAGTACTTAATTTTTGTGGGACCAAATCAGCCCCTTAAAAACAGAATATTGAACACAAACCTCTACTCCATTAGGAGAAATAATGTACCAGGCCCAGTCAGTTACAGGTGGGAAGGAATTGCTTTGACAGGTCAGCACACCTGTATCACCCTCATTGCCATGCTCACTTGCTTTTAGGTGCAGCACTTGGGGTGAAACTGAATAGGGGGAAAATAAAACAAAATTAGTACAAAGCCACTTGCTCACACACTGGGCAAAGCTTTTAAGAGTCAGAATTAGGGGGGGGGGGATATCAAACATTACCTGACACATTAATAACCTGTTTCACATCAGGTGTAGTCAAGAATTCACACATGTACTGTCCTGAGCCATCACCAGGCAACCCTGTAACACTAAAAAGAAGTTGCAAGAAACAGATTAACAAGACCTTTTATAATACACACAAGTACCATCAGACATGACTGCTAAATTCCTTATTTTGTTTTTGCACAGAGACTATTCTTAGTCTCATGGTCAGGAGAAAGACTTTACGCTCGCCAAGTCAGATGTAATTGCCAACAGAATAAAAAAAAACTTCGAAGTCATGCAGATACAGCCACAAGGTTGGAATGGAAGACTAAAAATCACATTCCACACCAATTAAATCTACCAACACTTCTGTAGGAGCCCCAGTATAAAGGATCCTAGTCTTTAATTTGAAAAAAAAGTACCTACTTGTAAGTCATGGTATTAGAAGAGTCCTTATCTTCCTTAAGGACCTTACTGCCCTTCAGCCAACGGCGGCCGGAGACCGTAAGAGAATTAGCAGACAGGTTACAACTCAGAATCACGGTTTTCTCTGACAAATACAGGGTGTCTGTTGTAATATCTGGATCTGTTTAGGTAAAAAATAAAAATGCTGTTATTGCAGTATAATTAACTACAAGTGCACCTCCTGCAATGGTCTACCACTATTTCACTTTAAGTGTTCTTACCATCTTGTTGCCATTAAGAAATAAAGGCAAGCTACTGGGGTGCTATCCAATTTGGGAATATTATAGTGCAACAATACCATGTTTGTTGGAACCAAAAAGGTTACCCTTTTAGATTAATTACACCAAAAAATTAAAAAAATAGTTTCTGCCCTTGTTTTTAATTCAAATAAATCAGGTAATCTACTATTCAGAGGGAACTTGTTACATAATGTAAAAAGACTGTCACATGCCTCCTACAAAATCCATATTCCCTGTGGTGTCAAATGGTAAAAAGCACCTGGACATACATAACCTACAGGGGAGATCCCTTATACCCCCATCTTTAGCAAGTTAATCAAATCAAAGTGACAGATGTGTGAGAAAAAGGTTGAAAGGAGAAAGAGGTCTAATGGAAGCCACAGGAGCAAAGCTACAAAGATGTTTCAAAGTTATGCCAGTTTGGATTCTGCAAGGCAAGGTAACCGGACTCACAAGACTACAAGGCAGGAAGATCATCTTCTAGGGTCTGTGTGAAGGACAGAATTCGTAACTTCAGGAATTGAGCAGGAAACATACGGCAGAAAAATTTACAGGAAGGAGTCACAAAAAAAGGTTCTACATAGGTATGCTGTGGTTTGTGGTTGGGGGATCTAATCTTCAGGCAGCTGGAGGACAAAGGAATCAAAGCAACAGGCGAAGGGTTCCAGGTTAAATGGGCAAGAGGTTTGTTCCCTAAACAGTAGTCTGGGGAAGGAGTACTGGGGTAATGGGAAGAGTTGAGATATTCCCACTCACGGTCAATGACCATCACATTGGCTTGGGAGCGGATCCATTTGATGCGTGGGATCTTTGTTAGATGGTTGCGGTCAGGGTCATTGCTAGCCCGACATTCGTAGGTCCCAGAGTCCTCAGGAATCAAGCTTATGACATAGAGAGTACTAGTGGCATGAGAGATATAGGTGGCATTCATTTGCACACGTTCTTCACGAGCACCATCCCATAGCTGGGAGAAGCTTTCATTGTTGCTGTAGTCTGCCTCAAACCACCACTGAATCTCTGGTATGGGGCGGCCGATGGCTTCACAGTGTAGCTCCATGGCTTCCCCTGTCAACCTGACTTCTGAAAGCGGAGATTTAATGAAGCCAGCTGTAAGGAGCATGGGGAGGACAGTGGAAGAAAAGAAAATGGCTCAACTCTGTTTTTTTGTCAGGAAGGCAAAAGAAAGAATGGAGGGGAGAAAAAATAGGGGGTCCTAAAATAGATTTGGTTAAAAAGAGAGAGGTTAGTAAGAATAACTTCTGATCTTTTGTTGCTCTGTGCAAGCATCGGGTGTAATAAAGTGACGGCACCAAAGAACTAAAGCCTAACTAAAAAAGCAGCCTAGAAATGTTGTACATTATGTTTTGAGTTTCTGTAACAGTTCAAGGCAACCACAGCCCTTTAGCAGTGAAGATCTGTGCCTCCAAAGTTACCCTAGCAGCTCCCCATCTGCTTTTCTGCTGATTCAATGCACATGCTCTGTGCTGCTGTCACTTACTGAACTTGGGGAGTGACTGTACACAGAGAATATAAACATCACAATATAAGGCTGATTAGGAATTAGATAATTACTACACGGCAGCACAGACACCAGTACAATTAGCATAAGAATTTAATAATCAGCCCTGTAGCATCAGCTTATATTACAGACAAATCTAGTTTTCTACTTGATCATTTTAGACAACCCTAAGCTTAGCTTCTCAACAGATGCCCACTGAACATGAGAATGTCGCAGACACTTTCCTAGATGGTGACCCCCCCGTGACAAGTTTGAAGTCCTGGATCATTGCTGCTATCGAGAAGCTGAAACTTTAGGATGGTGCAATAAGTTCAGTATATAAAATGACATTTTTAGGTCTTGATACTTTAAATAAGTTGGCTCTCTGGTACCCTTTAGTGGGAGAAAAATGGGCAACAGTATTTCTGAGGACTGGTCTGAAAGTGCTTTTATTCAAAAACATGCATTAAAAAAAGCGCACACAAAAGGGTCTGAAGAATTTTTGCTAGCAGGACAAAGCAAGTAGAGATCCTACACCAAAAACTAGTGTATATATTATGTAGAGAATTAACAGGCCAGTTTGCACAACTACAGATCATGTTACGATCTGGTCATACTGACCATTTAAAAAGGCCAATTTAAACACCAAAAACTAGTGTATATATTATGTAGAGAATTAACAGGCCAGTTTGCACAACTACAGATCATGTTACGATCTGGTCATACTGACCATTTAAAAAGGCCAATTTAAACGATTGTTGAAATCTAACCAAAATCAAAGACATTGCTGTTTGGCATCTCCTGTTTCATGTAATTTTTTTTTTTGCTAGGTGCTGAGGAGGCCAATAGTTGTTTTGCCTCTAGATCAGGGGTCCCCAACCTGTTCTCGGGT
The DNA here is from genome assembly GCA_038501925.1 of Xenopus petersii. Taxonomy (NCBI): domain Eukaryota; kingdom Metazoa; phylum Chordata; class Amphibia; order Anura; family Pipidae; genus Xenopus; species Xenopus petersii. The sequence goes on along the minus strand of CM076672.1, from coordinate 118,688,723 downwards.
GGTGCCAAATAAGGGTTGTGATTGGCTATTAGTAGCCCCCATGTGGACTGCCAGCTTACAGGTGTGTATTGGACAGTACATGTGGTTTTAATGGAACCAAAAACTTGCCTGGAATTAAAAGATAAACAGCTGCTTTGAGGCCACTGAGTGCAAAATCCAAGGGGTTAGGAAGCAACATGTTGCTCACGAGCTACTGGTTGGGGGGGGGGTGACTGCTCCAGATCACCAACTGACCTAAAAAGCTGCTGTGAGGTGGTCTAAAGGGCATGAACTCAGCTGCTGACCTTTGTCAGTAACACAAGATCTGACACCGCCTCAGAACCAAATGTTAAATACTTGGATGCAGGGCACGACAGAATATTTTTTCCCTCATTCAATGAGCTATACATCAGACTGCTCCTTTAAATCAGGTCTGCACTGACAACAAGCTCCATGCTGCCTCACAGGTCATGCGACTACCTCAATGTCACCTTCACACTGTGTAACCACCCCCACCCACCAAACTAATCTTTACAAGGCAGTGTTTGCTGTAGCTAGCCAGAGAAACCTCCTTTATTTAACCTGACTATTGCTGCAGGAATTAGCCAGTCTGTGTACAGAGTTCATCCTATTTAACTGGCAGCCTGGCTTACTCAAACCTATTGGCAATTCCTCACAGCACAATTTTGTGCAAAAGGAATAGATAATAAACGACTTGTATATACTATTAAACATGTGATCCAAATAACTTTCTATCAGAAAAATTTTAACAGTTTTTGCAGAGGAAACACGACTGAATAGAAGATGTAAAAAAATGATGCTTCTGGTTTGGCTGCTGCAGGTTTATTCAGTTCACACAAACAGCTGTGAGAAACGGAGCGAGCCAGATTGTTCTGCTAGCTTTTCTGATTTACTCCATGCAAAGTGTACAAGCTCGCACAAAAGCCACCCTGAGAAGTTTCACTCTGACCTCAGATCAGTCAACCAAAAAGTTTGACTGGCTCAGGTTTAATTAAGCTGGCTTGTCACATTTTACACTCTAAATGATGATTGCACTGGAACTGGTCATACCCCAGCAGAACAAATTAACCATCAACTGTACAGTATGGCTTTCATTCAGTTGGTTTCAGATAGTTCATCAGAAATAAGACTTTTCCCCAATTACTTTCTATATGTGACCATTCTTCTAATATTGAAGAATGTTGCAGGGTTAATAGTTTAATAGTTTTTCTCCTTCTAAAACAGCTCTGGGAGGGGAGGTCGCCGACTCTCTAAACAGTTCTAAATTAACACATGTAGTGGACATTTAATTGATAGATTTCTTATATCTGTCCCTGTTGAGCAGAATCCTTGAGAAGGCAGCGGATATAATGGATACCATAACTGCCAATAATCCTGAGACGATCTTGAGAAATGTATCGAATGAATGTTGCAAAATTATAACAATTTAGTCTGCACATGGATTACTGAGCTGCCAGACTAAAACACCAGATAGGAACATTAAACTTCGATTTTAGAAAACCGGTAAACAATAAAAAGTGCAAAGCAATTGAAAAAAGTCTATTTCTTGGGAATAATTTGACCACACAGCATGACCATCTAAACTAGTACAGCACCTGGGACAAGACATTCTGTGATCGGTCACATCTAAAAATCTTATCTGCAAATATCCAGTTTGGCAAATTGATTGGGCCTCAGCAGATGTGGAAGCGAGAAGAGCAGCTCAACATGTCCGGTTAAAATAAGAACCTGAACAAATGTAAAAGCACTGTTTAAAAACAACAATTTGGCCTATAGCCCATATCCATTTCACCAAACTTCTCAGAATATTGCAAGTTTTCTGCTAAACCAAAAACACACACCTTTCAATGTTAACAGTCTTGATGGACATCCCACCTGGTAATGAAGTTTGGATAGAAAGGCCCTAAAAAGCTTTGCAGCAAGTCCTCAGTTTGCATTTCTTGTTTAGTTTATGCTCAGCTATAACCAAGTTGCATTATGCAAGCCATTAACAGGCTGGTACAGGAAGAAAAAAAAAAAAAAAACCTAGCAGCGCTAAAGATTTAATTCAGAGCTGCAAATATACTTAAAATTTATTCAAGTCAGATCTAGAGGGGAAAGAAATGGATACGTTCGAATTACTTGATACTACAATTTAAAGGGAAACCTATTATTTTAAGCGGTTCTGGTGATAAGATACTGAACGGATAAGAAAACAATTTGAACGACAGATTGCAAAAGTGTTCTGGTTCCCCAAACATGCCATTTTAAGGTGAACAAGCCTTTGGATCTAGACATACAATGTAAGTGCTAGTCACAGCCTGCATGGTGCAGCCATCATTGAGTTAAGTATGCCATCAGAGTTATGGAAAGAATCTAGGGCATATAAAGAGGTCAGACAGAGCCAGTACTCATCCCATAAAATCATTAGGGAACACACTAATAAGGATTATGGCCAACAAGCATAATTTAAAGTAAAGTTCTCAAAAACTTCATGTACCATATAAAAATGATATATTAATATCACATAAATTTCCTATTTGCAATTATGGATCTTAATACCACAAATCAGAATTACAGAACTCTGTAAATCACCAATACAGGTTACAGTACCACCAATCAAGAATAGTGAATGAACTTCAGATTTAAAGAGATATGTAACAACCCCCCCCCCCTGAAAAAAATAAAATAGAACCATCAACTCATACATGTTTAGTAATGAAGACTACAAACCCTATAATACAAATTATACTCAAGTGACTTCAGGTATTTAGACATGTTTTGGCTCAGGGCCTCTTTATTAAATAGGAATGCCATATAAATAGTGCCCAGGTCACCTAATCTTTCATTCACATTTTACCTAGAAAGTGACAATCTACTCCAATCTCAACAAATGAATGTGTGTTAGGAAACACATTTTAACAAATAAGTATATTTTTACTTGAGCTGAATAGGGAAATTGAAGCTACACACGTGACCTAAGACACTATTGAATCGTACAAAGTAGGTCTCTATGGCAGGAATCATAAGCAACAGTGCGCACGTACAAAACTGTGAGAGATGTGCCTTTATTAGGCAGACATCTAGTAGTTATCATGGCGCAGAAACCACTGCCGCTGGACTAGGCCAAGTATTCCCGGCAATGGTAAACCCATGGTTTAACATTCAGGCAGACGCACGCTTTTGCGAATGGAGGCCAATCACAGAAACATGAATCAGGAATAAAAATCGGGGACCATCTCCGAAGTAATTTGCCGTACAAAACCAATTTTAAGGATGACATACTATTGTACCACGTTTCTTCCCCATACCACCCTTATTACCTGTACATTCAGCTCTCCGCCCACATAACAGCAACAGCACAGCGGGCAGCGTAAGCAACCCGAGAACCATCGTTTTGCCGTCTATCACCAAGACCTTCAATCGCCTCACTACCACGTCTCCTAGCTAATGACGCCCAGAATCACACGATCATTTATTGCCGCCTGAGAGGCGTGGCTTCTTGTATCCACGCCTCGCTTTCGTTCTTTCCTATGATATATAAGAACTAAAGTGGTTGTTTACCTTAAAACACTTTTTTTTTTTTCCAGTTCAGTTGTTTTCATATAGCTCACCAGAAATAAAGACTTTTTCCAGTTACTTTCTATTTTATGTTTGCGACTGTTTTTCTAATATTGAAATATAAGTTTCCTTTTTCACATTCTTATGTATTTCTAATGCAGCTCTGGGAGGGTGGTCACCAACTCTGTAAACTGTTCTAAATCGATACCTAAATTGATACCTTTGTCCCTGCGGAGCAGAATTCCTTTCGTTTCATTAAAGGCAGCTGATGTAAATAATGGAATTGTTACTAATATTCCACAGATGCTACTGCTGAGAAATGAATCAACTAAATGTTGCAAAATTGTAACATTTCCAAATCTGCACCTGGATTACTGAGCTACCAGACTTAAAGGGCACCTGTTGAGTAAAATTTGTATCCCCAACCAAAGCTAGGGTTGCCACCTTTTCTGGAAAATAATAACGGCCTTCCAATATATTTTGCTTTTTTCCCTATTAATAACATTGGGGTCAACCATCATTTTTACCAGCCAGGCCAGTAAAATACCGGGCAGATGGCAACCATAACCAAAGCAGAACCCGCATTCCGTTTGGGGATAGTAATAGTTTTTTTTTTGTTTTTTTTAAATGCCGCCTGCCAGCTCTAGGCTACCCATACCAGGAGGGAGCTCCCGGTGCAAGCAGCCATTTCCTGTCACTCGCATGCGCATAATGAAAGGCTGCACCGAATTGCTCATTATGCACATCACATCATATGCGCATTACGCACATGCGAGTGACCGGACATGAATGCTCGCACCAGAAGCTCCCTCCTGGTGTGGGTAGCCTAGCGCTGGCAGGGGGCTTTTTTTAAAAAACAAAACAAAAAAACTACTGTTATCCCCAACCGGAATGCGGGCTCTATTAGCCCATACCTTTGTTTGGGGATAACATTTTTACCCACCAGGTGCCCTTTAAACAGTAGCATCACTAGAGGGGTGCGGGCCCTGGTGTGTGACGCGCAGCCGGGCCCCGCCCCCCTCCGTACGACCGCATTTATCAGTGGCACGTGAGCTGCTGCGGGCCCTGAGGGGGTGCAGGCCCTAGCCCGCTCGCACCCCCTGCTCCCCCGGTAGTTCCGCCACTGCCTTTAACATTAAACTTCACACTAACATTTTGGAAAAATTGTAAATTATTAAAAATGGAAAGTCATAGAAATAAAGTCTTTATTTCTAGTGAACAATCTGAAAACAACTCAACTGAAAAAGTGTTTGGAAGGTGATCAACCCCTTCAGCACCCCTTCAGCAGTGACGGAACTACAATTTGTATTCGGGAATTCTGGGGTATGTAGTCCTTCTTCAGCTGGGGTTCTGTCACTTGCCTATCCATCAGATGTGCTAATGGGTTGGTAAAAGAAATAGTGTTTTGGGTTTGAAGTTATCCAAGTGACTGATTTCAGCTTTATAGCTATTTCTCGGGTTTTAACTGAGATATAGATGATTTATTTGGGTCAACTTACCCTACCTTAATGTCTATGTGTAAAATATCGTTATCTTTCATTTTTCACTCTTATTATATATTACTATAACATTCTAGGGTGTGATAGTGTTAATATGATTCTGAGGTAATAACAGAGTTGTTCAAGGCTAGCTAGGCATGTACACTTGACACTAAAGTCCTTACAGAAACGTATTCACCAAAATGGAGGCCACGTCCTCAGCACTCCAGTCTTTTTATATTCTGTCTAGTGTATCTTGGGCTAAAACCAGGTTCTCTTGTTAGAATCCTTAGTATTGTGCACATGTAATGAAAATTTAGTATGCACAGTTTTTTATACAAAGAACAGGTGCACATCACTCCCCCCCCAGAGCACCATAGGGGGCATGTTGAGACAAATTCAGGCCCGGACTAGAGGGGCTGCTGCAAGTTGCCATAGACAGTAACTATTTATTGGGCTGCTGGGGGGGGGGCTGTTTGGGCCTCTGTGTACCTGAAATTCCAGGGCCTGTTTTGATTCTCAGTCCAGACCTGGGCAAATTGATAACATTGGCCTCAAGTGTAATTTTAACACTTAGGCTATAGACTTGGTCAAGGGTGGACATATTGGCATGCTTGGATAGTAGGATATGCAAAATAATGTAGTTTGCATCCTTTCAATAAGAAATATAGAATATATTGTCTATACAGTGGTAAAACTATCAAAGAGCATTTCGCACACCTTCAGGGTAAATTGTTCCTAGTAAATACCACTAGAGGGAATTGGGTCACAATTCACAGATGTTGTTAGAGGGCCGGGTCATGAAGTTATACCCCGTTATATTTTCCTTAAAGCATAATCACATAGGTTGCAAAACCAAAAGCTGACCATGGCTATATTTCTCAGACAATACAAGCTGTTAAATATCATGTTGATCCATGTGAAACAACAGATTCTACATGGCAGGGCTGTACAGTTATAGGCCTTTAAATTCAATGTAACTCTCTAGAAATGTTGACAGTTCCTAGGCTACCCAAGGACACGATTTGCTTTTTTATATATCATTCTTTTAATATAAACATAGGGGACAATTCATTAACTTCGACTGAAGAAGTGTTTTTTGGGCTACTTCGACCATCGAATGGGCTACTTCGACCTTCGACTACGACTATGACTTTGAATCGAAGGATTCAAACTAAAAATCGTTCGACTATTCGACCCTTCGATAGTCGAAGTACTGTCTCTTTAAGAAAAAACTTCGACCCCCTAGTTTGCCACCGAAAAGCTACCGAACCCAATGTTAGCCTATGGGGAAGGTCCCCATAGGCTTGGCTACGTTTTTTTGGTTGAAGGATAATCCTTTGATCGTTGGATTAAAATCCTTCGAATAGTTCAATTCGAAGGATTTAATCGTTCGATCGAAGGATTATTCCTTTGGTTGTTCGATCGAACTTTTTGCACAAAATCCTTCGCATCGGCCCCCTAATTGTTCCACTACACAAAAAAGCTTGATAGTTTCAAATTTTCCAGCCACCCCTTCCTCCCTTTTATCTTCTCCTTCGCTTTTCTTCTCACTATACCTTCTTAACTGTTTACGTTTAATAAAAATCAATCTTTAAATCTGAATGATATATACAGATGCTGGGCACATTTCCATGTCTGAGCTACAGATCGCCTAGTATCTGCAGAAATCGTATTAACCTATCTGTTCTGTTCTTTTGTGCAGTTGTAGATGACTTTAATATTATATTGGTAAATGGTCAATTTTCCATACTTTGAAGGAGAAGGAAAGGTACACTTACAGAAGGGTGTCAAATCTTAGGCACCATTTATCGATAATTGATTACCTGGTATCCCAGGTGCCCCTTTACACTTAAAACTGCACTAACCAAGGGTATTTCTGTAGTAAATATTTCTTCTACTTGAGTCTTCTTCTGGTATTTAAACCCTGTCAGGCACACACATAGTAGAGTGAAAAGACCATTTTTTTTGTTTCTAATTTCGGCTTTTTTAATCGACACCACATGTGCTTGCCTGGACCAGAACAAAGAGAAAATGGAAGAAGCCAAAGAAATATGGTGACAATGAGCTTCTACAGAAATACCCTGGGCTGGTGCAGTTTTTAGAGAAAAGAAGCACCGTACAGTGTATTAGGTAAGCAATTATAATCACTGGTGATTACACCTTTAGTTTTTCTTTAATACTTTATTACCCTGGTTATTCATGATCCAAGCAAAAAGTATGCTACAGCCCTGCTCATTTTCTGTCTTAAACATGAAAAATCTACTGTTCTAGGAAGATTGTTTGTTATGGTTTCCAGGGCACTTATGAGGCAAGCTGAAAATGATAACACAGAAATATTTATCAGAACAGACACATTTCATGAACTGCTGGAAAAAAAAATGTTTAATTTGAAAATAGTATGTTTGCTGTTGAAACATTCTACAGTGTTGTTGTTTCATCATCTCTGGGACTTGTTACAATACAAACATCTGTGCAAAAGGTTTGTCTTTATACGCAAACAAGCTAATCATAAAGGTACGTGGGTATTTGCATCAAATTACCAAATGAATAGTGGGCTGCAAGGAACCCTAGATTTAGTCTAACCACTGTGATGCAAAAGCTGTACTGATCAGTTGTGTTTCTGCCATGAATCCAGATGAGAACCTTGCCTCAGGTGGTAGTTCCCCACAAATTATCAGAGGCGGAAAAAAGCTGCTCCTGGTAACTTTAAGAGCCGAATTTCCACTAACCCAGAAATTCAGCTTTTCTAATGCAGAGAGCAATGCAGCCTCAGGCAGCTATATGGCTAGAAGCCCCCTGATTGTGATACTAAAATCTATAATTAGTATAGATATTGGTATATATAGTTTATATATGTGAGGGTATAGATCAGTCAGTATAACTATGTGTATATATGTGCACTAGGGTTTATATGGAGGGGTTATTAATGGGCCCTGTGAGGTTCGAAACGTTGTCTATATGCCACTGTAAACCAATAAATCACTTTTGGGCACTTTACAAGTCAAATCCAGTGTGCTACTCATTTATTGCAAAGAGTTTATGGAAGGGTGGAACTTGATGGACTTTCGGCTATGTAACCATGTGATATAGATTGGCTTCTGTACCAGAATGAAAATGCTCAACTTTGCCATTTTTTTAAGATTTTTTTTTTGTATTGTAAATACTGATCCAAATGACTGTTTTGACTTAGCCCATGGACATTTGAGGCCAAATCTGTTAGATGTGTCCAAGAAATTATTATCACATATTTATAAAGCACCAACATATTCTCCAGTGCTGTGCAGTAAATTGGTGTATACAAATACATGGACATGCAGAGTTACACACAAAGCAGCCAATAACTGAAGTAAAGAGCTTACTGTTTATTTGAATTTTTCTCGGGGATGGTACAAGGACATCAAGCAGACTGCCTGCTTATGAAATAATGAAATAATGGAATCTATGTTTATCTGCATATGTGTCCCCATATGCTCAAAATGCAGAGGTTTAAATCATTTATGAGTGAAATTTCTCATTACAGTTTTAATTCAGATCCAAGATGCATACTGATATCTAATCAGTCAGAATTACCTGCCTCTGCCAATTCATCTGTACCATGGCACAGATAACCTGTAAATATATTATGCTCAGCTGAACATGTCCAAGAAAGGAAGTTCTGAATTGTTCTTTGCTAGAGGTGCTCACCATATGCTCTGAGACCCCCAACAGTGAATGTGTTAGCACTTTTGCCTATTGGAGCACAGATGGAGTAGTCAGTGGGTGAGTAGTGATGACAGATGCACCGCTGCTATTGAATGTGCTCCAAGGCAAGGAGAGGTTATGTAACAATAGATATTATAGCTAGATTTTTACAAAATATGGCTGATGGGGTTGCATGACATTCCCCTGTTTAAGTTATAACGAGCAGGGCTCAGTGCATGTAAAAACATTAATTTTGTTTTGAACCTTTAAAAAAATGGCATAGAGCTTATTTTTAAAGGAGAACTAGGCCTTAAAAAGTAATATGGCCCCCTTTATGCTTTAGAAACTGCCACCAGCAAGAAACCTTCATGCATATCTGGTGGGAATGCCCTAATGCTGTCCGGTTTTGGATTTGCATCTATATACTACTTACAAATGATACTGGCCTAACTCTAAGAAAAGACCCAGCAAAAGCACTAATCCACTTGAGAATTTTGGGAAGTAATAAATACCTCAGGAAAATGATATTTTTTCAACCTCAAAACAAGTTATAGCAGCCACTTGTAAATCCATAGCGGAGGGTGGGGAGGGTTTAAAAAAAAAAAAAAAAAATAGGCACCCTGTGTGCCACCCCCAATATATAAATATGGCCCTGCCCACAATACCCAGTTGTAATTGTTAGTTTTTTACTGTTATTTCTTCAAATGGCTCAGGATTTAAAAATGTTGTACTCTGCGCCTTAATATTCCTGCAAACTGGGGATTTCCAGTATTTGCAGCTCCTGAACTATGTTTATGCTTATTAATATTATCTTACTTTAATTTACCTTATCTATGCAAAATCAAAACGTTAATTAAAAAAAAAAGGAATATGGCTAGAAGTGCTGCATTTTATATACAGAACTTAATGCGCCAGCCTAAAGGTTCAGCATCTGTATAGAAGTAATGATCCAGGCCTTCAAAGTTGTCACATGAGTTTCCCATCTTGGATTTTGTTGAGAGTGAGCTGCCATGTAATGAGAATTGGATTTAATTACTAATCAGCCATGTATAGTGAATTTTATATTTGATATATACACGGTATATTATGAGTTGTTTCCTAAGCTCAGGTAACTGACAGTAGCACAGAGAAAGGTTGGGGAGCTACAGGGGCATCTTTGGAGGCACAGATCTTCACTGCTAAAGGGCTGTTTTTGCCTTGGGCTGGTACAGAAGTTCAAAACATTATCTGTAACATTTCTACCTTACTTATTTCTAAAGCTTTAGTTCTCCTTTAAGACTATTTGTTAATATTACAAAAGGCATTTTTCAACTTGTCTCAGTTACCCTATCCATTCTTATCAGTATTCCACCTGTTATTGGCAAAACGACATTATTTGCATTGCCAGTATATTCTCACTCTATGCACTTATTAAAATCAAATGCCCAGGTTTGGTGACACCCACTCTTAAAGGAGAAATAAACCCTTACTAAAAAACCCTACCCCCCTACTCTTCATAGACCCCCTCCCTCCTCCCCCCCAGCCTAGCTGCTACCCTGGGCAAATGCCCCAAAGTCTTTACTTACCCCTCCGTGCTAATTCTGTCCAGCGGAGTTCACGGATGACATCTTCAGCTGCTTCAGTAATCGTTGGAATGAGACCAGCGCTTCAGCAATTTTCGTGAGTTTTGGCGCATGCGCAGTTGTCGCAAGACAAAAATTTGCTCCAGTCTCATTGCGAAAATTACTAAAGAGAAGTAGATGGCACTTGTGAACTCAGCAGGACAGAATCTGCACGGAGGGGTAAGTATAGACTTAAGCTGACGCAAAGATCCAATCGTACGAATAATTGTATGATCGGACTTTCCCATCTCCCGACCTGCCACTAACCATTCAGATCAAAGTCTTACCATTCGACCAAATAAAGTAGTTAAAGAAAGGATCAGCCGATGTTCTGCCCCTGACAGCAATCGTACGATAGACAAAGCTAGTGACAGTCTCCCACTGAAAATCTTACGATCAGCAATACATGCAGAGATATTACCCGCAGCAGACATAAATTTTCTAACCTGTCTGATCGACCAAACGTCCGATCTCCGCCGGACGAAAAATCTCGGGACTCTCCACACACGGTCCGAAAATCGTCCGAATCCACAATTCGTATGATCGGATTGTTGCGTCTATGGCCAGCTTTAGGGGCATTTGCACGGGGGCAGCTAGGCTGGGGGGGAGGAGGGAGGGGGGTTAATGTAGGGTAGGGTGGTAGGATTTTTTTTAATAAGGGTTTGTTTCTCCTTTAAGGTCATAAGTGATTGTAGGACATAGGTGGTTTAGAGACAACTGTTTTGTTGAGTAGGACAAGCAAAGGACTTCTTTACTATTTTTTTGTAACTTTCAGCAGTCACCTTCACCTGTGTAATCGTGCTCACTCTCTAGTCAGGCCACACCAGAAGACCCATAGACAATTTCAGCAAACAAAGGTATGGATGGAGCACATAAAACGCAGTCTCTGCTGCAAATAATTATTTATTGCATCACAACATGTTTCGGATCCCAAGGATCCTTTATCAAGTGAAATACAAAAATACAAACACACCTTATAAAACAACCCCACTTTACAGCTCCACCCCTGTAAATTAGTATAATTAATTAATGTAAGTGCTGCCAAGTGCTTCCTTCTTCCACTCATTGGGTATTCCAAATCACACGTCCAAATAGTAGACGCAACCCTTCATAATGTCCAAAATACTGTGAATATTCATAGCTGCCCAAATAGAAATAGAAATATATCCATTTTTTGATTTAAATAGTGAAAAACAACTTAACACACTGTAACATAAAATGTTGCACATTAAAATAGCCAAAACATTTTTTGACATATAGCAACAATTGTTGCATTACTAAAACAAACTACATACAGCAGCTACAAGAATAAACTTAGGTACTACTCATATTAAAGTCTACCTACCATTGTAATCCAAAAACATGTCATTTAAAATTAGGAATTATACCTAATCAAATAGGGATTATACCCAAGTCCAGTGCAAAAACACTGTAAACCACAACATTTTTTTTAAAAAAATTCAACATATTCTATATGTATATATTCTTTACTATTTTCACCACAGCTGGAGTGAGGAATTATCCATTTGAATAAACCACAGTACAACTGTTCTGAATTTCTCAAAAAATAAAATATACAATTTTCATTACTTATTTTGAAAGCAAGACATAGGGTCACAGGTTCCTGTTGCTGATAACAACTTACATTCTCTGTCCAGTTGTTTGGCTTGTTCTACATAGTTTTGTTGTTCCCCTTATGCATGAGTAGCATAACAGTGCAAAGGTCACCAATCTGGTCTTTCGTGTTGAGTACACCAAACTGTATAGGCTCAGGCACACTCTGACACTACACCTAAAGGCTGTGAAAACACCTGTAAGTATCATAAATAATATTTTTTAAACCAAGTTGATTTGGGAAGGCAATATAGTTCAAAGCAGATAAGTGCAAACGTATACAAAGTTTGAAGAAAGTCTTTACCATAAAAGCATGCTATGTATACAGAGATTCTATTATGTGATGTGGTTCAGCAACAGCTAGCAGTCTTTAGATTGGGAATCCCTTTCCGTAATGTAATCAACAAATTGGCCCAACAGATTTACATACACATAACATCCTTAGGCAATAATAAAATGTCCATTGTACCCCCCAATTTACATAACAAATGGTTGAAAAACAAGTCTTTTTGTACTTTTGAAGAAATAGTAAATATTTTTGGAAAATCCCAATGAGACCTGTTTTTTTACAGATAATCTTTGGCACAGCAGATGATACATGGAATTGTCCAAACAGAAACCTAAAGATAACAACGCCCTTGTATGGAGCTTATTGGAATAGCAGAGAGACAAAACCCTAGGCATCAGACATAAAACACAGAAAGCACGTCAAGCATCTGAACAAATAGTCTCACTATGTAAAACAAATAGCAAAAAGGTTGCCTGTTAAACATCTTGTAGGTCTGTACAGCTAATAGCCACCCATCTCCTAAACATCAGGTACAATTTAATTTTGGCCCCCATCATGTACTGTTACACCCATGTGTATGTATATAACAATGCTCTCCAAAATAATACAGTATGAAAGAAGTAGTGGTTACAGTAGGGCACTTTAGGGTGTTACTCAATTATGCAATTTCTTAGGCTAAGGGCACACTATGTGGATGATTGTTGTTTTGGAAGGAGGACCCTTATAAGAAAAAGGGCACACTATGTGGATCATTTATTAAAAATCTAATTTAAACTCACAATTTAACATATTATTTTACTTATTATTGGTTGTTTACATATTACAAAATCTGAATATAAAACTCAAAAAACTCAAATTTGTGAATTTACAAGCTCAGAAAACCTCGAAAATCTCGAACTAAAAACAATGTCTTGAATTTTTGCCTAGGACAACTCCCTTTGACTTCTACATGAACTCTCTTTTCTTTTCAAATTCTTTTTGTTGAACTTTACAATAAAGCAAGTTGACTGTTTTACAGCATATACTGTAAATATATGTGCAGTTTTCACCTTTCAAATAAATGATATTTAGCGTTTTACAAGAACAATAAACAAATATTGTTAACTGTTTTAACCTGTTTCTCATTTACTGTATCTATTATTCACAATTTCTCAAACACAAGGATTTTAAAATACAGATTGAGTAAATTAATAAATACCCCCTATGTGGATGATTGTTTTTCATGTGAAGAATCTTTATAAGGCTACCGGCACAAAATGCGGATGATCCGCATTTCCACGCCAGTGTTTTTTATGCAGGATGAGAAAGTGGATCCGCTCCCACCAACTTCTTCATGTAGCCTCACTGTCATGCATATTGTTGGCCAGTGTGCAGGTACTCTGGAGTGGATTTTGGCCCAAAGACACAAGAGCATGCATTTTCAGGCCAATATCTGCTCAGTGTAGCTGCACACTGGCCAACGCAATGCCTGTCCATGGAGCTACACAAAGAAGGGAATGGAAATCGATGTGCTTTTCTCAGCTTGCAGACAAAACCCTGGAGAAGAACTGCAGATTATCCGCATAGTGTTGTCTTCCCTTTGCCTTAAAGGAATTGTTCAGTGTAAAAATATAAACTGGGTAAATAGATAGGCTGTGTAAAATAAAAAATGTTTCTGATATAGTTAGTTAGCCAAAAATGTAATGTATAAAGGCTGGAGTGATTTGATGTATAACATGTCAGTCAGAACACTTCCTGCTTTTCATCTCTATTGGTTTACACTGACTGGTTACCCTGGCTACCAGGCAGTAACCAATCAGAGACTTGAGGGTGGGCCACATGGGTCATATCTGTTGCTTTTGAATCTGAGCTGAATGCTGAGGATCAATTGCAAACTCACTGAACAGAAATGTACCATGTGGCCCCCCTTCAAGTCGCTGACTAACTCAGAGTTATAGAGCTGAAAAGCAGGAAGTTGGATTCTGGCTGTTTTATTAGACATCTGTTCACTCCAACCTTTATTACATTTTTGGCTAACTAACTATATTAGAAACAGCCTATCTATTTACACAGTTTTTATTTTCACACTGAACTGTTCCTTTAAAGGGGTCTGCCACACAAAAACAATTTTTTGCATAGTGAAAAAACTATTCTAAATGCAACTTTTCAAAATATAATTATAATAGTTATTCATAAATATACTTGCAATTGGAAGCTGGTTATTTATATTAAACTTCTGTGCAGACCTGACTAACTTCTGAGGCAATGATGCATGCCAGCTAACAGACCTAGAGGAGGCTCCTATTACACACTAAACTACACCACTATTTTTTGGTGGGGGACCCCTTTAAAGGAGAAGGAAAGTCATTTAGCACTTGGGGTGCCAAATGTTAGGCACCCCCAGTGAATGTATTTACTTACCTGAAACCCCGGGTCAGTGCTCCTATCAGGAGAAAACTGCACCGGCCTGGGGTTCTTCCAGCGAGCACCAAGGAGAGATCTTCTTCCGGCTTCTTCTTTCTTTAAATGGAACAGGGCGCATGCGCAGTAGAATGAAAAAGCTGACTTTTTAGTTAAAGTTAGGCTTTTCACATGCGCAGCAGCGAAGAAGCCGGAAGAGAATCGATCCGTGGTGCTCGCTGGTATAACCCCGGGCTGGTGCAGTTTTCTGCTGAGGGTTTCAGGTAAGTAAATACATTCACTTGGGGGTGCCTAACATTTGCCCCCCCCCAAGTGCTAAACGACTTTTCTTCTCTTTTAAGTCCAGAGGAATATGCAATGGTCTATCAGTCGTCAGGTTTAGGCAATAAGAGGAACTTGCATAACAGCATTTCCTTGGCAACCATACAGTCTGAATATTTCTCAATTATATTGCGAAAGCAATGAAACTAACACATCAAAAGGCAAAGAAAAAAAACAACCAACTCCCCACCCAAACCTGCACATTGGCCTACAGAGCAAGATATGTTACATTCAATGTTACAGTAACACTACAATAAAAAAATAAACAGATTTATGGCTTAAATTCTGTCTTTATAGCACAGCTTTCAAACCAGTTTTTTTCAGATTCAGACTGAAACATTTTACTTATATAACAGCTAGATTATGACTTTTTTTCCAATGGGCCTGATTTCAGCAGGACAGCCCCACATAAGGCAAGCTATTAACACTTAAAAGGGAAACTTTACCCCTTAACTTTGCATGTTTATTTAAAAAGGGCGTTGTACTCCCTCGATGAATAGGGTTCAATGAATAAGTTGTGTGATGATATACTATTTGCATATTTTTTTATCATGAAAAATCATGTTTTGTGGTTTTTGTTAATTCTTGAGCTAAATAATTAGTGCACAGATACCCCACTGCAAAAGGCACTTCTGCTAACAAAACAGTCACAACATAGGGGGTAGGGGGGCATTGTATACTGGTAATCTAAAATTTTGCCTCATAAGAACCCAAGATAAAGCAGAAAGATTTCCCTGTTTAGCTCAAGAAACAATAAAAATCATAGATTTTTCTGGATTAAAACAATATTAAAAAATTACTTTCTGCACAAGTCCTATTCATTGCATTCATGTTGGACAAAGGGGTATACATTTTTGTAATCAATTTAGTTTTTATGATTTTTTTTTTCCAATTTGTGCCATTGGATCGTCCCAAATGGAAACACTCCCATTTAATGTACTACAGTCCATCCCTCTGGCCATAAGCCACTGAACTCTTAGGGTAGGACTACATGGACGTTTTTGGAGCGATCCGAGGCGCTGCAACAAAACGCCTGCGACACGCTGCGTCTGCATCCGACAGTCGTGTCGGATCAACGCTGCGACTTCTTCTGACATTTCTATCTCTTACCTTATTTCCGTCGCATGCGACTTGTCACATGCATATTGTTGCAGCACGTCGGATCGCTCCGAAAATGTCTGTGTTGTCCTACCAATACACAAGGACACATAAATGCTGGGTTACATCACCCCCACACTACTTTCTGCTACAGCTAGAACCTCTTTTTTCCGTCAGGTGGTTAGTGAGTGACACAGAATATCACAAAATATATGTAAAACTGAAATATGTATTAATATGTACAACCAATTTGATAAAATAAGGGTATAAATTAAAAAAAAGATTGTCCAGCACCAAATAGCACAACCCCCTTTTGCTATTAATTTATACAGGAACTCTGCTACTTGTTACATATTGTGAAATGTCAATGCATTTGACACTGCCCTTATAATTAGTCATGATAACGTCACCGTTTTGCTGACACACAAGCCTGTGAATATATTGTCATAACATTGGTACTACACTGTGCTGAGGTCAGTAAACAACACACACTGAAAATGAGCCCAATGTCAAAGGTAAATGCATGTTTACTTATATGAACCCACACTAAAACCATCTCCCCAAGTTCAAAACCATCTGGACATAATCTGTGTGTTCTTAACACAATTTTGAAAAACTGCAGAAGTGAATAAATTCCCAGTAGGGGTCTCTTTTATGCCCTTGGCCTATGACATGGAAAGTTTTTAATTTCTTAAATGCTAGCCTTTTTATATGGCGTAGTCAACCAGAACAAATCTGCCCTGTTGCATTCCAGGGTTTAAAAAATCCTGACTAAGCTGATCACGCAGTATAAAACAATCACACATTGTTCCCTTCCTGAAGCACGAGCAATACTTGTACTGTACTTGATATAACAGAATGAGTTACACTTGATATAACAGAAAGGGTTATAACTCTTGTGATAGTGTTATAATGGTTTAAAGTAAAAATATTAAAAATATTTTTTTTGGGGGGGTTTGTTCCTTGTTACTCTGCTCACATTCTGTGAATACGCGGGTTTATGTACACTCTTGGACTCACTAAGTTTCGAGCAAAGTTTAAGTACAATGTAGTAATACTACATGGGGTAAGGTTACGTCCACAGATGACATCATCACTTAATCTTCTGGTGTTTTTTTTTAAATATTACTGTGTTCCTGAAAACGGCTCAAGTTTGGGGCCGAAACGTTGAATAAAATACATTTTTAATTTTATGAGAAAGACCTGTGAGTGGGGTTTACATTTGCTTTATGTACATAATTATAATTAACCTGCACCCAAGCATAATTTTGTGTTTTCTGAGTGCACCAGGTGGGGCTTTGCTCATTATTTATATATAAATATACATATATATATTGTACACCAGGAACTTAAACAATATACACCTACTGTATATATTGGATAAACGCAAGTCCTCACCAGGGACATTTATCAAGATACCTTAATATCTTGATAAAGTTCATGGTGAGGACTGCTGAGGACTATATTAAAGCATGAGGCCGAAGGCTATTTGCTTTTATACAGGTCATGGAACCCCCAGAGGTGACTTCCAATATACTCATAATTTGCAATGTGATGTCATTTCTGTCACATGACTACCTGAAACTTGTGTATTATAATAAAAAATGTACCCCGTGTTGTAAAACATAAGTACTGTACGTTAGAAGTCACCTAGGAGTTCCATGATATCTTTATATGTATGGGATCCGTTATCCAGAAACCTTCAACTTACTTAAAGGCCGCCTCCCATAGACTCCATTTTATCCAAATAATCCAAATGTTTAAAATGATTTCCTTTCTATCTGTAGTAATAATAAAACAGTACCTTGTACTTGATCCAACGAAGATATAATTAATCCTTATTGGAAGCAAAACCAGTCTTTTGGGTTTATTTAATGTTTACATGATTTTCTAGTAGACTTAAGAAATGAAGATTCAAATTACCGAAAGATCCATTGTCTGGAAAACCCCAGGTCCCAAGCATTTTGGATAACAGGCCCTATACATGTAATATGAGGAGCAGAATGCAGTTCCTCCACTTAAAAACAACAAGCAGTTTCACTGATCCATCCAGTATGTTTATTACTTGCCAGGCATTTGAAAATACGCTGATAAAGGTTCTTGGCAAGCAGGATTGTTGGTTCAGGGAGAACAACCCAGATCAAACACTGAACGAAGGCAGTGAACTTGTTTTGTAAAAAAACAGAGATACCAAACTGGCACACTTGCATTTATAGTACCTATTGCACTCCAGAACTACTTTGGGCAAAAAATCTTTATTGGAAGAAAAACCAGCCTATTGGGTTTATTTCATATTTACATGATTTTCTAATCATTGTTCTGTTGTTAGGCTGCTGGGTGGGAGGGGTGATATCACTCCAACTTGAAGTACAGCAGTAAAAGGTGACTGAAGTTTATCAGAGCACAAGTCACATGACTGGGGGCAGCTGGGAAATTGACAATATGTCTAGCCCGATGTCAGATTTCAAAATTGAATATAGTGGATTTCGTAGAAAAATGGATTTCAGTGCAGAATTCTGCTGGAGCAGCACTATTAACTGATGCATTTTGAAAAAAAACATGTTTTCCCACGACAGTATCCCTTTAAGGCATGATAATTACACAAAGATCCATTATCCAGAAAACCCCAGGTCCCAAGCATTCTGGATAACAGGTCCCGTACCTGTATTTTGCATGTATTTCCCCATTTTAGAGTCTGCATAACCGAGAAGCAAGAGATAGTGCTGAACTACCCACCCCTGACTACACCCAACATTCCTGGAGCTCTGGGTAAGCAAGTAAACAGTGTAAGGTTTGATATCTCTGGGTTTTATGAAATGGCCACATCTATAACTAGGCATGTAGGAATGGAAAATGTACATACATTTCTGGAAATTTATCATAGACTTACTTTTTCTGCAAAGCAAGGCACCAGCTACAACTTATGGGTTACTTATTTACTCTGAAAATATCTTATTGTGCACTTTACCATGTACCATGGTATTCATTAAACAGACAGGCTAATTGTGCCCTCAGTCACCATTTTTTTAAAATTGCGTTTTATTTACAGGGCAATTAAACCATATTTCATTTTGGGGGCTAAAGATAAAAACAAACAGTGAAAAGTTTACATGCATATGCTACCCAAAGAGGATAAAGGTGATAAATGAGAGCTTTTAACAGTATTAAAGAAGGCACACATTCATTAGGTAAACTAGGAAGAACTCATGGAGCACCACTACAAATTTACTGTTTTTATATCAGGCTGCAGTTTATTGTGAGTGCAGGCAATAGTTAATAGTATAGCCAATCTACACTGCTCTTACACATTTTCCTGCCATCTGCAGTCATTGTTAATGGGAAACTGGGTTGTCTGTCATCAAAAGCAAATAGCTGCAGTCTTGATCACATGCACATAAGTTCATACCTTCCAACATTTTGGAAACAGAAAGAGAGACAAAAAGACTTGCCGCACAGAGCCATTTTTATGACCACGCCCATGCGTATATAAAATCTAGTCCAATAGCAGAAAGCACTCACAGCAAATAAGTTTGTGCAACAATGTGAAAGCGTTGATGTGCCTATGAGGAATAAATTTTTTGCCACAAACTTATTTGCCGTGAGTGCTTTCTGCTATTGAAATACATATATATTTTTTAATTTTTTGGGGGGGCCAGTACAATAAAATAAATCAGTGTACAGTGACACTCTGCTACAAATATATGTTAGGCCCCTGTGTTAGTCTCAGTCCTGCACAAGCACTGACATTATTTAACTTATTATGGCATTTGTGGAGCTCTGTCTTTGTGTATTCTTATAAATTACCGATATCTAAGCTTACTACCAATAAAGTGTCAATAAAGCTCTGAATTATGGAAAGGCTGTCTCCAATAGACTCCCCATTTCATCCAAAATTTTAAAACCGATTTCCTTGTACTTGTTCCTAACTAAGATGAATCCTTATTGGAAGCAAAACCAGTCTATTGGTTTTAATTAATGTTTATATGATTTTTTAGTAGATTTAAGGTCTGAAGATCCAAATTACAGAAATATCCATTATCCAGAACTCCAGGTCACAAGCATACTGGGTCACAGGTCCCATATCTGTATATAGCAAATGGCACTAGATATAAGAAGAAGAAAAAAAGCAACATTGCAGTTTCACTTTTTTTAATGCCTGTTTGCAGCACCTATAAGGCATATACTAGGCCTCTTTTTGTTGTGCCATTTTCTTGCTTAATGCTACATTCATCACCCATGTCTGTGTGTTTAACCAACCGATTATTTGAACTGCAGTTTTTGACAAACAATTTCTATTCCTGGGTGGCAATATACTGCTTGTGTAAATAACACTATCATCTGCCCAATGCTACATGGCACTCAAAAGTATAAGAACAGCAGGGAGACCTTACTTTTTCATATGCTCTCCTTTAAAGAAAGGATATGTAGATTCATGTGAAACCTGTATGTAAAGGGGTTTTGAAATGACTTGATTAGACTGCTCGTTTGTAACAAGAGTGAATGAAAGTGAGAAAGTGGTGGTATAATGATCATATTTTCATGGGACTAAGGCTTTGGTATTAGGCAAGTCAAATGTAGGCTAAAAAATTAGGCTATCAAATGTATCCAGGTAACTTTCCCAATACTGCAGCCTAAAAATTAAGACAAAGGAAAACACACTGCTTTTATTGTAAGATAACTACATCCAACTTATTTTGGGGTTTCTTTTGACTGTTAGCAGCAGTACTTAATTCCAATCTCAACAGTGCAGATATTGTTACAGCATTAGAGGATGTTTATTCTTCCTGGTCCGTGTTCCCTAGAGGATTTCTCAATAACATTTAATGCTGGGGTTGAGAATCGCCCCTGTATGAAGTGAGAACATCTTCCAGTCACGTTGCTCTGATTTCATTCACATATTCCAGAGCATATACATGTGACTTTCCTGTAAAGCATTAACCCTTCCTAACAAAAAGTGCAGCATTTTAGAAATCAAGTGCAGCAATTAATCAGCAAATAGACAATTTTGATTGCTTATGTGATATATAAAACTAGAAGGAAGGTATTTACTTTTCAGTATTTATTATTAAATAAACCAAACAAGAAACCCTGCAAAGAAACAAATGAAAAGAAAATGTCACACAATAACCCAGTACCCCTTTTCAACCTCTTCCCACATAAAAAAAAAAATCCAGCAAGTAAATGCAGTATGAGTGACAAGCTCAGAACAGCAGAAAAAACCTTGCAGCTTAAGCATCCACTCTATCAGCCTTCCAAATATATATCCACCCACCATTGCCTTTCATTTTAGCCCTTCTCTGCAACCAGTAAATCTGAAAACAAGGGCAGTCAGTGCAGCAGGATTTGCTGAAGTCTACTGCCACTTTGTGGCACAAACATGAACTGCAGCAGTTCAGACACCTGTCTACAGCAGCTCTTAAGAGATGGTTTTGCAAAAGGGCGGATTAAAAAAACCAAAAAAAAAAAAAAAAACAAACCTCCCTTTCACTTCAGAACTATGTTCGCACATAAGATGACTTTATTATGCATTAGCAGTCATTTCCAAGGTTTCTTGCAACAGAACCCTGGTAAATTAAAGGTGAAAAAAATGCTGACTGTTGCCATAATGAGCAAGGGGCTCAAAAAGTGGTAGGTGCATGAAGGACACAATGTCAAGATTCCTCATTGCCAGAGTCATCCTGGCCTTCGTAGCAGCTATCCTCTTCTTCCTCCATTTCATCGTCCTCATAGTAGTCATCATAGAAGAGGTCAGAACCTTCGTCTGGAGCAGGAGCCTTGGTCTTTACACAATATTCAGCCAGAGTAGTAGGGACCTTCACTCCATCATGTTCAGCATCAGCGTTAGTTGACAGAACCTGCTTCCTACATATACAGAGCAGACAAAATCAGTTACAACTTTAAGAAACAACTGAAGCCAAAAAATAATAAGAAAAGAAATGAGGTACTTTATTCACTGGATTAGTCTATGAGCAAAATCCCCTTGTAACTACTCATCTTGCCTTTTTCGCCACATAATGAGAGCTCTGAGCTGCTGTTCATAATTTATATGTCATTGTAAAGTTAAAGACCTCATTTACGTCATGAAACCCTTCAGTTTCCACCGTGGTGTATACACCGTACAATACATCAATTTCATACACGGCCAGTGAATACAATCGCTAACCTCGCACCCCAGGCTGGTGCTCCTTGTGGCAGAAAAACACACCAGCATGTGTTTGGTTCCTAACAGCATTACTCCACAATCATCTGTCTCTTCCCAACAGCTAGTTTGGCTGTCAGGGACTGTACCTGATCGCCAAAGGGACTGCTGGGAAAAAAGTGGAGGAGCAACGCCATTAAAAAGCACTTTTGGCCACATGTAAGTAATATTGAGGGTTGCATAACATTTCCTTTAGAAGCATTTGAGCCAAACTATTAACGTGTATTTTTAAAGGCGCCAAGATATTGCACAGTGCTGTAAAATAAGTGTTTATACAAAGAAATCACATGAATTACATGCATATAACATACATAACGAACAGTAGCACTGCAAAATTTGAGGAAGAAAAAGAACTAAAGGGAAAGGGAATGAAAGACAAGGCGTGGGAGTGGGTAAGATCAGAAATAAGCAAGGTGAGAGATGGTATCACATGTTGGCTAAACAGAGTGAGGGTAGGCTTCTCTAAATAAGTGTGTTTTAAGAGATCTTTTGAAAGCAGAAAGGTTGGGAGAAAGTCAGACTGATTGTGGGAGAGAATTCCAGAGGAGGAGTGCAGCACTTGCAAAGTCTTGACTGCAAACATGTGAGGAAGGTAATGAGAGAAGAGTGGAGGAGCAGGTCAGTAGAGGAGCGTAGTAATCAGTTGGGGGGGGGGAGAATCTAAAGGTGAGTTTGGAGATGTAGGATGGGGCAGAGTTATGGAGTACTTTGTCAGGGTCATTACTTTGAATTTGATTCTGAAAGGTAGCGGAAGCAGGGATTGGCAGAGTGGCATGACAGAGGAGGAGTGGTTGCTGAGGTGTATAGCCAGGCTGCACAGTGTTCATTATGGACTGGAGAGGTGACAGTCTCTGGTGGGGAAGGCCAATTAATAGAGAGTTACAGTAGTCTAGACGTGATATGACGAGAGAGCGGATAAGAATTTTGGTGGCATCTTGGGTGATAAATGATCGTATTTTGGATATGTTCCTTAGGTGAAAGTGACATGATTTACCAAGTGACTGGATGTGAAAAGTGAGGGACAGGGCAGAATCTAGGATAACCTCAAGGTACCAGGCCTAGGGAGATGGGGTGATAGTGGAATTGTTAGCTATGATAGCTACTCCTGGGATGTTACGGGTGTTAATTGGGGGAATGAAAACCATTTCCGTTTTAGAGAGGTTTAATTTAAAGTAGCGTTGTAACATCCAAGTAGAGATAGTGGACAGGCAGGAGAGGAGGGATAGATCTGAGTATCGGCAACATATAGGCGGTATTGGAAACCATAAGATTTTATTAGAGTATCTATACAGGAAGTACAGAGAGATAATAAGGGGCCCAGGACAGAGCCCTAAGGAACCCGATCAGAAAGAGATAGGGGAGAAGATGATACTCCATTGTAGGGACACTGAAGGAACGATTAGTGAGGTAAGAAGAGAACCAGGACAGGGCCATGTCACATAGGCCAAGAGAATAGAGGGACTGGAGGAGGAGAGGATGATCCAGTGTCAAATGCAGCCGAGAGATCAAGAAGTATTAGTAGCTGTTGGCTTTTGTGGTTATAAGGTCATTAGTTAGGTGGGTAAGGGCAGTTTCAGTGGTGTGTTGTCTAAAACCCAATTGTAAGAGGTCTAGCAAATTATTGTCAGAGAGGGATGTCGTTAGTCTGTTGTAAACTAGGTGCTCAAGTAGTTTAGGTATACCTCCTTGTCTTCATGGCGTGGCACATTACAGGAGAAGGAAACCCTGTAGAAAAAAAAAACAAAAAAACAAGTACCCCCAACCCCTGGGGAAATGCCCCATACTTTATACATACCCTTCGTTGCAGATTCTGGCAGAGGACTTCACGGCATCCATCTTCCGGGTCCTTGGTAAGCTGACTGGGAGATCAGCAATCTCCGTCAATTCCGAAAACCAGCAGATTGCTCCAAGTGTGCATGCGACGACATACTGATCTCCCAGTCAGCTTACCGAGGACCCGGAAGATGGATGCCGTGAAGTCCGCTGCCAGAATCTGCGACAAGGAGTAAGTATAAGGGTAGAACTCCACGGTGCAGCTCGAGCTGACAGGTCGCCATGCAACGAAACGCATGCAACGTGTCGGATGTTCTGTAGATGCAGGAAGTGGAGAAATTGCAGGTAAGAGCTACATTTATCTGACTGTCAGATGAAACGCATTGCATCGTTTTTCATCCGTCAGGCGGATAAATGTAGTTCTTACCTGTGATTTCTACTTCACTTCCTTCATCTTCAGAACATCCCACATGTCACATGATGACATGTTGGCTCGAGCTGCACCGTGGAGTTCTACCCTGAAGTATGGGGCATGTCGTTGGGGGGGGGTCAGTCAGCCGTGAGGGGAGGAGGGAGTCTACGTGGGGTGGGGTGTTTTTTTTTTTCTACAGGGTTTGCTTCAAATTTCACCACTGCTTACACCTCACACTGCTTTTGGGCACAGAACATGACAGCATTTAAACATTTCCAATGTTTCCTAGTGTATGGGTTTTCCCCACAGCTTTTACAAAACAGATAACACAGATAAAATTTCATTGTCTTGTGTTGGTGCTTTTTGTGTTCAGCATTTACAACAAAATTAGTTTAACATGGATAAAACGTATAGCATTGTTCCTGTGATGGAGCAGTTCCGTTAACATCATATTGGCTAATCACAAGACCTAATGATGCCAGAATACAAGCTTTGGGCTTCTAGGCCATACCATCTTCTGGTTTATTAGGCAGAAACCTGGGATTCACTGCAAGCTTAGGCACTGCAAAAACTGCATTAACAGCCAGTAACACCTTCCCAGGGAGAACACTGGTCACCATGGCAAGAATAGTTTGAGATTGCCATTACACACACCTGATAATGTCTGTGTATTCTTTATCACGTCCTTTGCTGTCCTTCCATTTTCTGTACATAACTGATGCATCCACATTTGCTGGAGAGAAAGTGTTAGGCTCATTCAGCAGGGAGATGACACTGAGCAGGATTGTTCTATATAAGTGAAGAAAACAAAGGTCAGGCACATGAACAAAAGTTGCCTTCTAGGGGAATGTGTACAAAAATCTCCAATAAACTAAAGCAAAATAAGTAACTTTGTAAATATAGTCCATGAAGAATTCTCAGGCATAGGTTTGGGTGAATTTATTAGGATTGGTGACAAACCTCACCGGTGATGTTGCCCATAGCAACTGATCAGATCTTTGCTTTTGTTTTTAACTTAGATTTGATCAGTCACCTATAATTGTGGATTGGTTGCTATGGGCAACATCACCAGTGAGGATTGTCTGCAGTGTTAAGAAATATGCCCCTTAATGTACTCTGTGCCCTCCCTCTTGGTGCTTTGCTTTTGCAGGGCTGAACATTTGAGAATGTTTATGAATGACATCAGGTGCACTAATCATTGGTAGCTGCATGAAGGAGAACTAAGGCAGTAGGGTAGAAATGCTGTATATTATAATTTGGGTTTCTATAACAACCTAAGGCAACCACAGCCCTTAAGCAGTAAAGATAATGTGCCCCAGCTGCCCATCTTCTTTTCTGCTGATTCACTGCACATGCTCTGTGCTGCTGTAAGCTACTGAGCTTAGAGACCGACTCACAATATACTGTACATACAGAATAGAAATGTCACAATATAAGACTGATTATACGAAAGGAGCACTAAAGCCTAACTAAAGAGGTAGGCTAGGAATGTTGTATATTATGTTTTGGTTTTCTCACAACCCTTGAGCAGTAAAGATCCGTGTCTCCAAAGTAACCCTAGTAGCTCCCCATCTGCTTTTCTGCTGATTCACTGCACATGCACATGGGCTGTTGTCACTAAAGGACAGACTCGCAATACAGTGTAGACAGAATATAAAATTTACAAGACTGATTATACTTAAAGGAGAACTAAAGCCTAACTAAAGTGGTAGGCTACAAATGTTGTATATTTTGTTTTAGACTTCTGTACCAACCCAAGGCAACCACAGCCCTTTAGCAGGGAAGAGCTAAACCTCCAAAAATGTCCCAGTAGTTCCCCATCTTCTTTTCTGCTGATTCACTGCACGTTCTGTGCAGCTGTCACTTACTGACCTTAGGGACCCACTCACAATATACATAGAATATAAAGGTCACAATATAAGGCTGATTAGTAATTAATACATGGCATCAGAGAAACAAGTGCAATTAGCATCATCGTTTAATAATCAGCTTTGTAGCATCAGCTTATATTAAAGACCAACTTCATTTTCTGCTGGATAATTTGGAACAACCCCTAATCTTAAATTCTCAACAGCTGCTCGGAGCCCACTGAGCAGGTAAGTGTCGCAGACAATTTCCAAGACGGTGATCCCCTGTGACAAGTTTGAAGTCCTGGATCATTGCTGCTATTGAGAAGCTGAAACTTTAGGCTGGTGGAATAAGTTCAGTATATAAAATGGCATTTTAACCATATTCATTCTTAGGGTTTAGTTCTCCTTTAAAATAGTTCTGGTCAACTGTATGCATCTTGCCCCAACTGTCAAAAAAAATCTTTATTCTTTTTTTCCCTTTCATATTATCTTCTATATTTTTATGTCTTTTTATTTTATATTGTCTTGCCAAGTCCATTCACTTGCTCCCCCCACAGGTCCGCTTTTCACTGAGCATTTGTGTGTCAGGGCCATTAATATTATCAGAAGTTATTACTAGCAGAGAGGAGCATTTTGTTTACCGATTTTCTGCCAATGGCAGTCACGGACAAAATACCCTATGTGCTGTAGCTCTTAGAATTACCAGCACATTGGAGTAATTTCTGGCCTCTGCATCTTTAGAAATGGTGAAAAAAAAAGCCATTATAGAAACAAATTTCATCTAAAACTTTAGTGAATGTGGTTCTTGTCAAGAGTGCAATGACAAGGGCCTAGATTGCAAGATCAGTTAAAACACATTTGAGAAGTGAATATCCATGAATGTTTTACAGATGACGTATAGCATAAGTGAAAATTCCCCATATATTGTTTCACTCTGAGCTAAAAAATGATCATTAACTTTTAAATACAAACTCTTTATTGGAGCTCCCTATAGATCTTCTACTGTCCCCGTTACAAATAATGGGTGTGCTCAAACAGTCCCTGCCAGAAGCACAGAAAGGGGGTATAGCCAATGCATTCACACAAGCAAAGACAGGCTTCAGTTTCCTATCATGTCTGTTTAGTTGTGCAGTATGCGGCCAGCTCCCCTGCATAGCCTGGAATAGGAGGCAGTAGGAATTAGAACAGATGGGCAGTGCTAGTAGGGTTCTTGGAGAAATTTTCAATAAATCATCCTGAACATGCAACTGTTCTAAACACATTCATTCTATATCTAACAGTTAAAGGAACATTGGCACAATATGTCCCCTTTAAAATGGAACTGTCACCTACACATAAAAAGTTGCACAATGAAAGTCCTTTGCAAACATCCATACTTGTTATAGGTATTTAAATATTTGAGCTGTCAAATATTATATGCCCAGACTCTATGCCTGAGGCAGAGGTGGGGCAGGCAAATACTTTCACTTTCAATTCAGCACTTCCTACATATCACTGCATTTCTCATATTGCCCCTTCCCTCCTCAGGCTCTAGAATTGTGTATGGTATTGTGCATAGGCATTAAGTTCCCCATTCTAGTGCATATACAAGATTTTGGGGTGAAACAAAATTTATCTTAACATTGTAATGGTTCCTGCCTGCTTGCTGTGATAGTGTAAGACTGAAGGAAACAAAATTTAGAATACATATAGTGTAAGTAAAGTTTATTTTGCTCAGCTAACATGATTAAAAAAAAAAAAAAAAGAATCTGGAATTATTTCTTAGTGTGACAGGTCCCCTTTAATGTAACATTCCTGACTCACTTGGTTACCCAAAATGGATGCCAGATGTATGGTAGCTATTGTAAGCATTCTGCAGATAATTTACATAGCACCCTATGCTATCCTCTGATGTCTCAAAGAAACCCCAGGTATATGGTGGCAACTCAAAGCATCACTAGCAGCCAAAGAGAGAGACCAGCCAGAAAACCAGTAAAACGGCTTCCAGGGGAGAATCAGATGTGGTGTACTCTAATAATGGTGATTCTTCCAGAGACCTTGGCTGCACAAAGAGCCGTCTGTCATGTGTTTGAGTCTTGAAAAATACAGTAATATCTTAAAACACCTCACCTCACATTCTGGGTAGGATTCCATCTCTCAGAAGGTAGCTCTCCACTTTGTGGGTCATCCACTGGAGGATGCAGGATTGAAATGCATACATCACCATTCTGAAGAAAAAAAAATAGAACAAGTTATGGACCAGTAAATGCAGATGTCTTACAGCATGCTGTTTGAGATCAACCAAACATAGGAGCAGATACTACAGGATAGCACAGCATTGCATCAAACAAAGATAGCCTTGATGTAATTTTTTTTAAATTGAAAGTTGCCTTCATTACTACTCAAATCACCACAATTTCAAAATACAACAGAACCAACATTTTACATGTATATGTATGGGGTAACAGGATACATTTAGATACATTTTCTATCAATCATAGTTAAAGGAAACATTTTCTACTCAAGGATAGGGATGTGGCGAACTAGTTCGCGCGAACTTCGACTGTTCGCGTCCGCCGAATGTTCGCGAACGTCGCGCGACATTCGCCAATTTGAGTTTGCGTTCGATTCGAATAAAAATCGTTCGACCATTCGATTCCTTCGACCGCTAAAATCAAACGATTTCCATTCGTTCGAACGATTGTAAGCATTCGATCGAATGAAAAGCATTCAATCGTTCGTTTCGAACGAAAATCCTTCGATCGAACGATTAAAATCCTTCGATCGTTCGAATCGACCGATTTTGCGGGTGTTCGAAGTTCGCGAACTGTTCGCATTTTTGCCGGTGTTCGCGAACACCAAAACGGCAGTTCGCTACATCCCTACTCAAGGAGTCGTTCAACCCAAATGGTGTAAGGCTGTTCAGTTTTTTTTATCCACACTGCCTCTCGCTGTAATAGCAGTTTCTGTATATCACCTCCTCTTGGCGGCTGTTTAAATATTTCCAAGACTTGCCACCGCAGTTGGGCCTGGTTATGCCTTGCTTCATAAAAATGTCTATACACTACTGTATCAGTGCTTGTTTTAGCTTTAAAATTCCGTATGTCTCCCTTTATCCTAGTTTTCACCGGCCTCATGGTTTGGCCTATATACACAAGGCCGCAAGGGCATTTAAGTAAATAAATTATCTGTTTTGTATCGCTGGTTGCAACTTTATGTCCTTCAGTAGGATGGTGGATTTTGTCCCCCTTTATCACTCCAGAACAGCAAACAGTTTAAACACGGTGCTGTACCATACAGGCTCAATTGGTAAGGCATCTCTTTTAATTGCACAGATAAGCTGCTTTATATATTTGTGAGAGCAAAGCAGGGTAATATTAGTTCTCTTCCTATTTTAAATGGTTAGAATGTAAATTTCTGATTAAAGATTATATTATTATATCTTATGCCTTAATGTTAAGTGAGTTAAGGGGAAGATCTCAGTTGTTTTGGATAGTTCCTGTTTTTCAGCCATAAAAAATTTGTTTGTGGGATAGGCCTGTTTTAGATGATATTGCGGCTATTGAGCAGTTTCCCCAAATATTTTTTAACCTGAAAATTTATTTTAGGTTCGAAGTAATTGGATTTTTTGATTACATCAATGGACACGGAGAGGTGGGGCTTTGGGTGAGTGTTACTGTGATTTAAGATGGTGTGTGTTAAGGAGTTGTACACTTGACAAAGGGCATGTCTGCCTGAAACATGTAGTGGTTGTGATACACTCCGAATAAAGGAAAATTTGCTGCAGAGTTCTATAAGCCAGCGTCCTCCATTAATTTTTTACAATACTGAGTTACAGGTGCCTGGGCAGGAGCACAGGAGTTACGAGCAACGAGGGTGCATATATTTTTTGCCACATCCTGCTAAACCTGTTTCATTAAACTGGATAGAAGATTTTACATTTCCCAGGGGACGGTGTCAAAACAACAAACTGAGCAAAAGTGATAAACACAATTTAAATTTCTGCCCTTATAACAACAACAAGGTTAGTTGAGGGTCATTTGGAAAGAACCCCAGTGATCATAAAGCTGTTTTGAGCTGGCAGCCATTTCAAATTTAGCAGACTTGGTACTACCAAGGGAATTTTTAAGGTGCAACACTTATTTTTAGAAAAAGACAAAGGTAATGTGACATTAAAGGAAAAGTTTTTTTTCCTCCAACCAACTTCTAATACATGTTTAATCCCCAATAAATATGATAAATCATTTAAAAAGTGTAATTAAAAACCAAGTTAATAAGAAATAATTTTATTAACCCTTAGAAATTCTAATTCAAAATAAAAACCTGGCTGGCCAGGACCCCAAATGAATCAGTACAAATTCATAAAGATAAAATAAATGGTCACTTATTGCAATTTACAGTAATTAAAAATTCCTTGTAAACTTTCCTTTGGGATAAATTGTGTCTAAATGTTCCTCCCAATCTGCAATCCGAGATTTAGCCAAACAAAGTATTGTGAGTGCAAGTTATAGTTCTCAAAAAAGGTCTACAAAGCTGTATATTTGGAATGAAGTGAAAGATACTCCTCTTTAAGCAGAGTCTTAATTACTATTATATACAGGGGGCATGTAGAATTGTTTGAAGGGCAAAAAGGGTATGCATGGGGCGTCCCCCACCACCCTCTTTTTCGCACACGTGCCCCAAAATAATGGACAGCTCTCACCAGATCCTACGATCCGGTTCGCTTTGTAGCAGAATAATGCCCTTTCCCTTTGTGTAAATTAGCTTAGTGCAACTGTAGTTGCGCACTCTGTAGATGCTTCACTTCAGAACTCCTCTCTCTGCCGATCCAAGATGGCAACGGTTGCTGTTCAGTGTGTTTGTTCCACTGCAGAACGCAAAGCTCCGGACCTTCTCACACCAAGTCACGGGATTGCGGATTCGGGAGTTTTGATGCCTTACAGATACAATCAGGATTTTGAATTGTCACCTCTATTTTGCTTAGGTGACTCGACACCTCTATTCTGGGATGCATTTCGCCCCTCTAGGGCTTTATTAAGCAGTTTAAGAACATCACTCTTCAAATATACAGCTTTAAAGATCTTTTGGATTTTAGAGAACTATAACTCACAAAGACTGTTTGGCTAAATCTCAGATTGGAAGGATCATTTAGAGAGAATTTATGCCAAAGGAAAGATTACAAGGAATTTTTAATTACAGTGAAATATTTTTTAGTGTTAGGCACCTTGGTGACATACACCACATATCCACTACTAATGAGAAGTGTGGATATTTTCGTTACTGTAGTTCTGTCTGACAAACGGAAGGCCCTTTATTCCACTGCCTTTATTAATACACAAAGGCAAATGGCAGAGTGAAATCTGCAAATCTGTTTTTACTAACCTCATAGATGTTAGGATGCCACATTTTTGTCAGAAAACGAAATGCAGGAGGGGAGTAGGGATAATCAACGGGAAACTTTAAGCGAGCCTAGGACAGAAAGAACACATAATGGTTAACAAGCCAATAAGTATGGTTGACATCCATATGGGGGTTACTGATCCTATTTAAAAGAAAAACAAACAAATGCATTGTTACTGCGACTTTTTATTACTTATTTCTGTTCAGGCCCTCTCCTTTTCCAGTCTCTTATTCAAATCAATGCATGGTTGGTAGGTTAATTTTGTCCCTAGGGTAGCTTGGACCATTGCTGAAACTGAAAAAAAGCTAAATAACTCAAAAACAAATAAAAACCAATTGCAAATTGTCTCAAAATGCCATTGTTTGGGTCATACTAAAAGTTAATTTAAAGGTAAACAACTACTAGACAGACAGGCCAATAAAAGCTGCCAACTCAGTGCCACCAGACCAAGTTGCCAGTTTATTGGTTTGTGTATGGGGATCTCCTGGCCAATAACTGGTCTATTTTTCTACAAATTCTAGTGGACAAACCAACACAGGTCTCAACATGCCCTGCTGTGTGCTACAAACCAAGCCCTGAGCGTTCGAGATAAGATCCCATAACTGTATGTGCATGTGAATGGTATGTTAGCTCAGTCATTGTCAGCTAAAAGAAATGTCTTATTATTACAAAAATAAAAATAAGGTTTGTTTGAGATGACTCTACAGGAGTTTGGATAATAAATTTGGGGATAGTAGATATCTGTAGATTATATAGAAAATGACAGACCATAAATTCCATAACAGTCCTTGGTAATGTAGCCTAACAGAACAAAACACTTCAAATTATATTTTTAATTTTTTTCATGACCAGAATGTAGTCCTTTATATCAAACAGAAATGAGTGTTTAGAGCACAGTTGTTATAATCGAACAGGAATCACTGGCACTCAAAGGCAGGTACAAGCAGGGCCAAGCCCTTGCATGCTTATTCAGCAGAAAAAATGCAATGTTTCGGGGTAAACCCCTTTGTGTGCCAGTGATTCCTGTTCGATTGCACATTTTGGAGGGTGCCGCCCCTCCATCACCGAGCACCAGGCATCGAGCTGTAGGCCAGGGTGTGTGCGAGCGGAACCTTTGTTAGCACAGTTGTTATAGCCATTTAACAAGTGATAAGTGTAACTCATTATAAACCCGCTATTTATAAAATTTCTTGTTCTGTGCAAAGATCAAGGAACAAGAAGCCCCTTATGTTTAAACTTTGGGAACTATAGTCGGGTCTGCATACAAAACAAAGTACTGAGCCTAAACAGATCATTTAACTGCTATAAAGAATGGGGGCTTCATACATGTTACTAGTTGGGTTAATTAAAATGTCACAAATTGAAACAAGGCCTGGGTTTGATTAACTCTTCTGATATATATTATTATATGGGCACAGAATACATGCATGTAAACAAATTAGATCCTCAAAAATAAGACAGGCCAATTAGAGGATACAAGAAAAGTCTTTACTGTGCTTTCCAGTTAAGTTTTTCTTTAAATAAATCTAAAAACAGGGAAATTATATTCAGAGAATAGCAAACAACAATAACCCATAGGCCTTGGTGCCTTACAGCAGAGTGCATTGTGTGCCTGTGGCCTAGCAGCTGTTGTTGATCTAGAACTCTTTGATTAAAGCGTTTGGAGTGCAACCCTCTTTCAATAAGTTAGTTGGAGGGTAGTTTTGAGAGCTGCTTAAGTTTCGGGTGGAAAAGGCGTTTAGGGCCAGTTGAGGCTATGGCTGTAAGAAGACAAATAAACAAAGAGTATTGTTCTACGGAGAGGCCCAGCGATTTGTTCAACATACGCCTCCATTAGTAGCTGCCTCTTTAAATCCCCCCCAGCATGGCTTTCTCCCCAAAGCCCCTACATCAAATATCACGCTTTCGAAATCCTCTATTCGTCACACACACACCTAGCCCTCACCTTGAAGTATCCCCCCTCATAGAGGGTGTTTGGGGGTCCAAAGATTGCCACTTCCCAGTTGTACAGATCCCCCTCGCCTACCAGGGTGACCCGGAACCCCTCCACCGGCTCTTCCTGTAGCCCCTTGAGTTCCAGCATCAAGGCCTTCTGAGAGCTGGGCACCGGCGCCATTGGCCGGGCCATGGCAGTTCCGCTTCCCGCTTTCTAACAAGGGACCCACAGCCTTCTCCGCGCAGAGCAGTATGGGACCAGTAGGCTTTTGGCGTTTTAGTGAGAAGGGGTGGTTAGACGACTAAAGGCTTTATTACGACATGTTACGGTGCAATGAAGCCGCTTTGCCAATTAACTTGCTGGTTGGAAGAGTAACGGGTGCCGGAAACTGGGAAGCCACGGCGTTGTGGGAGGAGCAGCCTACAAATCCCAGAAGCCTACAAACACTCTGACGCACTACTGCGTGGGATGGACGCAGATGTACAAGCTGGGGGAGAGGCGGCGCCTAACTGAGGCTGATGGGGAATGTTTTTTTTTTCTAGTGTGCAAATTGTGATTTCTACAGCTGCGTAATAGTTGAATATAAGTACAAGATTTGAACTAGACTTGCATTTCTATATTAACAGTACAAAACAAAAACGGTGGTACCATGTTAGCCAGTAGCAAAAATAACATAAAAAAAACAAACAAATAAAAAGTATTGTAGAAGTGATACCTATATTGGCTAACAATAAAAAAGATACATTGCAAGCTTTCGGAGCACGACGAAGGGGCCTTGGCACTCCAAAAGATTGCCATGTATTTTGTGTTTATTGTTTGCCTATATAGGTATCACTTCTACAATACTTTTTGTATTTGTTTTTTTATTTGTTATTTATATTAACAGTGAATATATGCTTTAGTCGCCTGCAATATGGCTTTCTCACACAGCTTTCTATAAATAAACAAATAAACTTCAAATTCAGTGGGAATTACCATGTTCATTTTACAAAATTTGACAGGTAATGAAAGTTTGAACATATTTCTGTGGGGTTTTTTTTCAGTTATTACAGTTTTGCTAATGAAGGTGAATTGACCTTTAAGCTGTGAGTCTAACTTCTCTCAAGAGACCTGTTATCTTATATTGTTACAAGTACTTATTTGCTTATCTCAAAATTGTTCCAAAAGTATCTTATCTGCAGCTGCGACTGTTCTGG
The DNA here is from genome assembly GCA_038501925.1 of Xenopus petersii. Lineage (NCBI taxonomy): Eukaryota > Metazoa > Chordata > Amphibia > Anura > Pipidae > Xenopus > Xenopus petersii. The sequence goes on along the minus strand of CM076672.1, from coordinate 118,653,952 downwards.
ACTCGCTGCCAAAAGCTAATTAAGTTAGAAACTTCGTTTCTTTTTCTGGCTGTTCAGTGCAGAGAAAATCTGGACTTTCCAGTACAAACAAGGGACTGTGGGTTGAGCTGTCAAAAGAGGGACTGTCCCTCTGAAAACTGGACAGTTGGGAGGTATGTTACAAACAATGATTAGGGCTGTCATCAGAAATCATGTGGCCCTGCACAACATTTTCTGGCCCATCCCTTCCCCACCTATCAGTACAAAGGCCACAGACTAAAACAGTAAATAAAATCCTTTTGGCCAAAGGGTTTGCCACCACGTCGAGATAGAAGCAGGTGCCCACTCTAACCTAGATTGCACTTAGGTTTAGAATTTAATTGAATTTCTAATGTTTAAATAAGAGCCATTTGGTTTAACCCTTTAGTCAAAAAATAATCAGTCCTAATAAGGGCAATGGAAGATGGAAATTTGTCTCCTGCTTAAAATCTGCACCACTGGTGAGCAGCAAATATCCTAAAAAACAACTTCTCCATCTAACTTGCATGTCTAATGTATAAACACATTTATTGTACCAAGCTAAGGACTATGTTGGCATTTTATAAATACATGTTAAGACTGGAAACTAAACACTGCACAGTTATTAAAGGAAAACTATACCCCCCAAACAATGTAGGTCTCTATAAAAAGATATTTCATAAAACAGCTCATGTGTAAAACCCTGCTTCATGTAAATAAACCATTTTCATAATAATATACTTTTTTAGTAGTATGTGCCATTGGGTAATCATAAATAGAAATTTGACATTTTAAAAAATAAGGGCCGCCCCCCTGAGATCGTAAGATTCACTGTGCATACATACAAACCACATGTTTGGTCACATGAGCCAATTAACAGACAGAGTTCTGCCTTTTGCTTCCTCACTTCTTCCTGTTACAGTTAGTGTTGTAGTATTTCTGGTCAGGTGATCTCTGAGGCAGCACAGATAGAGTCACGAAATGGTGGTTCAAGGCAAGAGATGTAAAAGGGCAATATTTATGTAAATATATATTCCAGTTTGGTAAGATTCTTTAATATGTCATTCAATTTGATATAAACTATCTGTTGCTTAAGTATTCATTTTGGGGGTATAGTTTTCCTTTAAAAAAACAAACAGGCCATCAATAAGAACTTTTATTTGTATATAGTGAATAAAGTAGACCCTCTTTTAAAATATAAGGATATCATAAGTTACCGAGGAGTTCCACAACTATATAAAAACACAAGGCCTAAAGCCTTATACAGGTCATGGAACTGCGAGGTGACTTCTAATTTCCTCATATTTTGCAACAGGGGGTACTTTATTTATTATGATACACAAGTTTCAGTGAGTCAAGTTAAAGAAATGACATCACTAAGCTCTGATTATAACCAATGACATCACTACCGGTAAGTGCCATTTATAAAAATATACTTTACAGGATTTTCATGGCTCTTGTGTATTATAAATACATAACACAACAGATATACAACAATTATAAATAAACAAAATAAGAACTTTTATTAGTATGAATAAATAACATATTTAGTATAAATAGAAACGTTCTAGTGGTGGCCAGGCTTGCTTACAAGTTACAAAAAAACAAAACATTAGTGACCAGGGCCACCCTAAGCATTATTAAAAAAACGTTGGTGGACAGGTCTCGCTTATAATTTACAAAAACAATCATTTGTGGACAGGGCCCCCCTAAGTATTATATGTATAAATAGAAACATGTCCTAAGTGGCCAGGGCTTGTTGATAAGTTACAAAAAAAAATCAGCAGTCAGGGCCCTTATAAGAATTATAAAAAAACACATTGTCGGCTGGGGCTCCCTTAAAAGTTATAAAAAAAATATAATTAGGGGTCAAGGCACACTACAAGTTAAAGAAAAATAAAAAACATTAGCCAGGCCACCAAGTTATAAAAAAAGAATTGGTGGCCATGGCCCCCTACAAGTTCTTAAAAACACTGGTGGCCAGGGCCCCCTTACAAGTAACAAAAAAAATAATTAATAGCCAGTGCCCATAAAAATTTATAAAAAATAATTGGTGGTCAGGGAACTCCTACAAGTTATAGAAAAAAAACTGGTGGCCAGAGTATAATATTGAGTACCCTTCTATGGAAGAAGAACAGGCATCAGAGTGGCAGAAACTGTTACTTCCAGACACATGTATGCCACTGCCTCTGCTTAGGCAAAAGATGCCGGAAGCGTCCAGCTCAGTGCTGCTCCTTTTCCCATGAGCACTTTGTAACATGGAGAGAGGGCAGTGATTTCATATGTAAGAGATGCAGGGACTAACAGGTAACCACTAGTGGTGTGCAATGTGCAGGTCGAGAAATTCTCAACCTGCACCTGACTCAAACCCGCCCCCTCCCAATCTGCACCCTGCCTGGTCCGCCATTCCCCTTCTATTTATAGACCAGCCCTGCAGCAATATTACACAAGTCTATAAATTTAGGGGTCAGAAGCTGCCCATACTAGGTCGCGACCAGTTAGAGCAGGGGCGTTTCAGGTATTAATGCCATCTGACGTGGTGTTCACAATGCCACCTGCCCTCCCCCTTGCGCTTACCTTAAAGGAGAAGGAAGGTTAAAACTAAGTAACTGAAAAAAACTAAGTGACTGAAAACTAATCTCATTACAGGAACATCCTTATGGAAATTAAGGGGAAGAAATCAAAATTGATTGTGCTGTGGGACTCAGGTGACCAAAGATAAGAAACATTTTTTCCTGCACAAAAAAAACCCGATGATTTTTTGGAGTAAAATAAAATGCCTGACAAAATTCTGGTGCAGTTGCTGTCTGATCAGTTTCAATAACCCACTAATGAAATATTAATTACACATAATTTAAAAGGAAGATTTTGACTCAAAATAAAAATCTTAATGAAACCTTTTCTACACTGATGGGTGTTCTTGTGTTAATTGAACTAGGGTTGTAACCAAGGGTAGCCGATGCCAGAAACTGCACACAGTGATGTAAGAAACAAAATCCATTATCTGATATTAGCTTATCATGCACCCCAAGGTGGCCAATAAAAATGGAACCCCCTGTGGCAGCAAAGTACATTCTCTTTAGGTTGTAGTAAAAAGGGCATGGAAAGCCAAGGTAAATTCTTATCAGAAGATATTGTTGCTTCAGTGGGCATTCCCCTGCAGATCATATATCAAGTAAGTTCTATTCCCTTGTAAAGAGTAATTTCTGGCTGACACTACTCAATCCTCCCTGCCAATACAATTTGTAAGCAAAAATGTTCCTAGTGAACCTTGGAACCTGGGAGTCTTTAGTGTTGGGGCCTTGATGTGAAATAAACAAAAAACAAAAGCTGCAATAGTTACATAGTTCAAATTTGAATTGTAGAAATTGGCACATGCGACATCAGGCCAGCTGCACCAACCTAAAAGCACATTTTATAAAGAGTAAAGTAAAAAAGCAGGTGCAAATGAGCACTCCAATGCACCAAATTATGAGACCATAAACAACAATTTTATTTACAAAAATATTGCTCTAGTGTACTCTCTGATATTTAAATTAATCATTACGTAAAATAGGAAACCTCGCATGATGGTTAGCATGAAGGAATCAAATACATAAAGGTAAATGTTAGTTCTCTTCTATTGCACACAAAGAATAAACAACAGTCTCAGATTGCAGCCTTTTTACAGACCAGTGAAGCACTAAAAGCAAATATGTGCGGGGCAAAGTGAGAATGCACCAAACCAGGCAATCAAATTCAATATTTAATGTCCCAGTCAAAGTTTAACTCCGCACCATTTAGAACAAGAATTGATTCCATACCTGCTCAAACAACAGGTCAAAGATTTTACCTGCTGGCTCATGACTGTCCCAACCACCATTCTGCTTCTGGTATCTGACTGGCACATGTTTTACTGGTAGGCTACTACGAATCTCCAGAGAAAACAACCCCAATGTTCTTCGTTGTTCCTCAAAGTTTAATTGCTGTATCTCTTTTACCAGTTTGTTTGCATGCTCATTAATATCCTACTTAAGGACTGGGGCCCAAAACTGCACTGCATACTCATGGTGAGGCATTACCAGGGACCTATAAAGAGGAACATTATGTTTTCATCCCATTAGACAATGACAATTTATATGCAAGACAGCACTTCAATTGATTTATTACACACTGACTTGAATTACACAGATGTCCACAAAAACTCCACATACTGTCCAATTAATGTATCTCCCAACCTGTTCAAGGGCTTCATAGAAGTCTTTGTATTGCATCTTGGTTTTATTCAAATCTAGCCTGAAAACTAAAATGTGATTATTGGACCACTATAGAAAAAAGATTGAGTATGGGGAAAACGTTTTCCCTTTCGCTCATTTTACAGCAGGTTTTTGGCAATGAATAAAGTGAACAAGTGCAAGACACACTTTACCCGCAGATTCGTGCCCCCCTTAGTGGACTGGACTAAGGCTCTTCATTTCACAGAGTGCACTATCACTCCCAACTACTCCTTCACCTCCCTTCCCATAAAGGTGGTCTTACCAGAGGGTATATAATATCTGGTCTGCCCTTGTTCTGTCTGAGTACAGAATCCACGCAGCTCATGTATGTTTATTATATAGTTAATAAACTTTGTTTATCTTTCCACCTCAAGTGATCTCTGGTCTCTGATCACAAGTCTTATGTTAAAAGAAAATGGTGTTTATTCGGCAAAGAAACTGCTAACCTTTTCGGTAGGCCTTTCTCAAAGTGACTGTATTTTCGGACAGTTAAAAAAAGTTTTCCCCTTGCCACCACTAATTTGCATATGCAAATTAGGGTTCGGGAATTCAGCCGAATCTTTCGCAAAGGATTCGGTGCATCGCTTTATATATGTATATTTGTTACAGATTTCATGTATACTTGGTGTTGAATTGAATGATGGTGAGGGATTGATAAAATGGATTTAAACTGTTTTATGCTGACATAAAGCACTATCGCTTTAAGAGATTTATTTATAGTAAGAATATACAGTTTGAAGAAGAAAGTCAGCTCTTCCATGCTGTAGTGAGAGGGAGCTGCGTCACTTAAGCAGACATGACATCATGAACCCGGAAGCAAAGTACGTGCGTGGTAATGGACGTCTAGCGTACAATTAAATGGGATTAAATTAAAGGGTATTTATATTGCTGGCCTGGTCCGGACTGAGAATCAAAATAGGCCCTGGCATTTCATTTTACACAGAGGCCTACTCAGCCCACAGAGGCCCAAACAGCCCCCACCAGCTCACTAAATACTGACTTTCTATGGCACCTTATAGCAGCCCCTCTGGCATTTGCCAGAACCCAAAGATTGCCAGTCCAGGCCTGCTGCTGGCAACCTTTTGCACACCAGAATTCCCCAAGAATGGCTTTACGCCGAAACGTTTGGGTAATTTTTATTTATACCTCTTTGGGTTGGGTGGTATGTGTTTAAATTACACTTCTGAATTGATTTGACGTTCTATTTGTATTGAGCATTGCTTTGTATTATTTGTACAACTCATCTTTTTGATAGTGATTCTTTTCTTTACTACCCCCTGCGTCTATCTTTTTGAGTGTGCAAGCCTATTATACAAAAGTTGTTACTATTAAGACAGATGGGCATTTATGATTAATAATTACCTGATCCTTGTGTGCACTAGCAAAGTTCAGGCGATTACCATGAAAGTCTATGTTTTCCCTCCTGATGCGTTTCCCTTTTCCATAACCCTCCCTGATGATCTATAGTGCTGCAATGCCAAAGGCTAGATACAAACCTGGGGATTTACTTGAAATGTACATTCATGGTGTATTGCATTCAAAATCACTTTTGACCAGTAACATCAAAAAAGTTAAATACTTTTATAGTACCTGTTAATTTTCTTGCCTACAAATGCCCTCTTTTAAATTTTCAACCTGTAGTTCCAATGAGAGCCATAAATTACATTTGACCCTCTTCTAGTCTTCCTCTGTAAGAACTAAACCCATTGTATTTATAGATCTTATTTGTAATCTGCTGTGTAACCAAATGCCTTTAAGCCCAGTTCAGTTTAAGGCTAGGGCCAAAATCGAAAATATGTTTGCTGACTTCAGTCCTACAGCGATCAGTAGTCTCCTCTCTCTTCTACATTCAGCAGTGTTGAATTGGAAGTGGTATGAACACACTGCAAATCTCTGCATTTTGAATAGCTATCCGCCGAAGCCTGTTTGTGCTGCTGCCGATTCAGCACTTCTGAATGCGGAAAAGAGAGGAGGCTACTGCCAGCGGGAGGAGTGAAATCAGCCACCATATTTCAGCTGTTTGCAGGAGCCTTCAGCCTTTGTGCCCATAGCCTAAGGCTAGGGCCAGACGATAAGATTTCTCCGCTGGTGGAGAATCAGCTGCTCCCCTTCACTTAGGCAGATTTCAGTATGAAATGCAAATTCTTGCATTCGCGCCGGAGCTGACACAAGGCTTCCGGGACCGAGCACAGAAAAGGATTCTGCTAGCGGATTTCAGCAGCACCTATGGCTAAGCAGCAGTTTGTTTATATAAATGAGGATAGTGTTTCTGAAACAAACATGACATTTTTTACCAGTGCAGGGCAACAGTACATTATATTTTAATTATATTAAACAAAGAGGTGAACCCGAATTTAAAAAATAAAAACAAAAAGGTGAGATGGAAAGTATTTTATTGTGGATTATTTACATACTGACATCAGAATATTCCAACCTTGCCTCTGTTCAAATGGCTTATGCTCCAATCAAAAAGTGATCTATTGTTGCAAATAGAAATAGATTTGCAAAAAGCTGGTAGCTCCATCGTACATGCATTTCTGTCAACCTATTCTGCATAAAATAACAGTAAAATCATTTAATATTTAAATATTTATGAATCATGCTGGGGGCAGGTATAGTATAGTAATAGTTCTTGGGAGCTTACTGTACTGTGCACATGCCCGAGTTAAAATGTTGCAAGGGAAGCCTAACATGTGCCTGGTTAATTTTTTTTATGGACTAGAAAGGTTGATTTTATTCACCCGGTGTTGTTTTTGTTTCCTCTTCTAAATGGACAGTTCCATAAAAAGGAGAAGAAAAGCTTCCTAGTGATTGTTATAACTTACTGGATACTCCGGGCCAGTGCTCTTCCTAGTAACTCAACTGCCAATGCATAATCCTGGGGGAAGTGAAGCAAGAAGAAGCAGGAAAGAGATCACTCAGTGGTGCTCGCTGAGAAAAACCCTGGGCCAGTGCAGTTTTTTGCTAATAGGAGCACTGGTCCAGATATTGACTCCTTTAAAAATGTCCCACTTATTTCCTATAAAAAAATCAGATCGATGGCTGTAAGAGCGGATGTAGGAGGGAGTGGTGCTCAAGAGCGACTGTTGCGGCCAAGAAAGAATGGGACATACCCATGTCTTGGTTGCAACTGCTGCTCGAATTGTTTAAAGGGGGATACATTGTATCATCCAAGGAGGGGTACGGCAATAAAAATTAATGGCTACTATACCTGTGAAAGTACTTACGTTGTATACGTAATTAAGTGCCCGTGTGGGTTGTCCTATGTTGGACAAACCACAAGAAGCGCTAAGGAGCGCATTAGAGAACACAAGTCCGCAATAAATACTAAAAAAAGTGACCAAGCAGTTGCAAATCATTTTCTTATTGCAGGTCATGGGGTACAACAACTAAAATATCAAATAATAGATAGTGTACCGAGAATGCTGAGGGGAGGAGATAGAGTAATGCTATTAAAGAAAGAAGCATTAGAAAATTGGAAACATTGGTCCCCCATGGCCTCAACAGGGAATATGATTTGAGCAAGATATATCGCTGAATTGTTTTAATTTAATTTTAAACCGTTTTTATTAAAGGGATAATTATGATGTGTCCTTCTCTTACAAAAATGTTTTTTCACACCAAAATTTATGGACATTTTAAGGATCACTGGACTGTATGCACGAAGGTATAGAGATACACGTTTTTTGTTTATGTAAATTGATACAACTGTGGCGATTTATAAATGTGAAACATTGTAATTTTGGAAAAATGTCACTAGGGGTCACTGTGATACAATGTATAAATAACAGAGCACAGGTGCTGTCTGAGTGGCTTGAGAAAAGACCGTGTGGTCTGAAACGTTGCCAATTGTTTGGGGTCAGAGCCCATGTCCTAATAAAGACATAAGAAACAACAAAAGAAACCATTGACTGGTGCCGTCAATAACTAATATGGTCTGATTGAACGGATTGAAGGTGGAAACCGTTGGACGTTTACAGTGATTTGGTGGTGAAGGGTGCTGACTGTGAAACCTGTGGCATTGGTCCAGGGTATCAGGTAAGTGATAACAGTCCTTGGGGGATCTAACATTTGGCTTTCATCAGTGACTAAAGCTTTTGTTCACCTATACTTAAAGGCTAGATATTTTGTTTATATTATTATTACTTCACTTTCTATTTATTAATCTCGTATTCATTATTCTCCTAGCCTGGTTGCTAGGGTAACTGGGTCTCTAGAACCAGAAAACAAAAAGTAATAATCCAAAACCACATAGAATACAAAGTAAAGACCACTTGCAAGCTTAATATTACTTAATAATAAAAGTTAATTGAAGTGCAAACTGCCCCCTTCACATTTGTGAACATTTGACTTCTCCATTTACTAAGAAAACTATCTCAGGCACAGGCTTTATCCTACAGACTTCACCTTATAGATAAACAAGGCACATGCATCCTTTAAAAACTGGTTTCTGCTTATAACAGCCTCAGAACTGTTGCCCAAAAAGGCTTTATTCATTGCTAAGGCCAAACCGTCTGGACCAAGTTTTGACCCAGCCTCCAGATAACTGGCTGGGATAAAGAGATCACTAGTCACTAAAGCCTCTTCCAAGGTGTCCAGAACAGCCTTGCTTAGTCTTTCGTCAGCTGGACCTTGTTCATTGAGTACATTAAACAGAGAGTCAGCTTTGGACCTGAATTCTAAAAGCACAAAGCAGGTCAAGACTCCATAACGGAAAATATCAAAGGGGACAGCCTCATGGTCTCTGCACCGAATCTTCCTCAGAAGCTCAGAAGAAACCTCTTCAGGCAGTTCTCCTTCCCGGCATATCCTAGATAAGACTTCACTGTAGATCTTTCCAGTCAAGCCTGTCTTCTTCTTCCTCCCTCCTGTGCTCAAACATTCATACGCCATGCTGAGGTTATTATTAAATGCGGTCCTGTTTGGAGACACAAATGTATACTACTCACTATTCTCTTAAATTAGTTTCTCTAAATTATATTTTATTGTAAATGGATCTCTTCTAAGTAGCCTTTCATCTGATCGTCATGTTCTATTCTGTATTGTTTTTGATTCATTAGGCATCCTAGCAAGCTTTTTTTTACTGTTAATGCTATCCGGTTGTCAGTCACTGACTTAGCAATAAATATAAAATCTTACAGCACATCTGTTTTTTTATGCTTTTTTCAAATTGCTTATCTTTCTTTTTAGACACACCCTTATTGATCTTGCATTCTGATTTTCTAGCAACCAGATAGCAATCTAAACGATAAGCTTGAGAGATGTAGAACATAACTGGAAAAAAATGGAAGATATAAAAATAAAGATGTAAAAATGAAGGCACAGGGACAAATTTATCAAAATTTGAGTTTGTGAAAAAAAAAGCTGACAAAACTTGTGCAACTTTTGTTCTTGAATGCTAGCTCATTTAAGTTGGATGCCTGCAGGAAATACATTTTTACTTTTTAATTTCAATGAGGCTGAGTTTTACTTGGTGTCTTTTCTCATTGCTTTTGTTTAATAATTCCAACCATTTAAGATTTCAAAAAAATACTCATGTATTATCCTCCAAAGTGTAGGGACGCCAGCAGCTAATAAACCTGTTCTGTAAAACTACAATATAGTGAATAATGTATTCCCTATTGTAAAATATAAGGATAAGGCTGAAGAATGAGTGCTGTTATACAGGTCATGGAACACCAAGGTGAGTTGAAATAGCATCATTTTTTATGGCATGGGCTGCATCATTTATTATAATACACAAATTCCTGTGAGTCATGTGGCACAAATTACTGTGTTAGTTCCTGTGTAACGTTAGTATAATTCTGCTGCATAATAAGCTTGAACTATACAAAGGGTTCTGTTGCAATAATAGAAAATTAGTCTTTAAAGGAGAAGAAATGGTTAAAACTAAGTAAGCCTGATCAGAAAGGTCCACCTAAATATACCAGTAAACCCTCAAAGTAGTGCTGCTCTGAGTCCTCTGTCAAAAGAAACACTGCATTTCTTTCCTTCTATTGTGTACACATGGGCTTCTGTATCAGACTTCCTGCCTTCAGCTTAAACCTCCTTTCCCTGGGCGTGAGCATGCTCAGTTTGCTCCTCTCCCCCCCCCCCCCCTTCTCTGCTGTAATCTGAGCCCAGAGCTATAAGTGAGCAAGAAGAGACTCAGGCAGGAAGTGATGTAATACCAAGCTAATACTGCAGCTGCTATCCTAAACAAACAGAGAGCTCCTAGAGCTCTTTAATCAGGTATGGTAAAACATTCTACAGAATAAATATAGCATTCTAGCTTGCACTATTCCAGCAAATATATTGGCAATAAAATGCCTCTGTAGCTTTCTTTCTCCTTTAACCTAGCCATTGGCATTATTATTAACAGGTACAGGTATCTAGATATTCAGCTGCAGTCTATGACTGACAGATGAAGTAGGTAGAGAGCCTTGCTCATATGAGCTTTCAATCTAAAAGAGTTATGCAGAAGAATATAGGGAAATTATTTTAAATAACATGGATAAAATATGTTTGAGCATTTGCCAGCTAAGCAATCATTTATTTGCCCAAAATATACCAATATATATAACCATATGCAACATTTGTATATGGTAGCTAGACAAGAAGCAGGCCTTCCCACATCCCTAATACTATCGCACCTTTGGGAGTGGTGGGTCAATCTCAAGTACCAAAGAGCCCGGTTAAGACGCTGCTGGCCCAACAGATGGGCGCCCTTGTCCCCCACCGCCGTCTCTGAACCGATCCATAGCTTCTCAAAGTAATCTGCCAGGAAAGCTGTAGGGTCCTCTGGCCTGGCCTCCAGCAGCTTCAGTACGGACTCTCGCAGCATATCCCTCGCTCCAGTCTGCGCTAAAAACTCTGTTTCATTAACCGGACCTGGAGCTGCTCGGGAAACCGGCGAGCCAGGCATTACACGCCGTTTCTCCGCCATCATTATGTTTGCGTGAAGCCGTGCAGGCGCCATATCTAGTGAGGGCAAAACCAATATCCTATGGGAATACAGACAAGTTCTCCACAGCGCCATCTTTACTAAGGTTGTTTCCACGATCGACATCTCAGTCGCCATGGCAACTGAAGATGCTAACAAAAGAAAAATGATAAAAAAAAAGTCTTTCATTGGTGCAAATTGCAAATTTCGAAATGAGGCGTGAATATAGCGTTTATAAATAAGCTTTTAAACTGAAATGTTTAACAGGACACATATTTACATTTACAGCAAATAACAGGCAAGCACTGTAGAATACAATATTTTTTTAGTACTCATCCAGTCACATAAACGGGATAAATATCAGCCATGACTCTCTACAGAACTGTAGAATTAAAAGTTTTCTCATATAAAATATATAACATTTGTTGTAAAGAAAGTTTATTTTAGGTTTTGGTTGGACACACAAAGTTTAAATGTAAAAAAAAAAAAAGTATTTCCCTTTATTGTGTTACTGATCTTTTAAGGATCATACTTTCCCACAGGCTAAATTGTAACCTAGCTGCACAAACATTTGGTAAAAAAGATATTCATTGTTTTTACAATATTTTTAAAGCAATAGAAGTGATTAACATAATCTTTGCTTGTGTGATTTGACGCTGTAGGAAGCTGTTTCACCCTTTGCTGCAAATCAGACAAGCAAGGCATGTGACACCCAGCATGCTGTAATGATTTGTTTTGAAAAATGTATTGCCATGTGATAGAGCCTTAAAGCAATATGAGTGAGAATTGTAGAGGAGCCTTAGAAATATAAGATTACATTTCAAGAATAAGAATACAACCCAAAATAATAATGGATCCCAGTAACTTAAAAGCCAGGGGTGCAATAAAATAGTATTCCAAGAAAGGTATATTCCTGTATAATAAACGCAGCTAAAAATAGAAACACAATTTTATTATTCTAAAGTTTCTTTCACAAAGGCAAACCACCATCATATTTGCAGGAGTTCTAAATATCAAGTCAGTACACATTCTATTTTACAGCATAATAAAATGCTACAGTTTAGCAATAGATAGTTTTCACAGTCTTGAAAGCAAAAGGAATATATAATCCCCTTTTAGTAGGCCCTGTGGGCTTGTTTCTAATATGTAGCCCAATTACAGTCTTTTTTCTTGAATCCCATAGCATCATTGTACATTTAGATGTGAGAAGCAGATACTGCCTATAGGGAATCCCATTCTACTTGACTGACCATCTCTGCTCAGGTTACAGTTGTTTAGGTATGAAGGATCCTTTCCGTCTCAGAGCTGTCCAGAGTCGAAAGGAGAGCATCAGGCTTCCTATTAGGCCAAGTGTTGGGACAACAGCCCAGAATAATGCCAACCTGTCTGGAAAATAAAAAACAGAATAAGTGACTTGCTATTCCTCACTGCGGTAACACTTCTAAAATACAGGAGAGAGGGTGATTGCGACATAAGCAGCACACAGCACACTTAAACAGCACCACTGGATATATTATTTTGTCAGGAAAACAGATCCGGGAATACAATGTCACCATACAGAAAACTGAATATATATATAGTCGCTATATTTATAATAGTAAAGTACACAGCTAATTCCTATGCTAAGCTCATGGGTGCTCTATGTGGAACCTAAAATAGATATTGCCCCTAACTCAGCATGCTACAGCGTACTATTCACTGTCTGTAGGGAAAAAATGCCTTATCTTACACTTTGGTTCAGTGTATTTTCACACAGAATAATCAATACTGTGACATCAACCAAAATTTTGGAAGCAATGAGATAGTCTATTGATATATATTAAAAGCCTAGAATTGAAAACCTTCACTAAGTTTAAAGACATAGGGCTACTGTATATGCACATCAGCTCTGAGACACAAAAGTACTTCTACTGAAGTTGTCCTTAACATAAAGCTGAATTTCAGATAAATGGTGAAAATTTGTATGGGCTGGCCAGGAATTATATAACACATTTGGGCAACACTTTTGTCACAGAAATCAGTGGGTGTGTGCCAGGGGAACACCAGAGGAAGTAGAAGAGTTCAGCAAGGTCAGACAAGGTTTTTCAAGAAGGCGTCTGCTCAAGAATGTGTGGCACCATTGGGAATGGAGGAAAGAGATGCTTGTACTAGTGTACTGCTTACAATAACAGAGCATTGTTTGCACTGCCGCTTTCAAGGCTAGCTAAAATTTGTTTTAAAAAAACGACCCCATTAGCTTCAAACTCCTTGAATCGTCTTGTACAGTAAAGGTTATACATACACTTGTAAATTTTTTTTCATGGCATCCAAGAATGGTTTGCCAAATGAAAAATATATTATGTACAGTGAGAGCCAGTATTTACTGTCACCGGAAATCAATGTATTATGTACAGTGAGAGGCAAGTAGTGTTTACCCCGCCCCACTCCTCCAAAGTAGATCTTATGATTCTACAGATCAAAATTTGCTCAGAAAAACTCAGCACAGGTGAATATACATCCATGAACCACCTGGTGGTAGATGAAAGAATAGCAATCAGCTGGAGTAAATGAGGAAAATTTCTGTTTGATAGAACAAGGAGATATGAGTTGAATAATTGAGGCAGTAGCTGCCTGAAAGGACAATTGTGACGCTTTGTTTGCTGTTTCTGCAAGCACAGGATCATGCATAATGCCCACGCAACATTATTGAAAGTTTAAAAAAAAAAACCCCAGCAATTATAATGTGTAATTAGTTTTAAATGCTGGAAGTATTTATTTGCATGGCATACAGTTATAACATAGCAGCTGAGAAGCTCCATGGCTTTAAGGGGTTATACACTTAGACTGTCACTCACACTAGACTGCTGACACCTCAAAACTCACAAAAACCTTGCCACTATCCACCCTTAAAGGTGAATGAAAGGTAAAATCACTTACGTGATATAGAGTCCTGCAGCGGGTTACCGACAAAAAAAGCGGGCACCCTGTGGAATGAGGGGAGGATTTTCAGGTGCGGGTATACCCACGGGTCATGGGTTGGGTAGCGGGTCTCATCTAAATTTCTTATCTTATGTAATGTCTATAATTTACTCCTTTTAAAGTTTTACAAAACTTGTTACTGTCCCACCCACTTTTGATGACATCACTTCGGGTTTGCAGCACCATCACTTCCTGTTTGAAGAGGTCGGCGGGTTGCAGGTCGTGTTGCAGATAACGCAGTTGCGGGTTCGGGTTGGTAGCAGATCAAAGTGGGTAAATATGTGGGTTGTAGTTCGGGTCGAGGGCTGCGGGTTCGGGTCATGTTCGGGTCTTAGAAATTGGTTACACACAGGACTCTAACGTGATACACCTGCCAGTGCTTCTGTTAGCAGATAACTGCACCAGCCCAGGTTACTTCTGTAGGGGCAAAGTGGAGTGATCTTTGCTTCTTACTTCTTGGTGGATGCACATGCTCAATAGTTTAAGAAAAAGTTGGATTATTCTCTACTGTTCATGTGTCAACCGGAGCAACAGAAGAAAGTAGTAGAAAAATATGTCGACGTGGCTTGCATAGAAGTACTCTGGGATGCTGCAATTTTCTGGTAACAGGAGTACTGGTCTGAGGTACAGTATCAGGTAAGTGATTATAATAACTGTTGGCACCCACCATTGACATTTTCCTCCCTTCCTCATTACATAAAATCCTCCCATAAATATGAGCATATTTTGGAACACCATATATTGGTATCACAAAGGTGCCCACTTATATGTGGAAAAAATACATTAAAATATATAAATAAAATGATTCGGCAAGTTTAATAATAAACCCAAGTTCCTATTCCATTAATCTGATGACAGCGAGCCATGGTAAAATTAAGTCCCTTAAAAGGACACTAAAATAAAACTATGCTATAAAAATGCCAACTATCAGTTTACAAAACAATTGGTTAGTCGGGAACTAGAGGGAGTATAAGTGTACACATATCCATAACCCGGAAACTCTTTATACAGAAAGCTCTGAATTAGGGAAAGGCCATTTCCCATAGACTACAAATAATCCACATTTTTAAAAATGATTTCCTTTTTCTCTGTAATAATAAAACAGTACCTTGTACTTGATCCAAACTAAGAATCATTTTTGGAAGCAAAACCAGCCTATTGGGTTTATTCAATGTTTACATGTTTTTCTAGTAGACTTAGGGGCCTATTTTTCATGCTATGTAAAACAGTGGAGAAAACCATCACTGGTGATGTTGCCTAAAGGGTTACTTTTCTTGTCTCTTGTTCTATCCTGTGTTATGGCCTGCAACTGTTCTTAGTTTTTGCTGACCCAGACGTCTTGTCTTTCTGTTACGCTACATTCTTGCACAAGTACATGCAGTACTTAGCATAAACATGTTTTTCGCAGCTGCGTATCCAAGGTTATATTACACGCATGTAACACATCAATATTTTGGAATATTTTTTTGTCCTTGAGTTTCATATAAGCTGTTGTAATACTACCAATACACTGAACTTGTTATGAATCTCACTGCCTGCTAGTGTCACTCTGTACAAGCTCCTGGATCCCAGGACATACGGACGCCCTGTGAAGGTGACCCCGGGCGTCAGTAGCCGGTTACCCCAACAAACGCCACTCATTCTTGCCGGGCTTTTTAATTGGCAAGATGGGCTGATCTTGTGAATTAACACTACCCTGTCAAGTAACCCTTGAATGACTGGGCGAATACCCTCTACTTGCGCCCTGGACAGTGGGTGCTGTGAGATTTTGGGCAGGGGGGCCCGTGGGTCTACTTGTTTGGACACAGGTGGGATGGATGACATCAACTAGATATCCGTTGGTGATAAAGTCCATACATCACCTAGGACACATTGTAATTCAGGAGGTAGGTTCCTCCTTAGACATTTTTTTAGTGACAAAAGATTAGCTGTATCTAGGGCATTGGTCATCTCAGACACTTACTGAGGTGGGACAGAAACACACACTCCATCTGGAATGCAGTATATGGTGCACCCTAGTTTACAAAGGATGTCCCTACCTATGAAATTGTCAGGGATGGGGGCACTGATAAGAAAGGCAGCTTGTGTAGTTACGGGACCCCTACTTGGGCTGGGTCAGCAGGGTTAGTGTCCCAATTAATTTTAGCTAGCAGATGTTGGTAATCCGCTGGACCACACACATGTATGATTACAACTAACATATCATTCCAATTAGGGTTATGGGCACTGTGGATAAACAAGAGTTCCTGTCCAAATTTGTGTGGATTAGTACGGGGCTGTGGAACGTCTTGAAAAATCCTTCTAAGATTTGGTGCTGTCCATGGAATGAGCTTTCTGTCTGCGTTAATGAGACGTGCTGCAGGGACGGCCACCTCCCACCCCCCTTTTCTCTAGTTTGTACTGTACGGGTGGGGTGGAGCTTGGCTGCGGGGCTGAGAACTGCCTGTAGCTGTTTTCAGCACTGAAAGATGAATTGTCTCTTCTCACTATTCTCTATTTTCTAACTTAACCCTTCTACTAGCAGCTTTTCTTGTTCCTCTCTTTGATTTCTAGCTTCCTCTAAATCTACGGCACTTTTCTGACCTTCTTCTATGTCACTTACCTGAATTTCTTCTATGTCACTTACCTGACCTTCTACTGCACTTTCTGATTCTTGCTCTCCCCTGCTCTTATTAAGGGAAACATTCCTAGCATAGGGAGTTGATAGCTCTATGTATGCCATATGAGTTACAACCACTCAACTCTTGTAGGGCTAGATCTTCTAATACATCACTTTAACTTTCCCATTTGATTTGATTATTTTTGTTCAGACCAAAATTCTTTGTGTAAGCATGTAGCAACTTTGAATCATGCTTCAGCGGTCTCTACAAGACCCTTATCATTATGATGTACAGACAGAGTTGTATCAGCATCCTATCGACGTCCAGATACCACACGCATTAATCATCTAATTCTACTTTCTCGGAAAGAGAATATCCCAAAACACAAAAAACAAGCCAGGTAATAGATAGCTCTATACAGGTTCAATAAAGAGCTGCAGGCAAGAAAATACCTGTTTTTTCTGGCTGCCAGCAGTCGATTTAGACAACAGGTATGAACAATAATAACAGGTTTGACACGAGTAAGAAACTAAAAAAAAATAGGTCTTCCCGTGTCCCAGAGGTGATCAGTCTCCGTCCCGTCCTCTATTGGTTGACCTGTGTCCTTTGTGTTGGCTGATGAGCAGCCCCACCTGCAGCCCCACTTTGGGCACCAAAATTGTTAAGGACACAAACAGTCCTGTGGATATCTATTCCTGTCCTAATTAGATTATGGGTGTACACCAGAAGAACCACACTAACACAAGATGTTCAGTATAGAAAAAGCTTCTCCCCATCCTGCTATTTTATCTACCTATGGGTCTACATAAAATCCCCCTGTGGGGCTACTTCTATACACATATTATTTACACATTTCACCAGGATTGGGTGGTGGCAAATCTTTAGAACCTTTGCTTCCCATAGTGGAAGTATAGTGTAAATATGTTATAATAAATCAGGAGTATTGACAAAGCTGTCTTGAGATCAGAGGTCCCGACAAAACTTTTATCCAAATCTGAGATGTCTTAATATTGCAACAAATTGAGATAATTGGTTAATATAGTGCAAGAAAGCTTAGTAAGGGTAGGTTGTTTTGGGATGAGATCCTGACAAAACCTGACACCTTAGTTCAGTGGTAATCCTTAATCTTGCAAAATATTTAGGATGCAATTAATGACAAAAACACTTACCGGTATAACAAGACAATTATGACATGCACAACATGTAAAGAACAGTACGGAAGCGCTGAAACCTTACAGGGTCACCCGTCTCAAGTAGCAAAACCTGAGTTTACTACAAACTCTTGAGCTTTACCAAAAACTCTTTGTGAGTCCACCACGACTCCTTGGAATTTAACCTAAAATTCCTATTAGGTCCCTCGTCAGGGATCCTCTTTATCTAATAGCCACCAGAGCTATTAGTACCCCAACACTAAACTTAGAGATACAGCATTAAGCATATACGGATGGCAAGGAAAAGATCGTCAATAAGACAGATTTTTACCTACCCTCCGTGCCGCCTGCTGTAATCCCACTTCTGACACCAGATTGTTGGGGTAACCGGCTACTGATGCCCGGGGTCACCTTCACAGCACGTCCGTACGTCCTCGGATCCGGGAGCTTGTACAGAGTGACACTAGTAGGCAGTGAGACTCATAACAAATTCAGTTTATTGGTAGTATTACAACAGCTTATATGAAACTCAAGGACAAAGAATATTCCAAAATATTGTGTTACATGCGTGCAATATAACCTTGGATATGCAGCTGCGAAAAACATGTTTATGCTAAGTACTGCACGTACTCATATTGTGCAAGAATATAGCGTAACAGAAAGACAAGATGTCTGGGTCAGCAAAAACTAAGAACAGTTGCAGGCCATAACAGGATAGAACAAGAGACAAGAAAAGTAACCCTTCAGCGTTTTGTTCAGGATCTCAAAGCAATTAATAAAGTTGTTATTGCATCCCATCCGGTAGAGCCTAATCTGAAAAAACCAAAGCAGGTTGGTACTCCAGAAGGTGATGTTTCTTTTTTGCGCTTAGGCGATTGCCCTGTCGCACCCTGTGCTTTGTTACCATATTTGGTTGCTGCCTCACATGGTCTCACCTACATTTCAAAAGGGGGGAGGTGTGATGCAGTATCAAGAGTGTGGTTTGCCCTCGGGTTCTCATCTATCGCAGCCAAATATGTACACTCAATGTACCCATTTCAGATATTGCAGATAGATTACATACAGCTTCCTAAATGTTGTACTTATGAATATGTACTCGGTTGTGTTGAACCGTTCTCTGGGTGGTCAGTGTACCTACAGCCAGAAGCCTGGGCCATTGCAAAAGCTTCGGCTGCAGCTACTGCTAAAAAGCTGAGTGCAGAGATTGTATTATCCTAAATCTGTAAAGACATTGGGATACATCAAATGCTTCACACGCCCTGACAAAGTGAGGTACATGGGTTTGATAATGTAAAAGATGAACCTTTGTTAAATCCTTATTATGAATTGTTTTTTGATGGTTCTCGCTACTGTACTGAGGATGCTAAATATCATATGCTGTTGTAACATTTGTCTGATGTTTTAGTTCAGCAGAGTCTACCTCCACACATGGCAGCTCAAGAAGCTGAGCTACAAGCACTCATCACAGCATGCACACTAGCGGAAGGTCAAAGGGCCAATATCTTTTCTGATGGCAGGTACTGTATTGGTATTTGTCTCAACTATCTTCTGATTTGGAGGGCCAGAAATTTTATGACATCATCAGGTAATCAAAATAAGAATACAAATACAAATTTAGTAAAACAGTTATTGTTAGCATTACAGCTTCCAATTGAGGTAGCCATTCTTAAAGTACAAGCGCACACAAAGCTTCAAACTCCAGAACCTAAAAGGAAATGCAAAAGCTGATGAGAGAGCCAAGTCAGCAGCCCTCTTGCCTATAATGACAGTAAGTTGCATCCAGAAAGAACACAAAGGGCTCTTGGACATGGATATCCTGGCTACAATACAGGACTAGGCCTGTATTGGAATGCAATGGATGCTTCAATTCAGAATAGTTGGATAGCACCTGGGTTTCCAGCATTTGTTGCAAAATATGTTTTTTCTTGTGTTACCTGTTTACGTCATAATCCTGGTCAGGTAGTCAAATCTCCGAGACAGCACTTTTCTAAAACCGAATAACCCTTCCAGCGATTACAAATAGACTACAGCCAACTGCATAAAGTAGGTACATATGAATATGTACCAGTATGTATTGACATGATCTCAGGATGGCCTGAGGCATGGCCAGTTGCTAAGGCTACAACAAAAGCAACTGCTAAGAAACTTTAAATGAGGTAATCTGTAGGTATTCTTTCCCAACCTACATTGAAAGTAACAGGGGTACACATTTTACAGGGCAGATAATGTCTTAAATAAAAAATAACCCTCAGAGTTTTGGGAAGGTTGAAAGCCTAAATGATTTTATATAAAATAAAATTCTGAAAAAAAACCCATTAAAATCTTGGGTTAACTGCCTTCCATTGCTTTGTTCTCAATATGCACCAATCCAAGAGGCCCTTGCAAACTGTCACCCTATGACATTCTGTTTGGCTCAGCCCTAAGAATGGGATTGTATTTGCCTCAACAGCTACAAGCTTCACACTCAGAAATGACTGATTATGTAGCTGTTGTACAGAAATGTCTAAATGAAATACACAAATATGTTTTTGATTCTTTTCCAGATCCAAATGTCAATACTGGTTCACACTATCTTAAACCGGGTGACTGGGTAGTGATTAAAAAACACGTGAGGAACAGCTTGGACCCAAGGTTTGAAGGTCCTTTCTAAGTGCAATCAGTAACACCTACTTCAGTAAAATTACATAACAAAGATATATAGATACGTGTTTCAAATTGTAGTAGAGCAAGTGTACCCGACAAGCATGTATTTATATTTTGAGTACTACTGGTTTTTGGTTT
The DNA here is from genome assembly GCA_038501925.1 of Xenopus petersii. NCBI lineage: Eukaryota > Metazoa > Chordata > Amphibia > Anura > Pipidae > Xenopus > Xenopus petersii. The sequence continues at coordinate 118,633,287 of CM076672.1, read as the reverse complement.
CGTTCATATGTCCTCTAGCAAAAGTAATTTTTATGAACAATCAAATCATTACATAACTTTATAGAAAAAAGAATAACTAAGGAAGCAAATAGAACTAATTGTTGGGTGTGTGGCATTAGGCCAACTGATTCAGTGGGACTACCCATGGTAGTTTTCCCAATTTCTGCTCATAAACTAGTTTAACAATAACAATTATTATTTATATACGGCTTGGAAAATAGCACTATTAAAGCATTAAACAAGTTTAAATGAAATATGGAAAATAATGATTGATCTAAGTGTGTTTTTACAGGCAACTAAAGATGAAGCTAATGAATTTAGCATCGAGCAGAGGATGGTATTTATAAAATAACTCTTAATTTGACAGATACTAACTTTAAGAAAAGTATAGAGTGTTGGAACCTATTCTAAAATAGAATTAGCTATTAATGGATTAATTACATAGAAATCTACCTACTACAGGTATGGGACCTGTTATCCAGAATGCTCGGGACCTGGCGTTGTCCGGATAACGGATCTGTCCGTAATTTGGGTCTTCATGCCTTAAGTCTACTAGGAATTCATTTAAACATTAAATAAACCCAATAGGCTGGGTTTGCTTCCAATAAGGATTAATTATATCTTAGTTGGGATCAAGTACAATCTACTGTTTTATTATTACAGAGAAAAAATAAATAATTTTAAAAAATTTGGATTATTTGGATAAAATGGAGTCTATGGGAGACAGCCATTCCATAATTTGGAGCTTTCTGGATATCGGGTTTCTGGATAAGGGATCCTATACCTGTACTTTGAATGTGGTACATGGGCTTATGTTTGGTTAACAGAGAATAGATATGGTACCTGTATTATTGCTACTTCAGCTCCTGCCATAGCAATTGTAGATTAGGATAATGTAACAGCAATTTTTTTTAATATCAGGCCGCAATCTTCTTAAGAGAATTGTTTACCATAGTAAAGTTTAATATTTTTTGGGGAATTGTAAATAAGATTAAAGAGTTACAATATGAAGCAAGGGCAATTAAGCATAAGGGGTGGAACACTTTTAAAGGTTTCCAATTTAGTAATATATTTAGTTTTACTTAAGCAAGATTATGTTTTCTTGTTCATGGTTTTCATTAATTTGCTATCATTTTATGCCCTTTATAAACTTACTGTGTTTATAATTTCTCAAAGTACAAAACTTAATGCTAAACATATCTACCGTGTCAGGATTCAAGATCCTGACTCTGAAATTCTTTATAAAAGTAGTTTCTAACATTATAATTTGTTTACTTCTATAGAACAACTGAGCATGTGGAAGATTGTTTTTCTTGCTACATGTTTATGATGATGATGATTTCAAATGAACACTCTTTATTGATAATTCGAAATCTGTGATAGATGGGAACCATTCCTATTTCACAGATGCCTTTAATACGGACTACTTTTCCATGTCTCTTTCAAAAGCACTTTAAAGAAAATGTTTGCTGACACCTTTCTCTACAAGAACATGACTATATCATGGAGATTCAAGTATACTAAGTTCATCACTTCTAAGAACTATACTTGGGACAATACCTTTGCAGATGCCTTTACTATAAATAAGTTCAAACCATCTTTTCTTAACGGCACTGGAACATGGATAAAGAGACTTATGTTTACTAAACGCAATATTTCAAAATACATGGCATGGAATCTTTTGGGTGTTGGTAGAATTAGATATGTAGTACTTCATTGCCCTTAGCAACCAATCAACTCTTTGCTTTTGTTTTCTAACTTGTAGGTGACTATTGAAATCTAATTGCGGATTGGTTTCTGTGGGCAACATCACTGTTGATGGTTTTCTCCAAAATTTTACACAGCATGATAAATAGGCCCTTTACGGATCTGTTAGCTGGAAAACTCTAGGTCCCAAGCATTCTGGATAACAGATCCCATACCTGTATTACCAAGTATTGTAAGTTAAGCAATACATCAAGCAAACTTACCACTTGGAACTACTTGGATTGGAGATTTATTTGTAGCACGGATCCCTTGAGAAGACCCAAATTGAAGTTTTACAGTAGGCCAAGGTGTAGGGCTCAGTCGTACTCGAGTATTATACGACTTTCTTTGATGAACTAATGGTAGTGTTGTGAATAGATGTTCAACAGACTTCATTTTGGTAGTGCTCTCTTCTGCAGAAACAGATGGAAGACTTTCTGTTTTGGGATTATCTGGTTGGGTGTTATAAGGAGAAATTGATGTTTGGCCTTCTTTCATGCTACTTCCTTGTTCAGTAGTATGATAGGCAACAGCGGCAGATGGTGTACCTTGAAAGTCAGCAGTGAGAGGCTTGGAATAAATTCTGATGTTAACATTTGTACTAACAGTTGGGTATTCCGTAAGCAGATTTGTGGGCTTGACTGTTGTGACAGGATCACTACTGCCTGGCATGCTGCTTGGTATAGTTGCAGTTATAAGCTTCTTGTGACTCTCTGATGCACGTTTGGGAACAGTCTGTGTCTCAGTGTTCATGGATAACCTGGATTTGTATGCTAATGAGGGACTTGAAACTTTGTGCAAGGTTTTAGGGTACCCTGCAAAAGATGGGACAGTATACATGATGGCTGAACTTGCAGCACTGGTGACATGGAGGTCTACATCTTGGGATGTGGTTGGATGTATGACAGCTGTATATTGGAAAAAGAGAACACACTTTAAAGAATGAATTCTGCAACAATATGTGTGTTATTTGACTCAACACTATAGTGCAGCACCTTAGCTGGTGAATTTTAAGGCTGCATACAATTGACAAATATCTTGTGTTAATGAAAGTAAAAGTTAAACTGAGTTCCAGGTGGAATCCTGCAGTAGTTCAGTACTTATGTAGCCCAGACCAGATCTGGACTGGGAGTCAAAATAGGCCTTGGCATTCCAAGTACATTGAAGAGGCCCAAATAGTCCTCCACTAGCCCACTAAATAGTGACTGTCTATGGGACCTTATAGCAGCCCCTCTGGAATTTGCCAGGGCCCACATATCGCCAGTCCTGGTCTGCAGGCAACCATCTGTTTAAACCAATAACAAGGTGTAACTGTAATGATTTCTGTAGCCTGGCAATTCTTTGATCATAAACTTGTAATCAAAAACGCCTGTTGTTAGAACTATATGCACTTGCACAGAATGAATTTTTAAAGCTGATCTGGTTATTTGCACATCCATTACACTTTACATATGCTCTAATTAGCTTTGGGGTGCTCCAACATCACCTTTTGAATTTTTTTTGCAGTTGTATTCTACTGAATGGTAGGCCAAGCTTATTATTTGCCACCTCCCTTCCATTTTGAGTTTGTCTTATGCCTTTAAAATAAAATAAAATTAGTCTTGGAATTCGCTCACCAATAAAAGTGACAGCAGGGATTCAGTCAGTGACACCAGAGCTTTGATTAGGAGATATTTTTTCAAAAAATGCAACTATGCTGGGAGGTGGCAGAAAAATATGACCAGAAGTAAATAGTTAGGACCACCATGAGATGGTCTGGCAAAGTTATGATCATAATATAAAGAAGCCTGTTTCTGAAACTGTATGCACTAGAATAAAATAATTAACTAATACAATATTGGGCCTGGAATGTGCACTGATCAAGCTCCCTTCCTTGCACCTTCAGTCCTCTTTGTATGAGTGAAGAGACTTTTTGCCCACTACTTACATTGCAGTGGCATAACTATAGAGGTAGCAAACCCCACTGGGGAGGGATGGGGGTGCACAGCAGGGTCTGCTTCCTCTATAGTTATGCCACTGCAATGTACGTAGTGGGCAAAAATGTCTCTGTTTCAAAAAATCCAGCAGCACAGAGCAGGGGTATACAGCCAGGTGGGCTGGCAGGTGGAGGGAGGGAGTGCTGGGTAGGTGTGGGCCAGGCCCCTCTTAATATTTTTTGCAGGGGGGGCATGGTACATCATTGTTATGCAACTGGTATCCTGCCCCCCATATATGCTCCTGAGACTACATGGCACTCAACCGGGCACAAATTCTCAAATCAGGAGTGCCGGCAGGCATAAGGTGAATGGGGAACCCTGGAGAATGTTCAGCAAAAGGGATAATGCCTAAAAAGGATAGACCTGAATTAGATAGATCCCATAGCTGTGTTAAATTTATTATGTATCAAAAATACAGTTAATTGTACTTTTAAAAAAATATATATTATTTGTGAAATAGAATTATACATAGCTTATAAATATAAATACCTTTCTGTGGAAGTTGCAGGATTCCTTTTCTTGTAAACAAATATCCACCAACATCTATTTCTGCTTCACAATTATATGAGGTTCCTGGTTCCCACTTTTCTGTAACTGGCAGTATCCATGTGTAATAGCTTAAGCCATCCTCATCTTCATACCACTTCTCTTCCTGCTTGGAGGCCTCCAAACTCTCTAAACCTTTGAACCACTTGACTGTAATGTCTGATGTCACATACACTGCCCTCATGAAGCAATGCAGAGAAGGGGGCTCTTCTTCAGGGTTCATACTCAGGAGCAATGTCTCTGGCAGTGCTGAAAAAGACAAAAATATACATGTAAATGTATTATATGAATAACAAATAAAAATAGCAATTCAGTTTAGAAATAAAAAACCCTTTGCTGTTGTAATTGATACAGCGTTAAAGGGGCTGTAAATTTAAATACGACATTTTAAATAATATAATATTGCTGTTTCAATAGTACGTGTAAACAGACCTAATAGTGCTGTTCCTTGCAGTGCTGGTTCTGACTACATGTACCAGAGAAACAATATAGCAGTGGACAGCTTCCCTCCAGCCACAACTCCAAAACAATTTGTATATATTGTCAAACAGACACGTATTGCACAAATTTTTGTAAAGATGATCTTTTTTGTATACATATATTTAAATTCATCATCGGTCAGAACTAAGATCAGACCTTCAGTATCTCCGGTTACCCCCCAGCAAGCTGTGCAGCAAAGAGAACAGTTTCCTTACCATATACATGCAGGAACACAGTGTTGTGATAATGTTTTTTGCCAGCATCAGGGCAGCTTCCAACACATATCATGGTCCCCTCCATAGAGATGCTGGCATTTTGAATATTTAAAATGCTAAAACCTGTGCCAATAGAAAGTCCTCCGAGGTTGGTATCAAGTCCCTTCCATGTAGTAGAGCCTCCTGGGCAATTGATTGAGCAGTTGAGTTGAACCGATGCCCCCAATGACACCACTGGATTTTGAGGGGCTATGGATAACTTATACTGTGCTGTGGAGAGAGAACAATGGTAGGACAAATGAAAAAAAAATAAGAACAAGTATTCAAAAACAATATGCTGAGAGATAAGAAAGGGCTTGGATAAAGGCAGGAAAAGTTCAAGGAACTCTATTACAGGATACAGTGAGGAAAGGGCGATAGAGCCCTTGAATCTGTGGGAGGAAGGCGGTCAGGTCAGAATAACATTTCAGAAGTGGAAATGTTGATATAGTGGAATAGCTCTGCACTTTTACAATACATTGAAGCATATAGGGCACGCATGAAGATGAATGAAGGGGGAAAAGGCATATGTTTGTCCAGATCATGACCTGAAGTTCAGGACAACAAACTGATGTTTGCGCTGATCTCCCTCATAGTGAAAGTTACAAGAGTTAGGAAATGAGCACATTCATTATATCTGCAATTCTGAATTATGAAATAATATGAAATATATGTATACAAATATGAAATTATGAAATAATAAAACCACCAAAGATTACGATTTAAATGTAGCACACACAACCTATTGTGTGACATAATCTCACTGTTGTTCATAAGATATGAAAATAAAACTCACCTTCGCAATGAATCAAGAGATGCAGTAGGTATAAAAGAATGAATGCATAATACAAAGGAGCCATGTGTTTTTAAGGGTTTGTTTCTCTGACCTTCTTCCTCGCCTTTCTACTCACATTTACCCTGCCCCTCCATTATATACCTCTGTAAATTTGGCTAGAAATGGGAACTCTTTAGTCAGGGAAATCAAGAGGATGAAGGATGGACTAGGATAGAGGAAGATATAATGAACAATGAGGAAGGAATTCCCTTCTCAAATGGGAATTAACCCAGGATAAGGAAAATTATTTTAAATTATATATTTCTGAAGAGTAGCAAGAGATATGTGACCTTTATGGTCTTGCAATGTATGCAACTTTTTATAACAGAATTATGCTATTATTGTAGTATGTGACATTAAATTGAAAGCACTGCCAAACTCATATTTCAAAATAAATATGTTAGAAGTACTTAATGCTATAGATTTATATTTTTAAAGGAAAGCTATACTCCCCAAACAATGTAGGTCTCTATAAAAAGATATTGCATAAAACAGCTCATATGTAAAACCCTGCTTCATGTTAACAAACCATTTTCATAATAATATACTTTTTTTAGTAGTATGTGCCATTGGGTAACCATAAATAGAAAACCATTTTAAAAAGTAAGGGCCACCCCCAGGGATAGTACGATTCACCGTGAGCCAATTAACAGTCAGAGTTGTGTCTTTTGCTTCAACACTTCTTCCTGTTACAGTCAGAGCTGTAGTATTTCTGGTCAGGTGATCTCTGAGGCTGCACAGAGACCATCACAAAATGGTGGCTCAAGGCAAGAGATGTCAAAGGGCAAAATTTACTTAAATGACCAGTCTGGCAAGATTCTTTAATGTGCTACTTAATATGTTGTAAACTATCTGTTGCTTAAAGGAGAAGGAAAGGTTAAAGTAAGTAAGCCTTATCAGAAAGGTCCATCTAAATATACCAGTAAATCCCCAAAGAGAAACAAACTGTCGGGATCCAGAAGATCTGGCTCAAGCTGAGCCGACATCTCCCCAGGCCTGTGCTTCCACTCCGGCGCTTGTTGCAGGTTCGAGTGCGTGTCCTGATGCGCGCGTGTGTTTGGACGCGGCCACGCATTTACGTGCGTGCGCGCGTTCTGACGCAGGCGTGCGTTCTGACGCCAACATGCGTCCTGGGGTTAAAAGGTCACTCCGACCTAGGCCCAGTGCGAGGTGATCGTCTTACTGACACTAAGCATATACTACTGATGTTTATTCTGATTTCGACCACGGCTTGTTCCTGACTACTCTTCTGATTATCCCTGGATTCCTGTATTTGCTCGTCTGATTTCGACCTTGGCTTTTCTGACTACTCTTCTGGATTTCCCTCAACTGGTACCTGCTTCTTGATCCTTTCCTGTGTATGACCTGGCCTGTTCCAGACTTAGCTTCGTTTCCTGCAGATAAGTGCTGGCCCTTATTACGAACTGTTATTTCTGTGGGCTCATCTAGCACTCCTGCTATTCCTTATCTGGGAACGTCCTGTCTCAACCCTCAGGGCGCAACTCAGTGGGAAGCGTGGGGGAGGCTCTTACCTTCAGACTCGCCTCGACTCCTGACACAAACAGAGAGTTTCTAGAGCTTTTTACTCAGGTATGTTAAAACATTCTACAGAATAAATATAGCATTCTAGCTTGCACTATTGCAGCTAATCTATTGGTTTTCCTTCTCCTTTAAGTGACCTTTGGCCCATAGCAATCCTTTTGCTGGTCTAGTGCAATTTGTATTACTTATAGTTTGTATGTTATCTTTATTATTATATTACTCTCCTTGGTTGTATTTTTCTTCCTTTTGTGATTGGCACTAGATATTAGCAATCTATAAGTTGTTTCTGTGAGCCATGATTTGACAACTAAAGTTTGTGCTGGGGGAAGGGGGAGAGAAAGGCTTGTGCTCATTCTCACTTGCCAAAGAGTATTGACTCTCTGGTAGCCTTTTTTGTCTTTATCGGGTGGTACAGTCTGTATGGCATACATTGCTAAGCCTGTATGTAAACATTTTTTGCTAATGCCATACTTCGGTATTGTTATAATCTTCAAATAAATTGAAAGCACATCCATACCACCTTTGTGTATTTATTTTACAAGAGTGCTGAGTAATTTGTAAAGTATCAGATATAAACAATCCCTGTAACCATTTCAAACTGTACAAGTAGACAGGCAGCTTCTGTATCTTGCCTGACTGGTTCACTTTGCACTGCTAGTTCTGACTACACGCACCATTGAATCAATTCCATGACAGTTCTATGATTAACACACGTAATGAATGAGGATCATAGTGTGAAAGGCATTGTGGGGAAATGGGAGTCTTGACTATAGTGAGCAGCCTACTTCAGCATTGCATCAGTGGTACAGGTAGTCAGGGCAAGTTTTTATTGCATATTTTTTACTCTTTAAAGGTGACAGAGAATTTGTAAAAAATACATCTCATCGAAGCCCCCAATAGATCCTCTCTAATTGTATAGTTCCTCTCTCAAATTTGTTACAAATAAAACACCTACCTGATGTTGTCCATTATTCCTGAGCCCCCTTAACTCTGCACTGCAATCTCAAGCTGCATGACCTCCATTATATTATCTTCTGCCTGTTCTCAGGTAAGTGACACACAAAAGTTCATTGCACAGCAAGACTACTGGATCCATACAATCAGTAATCCCCATAAAACTATATATATATTTGGTAAGCTTGGGATACAAGCAGCTTTCTAAATCAGACATATTTTCCCCATGTAATAAAATATATTTGATAGATTTGTTTATATAATGAAATGTCATATTAAAATTTTTTAACATTAAAGGAATTGTTCAGTGTAAAAATAAAAACTGTGTAAATAGGCTGTGCAAAATAAAAAATGTTTCTAATATAGTTAGTTAGCCAACTATATATTAGAAACATTTTTTATTTTGCACAGCCTATGCATTTATCCAGTTTTTCTTTTCACACTGAACTATTCATTTAAGGGGGTTATTTATCAAAGGTTGAATTTTAGAGCTTTGTGAGCTTTTCTAGACCTTGAATGGTCTCTAATTTAAGAAAAACCTTGAATGTAAAAAACTAAAATCAATGTAGCTGGGATGAATTCTCGAATACTAGAATTGATCGAGTTTTTGACAAAAAAAATACTTGAGTTGATCGAATTGATCGATTTTTCGAGCGAAACCCCCAAAAACTCGAACATCATGAAGGCTATTGTCATTTTCCAGTGTTTCAAGGGACCTCTGCTATTGACTTCTTCAACAGGTTCTAGACAATGTATATTTGGATTCAAGCTAATTCCAGGGTCGGGGTATAAAAAACCTTGAAAAATGAAGTTTTTTTTTTGTTTTCTTTTTAACTTTTTTAAAATAGAAAAAAAAATTTAACCTGAAAAATGGATTTTGAGCAAAGAATAACAACTCAAATATTTTGATCCCTTGATAAATAACCCCTCTTAATATTCAGATCTTGTTACAAAAGTGGAATAACACAAAAATAGCACATTTAGAAAGTTTACCTTACCCTCAAAAAATGTTTCTTCAGTAGGTTTGTTCCAGGAAATGCCTTGAAACTGAAAGCACCACACTCATCTCTGTGAAGTGTAAATTCACCCGGCAGTGAAAAGTCTATCAATCAATTCTAATTGATTTTACATCCTCCTGTGCATTATCAACATTATACTTGATGCATGTTATTAATAAGAGTAGAAGTGAAGAAAAGTGAAGTACAGGTACAAGACCTATTATCCAGAATGCTCGGGACCTGGGGTTTTCAATAACAGATCTTTCCATTCGAGTTGTGAGTTAATTTGAGTTTGTTCACGATTTAAAAAAACTCTAAAAAGATGGAAACCCTATCATTAACACAAGACATTATCAGTGAGTAGCACTCCGAAAAGAACCAGTAGGTGGGATACATTTGAAGCTGTGCTGTGGTTAGGGGACCTACTCCATCACATCAAAGCCCAGAAACAGAGTATCTTGAGTGATGGACCCTATGCAAAAAGGATTACCACCTTGGCTTGACTATAGCAAGATGTCCACTATTAGAAAAAATACATTACTAATTTTATTTTTAGTTTGATGTAGACAATGATATTCTGAGATAGGACAGCAACTAGTCTTCATTTTTTATATCTTGTGTTTTTTTTAAATTATTTAGCTTTTTGTTCAGCAGCTCTTCAGCTTGGAATTTCAGCAGTGATCTGGTTACAAGAGTCCAAATTACCCTAGTAACCAGGCAGTGGTTTGTATGAGAGCCTGGAAGATGAATAGGAAAGCCCTGAATAAAAAGATAAGCAATAAAAAGGACCAGTACAATTGTAGCAGTCAGGTTCAGCGAACTCCATTTAAAAGTTGGAAAGGGGCAGAGAAAGGAAAATATTAGACTAAAAGGAATTAAAGGGGTTGTCCACCTTCCAAAAAGTTTTTCAGTTGAGTTGTTTTCAGATTGTTCTCCAGAAATAAAGACTTTTGTCAATTACTTTACATTTTTAATTTTTTTCCAAAATCTATGTTGAATATCCCTGCCTCTGGCAGCTCAGCAGTAGGTTCTGAAATGTTACAATTTTGCAATTTAGCGGACACATTGCTCAGGAGCTTCTTTGGAATATTAGCAACTATTGTATCAATTCTAATAGATAAAAAGGCAAATAAGGACCGCACAAGCTCACCGCTTTCTCCCTAAAGTAGGAGCCTTTCTTGGAACACATTTGACCTCATCTTGGCCCAAACTGAGGTCAAATGTGTTCCAAGAAAGGCTCCTACTTTAGGGAGCATGTTGGCACTGAGCCTAGTCTCATCGGTTCCACCCAAAACAGCAGGTTGAAAGTGAAGGGTACATACAAATGCGGGGCGAACGTCTGTAAAACATGCCAAGTGATCTCCACTGGCCCGGACTTCAAATCCAATGTATCAGGGTAAGCCTTTAAAAATATTGGGTTCTACAATTGCAATACTAGGAATGTGATATACTTACTTGAGTGTAGTCACTGTAACAAGCAGTATGTGGGCCGTACATCCCGCATGCTGAAGGACAGGATAAGGGAACATATCAGAAGCATTATCAATAGGGAGGAGAATACTCCGGTGGGCAGACATTTTAAAATATGCTCACCCAATGGTCTAAAAGACCTAAAAGTGAAGGTAATTGAGAAAGTACAGGTCCCTATCAGAGGCAGTGATATTATTCACAGATTAAACCTCAGAGAGGCATTTTGGATCCTCAAACTGGATACAAGGATCCCGAATGGTCTAAATTATAGACATGACATTAGCTATCTGTACTAATGAGCTTAACATAGGGGCCACTATTGAATTAGGAAAGCCTACCTTGCTCTGTTGTATCCAATTGGTTGCATTCAAGTAGAATTTCTCTCCAGTCCCCTCACTGCTAAAGATATGTACCAGAGGGGTAGGATACTAGTATCACCCCCGTCTTAATAACTGCATTGACAGTTTGTTTGGTTTTTAACTAATGAATACTGTTTTCAGGAAATTCTTTTAAATGTCTCAATGTTTCATTTGTTTCAGATTTTAAAGGATTCAAATAAAGATGTAATTTTATGTGAGCCCACTAGAGGGCACTAGTACTTTGTGTATAAGTAACCCAGCTGTAGCAAGTGAACTGCTAACCTATGATTAAGGGATAACTCCCGAAACGCGTTAGGTGTTACCAGCAGGAACTCCAATAAACCCCATTTTCAGAAGTGCCGTCTGCTGCTTGAGTCTTTATCAATTCTAATAGCTGCCTTTAATGAAACCCAGATTCTGCTCAGCAGGGCTAAAGATAAGAAATGTATCAACTAAATGTATCAATTTAGGACAGTTTAGAGGGTCGCTGACCCCCCTCCCACAGCTGCTATAGAAAGGTGAAAAATTAAAGGAAAACTATACCCCCAAAATGAATACTTAAGCAACAGATAGTTTATATAAAAATGGAATGACATATTAAATAATCTTACCAAACTGGAATATATATTTACATAAATATTGCACTTTTACATCTCTTGCCTTGAACCACCATTTCGTGACTCTATCTGTGCTGCCTCAGAGATCACCTGACCAGAAATACTACAACACTAACTGTAACAGGAAGAAGTGAGGAAGCAAAAGACACAACTCTGTCTGTTAATTGGCTCATGTGACCTTACATGTGGTTTGTATGTGTGCACAGTGAATCTTACGATCTTAGGGGGCGGCCCTTATTTTTAAAAATGCCAATTTTCTATTTATGATTACCCAATGGCACATACTACTAGAAAAGTATATTATTATGATAATGGTTCATTTACATGAAGCAGGGTTTTACACATGAGCTGTTTTACTCAGTATCTTTTAATAGAGACCTACATTGTTTGGGGGGTATAGTTTTCCTTTAAACTTACACTTCAGTATTAGAAGAACTGTGACACATAGAAAATAGAAAGTATTTGGAAAAAGTCTATATTTCTAGTGAACTATCTGAAACCAAATGAACTGAAGTGTTGGAAGGTGAACAACCACTTTAAGACATACTAAATATATCTGCTTCCCAATAGGGCCCCTAATAAGCATGCACATGGTCCTAGAGAGCAAGGTTTCACTTTATCTGTTTACTTTTGACCCTTTACTGGAGTGTGCTGCCATTGTTTCTGACCAAATACGATTAAAAAGCCCCATTGAAGAAGTTTTAAATATTCCTGTCTGTAAAGTTGTTCATTTCTTAAATACACGAGTGAATGAAATAGCAAACATTCGCAAACAAAGTTATGTTGGAATATAACTCTGTTATATCGAATACAGTATAGGTAATTCTAAAACAACTGGACTTGCTGAGTGATCATTGAAGATGTTTCACTACTCATCCGAGCATCTTCTTCAGTTCAACTGACTGGTGTGGGAAGTCCAAGGAATATAAACTCTTCCACTGATCTAGGTGACATCTGAAACTCGCAGCGATTGTGAATGCTTTGTAGTTACTGTGATAGTATTACCAAGGTGTCATACAACTCCTAGTCGTTCTTGGAGAAATCAGACATTGGCTGCATAGCTTCTTTTTTTTTTTCATGACTTGTGTTTTTTTTATACAGCCTTCTCCAATTCACATTTCATCTGGACCCCAATACAGCATCCTGATTGGTAAGGTATTTAAAGGGGTAGTTCATCTTTAGATTAACTTTTAGTATGATGCAGACAGTTATTTTCTGAGGCAATTTGCAGTTGGTCTCCTGTTTTATTTGGTGTAGTTTGTTTAACGAGTTTGTTTTTGCTCAGCAGAATTTTTTTGCCTTTTTCTTCTGACTCATTCCAGCTTTCAACTGGGGGGTCACTGATCCCATCTAAGAAACAAATGCTATGTAAGGCTACAAATGTATTGCTACTTTTTACTCAGCTTTCTATTCAGGCCCTCTACTATTCCTATTCCAGTGTCTTATTCAAATAAATGCATGGTTGCTATGGTAGTTTGGACCCTAGTAAACAGATTGCTAAAATTACAAATTGAAGAGCTGCTGATTAAAAAGCTAAATAACTTAAAAACCACAAATAATAAAAAACAATTGAAAATTGTCCTAGAATATCGCTCTCTACATCATACTAAAAGTTAATTTGAAGGTTAACAACCCCTATCTGATTGCGAAGGTCCACTTTACTCTAGTGACTAGGTGATTATTTGAGCGAAGGAATGGAAGATGAATTTAGAAGACCTGAATAGAAAAATAAGCAATAAAAAAAAAAAATATCACCAACAGCTTATTATTTGTTTCTACAAATACTGTCAATCATCAATAAGAAAAAGCAAACATTGCTCTTTTCCCTTAACTTATTCTAGTATTCACTTGTTGGTAGTAAAGCAGCTCATAGAAGAAAGTGTGGTCAAATCGACAAACAAAGCATGACCGTTTATTTTAAGTACAGGACAATCTTTGCTCTATGTCACGCACGTTGTCGTTTGCAGATCTTACTTAATTTTAATTTCCAAACGGAATATGAACCACTTAATGGAATGTTGGCCTGGAACATAGTATTTGTACCTGGATAGAGAACTGGCTAAAAGATAGACTACAAAGAGTGGTGGTAAATGGAACATTTTCTAATTGGACCAGTGTTGTTAGTGGAGTACCGCAGGGCTCTGTACTAGGTCCCTTGCTTTTCAACTTGTTTATTAATGACCTGGAGGTGGGCATTGAAAGTACTGTTTCTATTTTTGCAGATGATACTAAATTGTGCAGAACTATAGGTTCCATGCAGGATGCTGCCACTTTGCAGAACGATTTGTCTAAACTGGAAAACTGGGCAGCAAACTGGAAAATGAGGTTCAATGTTGATAAATGCAAGGTTATGCACTTTGGCAAAAATAATATAAATGCAAGTCATACACTAAATGGCAGTGTGTTGGGATTTTCCTTAAATGAGAAGGATCTAGGGGTCTTTGTAGATAACACGTTGTCTAATTCTGGGCAGTGTCATTCTGTGGCTATTAAAGCAAATAAAGTTCTGTCTTGCATAAAAAAGGGCATTAACTCAAGGGATGAAAACATAATTATGCCTCTTTATAGGTCCCTGGTAAGACCTCATCTGGAGTATGCACTTCAGTTTTGGACTCCAGTCCTTAAGAGGGATATAAATGAGCTGGAGAGAGTGCAGAGACGTGCAACTAAATTGGTTAGAGGGATGGAAGACAAATTATGAGGGTAGACTGTCAAGGTTGGAATTGTTTTCTCTGGAAAAAAGGTGCTTGCGAGGGGAAATGATTACACTTTACATGTACATTAGAGGACATTATAGACAAATAGCAGGGGACCTTTTTACCCATAAAGTGGATCACCGTACCAGAGGCCACCCCTTTAGACTAGAAGAAAAGAACTTTCATTTAAAGCAGTGTAGGGGGTTCTTCACAGTGAGGACAGGGAGGTTGTGGAATGCACTGCCGGGTGATGTTGTGATGGCTGATTCAGTTAATGCCTTTAAGAATGGCTTGGATGATTTTTTGGACAGACATAATATCAAAGGCTATTGTGATACTAAGCTCTATAGTTAGTATAGATATGGGTATATAGAATTTAATTAAAAGTAGGGATGGGTGTATGTATGGTTGCTGGGTTTTCATTTGGAGGGGTTGAACTTGATGGACTTTGTCTTTTTTCAACCCAATTTAACTAACTAACTAACTAACTAACTATGTATTGACATTTCCAAGTAGTCTCTGTTCTCCTGTGAGTGGATGAAAAAAATCTAACATACGTTAACGGCATCCGTTTATTTAGACTAGAAAACTAAAAAATCAAAGAATGTAGATGTAATGTGTATACAACTGCATGTTTTATCATACACAGAAACTGTAGACAAGTTGGTTAGCTTAGATCAGCAAAAAGTATGTTTATCTGAATATTTCAGGATGTCCTTAGCTGCAAAACACACAATTTCCTTGAGGACACTCATGTTTATATTTCAGGCTCCACACAATACACTAAATTACGGGAAGGGTCAACCGTAAATGGTGTATAGGGTTAGTTGGTAAGAAGGTATAAAAAGTTTATTCCTCTTCCTATAACTGAGATAGCTCACTGACAGAATAGGCTCAGATGACCCATTTGGGCTAATTCTATTCCTGATTTTGCACACATATATTATAGTGTTAAAATATGCTATTTAGCAAATATATTTATTCATGTAATCAAGTACTTGACACATCTTAAAAATATGTTACTAGTGGCATATTTTTTCTCAAGCTCGTATGTGTTTGAAATGCTTTCTTTTAAACTGGCTTAAAACACATAAAAAAACTCATTGAAACATGTGGGAAAAAGTGTTTTAATGGATCCTGTACAGTGAAAGACTGGTCTATCAGACCGGGGTGGAACGCTCTTCATCTGACTCAGCCCTCTCGTAGGGCTACATAAAAGCAAGCGTAAGGAACAGAAGAGTTTTGTGGCTTATATGAGAAAGAGAATAAGATTAATAAAAAAAAAAATCCCATAACATTTTGTAATTCTGCACTGTAATGGTACAGAAAGTGGCAAATCCCTTTTGGATCTCCTGAATAGTTCATTTGGCAGGTGATGCCCTCTTCTGATCTCTACAATTCCTCCCAGCTGTAATTCATACTCTGCTCACTTTTTAGATTGGCCACAGCTTCCTAATAAATATTCTCCTCAAACTTGTAGCTGGGAGCTTAACCCAGGTACACAGAACTAAAAAATCCAAATGCAAAATGCCCACCTAGCCATACAATTCGATTTGGTAACCAGTTATCCATGCTGTTCACTATAAAGGCAGCAAATGGCACACTAAAGTAATGCTTCTAATCCATTTCAACCACTGCATATGTTGAAACATACAATCCATGATTACTTTTATTGTTCTCTTGGTCCCTGCTGCCCTTTCTTTCATCTGTGGCATGTTGTCTTTCTGTAGCAACCTCTGAAAAGACAATCATTGGTCTTGCCTTTTCATTGGTCACTTGGCCTGTGGTGGACATTATCCTAGTGTCATACGCTGCTGTCGTCCAGCAGTGGCTCCTTGCCTTCGGGGAGGTGGGTGGGGGGCAGCAATGCATGGCTTTGAGCCCCATTGCTGTGTTTCTTGTGAACACCAGAGCGCATAGTAAGGCTGGAATGCTCTGGGATGAAGAGAGCCACCAGCAGAGACAGTAGTACTGAACAAGCCCCAAACAGGAATGGAGGACCAGGGATGATGCTTCTCTGTTAAAGGTAGAATGGCACAAAAGAAAAATAAGGCATCCATATTAAGTAATCATTTTAAGTAAGCTTTCATCGCTAATTATTCTTACAGGGGAAAGATAGTCAATTTATTTGGGGTTCCAACTTGCTAGATCAATACTCTTTGGGGGGGTTGCTTTTTAACAAACTGGCAACCCCTGTGAATAGCCTTTAATACCCCCATTCTACCAACATTTATTAGCACTCTACACTCTTTGCAATTGTGCCTACATGCAGTCACTACTGCAGTAATTATGTTCTATTTTAAGCTCCTACATGCACACCCCATAAAATCGTTTTTTCCTTCATGTTTCAAATTCAAATGCCACATTTACCTCATCAGATGGGTTAGCCATGTTGGGCTTGAGTGATTTGCTTCCAGGATCCTCATCTGCCATCTCATTCAACTCCACATGGAACAGGTAGAAGACAAAGCCATAGAGTGCAGGACCAAGTCCATTACACAGGCCACGGATACCAGTTACCATTCCCTGCACCACCCCTGTGAGAGAGAAAGAATAATGAAGCCATTACATGAATTATAAACAACAGGTTTGCGGTCTCCTAAGTTTTAAGGGTAACCTGGGTAGTCTCTTTGGCACATTTAGTTCTGTTACATCAGTTTTTAAATATATTTTCTGCACCTATGCACATATGCATAGGACTAAGTACTCACTAAGCCCCAAGGGATATATTTTAAGGGCAAACCTTTCAGAAGATGGCTTGCAATAATATTTTTATACTGCACATCAATCAAGATCCTACTGGACCCCTGTACTCTGCTGGCCTTGGTTACAAGACACTTCCTTCAATGCCCATTACAAGCACTGCTCCTTTGCATCAAATCTCTGTATAGCTTTCTTTGGCTTCTGATTCCATCTGTCAAGCTATTGCATATCCTTGTATTGATCAGGGAACCCAATGCATTGGAATTACTTACCCTGCTGGTCAGGGTCTGCATTTCGAGACACAACTGCACTTATAGCTGGGAAAGTGATGCTTGACATTGCAGCTACAGCTCCCGCAGCCCACATCATCCTAGGATTCAAAAGGACAGAATGTTAAAAAGGTAGCCTCCCTGTCCAAAAATTAACCTTTTTTGGAGGGAAGTTACTAATTTTTTGAATTCTAGACTGAAGATAAAAATTAAACTATCTCTGTGTATTGCTTTACTGCATCTAGATATTAATATGCTTTCTGCAAATCCTAAGTCAAATATTATCTCCCATGAAAGTAAATTATTGACTTCCTTTTTTCTAGCTGCTTCTAGGAAAGCTTTATTTAATTTCTGGTTACAAAAGGAACCCCCCTCATTATCGGACATCATCTCTGATATGAATCAGCTTAGTTGGCAAGAAGCCTTATTAACTAAAACTAAAGGAAGTATTTCCAAAGATTCTTTTAGGCTGGTTTTGTCTCCTTATTTTGAAATCTGTAACTCCAATACTGGTGATCAAATAATGCGCTTTCTTCAATAGTTAGATGACCTATCTGACACTCCAGATGATAAATGGGATTTTTCTTTCTTTTATTACTTGTGCATCCACTGGCTTAGTTAATTTTTAGTTCGTTTTTTGTTATTTTTCATGAATGATATAGTTTTGATACTATCATGCCATTGTCTCCTTTGCAACATATTTTCTTCATCTGCATAACATTTGTTGTCATTTTGATTTCATTTGTTTAATATGAAAATCAAATAAAATATTTTAAACACTAAAAAGGTAGCCTCTCTGCTCCCACACAGTGGTCGATAGGAGGATGTATTATGCAAAACTATCAGTTTTAAAAATTGTTGGTTTCAAGTATAGCAAAGGTCAGGAGTAAGTAAGAATATGCACAAACACAAAATCAGCCAGGAAGTCTAATTTATAAGAAATAAATTCCTGTTTACTACTCAAGAAATTCCTGCCAATTCCTGTATAATATTCATACTTCAAATTCCTTTCTAGGGAACCAGTGTCTCATATAAATACATACTTTCCTTCCCCCAAACAGATATCTTTTGGAGTTCCCCATCTTACTGCAAGAAGAGCTCTTTTCTAGGAAATGACTTGCTCAAATGTTATTGCAATAGCAAAAACATTGTGGCACTCGCATCACTTTCCCCATTTCGGCAACAAAATTAATGGTTTTGATTTGTATGTAAGCATAAACAACTGGTATTTCACAAGGAATAACTTTTGAATTTTATACATTTTCATAAAGGCCACATCTCTGGTCTCTGATCTCTAATCACCTGGGTGTTTTCTACAACATGTTTTCACATTCAAAGTTCAAATAAATAATATTGGGTTTCAAGCACATGGTTAATGGAATAACATTTTTTGAAGAAAGTATGGGATCCATTATCTGTAGACCTGATATCCAGAAAGCTCTGAATTACGGGAAGGCCATCTCCTATAGACTCCATTTTAATTAACTAAATATTTTCAATTTTCAGTACCTTGTACTTGATCCCAACTAAGACATAATTAATCTTATTGGAGGGAAAACAATCCTATCAGGTTAATTTAATGTTTAAATGATTATTTTAGCAGACTGAAAGAACAGTGATTCTAATTACAGAAACATCCCTTATCCGGAAAACTTCAGGTCCCGAGCATTCTGGATAACTAGTCCCATATCTGTATAAGGTAATTGGCTGTACCCTTTTGTGCATCTCATTGATTGACTTTCTTTTAAAAACTTGTCAGATTTAATGCCAGCTGGGGCACTAATAAGGCTTCTTTTTAGATGACATTTTTAACCTTTTAACTAGACTTTTCACTGTGGTAGACATACATTTATCTACAAAAGTGCACTGTCTCTTTAAACTAAAACACCTACTTTTTTAATTTTATAACATTTTCTATTTTATGTGTAACTATACTATGCACATCACTTAATTTACTGCGCATGAGAGAGATTACACTGCACAGGACTGACATCGTGATTAAGAAGGAGGAGCAATATGGCGGCTTGCACCCCGATAAAATACAGAGGTGGGTCGGGACAGAAAGGCTTGGCTTTCAGAGGTAGTGGAGGTGTAGTTATTTAAAGATGCAGTTTGTATTTCCAATTTTTTTTCTTTACTTTTTTTTATCTCATGAAACAGAAGCCAGTCATTCCCCACTTGTTTATGAGTGGGCAGAGACAGATATCCATGGTGGCAGTATAGTGCAGACATATGTAGACAGGGGAAGTAAATCTGTTGACTTGAAAATATACAAGATTGACCTAATGCCAATGGTAATAAACATTTCGCTGCCATGGAGAAATTACTGTGCCACTGGTTATTAACATGAATGGAAACTGGTGGTTTTTGGTCTAAAAAAATGCATAAATAATAGGTGGTCTCCATACAAGTACATTGGCCGTTTCTGCACCTGTTGTACAATATGCATAGGGTGGGGGGGGGGGGAATGGTTCTATCTTTGGTCTGTCATAGAGAGTGAATATAAGAAAGACAAGAGTGTATAGCATTTAACCAAACAAGTAACTTCTTTCTTGCTCTCTTTAGAGAAAAAAAAACAAACTTTCTTTTGTTTGTTTACTGATGGGAGGTGCTCAGTGCATGCCCGGCTGCAAGATAAAGGCATTTTTACCATAGACTCAGAAAAATAGATACAAAGGCACACTACACACAAGGCAAAAACCGAAAACGTTTCTCTTTTATTGAAGTGAGATCCCAGCAAACGTTTCAGGGACAAGCCCCTTCACTTGATGCAGCACTTGATGAAGTGGCTTGTCCCCGAAATGTTTGCTGGGATCTCGCTTCAATAAAAGAGAAAGAAGTTTTTGGTTTTTGCAGAAGCCTTGTATGGAGTATGCCTTTGTATCTATTTTTTCTGAGTCTAAAGCATTTTTTAACTACATATAATAAAAATAGAAATACAATGCTCCCTCTTTATACAACTACCAAGTATAAAAGCTCAAAACAGTGCCACAGTTCAGACACAAGGACATTCTTTGCAAATTAAATAGCACTTGCAGATAGCAATTTTAAACTGCAAACTCCCTTTATTGGTGTGGGTTCACATGAACACTAGAATTTTTTTTATAATAAAAGTATTATTAAGGTAGAAGATATGAAGTAAAAGGTTAATGAAGTTATTGGTCTCAAAAAGCTGGACCAGTTTTCCAGAAGTAAGTAAGACAGTCTTTCCTGACCACTGCTGTGTAGGATAAAAGTTAACTATTTAGATAATCGAATACCACATCTATGCTGACAATACTAAGATATATCTCTCCTTTAATTATCTCAACCCAGAGCTTTTAACTCGAGTCTCTTTCTGCCTGTCTGCTATCTCTTCTTGGATGTCACAATGCTACCTTTAATTAAACCTCTCTTAAACTTATATGGTTCTCTTTCACCCAGTCAACACCCATAACATCCCAGAAGTATCTATAATAATTAATAATTCCACTGTCACTTCGTATCCCAAGGCCCGGTGCCTTGGGGCTCTCCTAAATTCTGCCCTGTCCTTCTATCGTCAAATCCAGTCATTTATTTAATCACTTCACTTTTACTTAAGGAACACTTCCAAAATATGATCAGTTATTACAAAAGATGCTGCCAAAATTCTTATTCACTCTCTCATCTTATCATGTCTGGACTGTAGCTCTCTATTGGCCTACCCCTCTAGTCTGCAAATCCCCGCACGGGCTTCCACTACCTTTCAGAACCAGGACCCTCACATTCAAAGCAGCTCATAACTTTGCCCCACCCTACATCTCTGAATACTCACCAAACTAATTACTACACTCATCTACTCAACTCTTCTCTTACTGCCTCACATACCCATACTCAAAACCTTGCAAGGGCTGAACCCCTCCTCTGGAATTCTCTCTTATGGTCTGTCCAACTTTCTTGCAACCTTTCCGCTTTCAATTTGCAATTTATTTAGAGAAGCATACCCTCATTTGGTTTGGCTAGAAAATGCAATACCATATGCTACATCTCTGAACGTGTCAATTTCCACACCTTGTGTCTCAACACCTTCTCTTATTCAATTTTAAGCTCTTTTGGGCAGGGTCCTCTTCACTTTTTGTATCAGTTACTGGTCATTATGGATGTATTTCTGTATGTTCTTTGTATAAACCCATTTATTGTACAGTGCTGCAGAAAAACTTGTGCTCTAAAAAATGCATTAGTAATGTTAATAATCACTTACCACTGTTGTGAACCAAAGCCATACCAAGCTAGCTGTAGGATCTGGAAACCAAGCCCTAGAAGAATTGTATTCTTGTTTCCAATAGACCTCATAAGAATCCCCAAAACCACTGTCTGCAAAGGAAGATAATAATAATTAAATTTGGCAAATACATCACGTTACACACAATGAACACATGCTTTAGTGTATTTTCCTTTTAACAAACAGGTAAACTAAAACTTAAAGGAGAAGCAAACCCTAAAGTTAAAAAACCCCTACCCTACATAGACCCCCCTCCCTCCATCCTAGCTGTTACCCTGGGCAAATGACCCAAAGTCTTTACTTACCCCTAGGTGCAGATTCTGTCCAGCGTAGTTCACAAACGCCATCTTCTTCATTACGATCTTCTTCGGAAAGTAAGTGCCGTTTCAGCGCATGCACAGTTGGAGCAATTTTCTGTTTAGCGACAACTTTGCATGCGCCAAAACTCAAGGAAATCACTGAAACGCTGGGATAAGATTACCAAAGCGGCTGAAGATGGCACCCATGAACTACACTGGACAGAATCTGCACTGAAGGGTAAGAAACGTTTCAGCTCCAGAGACTCCAAAGCAAAGGTATTTTTGGTATATTTGATGCCGGCAGGTTTTTGTGGGCAACATATCTTTCCATGTGCCATTAACATTAAGCAAGAGTGCTGGAACCTGAAGGTAACACTGATCTCTGAGTTTATTAATGGGCCATTAAAGAAAAAAATATAGCACTTTTAGTCATGATATTCATTACATATTATATTTTAACATACACAAAAAAACAAAATCATTTTACTGCTATTTTTTAATGGTCAGATCTATTAAGGGTAGAAAATATTTGTTGACATATTTTGTGAGAAATTTGACTTCACCAGCTCTATTGCATTCTCCATTATCTTTTAACACAGCCATGTTACATTGTGTGTTTTTGATTTAAATGCTACGTTATAATGCATTTCATGCACGTTCTAATCAAATTTCTAAAAAAAGTAGACAAATTCAAGTTGAAGTAACCCATTCAGCATGCACCAAATACATAATTTTTAGTTTTGATCAGATTCTCCAATTTGGACAAAACCAGACTGAACATGAAGCTTAATTTCCAATTTAAAATAAAAACAAATTAAATTGTATAGGAGCAGAAAACCGTCATGTTTAGTTGTCAAAGTAAAGTCACATGAAATTTTGGATTTGGCCGAATGCTTCAAAAAGTGCATGAATGTATACGAATCACATCAGTGAAAGATCTGAATTGATTAACCAACCTGAGCCAAAATGGACAGTATTCCAACTACACCAATAAATGCAGCTACTGTTTCAGATGTGAACCCAATAACCTGTCAAGAAAAGATGCAATTAACAATTATTAGAATCAAGTAGGGAAAAAAAAACAAAACTCAAGACCTGGGGTGTATTGGCAAATGTAGTTATGGTTTTTCAAACGTATGGCATGCCAAAACATGCATCAAAGCATCAAATATTTCTCCAGATGTTAAACTGAAGTAGGGATTCTGGGAGTAGTAGCTACGTAGTGTCAGGACTGACAAATATTTCCTATTATGTTCAATAACAATTTAGGATTCAGTGACATTTATTTATATGGAATATTCCTATTAGTTTTGTTTGCTCTTATAGCAACTTCAAGCGATTTTGGGAGACTAAAGCAACACGGGTTTTACCAACAATGATTCACATAATTGTCTATGGGAAAGCTTTTACTGTAGATTTCAGGAGATAAGTCGCCTGCAGAAGCAGAGATTTATCGCTAGTAATTAATCTCCTGCTGCGCCATTGCACTTAAGCTTAGACTGGCTGAATGCTTTATGATACAGACATACAGGTAGGTCCTTGACTCAAATAGGAGTGGTAACAAACATTATTTTGATTTTGTACCACATTTCTTACCTGTCTTAAGTACAAGAAAAAGCTTGAGTACTGTCCAGCCTCAGGAAGATAAGATAAAAAGACTGTAATACAGATCAAAAGGACAGTGGAGTCTTGCCCAACTTTCCGCAATGACTGAATGGACAGAGGGAGGGAAAAAAAAAAAAACAGATTACTTCAAAACAGTTACTTTGTTACATGGTATTGCAGTAAAGTTGAATTCTTTTTTAATCTATTTGCTGCCTCTGTATTTTTAATACACTGTTAGTGAAGCTCATGAGGTAAGCATTTATGTGCTTAAAGGTGAACTGTCGTGAAAATTAAAATTTAATATAAGCTTTATCATACTGAAATAAGAAACTTTGTAAATACAACCAATTAAAAATTCTGTATTGTTTCTGAAATAAAGTTTATCTTCACTATTCTGCTCTCAGCATCTGTTTCTCTATTTTGTCTTCACGCAGGATCAGATTTTAGATTTCAGTTAGATCCAATATGGGGGAGGGCTTTTATAGCAGATGTATTAGAGCTAATGCAAATACAAACAGTACAAACAAAACCTAAACAAAATAACTGCCATTGGCACAAATTCTGCATGTAGAGAGACAGAATTTCTGGTGATTTTAATAGAGTAAGCTACAATACATCTAGATATATTGGATTTGACGGTCATTCAAAATAAGACTCCCAACTCCTGCATGAAGACAGAATGAAGAGAGACATATGCTGAGAATGGAATAGTGAAAAGTAACTTGAATATTTTAGAAATAGTTTAGAATGTAATTGATTATATTTAGAAAACTTATTTCAGTATGCCAAAGCTTATATTAAATTTTCATTTTCACGATAGTTCACCTTTAAAAAAGAGAAGTACAACCAAGGAGACAGTCTATACAAGCAGGAGACAATGCACATTGAACTAAAACACAAGAATGACTTAGGTGAGTGCAATTCCTTTATTTTATTAAATTGTTACAGTATCACACACATACAACTTTTCCCTCCAGAGTAAGCCACATAGAACTCCTAAAATGTAATCTTACCACAAAAGCTTAGATTCATATTTGTAGAGTATGGGGTTCAGCATAAAGAATTATAAGGATATCCAAAATGTATTAATAGTGCAAACATAATGTTATATAAATAGTTCTAATTTGTTACTTGTACAGCAATAAAAAGATCATTACATAACAGTAAGCCTGCTGCTCCTCATACTCACAGCAAAGGGATCAGCTTGCTCCCAAGATATAGGTGCTCCCCAGGACACTGGCCTCATTTCTTCTGGCAAAGACTCGGGGACAGCAAGCAAAATAAAACCTATGTCCAGCAATGCCACCCCAGAGGCAAGCACAACCACTAGAGTGTCACCATAAGCACGAGACAGGTAAGCACCAATGGCTGGACTTGTTACTAAACTGGCAGCAAATGTGGCTGAGACCTGACAGTGAGGAATAAAATATAATTATAAACAAATTCAGCTGGTGAAACCAATCTCTGTGTGATTTTTAACAATGAGGAAAGAGGCATACAAAAGTGTTCATATTTAAAATCATTGCTGTCCTTTTCCAAAAGTGTGTGGCTTGATTTGAAAATGTATTGCTATCAATAAGAATGTGTCTCAGTCATACATTACAATCCTGGTCCTGTTTCTGAAGTGGCCATAGCTGAAGAGGTGTCAGTGGCAATCATTAAGCAATAACAGAGCAGATACTGACATATTCCTATAAAAAAACACTACCAATAGGGGATTTATTTCCTCTTAAAATATAGGTTTTCTGGCAATGGAAAGATTTTTTGGGAAGATATGTGGGAAGGAAGTGCAAGGAAGACTGCTCATTACAAACAGTAGAGCTCCAATAAGTAAAGAGCATGATAATAATCTCAACTTCACACAGAGCAGTCAGTTGGCAAATGGCAGAAAGGCTGTCTATTTGAGGAAGTCCATATTATTAACACATTCTTATATTTCACATTGTATAATGGTAAAGAATGACCAATCCAAGATTATAATTTAAACATGCGATGGATTTTCGTGGAAGGAGTGATATTTTGAATGTGATAATTTAATGCTACACTTTGACCAGACAGTAAAACGTAGAACTGCCACTGCCCTTTAATTTTTTATACAAGATTAGTACAGTAGATCCCCAAATTTACGCTCCTTCTCAATTTTACGTTTTCCCCGAATGGATGCTGTTTTTGGTCCCATGCAGGCAAACTGAAATTTATGATTTCACAGAAATCTATTGTCAATCGTATTTATTATTTATTTATAAGAAAGGTTTAGTTACTTACAGTATAACTATAAACAGATATCCCATAAACAGTGTTCTCACCAGTCCATATGCTGTACTTCTTTCATGTTCCTGGGTGATATCAGCCACATAAGCGAAGATGACAGAAAACGTGACAGCGAAAACTCCAGACATGGAAATAACCGCAAAGTACCACCTGCAAGAGGCCCCAAAAACAGTCACCAAAAGTGCAATATCTTCAGAGAGAAGAGTAGTATCAAATTGCAAAAAACACATTTCAGATAACCATGGTATATTTTCAAGTAAGGCTTGTATTCCCACACTTACCATGGACTAATCTTGAGGAGAGGGATAGGAGCACAGGTGAAAAACACAGTGAGAAGGAGAAAGGATTTTCTTCCCCAGACATCTGACAATGCCCCAATAAGGGGGGCACTAAGAAAAGAGAGGAGACCCTGAAAGGCAGTAATACTATTAGAATATAAAGGACATTTAGATTGCATAATTAATAATGTAGCCCTGTTATTAAATATAAATAGGTTATTAATGACCGTACAATTAGAACTGTGACATCACAAAGCACCATTTATCATGTATATGTGTGTTAAAAATTTAGCATAGTTTTGCCTTAAAAAAATCCCACTAACTCTCAAAGCTACTAGAAACATACAAGTGTTACGTTTCTGTGAGTCAAGAGGCTTGTAGTAGGCTCTCAATATTTTTGGAACACAAAGTCCGGTTGGTATCATGCATTACAGTATAGTCCAGCAGCTGGCTCCTTTAAAACCCGCCTAATGTTTTATTATATCACTTCCAGCATGCAGTAACAGCAATTCCAGTTTAATGGTGATAGCAGGTAGTGGGCTGGTTTGGGGAACATAGTTGCAGTGGTTCCATGTGGATAAAGGCTTCAAAAAATTTAACCTGCACAGGACTCTACATTACAGTGA
The DNA here is from genome assembly GCA_038501925.1 of Xenopus petersii. NCBI lineage: Eukaryota > Metazoa > Chordata > Amphibia > Anura > Pipidae > Xenopus > Xenopus petersii. The sequence goes on along the minus strand of CM076672.1, from coordinate 118,606,523 downwards.
TTTGCTACCAAAAGTAAGAACACCTCCCAAATGCTGATAATCATTTGCAATCACCTGCCTCGTGCCTTTAAATGAACTTTTAGTATGATGTACATATTCATATTCCAATTTGGTTTTCATTTTTTTATTAATCGTAGTTCGAGTTATTCAGCAGCTCTCCAGTTTGTAATTTCAACAATCAGGTTGCTAGGGTCCAATTTACCCTGGCAACCATGCACTAATTTGAATAAGAAACTGAAATATGAACAAGAGAGAGCCTGAATAGCAACATAAGAAATAAAAAGTAGTAATATCAATAAATCTGTAGCCTTAAAGAGCATTTATTTTTTAGATGGGATCACTAACCCCCTTTGGAAAGCTGGAAAGAGACAGAAGGCAAATAATTCAAAAACTATATATAAAAAAGGCTAGTTTAAATTTGCTCAGAATTAGCCATTCAAAAACATATTAACTGTTAACTTAAAGGTGAACCATCCTTTTAAAAGGTACTTTCAAATGATAAAATAGCCTACCATGTTAGTTTCTCACCTTAACTCCATGAATCAAACCGTTCATCAGAAAAGTGTGCTTTGGGAATGTCTGGTGCAGCACCTGTTAAAATAACAGCAAATGCATAATTTGTCTGTAAATAGGTGCTGAAAATACTATGTTTCTGTTCTCCTACTCACCGTTAACATTGGTGTTGTCAGTAGCCCCCATGCAAAAAACTCCAGAAATATAACCACCACAGCATGGTAGACGCTAGGTTCCCCAATCCCTTGTCTCTGTAACCAAAACAGAAAGTTACAAACATTTAAAAGATTCCTGATGGTTATTAAGCTATAGTTCCAAGAGCATCTAAGATAGATAGTAAAATGGCCATACAAGTACCACATACATTAATACATTTGTGGTACCCTGCAAATACCAAATAACAGCTATGTACTATGGGTATTGGCTCGTTTAGGAATGAGGCAGGGAATCAGGAAAGTTTGCTGATGCACCATGTCAGATAAATTCATGGTGTACTGGCAGATGAGCAAGTAAAGAGCAGCCACGGCTCGTGTTCACGTTCTGCTGGTCCAATTGTTTGTGCATTTTGCACAAACAAATAAAATAATATATGCACCTATACCATGTGTGACCAATTGTATTCTCTCCATCCGTTTGGCCCGTGGTCTGATAAAGCATGTGCACCCTTTTATGCCAGGAGCATCAAACAGACTCCCCTCTGACCCTGAAACACGCCTCATATTAAAATTCTTCTTTTAGAAGCCAGTAGGGCTGTGTACTTTATTTGCAGAAAGTCACAGTTCAATCACCTTCTGTCAAAATTGCTCTAATAGGGTGCAGAGGTGGGGACACAATTAATTTTCCCCGACTTTCTGTAGGCTTGTATTTTAGGTGGGACGTCTAAATGCTAGCACCAAAACAACTATAAAGCTGGCCATATACACAAAGATGAAGTCATATGAAACGAAGATTTTTACAATTTTCAGACCTGACATTTTTCGTACCATGGCAATCGATCGTTCAGTCGATCGACAGGTTAGGGAACCTTGCAAAGTAAGAACTAAATTAAAAGTGAAGCATATGGTGCCTGGTTTACATACATAGCATCATGCCTAAATTAATATTTACTAAGCATGGAGTTCTTACATTTGGCAGTCATATGGCTATGGATAACTCATTAACCCATTATGGTCTGCTTTCTGCTGAATCGGTGTAAACTTCCACACCATCCAATATTTGTTTCTCTGTTAAATGTGGCTAATTGACTTACACGGACTGCATATGGTGTACCTGGGAAACCCATTTATAATTAAAAAGTACAAATTCTAAGTGTGAGTTCAAGTAGTTTAATATAAGATATGCAGTATCATGTATGTGTAATGTACAGATCTCAACATGACAACTGCACCAAACGCCGGTACAGATGAACATATCTTTATTTCATGTGTCTCACAAGCCTCAAATAGCACAGTTAACACAAAAGATCATAATACAAGTATGGGACCTGTTATCTAGAATGCTGGTGCCCAATACATGCAAAGTCAACAAAATTAGCATCCAATATGCTTCAACTTGGACAGTGCTGTCCAACTAGCGGCCCCTTGTGTGGGGCCCACATGAAAGTCTGCCTGCTGTGACTGCTTACCTTGTGAACTTTTAAAGGTATCAGTACTGAGATTAACTGGCCCATGCATTCTTTAGACCTCAAATTCAGACAGAAAGCTCCTGCATTGTTCAAACTAGTGACACCTTTTCACACCACTGCTTGAGGGGCACCAACATTATGTCACTGTATGTAGCACAGTATGAACTGTTCATCTTGGAGTCCTGGTTGGTTTTCTTGTCTACTGTTCTTTGTATGTTTCATACTCTGCCTGCCCTATATTCCTTGTGTGTGCTTAATTGACTGGATCCGCTCCTAATTCTTTATACCAGAAAGTTCTGGTGCATGTACCGTGAATGGCCACTGTCCACTCCTTTTACTTGGAACTCTTGAAATAGAGCACCACAAATCTTGTAGAAGAAAAATGCCTATTTGGAACACTTGATAAAGGCTGTTTGTAGCCTGAAACATTGCTTATCCAGGTCTTGCCAAGTGTTCCAAATAAAGACAGGGCAGCAGAGTATGTATGTCATACTCTGCTGCCCTACACTCCTTGTGTGTGTCATACTTTGCCTGTCCTATGCACCATTTGTGCAATACTCTGCCCACCCTATGCTCCCTGTATGTGCCTTACTGTCTGTCCTATGCTCCCTGTGTGTACCATACTCTGCCTGCTCTATGCTTGCTGTGTGCGCCCAATTCTAACTGCATAAGGCTCCCTGTGTGTGCACCATACTTTGCCTGCCCTATGCTCCCGTGTGTGTGCCATACTCCGCCTGCCCTATGCTCCCTGTGTGTGCCATACTCTGCCTGCCCTATGCTCCCCGTGTGTGCCATACTCTGCCTGCCCTATGCTCCCTGTGTGTGTGCCATACTCTGCCGGTGTGTGCCATGCTTTGCCTGTGGGAAGTGAACCTGGTGGTGGTTTGTTAGCATTTGTAAATACTTGTTAGGGGTCCCCAAGGTGTTTAATCATGTGCTGGGGGTTACTGTGTTATTCACAGGGGAGGAGGAGTGTATGTTTTAATATTACTTACATTTTCACATGAGTGATATCCATGCTGTGAGCACCAACCATTAGGTTTTTTGGTGTGCTACCACCCTTAATATAGACATGGTCTTAAAAGTTCTTGTGGGAACATGGGTGTGGCTCAAAGGGGGTGTGGTTTAAAACAGGGAGTGGTCTACACTGGCTTCCATTATCGGCGCTCCACCACATAGGCCAGAAAAATTCAGACCCTCAGTACCACAGAAGTTGGACTGTATAGGACTAAGTGAATGCTGGAATTACCAGTAGATCCTGGCTTGCTCTAGTTCCAGAATTGTCATAATAATGAATGCCGAGTAAACTCATTCTACATATGCATATGAATACCCAACAATATGATATGCACTGACCACAAAACAATGATTTAGCTTTTCATGGTTAGTACTTTGGTCTCTGCAAACTAAACTCACTGGGTATATTTTATGTACTGCAAAATATGTATAAAAAAAGTGCATTAGTATCATCACTGCAAAAACACAAATTGAGCATATTTTATCCTTGTACCATATATTCCAGAAAGTTGAAAATGCAAAAATAAGAAAATATGCCTTTGTACAAAAACAAAAATATATCAAACGGCAACTTAGCCTTCGGCTTCTTGTTATTTCCCTCATGTCTACAGCTCGAAATGCAAAAGTTAGAAAATTTGACTTTGTACAAAAACAACAATATATCAAACGGCAACTTAGCATTCAGCTTCTTGTTATTTCCCTCACGTCTATGGTATACCGCACTTTAAAAATATGGCAACTACTGAACTGTGGTCATTACATTTTATTATTTTCAGATTCTAGTTTAGAAAACTTCTGGATATTTGCACATACAGTAGTTGCTACCAGCCGTAGCAAAGGCAACATTACATGATCATTATCAGATTAAGTGATATCACTTTGCTGTATGTATGGACTTGTGAAGCAAAAAATAGAAATAAATACATTTTTGTCACTAAAACTGCCCATACCTATGTTACCACAGCTGGCCAAGTATCATCGTTTGAGCTTTTCTTCCTAGTCATGTTAAACTGTGGTCAGACTTAGGCAGTTATAGGCCATTCCCCACAGAGTAATGTTAGAAAGGGTAACCTGAATGAGGATTAAAATAACACTAGGCTAGGGGAGGGGCTGGTAGAGGGTAAAACAGGAGGTTGGCACTCATCACGCATCACCACTGATTTGGACAGATTTGAATTTGATACGTCAGTGTTGCTAAGAAGATCTAGCCATCTGGGCTCATTATCAAGACTTGCCACTGGAGAAAGCTCAGATGCCAAAGCCACAGATCCAGCACTTTTACCTCAATTCCACTCTGTATGTCATTTCTGTAAAGAAAACTGCCCTGCAGGCCTTGGGCTTAGGGAGCAAATAGAATGGAATTCCGGAATGCTAAGCACAAGAGAATTGACACACTATAAATTCAGCCTTGCACAAAATGTTAACTTGGTCATGAAAATCATCTGAAAAATATTTGAAACTGGCAGAAAGTAAAAAAACAAATAGATATTTTTTAACTACAAAAATTGGAGTATATTAAACCCAACTTTCAGATAAAAGTGGCAGTGCACTTGACATCACTCTCATCAGGGACTATCACATTATGAAAAGCGGGTCTACAATTGGAAGTTTAATACACTGCTAAGAATAAGTGTACACACGGGCATATTGAATTGCCACTGTTTATTATATGTTGCGCCAGCCCTATTGCATGGTTTAAACACCCCCCCCACCTGTGGGAATGTTCTCTATTCCACCTGCTCCTTTCATCTGTGTAACAGCTGTGTGCTCAGTCTCAGTCATCTGGAGCTCTCAGTCAGATGGACAGGCACATTTACAGCTGTTAGATACCAGCACTTCTCTTCTAGTTTATGAACCCATGTACCTACCCTTGCCTTCTGGGTTATTTCGTTTTAATCAAGTTACGATGTCACTGCGTAATACTGACGTCATACAATCAGCACAGTCTGTGGCTGCATGGCCCATATCCTTTAAAGGGAGACGCATTAACATCATTGGAAAGGCCAGTAACGTTCTAGGATGCGCTTTTATCAATATTATTACTTCACGTGAAGATGCACCGTTTACAGCCCATCCTTCCAACACATTTGCTTTTCTACAGACCCAGGTTGTGCTCTAACATATGGTTTAACTATATACTTACAGTTCCTCCATCTTTAATAATGATTTTCTTAGCCAGGAGGATGCTGCGATTGAGCCTTTTCTTCTTTTTCTTTTCCCCGGTCATGGTGAGCTCAGGCCCGTCATCACGGCGCCGGGAACACTTCAGCTACGAGGCCCTCTCCTCTTACCGGGCCACACTACCATGGAAACCGCGGCCCCCTCCTCATCTGCTACCAGCTCTTACAACCCGCTTCCGGCCTCCGCCAATCGCCCTTCCTAGTGCGCTCAGCATGGCCAATGTCTGGTTACTGCCTAGTCACAGGAACAAGCTATTGGCTGTAGTAACACTCGGGGAGAAAGAACGTAAAAATGGATTTGTCGTACGCAGTGACGCATTTAAGAATGAAGTAGCATTAGGGCAGCCATCTTGAGAGTGGCGTGTGGAGGCGCTGTCATACTGCCTGTCACCTGTGTGATTAGGAAGGAGGGAATGTAGTTGGATGAGCTGTGTAAAGCGATAGTCTATCTATACAAACACTTGTCCGAATATAAATATACAGAGATGTGGCCGACGTTTATGAAGCGTCGGAAAAGTTGCAAGAGTAACATCTGTGTGCACGTATATGTGTTTAACGACGTATTATTCTTACTATCGCTTCAGTGTTGGCTTTATTCAAAATCCACAGCAAAAGTATAAAAAGACAACGTTTATTACTCGGTGTTCAGAATCTGGCTCCCAGGCCACGGCCTTGTTAGGTTGAGAAAGTTTAACACAAGTTGAAATAGCTCAGATAGCTGCAGAACAAAATAGACTAACTGCAAAATGTGTTATTCTTCGAGGGCCGAGCCTGCAGCTTATCAGCCCATGTATTAGGGTTGCCTTCTGCCTGTTTTTGTACTTCCTTCTTTTGTGACAAAACACGATTTCCCTTCCCGTCCCTAATTTGCAAATTCAGATTTGGTATGACGGGGCAGAAGGTTTTGTCCAAATCTGAATCCTGCTGAAAAAGGCCGAATCCTGGCCAAAATCCCGAACCAAATCCTAGATTAGGTGCATCCCTAATTTAGTAGGAACCTCCTTTCTTTTAATTGGAATGGGTGCCCCCTTGTCAGCTGGAAGGACCTACTGGTAAATAAAGCGTTAGAGAGGTTATTGTTTGATTCCCTTATATATTTATACATAGTTATCATATCCTATCCCCCCCCCCTTAAACACCTTTTCTTCAGCGTGAACAACCGCAACTTGGCCAGACTTTTCTCATGAGATTTTCCATACCTTTTACCAGCTTAGTTTCCCTTGTCTGGACCCTCTCTACCAGGGTTGGGCATAGAGGCGGGGCAGACAATTACTTTCACTTTCCATCAGCACTTCCTAGAAATTGCTGCTCTCCCCACATTCCCCCTCTCTCTTCACGTTTAATTGTTTAACCAGTGCATGGACATCAGGTCCCCCATTCTGGTGCACAAACAAGTTTCTGAGATGATGCAAGGCTTGCCTCAATAACAATGTCCACAAAATGGCTCCTGCCTGCTTGCTGTAATTATGAATTCCCAGACTGAAGGAAACAAGATTCAAATAATTTATATAGTGTAATTAAAGTTCATTTTGCTTGACTGATGGGATAAAATAGGATTATGAATACTTTTTTTGGGTGACAGGTCCCCTTTAAAACTAAGTAAGCCTTTTCAGAAAGCTCTACTTACTTACTGATGAACTGGTGGCTTTAAGGGCCCTTGAATTTCATAAATAATTTATGTAGACTGGCCAGTCACATTTTCATGGTTTTAGTTTCCTTGTCTCAGCCGTTATTATTGGAGCGTGTTATTCCTTTACTGGGTCCCTAGCAAGGCAAAGCTCTCTTCTGTATACCACCAATGGGCATTTTTCTCAGATAGTGGTTTAGCTAGTGGAATAGTGGAATTATTATTGTACATGTTTGGGACCTGTTATCCAGAATGCTCAGGACCTGGGGTTTTCCAGATAAGAGGTCTTTCAGTAATTTGGATTTCCATACCTTAAGTCTACTAAAAAATAATTTAAACATTAAGTAAACCCAATAGGCTGGTTTTGCTTCCAATAAGGATTAATTATACTTTAGTTGGTACCAAGTACAAGGTACTGTTTTAGTATTACAGAGATAAAGGAAATTATTTATAAAAAATTTAATTATTTGACTATAATAGAGTCTATGGGGCAAATTTACTGTTGTGCCAACGATGGCTTTGCCACACTTTGACAGGGTGCCGCTAATTCACTAACATCTGAAGTTGCGCTCAGGGAGGCGAAAGGTAGCGAAGTTGCGCTAGCGTTAATTCGCCAAGCAAAGCGAAATTACGCTAGTGATGCCTAATTTGCATACATTACACTACACAAGGCTGGGAAAGCTTCATAAAATAAAATAGAGTGGTTATTTTGCCCTATACATGTGCCCACTGTATAGTTTAGGTGCCATATGTTAGGAACTGTAGGGGTGAAGGAGGATACCCTCAAACAAATTTACAATCTTTTTCACCCTTAAAAAAGTAAAAGACGCCAGCGTTTTTTGGGACTTAGAAATTCAACTTTTTTTGAAGCAAGCCCTATCTACTCTATTGCACTTCGCCTGGTCTGAGGTGGCAAAGGAAAGTCTGGCCGCAAGAAGTAAAGTTCAGTAAAATCCACAAGTTAGTGAATTAGCGTAGTTACGTCCCTTCACCATAGCGCAACTTCGCCTGGTGTAAGGGTATGAAGTAGTGCTAGAGTAGGTCCCCTTCACTAGCGAATTTACACCAGCAACCGTTAGTAAATCGGCGAAGTAACGAAATGACGTCACGCTGGCGAATTTTCGGTAGCGTTAGCCACTTCACCCTTTAGTAAATTTGCCCCCATGAGAGACAGCCATCCTGTAATCTGGAGCTTTCTGAAAAACGGGTTTCCAACCGATCGCATATCCCTGTATTGTGTTTTGGATGGAGGGCAATTAGTTATTCTGTACTAAAGCTATCTGTGCAAATGAAAAGAAACCTACAACAATAATATTTGTCTGCTAAAAATGAATCACGTGTACAAAGGTGTAGCATTTTACCTTGATGTTGGTGTTTAAAATTACAGACAGACCCCATATCTAGAAAACCCCAGATTAAAATATATGTATAACATTATGAAGAACTACTAGTATATGCAACAGTGTATGTTTCTGTAATACATTATCATACAGATGGGGAATAAATCTTAAAAGACAGGGTTACAAAACAGAGCATGTGCTCCTAGAGCTTAGCTAAGCATGCAAGTATGAAATGTATATGTAAGTCAGGAGACTTGCTCATTATGTGCATACATGTCAACCAACATGGTGGTTACATTGGAAGTTCCAACCTGGCACAGGTGGCTTAGTGCTCACAGGGGGCAATTTTTTGTTAAAACTTTAGCATACCTAAACAGAAGTGTGAGCTCTATTAACCTGCACCTATTTTGGATGATAGGTGTATTCCCACTGTATTCTAAGTTGCTTACATTTCTTTATAAATCTGTATTTTATCTATATATAGTATTGTGAATAAAGTACTCCTATTGTAAAATATAAAGCTATTATACTGTAAGTCACCAAGGCATATGAACATATAAAAGCATGTGCTGAATTCAGGTCATGGAACTCCGAGTTGACTTCTAGCATACTCATATTTTTTTACAAGAGTACTTTATTTATTATAATACAGTTTTCAGTGAATCATGTGATTTTACAACAATAAGATCTGATTATGACGAATGACATCACTAAACACCTTATAAATATATAATTTATAGGATATTATACAGTATATATTACTATACTTATATACTAACTATAGTATATACTATTATACAGTATACTTATATACTATATTTTTTGTCTTCAGTTAGTTTTCGACTTGATTCATAAATAATTGATCCAAAAGGGCCAACGCTCCATCTGTTTTACTTTTTTCTCTGATTATTACAGATTAGATATTGCTAAACTCATAGTTAAGTAACCGCATTGTGCAAAATCCACACAACATGTGCCTTCCTTTGCAAGCAGAATTTGTTTTGCCCTTATGCACCATTGTACTGTTTTCTTGTTTTGTTTTGCATAATTCACTGTGTAACCATGGTTAGTACTATAGGCTTACAGTGCTGTCATCCTGGACTGCATATTGAACAGAGATATGTGTTCAATCTGTATGAATCAGTATGAAGTTTGAATTTTTCTTGTGTTTACATGGTTTTTTTCACAGTCCAAATGCACATTATTAACTGAATTCTGATAAAACAAACATACATTGTTGTGTGCCTGTAGCAGGGGATTTAGATTGCAAGCTTCTCTAGGGTGGTGACAAATGTGAATAATGGAACCCTTTCTATAACTATTAGCATACTATATTGAATGATAATTACTTGGCTACAACTGACAACTACAAAATGCAGTGTAAAGTTATACCACCACACAGGAGTTCTATTCACTTCTGAAACAAAGCAGAAACTGCTCCAAAATAGGTGAATACAGTGACTTATCTAGGACATGTGCAAAGGCACACAGGCAATGGAGGGTCATAGACAGAGTAAGGTTTCCATTATTAGCAAAAATCTACAGTTCCCAAAGCCATAATAAGAATAAGTATTGTTCATTGCATTTAAAAATATATTTGAATTCGCATGTTGATTGAAGCATTTGAAAGTGAACTGCCTTATGAAGCTTAAAAAGTCTGCAATTTCAACCATTCATTGTCTCCACCCCAAAAACATGATCATGCACAATATACAGTATAACACAGTAAAGGCTAATCCAGATCTAATTGGGATAATGGAGCCTGTCTTGCACCAGTGGCTTGGAACCTTTGTTATGTGTTTATGATGGGAGTGTTTGGGAGGGGGAGTTGGTTAGACAGCTACTAGATAAGCTTACATGTATGAGAACATCCTCAGGTCACATTACCAGGGCTGTGGCATGCAAAGTGCCAAAGAAACACTTAGGACACTCAATTTATTTTTTCTTGGTTCTTCAAGAGTATCACTTCAGGGTTATCCTCAATAAGCTACATAGTTTACATTGTACCATTTCCTCATCATTCATATGTTAATTAACGATTAAGGAAGGATTGAGTGTTACTATATTTTCTTTTTGCACAGAATGGATGAGTACCCAGAAAGGAAGACTGCTGTTATTGCAGCCAAAGTGACTGGTGAGTTAAAATACTAGTGTGTCCCTCTGTCATTTACCTCTCTCCATGTAGCCATACGTATATATACAGTATGTCATACTAAATGTGTTCCCCATGTTTAATTAGAACATCTTGTTTTCATTGCTCATCATCTTGCCTGCTTTTGACCTGTCTGCTTTTGTCATACTTATTTATGTTCCTGCTAATCCACTGCACTTGTATGGTTTATTATTTATTGTGTGAGATAGTGGATGCATGCCAAAAGCTCTTTTCAACTTTTTGTATAAAATGACTTGACAAACTGACATTCATACTAGGTATCTTTAAGCCTGTACTTCCATGCATTTGCCATTGCCATGTTAGATATGTAAATAAATGTATAGTGTTTTTGTGAATATGTATTGACCTGCTGCTGCATCAGCCACAACTTAGGTGTCTTCTAACCTCATTCTGCATTTGTTGATATACAGTAGATGAACCTACTTTTTAGAATAATTCCCTTTTTATCCTTCTACCCACTGTCTTTGCCTGTTGCTTTTACTGCACCAAAGATTTGTTTTTTTCATACCAGGTCCAGGTCCTGGTCGTTACAACCTACCTCCCACTGTGGGTTTTGTAAGTCATGATTACACAAAGTTCTCCAGTCCAGCATATTCTTTCCATGGAAGGCCAAGCAACTCTGGTAAGAATTTGTACATACTAAAGTAGAGAGACAGACAAATAAAATAAGATTAAACATTGATATACGGTATGGGACCTGTTATCCAGAACGTTTGGGACTTGGGGGTTTCCCGTAATTTGGATCTTCAAACCTTAAGTCTACTAGAAAATCATGTAAACATTAAATAAACCCAAAAGGCTGGCTTTGCTTCTGGTAAGGATTTATTATATCTTAGTTTGAATCAAGTACAAGGTACAGTTTTATTATTACAGAGAAAAAGTAAACCATTTTTTAAAATTTGGATTATTTGTATAAAATGGAGTCTATGGGGTATATTTATCAAAGAGTGAAGTTAGAGATTGCCACAGTCCGCTAGAGTGAAATTCCGCCACTCTCCATTAATTTCGATGGGATTTTTAATAGAGTATTTATCAATGGGTGAAAGTGAAAGTTCATCCTTTGATAAATATACCTTTCCAAATCCCATAGAAATGGAGTGTGGTGGAATTTCACTCTAGAGGACTGTGGCGATCTCTAACTTCACTCTTTGATAAATATACCTCTCTGGGAGAAGGCCTTTCCGTAATTCAGAGCTTTCTGGATAATGGGGTACCGGATAACGGACCCCTTACCGAAATACTGAAACAATTTTCTATAGGTTTCTAGGTAATTACAAAAAAAGTATTGGAATTATTCAAATGAGGAGCTATATATTTTTGAAAGTTAAAAGCATACTGTTCTAAATGCAATTATAATTACCAGTTATATTTACCCTTTTATTAAAGGGATTATGTCATGGGAAAACTTTTTTTCCAAAATGCATTAGTTAATAGTGCTGCTGCAGCAGATTTCTGCACTCAAATCCATTTTTCAAAAGAGCAAACTGATCTTTTTATATTTAATTTTAAAATTTGACATAAGGCAAGACATATTGTCGGTTTTCCGGGTGTCCCCAGTCATGTGACTTGTGCTCTGATAAACTTCAGTCACTCTGATAAACTTCAGTCACTCTTTAATGCTGCGCTGCAAGTTGGAGTGATATCACCCCCTCAGCAGCCCATCAGCAGCATAACAGCTCCCTTGTACATATAAGAACAGCACTCAAGTAAAAAAACATGTCCCACTGCGACCCAATTCAGTTACATTTAGTAGGTGAAACAATATGTCAGAAAGCAGTTCCATAGTTCAGTACTGGCTCTTTCTGAAAGCACATGACCAGGCAAAATGACCTGAGATGGCTGCCTACACACCAATATTAGAATTAAAAAATATATACTTGTTGGATTAGGAATGAATTTTTATGTTAGAGTGAATTATTTGCAGTGTAAACAGTGTAATTTAGGAATAAAAACTGCACCATAAAAATCATAAAAGAATCCTTTTAATTTGTACATTGCCATATATTTGTAATAAACCAGTTTTACAGCTTTACCATCTTTCCTTCTTACTACTTCAGTATTTATTCTGTTCAAGGATTCTCAATTAATTTTGTTAGTCTTTTGAAAATTGTCACTTTTCTGCTGCAATGAATGCTTTACAGGAAAGAGCAGAAAACAATGGTGTGCTTCATTTCCCTTTTCTAAAGAAGTTGTTCAATTTGGCTTGGATGCACCCTGCAAAAAACTAAGTGGTGTGCCAAAGTAATTTGGATTCTTTGACATCCCCAGTTACCCCTTATGATCTGCTAACATTCATTCCTTGTCTTTCCAGCACATGTGAGCGATTCCAGCCCTGGGCCTAGATATTATGTGGAGCCCAGTCTGACCCGCTTTGGCCACAGTGCTGGACCATCCTATTCCATGCTAGCACGTGGGAGATCAGCAGGTATAAGTGAAATACTATAAGTGAAAATAATTAGAGGGATTTGTTCAGTGCTTTTCTTTTATAGTACAGTAATTATTTCTATGCAACTTCAGATTTTTTTAAAAAAACTGGGCCTTTAGTCACAAGTCTAAGATCATACATTTCATATGCTATCATACCACACCTACAGGGTAAATAACTACTATTGTTTATCATAGATCATAGATCATAGATCCACAATAGAGGGTTTACATACATAGTGATATACTGTCATAAAGGATATACTGTGGAGGGGTATAATAATAGTAGTTATTTACCGTGTAGGAGCTGGGCATATATTTAATGATTTAGAGATGTGATTAACTGCAGGAGCCATTAAGCTGTAAACTGAGTGATAGTTTTGACACTAGTTTAGTTAATAAGTTAGTACAAGCGATGGAAGCAGCTTCAGAGTAGACCTGTTATCTTAACTCAAACTTTTGATATTTTTGCAACATTGTTCATCACTGAGATAAAGAAATAGGAAATGACAGCAAGATTAACTTAATGGAACAAAGTTACAGAGTATCGTTTTTAACAGTAGAATGGATGTAGTGTTATAACACAGAGATACATATGTGTGTGTGTGTGTGTGTGCAAGTGTGTCTAGTGAACACTCTACATCCTTGCATTTCCTTATCTTCATAACACTTTCATTTTGAATATACAGTATACAAAAACACAGCCTGTTCTATAAACAAAGAAAGAAAGCCAAGCCATATTCAGTTACATAAAATACCATCCTAAAACTCAGCATAAAACATACTTGAACAATGTACTGAAAATGAGAATGTACTGAAACTCACATTGTGCCCACAAGAGGGAAGCATCATGCCTGAAAGGTGGGAAAATTCTATTTCATAAAGTATTAGATTTACAAAATAACTCAGCAGAGTTAAAAAAAAGACCAAGAAGGAATTTTGCAATACCAGTTAATGATTGACCAAATAAGAACCCTAGGTCAGGTTTTACTTCTATTCTAGTAGAAAATATCTCTAGTAAAAGAAGTCATTACCTAAACACTAACTACTTCATTAGTTATTCTTATTTTCTCTATAATAATAAATACCATGTACTTGATGTTACTTAAGCTGTCATAAATACATGTTGGTTGCAAAACAATACTATTTGGTGTAAAATGTTATATGTTATATTATGTGTTTTATGTTATGTTAAAAACCCCAGGTTTTCCCATTTAATATATCCCATACCTTTACTATAATTTGTGTTCATATATATAATACACAAGTTCTATCCCTATAATACACAAGAGCCATGAATATCCTATAAATTATATCCTTATAAATGGTGCTTGGTGATGTCATTCATTAGTTCTAATCGGCCTTGTGCTTTCATATGGTCATGGAACTCCTTGATGACTTATGATATCCTTATATTTTACAAAAGGGGGTACTTTATTCACTATATAAACAGTGCTTAGTAATGTTATCAGTTATAATAATTAATTCACTTTAACTTGTGTGTCATAATATATACTATACCCTCTGTTGTAAAATATGAGGATATTAGAAGTCACCTCAGAGTTTCATGACCCTTATACTATCCTTATATTTTACAATTGGGGTACATTATTTACTATAAGTTAAACACGCCTAGCTTGGTATCTGAGACATAGAGAGTTAACTGATGTAATTACATAAGCATACATCAGGTCTAGTAACCCAAAGAAACCAAATCAATTGTTTGCTTTCTAACAGCAGATAAGTAAATACTACATGCTGTGGGTGCTATGTGTTACTATAAATAGCTCAGACTATGCTCATATCAATACATTGCCCCTTAAGCAACCTGTGATACATTTTTTATGTCTTCTATCTTTCTTGGCCCTGAACAACCCATCCCCATTGCATAGTATTGCATGTACATTGCCTCATCTCCCTTAGTTCAGGACAACCATTTTTTAGACCCCCACGGGAATATGTGCCTTACCTCCTCTATGCTATACAGATCTCTCTTAACCCTCAGTGGTAGATTTACTCTGACTTCTCTCCCTTATGTCAATAGAACCCTATTCTAGCCACAAGGGTTACATATATATAGTATACTGTACATAAGTTTACATATATATGCTACCTCCACTTCAAACACTGCCATTACTTCCTCAACCCAATACATCACTCAACCAACTCTAAGTGATACAGGTACATTTCCTCCTCTTCCTTAAGCCAGTGCCAAGCCTTTATAGTCAGCTAATATTAGTGAAGTGACTACTGGGGGTGCGATTGCACGTGGGTCTGCACCCCCTTGGGGCCCACAGGAGACACACTGGCATCTGATCGCACGCAGGACTGCAGCGAAGTTTGTGCGACATGTGTCTGAAGGAGATTGGGTATGTTTCCAGAGTGGAGGGGGCCCAGGTGCACATCCTGCCCACTCAATGGTAGTTATACCACAGCCCAATATGTTTAATTTATGTGTACTAATTGGTTATTGAATGGGATGGTAGATTGTTGATGGATGGTTAGCCTCTATAGTATACGATGATGAGGTTAAACTATGCAGATTGAGATGTGCCAGACAGTGTATTGAGTATTATTATAGGAATGGTGTTGGTGTATACAGCATAACATTTTTGACCTATTAGATATCATTCTAATTATGTTGTTTACCATATTACTATATATATATCTACTAATCCTGGGAAATGTATTTTGTTAAAGTACTAATTATGTGTTTTTTACATATTGCAATAATTAGATCATCTTCTCCAGTAAATGTGTCTAGCTTGTGATCATCTTATAACTAACATGTCTCATTTTCAAAAGAAGCTTGTCAGAGGCACCAGGAAATGTCTGGGGTAATTGCTTCTATTACTCTATCTGTAATTTTGTATTACTTCATATATGTTTTCTGACAGACAAAAAGATTGAGGTTCCTGGCCCTGGAACTTACTGTCCAGAGAAGTGTATGACTCAGCGCAAAGTCCCTTCTTATTCTATGGGATCCCGGACACGTTACAGGTCCTTGGATCGTGTACCAGCACCTAACTCTTACTCACTACCCCCAGTGTTGGGGCCCAGGGCAACCGGGAAAGTCTCTGCCCCTGCCTTCTCCCTCTCTGGGAAATACCACCATGGTGGTCATTCAGAAGATCTGTCTGGGACTCCTGGTCCAGCTCACTATCAGCAAACTGACCCAAGTAGATATTTGAGGAAGGGGCCAGCTTTCTCTATGCAAGGAAGACACCCAAATTCCAAAGCAGAAGAGAAGACACCAGGACCTGGCTCTCACTATCCAGAAAAAGTGACTAAGCATAAAAGGCGTGCACCAGCTTATTCGATGGGTATACGTCACTCTGAATACACAGCACCACTCATTGTAGAGGTGCCTATTTGAGCTGCTACAATGTAAATTTCATTATATCATCTCTCATAATGCACCCAGAGTGACACTTTCAGCTTTCACAAAGTAGTAATTTTGCCCTCTGTTCCTTCTCACAGATATTTGTCTGCTAAGCTCTGTCTCACCATGTCCCCTTCTATTTTTGCTTCGCTCCCCTTGCCTTCTTAATGTACGTCACAGATGTCTCCAAGCTCCCTATCTAGTTATATAAAGAGAATAAATTATGCAGAATCTGGTTGAGTTTTATGCAAACAAGTGTCTCCAGTAATGAGATTTTACAGATCCTTGTGTATGAGATCGGAGGCTAGAGCAGCGGGGGTGGGGGGGTGTTTAACTGTAAAAGGAGAAGGGTTGGGGAAGAGGAACAAAAATTTAAACACTCAGATGTGTCTGAAAGTAGAAGGGCACAGATAGGGTGTCAACAAATAGGACTACATGTTGGCACTGAGAGGGCAGATGATTCTGAAAATAAATCAGGATGCATTCTGTTGTGTGTATCTGGTGCATTTCTTGTACCTACAATTAGAATAGAATCAAAATATTTTAATAACATCCTCGCTGCACGAGAATGAGACAAATATTCATGGTAAAAGTTGCCACCTTCTGGGTCTGTTTCACTCTGTATGTCCCTGTCCCCCAAGCCCCAACACCTACCCTTGCCCTGCTTTTCTGTCTCCCTCTTCTGCTTTATATTTCTTGTGTATCGTCTCTCCCTCTCTGTTTCTTTGCATCCCCGTCTATCTTTCGAGCATCTTCTCCCCCCTTCTTCCTATTCCTCTCTGTAAAAATCATTATTGGATTTTCTGCCTGTGTGCTGGCACTTTGCCTTTTGACACTCAGTCACTGTCACCCAGACCCACCTCCTTTTATGCTCCAAGCATCTCCAGTTACAGTCCATCCCAGCAACTAAGTGATTGGGTTAATGTTGCAATTATATCCAGATCACCAGCAAATGCAAGAATTTCTGGGCAACACAGTTTAGCACTTAAGGCTGGATTAATAAATATGTGTTTAACAGCTATACTGGTCATGAACTTGTATCCCCTCTACCCTTTGGCACACGTTTGACAAAAAGATGCGACATCGGATACAGTGAGAATCGGGTTTATTCAACATCATTTCATAGCCCTCTAACATTTTCTGTGAAAATAAAAAGCGATCCAGAATGAAATTTGTTGACCATATCCCTGCCAAAAGAGAAAAGCCTTGCCTTTCTGAATCTATAATAGGCAAAAGCTTTGATGGCCTGCAGAACTGCACTCTCCATTTACCTTGCTGCTGGGACATGCATAGGAAAGCTTAACTTGGAAGATTCTTTCATTATTAATGTTGGAGGTTGATTATCATCATGAATTCATCATGAGAGGGTGGGAATGTAACATGTTTGTCTTGAAAGGAAATTACTCTCTTTGTCATCTCTAAACCTGCCAAGTTTGGAATAAAAAGGATATTACAATAAATTCAACTCTGGCCACAGTCTCTACATTTTTTATGATGAAAGTGTAACTAATTTACATATTACACTGACCTACTTAATTAACTTCACACTCTGTCGCAAGCCAAAGATGACAGAATGATGCCTCAAAAGCACAGTGTGAGTAGATGATGACCACTGTTACCTAAAACCATCATGCATTTTATATAGCATCCATACAATAAGCTATTTAACAAGAATGTAACACCAATAAACAGTAAGGAAGATTTGGCTCATTAACTAACATATGCTCTGAATTGCACAAGTTCAGTTGCCAATAGCAACCAGTTAGCAATTAGTTTTGATCAGTTTCTTATTAGAAAATGAAAACAAAAACGCATCAGTTGTTCTGGGTACCCGAACTACTGCTATACGCATCACTAAGTTAGCTCCAACGCTTGTACTTAAACGGCATAGTGCCAAATAACATTGCCCTAAGCAAGATTGTACTACTAAAATTTTGTAAAATGTTTTTTTTTGTATTAACTTATGTCTTTGCAGACCCTGTATTATGATGTGGATGTATTAAACATGGAGGAAAAAATACCCTAGTCAGCGAGTGGTCCTAAATTGTCGGCCATGCCTGAGCTGTCCAGTAGGTTAAGATTTGGGTTAAATGCTAGTTTGCTTTTGTTTGTACTCTTTTTGAATATAATAGCAAGGTTACAGTTATTGCAGTATATCTCTAAACTTATTATTAGCTTAGTGGGGCATGAAAGAATGTTGGACGGTAAGGGCAGCTATAATTTGCTTTTATATTATTATTATCACTGACTTCTCCGCAATCTGCAATTTGTGTCTCTTCACAGCTGTTGATTTCAGGAGATGTTTGTAGTTATTTTGTAGATTAGACGCACACCAGAGCTTACTACTACTTTGTATATGTGAGGCTGTGTTTGAATGTACCTAATGGGAATTACTTTATTTTTGTGAGGTCAGGGGCATAGTAAATTCAGTGAGCTTACCATCACCCAGCAGCCATTCCTTGTATAAGACCTCTCACTGGGTGCACTCAAACACAACACATAAATCCATATTAAAAGCTCTAGTATGTAGTTTCTAACTGTATTTAGCCAGTCGAGGGTGACACTATGGACGATACTGTACCTGAAGAACAGGGGAATGCAGGAAGTTTCCACACTTATTTTGACCTATATTTACTATGTAAGGTAAGAAAATAAATACATTACCCACTAAGCAAACGGAGGCCCAAAGAAACATACATTTTAGTATAAATATAAGTATATATAAAGAGAAATGCCTTAAGTTTTACCTTATAGGATTTGTTGTAACTCTTCATGGATAACACGCTATAGACAGATTTCTAGGCTCATTTGTGAAAGATTTACTAC
The DNA here is from genome assembly GCA_038501925.1 of Xenopus petersii. NCBI lineage: Eukaryota > Metazoa > Chordata > Amphibia > Anura > Pipidae > Xenopus > Xenopus petersii. The sequence continues at coordinate 118,587,417 of CM076672.1, read as the reverse complement.
TAGTTTCATGTTTTTTCCAGATATATCGAAAGTTTCCTAACAGGAAAATTTTGAAAGAATTGACACATTTATCAAATGATTTTGGTTAGTCAAACACATTCCTTTTATGTGTGTTTTTTTAATGCTCAACTCAGCAGCAGTACTGAACACTAAAGTTCATACAAGTATAAATTTGGTCAGGCAGTTTGACCTATTTCCACCATACTGCCGATCATCAAAGCTTTTATGGCCAGTAGGGGGGCCTTTGGATAAGCCTGTAATTGATCCTGTGGATCAATAATTATCGGTAGAAATTACTTGACAGAATTCAGTTGTTCAGCGAAAAGAAAATAAAGAGGAGGTGAAGCTCTATGTCTTCTTCCTGCTGTTCTGATAGTTTGGGTGTTTGACCTGCAGCCAACTTAACACCAATCTGAATTGTTATGCCTGATGCAAATGGCATGTGGATGATTAATTTCTGCTCTTAAACCCGCAACTATAACAATTTGAACACATCATACACATCAGTATCACTCATAAAAACTAGATAGTTGATAACTTGGCCAATCACATTTAAATGAATGTAAAAGACAGCACATGGCTGGAGGTGTTGAACTAATACTACTGTCATACTATGGTTACTGAAGATAGCATAGAGGCCACCTTACCTTCTCTGTATATCTACATTTAGGCAAAACAGTAAGCATAATGAATACCTATCATTATTTTTTTTTAAGGTAATCATAGATACTTTTATTTTTGGGATTTCAAGTGCTAATCACTTTCTATTCACTATTATGGGATTGGTTTCTATTTTTATATTGCACTAATTTTTAAAAATAATAATCCTGTCTCCTTGATCATACCCCAACCTAAGCTCAGGTCAATATTCCAAATAACCAGAAAGCAGATTAATTATGTAGTTATGTCTTTAGTATTATTATTTGTATGATGATTTTGTTATGGTTATAATTAATATACATTCAAACTGTGCCTTGTTGCATTTTACACTAATGATGACCTTAGGAAACCAGAGGTAGTTTATTAGACTTTTTACACATTTTTAAACTTTGGGCACTAGATTGGTCATTAGCCTTCTATATAAACACTTGAAACACACAAATAACAGTGAAATGTATATATTTTTCAACATTTAAACTATAAGTATTCAGTGAAATTCAGTGATATAACCAAAATTTAGATAAAGGAAGCTACCAACCACCAAGTACTGTTTTTCAGCAGTCATAATGGTGAACCCATTATTTTGGCATTCACACCAGTGTGGTACTGAGATTATTGTCCTTCTTATTTGATTGGATCAAAGACAGCTGGGCATGAGATCTCAATCTGATACAGAATATTGGAAATTGATACTGTATCACCAATATTGACTTAATATATATAATATATATAATTTTAATAAAATAATGGTGGCATACCTATAGAAAAAAGAGCATTTACTTCATCAGTTTTGGTCTTGTTAAAATCAGGGACTATGGGGCAAATTCACTAAGATTCGTAGTTGCGCCAGGCGTAACTTCGCCGCACTTCGCCGCACTTCACCACACTTCGCCAGGTGTAGTTTCGCCAGCGCTTCGCAAATTCACTAAAATCCGAAGTTGCGCTCAGGGGTAGCGTAAGGTTGCGAAGTTGCGCTACCGTTGATTTGCTAAGTAAAGCAAAGTTACGCTAGCGAAGGCTAATTTGCATACGGCGCCAAATTCAAATTTCAATGGAGGAATACGTATCAGCACTACAAATGGCTAGAAAAAAAGCTTCAAAACATCAAATAAATTTTTTATTTTGCCCTACACATGTGCCCACTTTCTAGGTAAGTTGCCATGAGTCAGGAGATGTATGGGGGAAGGAGGGGAGCCGCAAAAAGATTTTCAATCTTTTTCAGCCTATCACCCATAATGTAGAAAACACACCAGCGTTTTTTGGGACTTTTTTTTTTTTACTTTTTTTGAAGCAATCCCTATCTACTCTATTGCGCTTCGCCTGGTCTGAGGTGGCGAAGGAAGTCTAGCGTAAAAGGTAGAGTTCAGTACACTGCGCGCGTTAGTGAATTTGCGTAGTTACGTCGCTAGCGAAACTTCGCCAGGCGTAAGGGTGCGAAGTAACACTAGCGAAACTATGCCAGCGTTCGTTAGTGAATTTGCGCAGTAACGAAAATGCCAAACGCTAGCAAAGTAACGCTAGCGTTCGTTGCTTCGGCGCTTAGTGAATTTGCCCCATATGTATCTAGTTGGTGTCACCTGATACGTAATACATTTATAAATAATGCATGAATAATAATTATTTGAACTAATAAATATTATCTATCCTGTTTTGAGGGGTAAAATATAAACTTGTATCCTTATTTTGTATTTACATTTTTTTTTAAATCGAAGCAGTGACATAAAATTTAAGTGAATTGCGTTTTCATTATTTATTAAGGTTAAGTCTGGGATACTTCATTATGTAAGGGACCATCCACTTTATTTTATAAACTCTTCATGGACAGCCAGGGGCGATCCTGGCCCCTCCACCGCCTGAGGCAGCAGCAGTTGCTGCTGCCCCCCCTCCCCCGGAAATTCGCTCTTAAAGTACCAGGAGCAGCATTTTTGCTGCCCCTGGTACCTAGTGGGGCGCTGCTGCCTGAGGCGACAGCCTCAACTCACCTCATTGGCGAAGCACCCCTGTGGACAGCCACTGCATAAGGTACTTTTTACCTTAAAGCTGGCCAAGTAAGCAAATGGAGAAGAAGGCAAAAGTTAAATGTGGCTCCATTGAACTTTGACAGTAATTTTTAATGCAAGAATATACCTTGCTTTAATTTGATTTGATATCCTTGAACTAAATGGATACAGGAGCTTTAACAGTGGGGGAAACAGACCATGTGCCTGCTGGGGGGATGCAGGTCATGCGGTTTTCTGACTGATGTGGAATTTGACTATATCTTTTAGATACAGGTCACATTCCTTAAAGCTTGAGGGTCCTAGAATATAACACACACGGAATATTTGTACTCTGCCTACTTGCTTGTATACATATGAGAAGGAGATGCCATATTGCTTATCTTAGTGGTCATAAACATACTGCACTGGTATGGCTATAGCACAGAGGTTTTTTAACAGGTCCTGTTGCAGATTTTGCAATTTGCCCTTTTTGGGAGTGTATCAAACGAAACAACGTGTTGGTGCCTTTTTGAGTGATATAATTGTATGCTTCCCAGTTTTCATTAACATTACAAGCAAGGGTGATGAAAAAGCCACATATATCAAAGTCCTCATATTGGTGTGCTGATATACAGCTAATGATTTTTTTTTTGTATGGATTTATACTTAACTCTAAGTTAAATAAAAAAATAAACAGTGTATAAATAGGACACTTTTCAAACAAATAGGATGTAATTGCAATGAGGTTGGAATAATACTCAATGGCATATGGTGAAAATGAATGGGGACAATATACAATACAATGTGTGTAGGTGCCCACACCAATATATATATATTTATATTACTTTCATTTATAGTTATAGGTCTATTCATTAACCACCTCAAATGTGGGCATCATTTTCTTTTTAAGTTTTGCCCAATACTGCATTTTTAGATACAGGTATGGGACCTGTTATCCAGAATGCTTAGGATCTGGGGTTTTCCAGATAATGGATCTTTCTCTAATTTTGATCTTCATACCTTAAGTCTACTAAAAAATCATGTAAACATTAAATGAACCCAATAGGCTGGTCTTGCTTCCAGTAAGCATTCATTGTATCTTAGTTAGGATCAAGTACAAGGTACTGTTTTCTTATTACAGAGAAAAATATTTTTTTTAAAAAAAAAAATTGAAAAAAATGTCTATGGCTTTCCTGTAATTCTGAGCTTTCTGGATAATGAGTTTCCAGATAACGGATCCAATACCTGTAGTCATCTTTCTGTGAAACTCACCCCTTTTAAATACACAGGCATGAGTTAATCCACAGATAAATCCATAATATTAAGATTATTTTGCATATTGGATTGTAAGGTATATGAGCATACTTTGCCACAAGTGTCTGTGGTGCAGACTCCAGAATATTTCAGAAAGACGTACATCAGACACAAGGCAAATTAAAGATACATTGTACTGGCAGTCATAGTTTTACTTTGGATATCAGTGCACTGTGGTTTATTTTATAACATCACCATTAATGTAGCACTCTCCGTGCACCCTTATGGAGAGTGCTGGGGGATGGTACCAAAGCAGGTTCTGCTGACCTGAGCTAGGATGTTGTGTGTGGTGGGGGAGAAGGAGTAATATGAGAATGACATCATCGTGTGAGAGTGGATCCTCCCAAGGGAGAAGGAGAGAGAAGGAGGAGGGAAAGTGAGAGAGAAGGAAAGATTTAGAGAGGAGAGCAATCACTCTAAAAGCTCTGGATGGATCCCAGCATACGGCATGCTGGCTGAATCCAGGTATGACCGATTTCGCAACGACTCCATAACTTCGGCAGAAGAGCAACCAGCACTGTCAGTCGAAGCCATGAGTGGACAGGTGGCGCCTAGTTCCCCTACTGGAACACCCGTTTTAGGCCAGCCATTTGCAGAGCCACATTACCCAGAGGAGCAGGATGTGGCTACCACCTTCTGTATGATGATACCCAGGATGGGACAATGGAAATTCTCTAGTCCCACTGCCTTCCTGAGTCGTTCCCCCTCTGGAGCTAATAAGGAACTGACCGCTGACAAGTCTGGGACAGGAGGAGGACTAGGATCAGTGTTTGGAGCCTGTGACCCTGTATGCTCTACACCTTGCACTCTGCAGGTGATAAACCGGTTGCGAGGGGGTGGTGGTGGGGGAGTGAGAAAATCTGCACGGACAGAAGCATGCAAACTCCAAGGGGAGGAATGGAACCGTAAAGGGACATTTATTAACAAACCAGCACAAGGTTGGCTGCACCCTGATGACAGACTACAAGGGCCTGGGGTTTCCTATATTGTACGGGTAAGTGGTTTTAGATGCAAATCTACTCAACGGTGAATTCCATTTCATATCGTTCCAAATTAATCAATTTGAAAACAATGGGCAGTGTGCTGAAAGAGCTTCCAGGTAGCTTGATAAGCCAACTCCAATAGTATTCAAAAATAATGCAAGCTCTGAATACCATAAGAATGTTTTATACAAACATGTTGGGGCCTTTCAATAGCAAAATATAACTTCTTCTATCCTAAAAAGGCCTACAGGTTGCTGAGTGATACGCCCTTATGGTTCAACGTCTTTAGAGAGCAGTGCTAGCAAGAGATGTTGTATTCTGCGTTCTGATTGACCCACTCTTCCCTTCCTTGTTCAGATTGGTAGAAATGCTGATGCGATGAGTTCTTCTTTCTTTTGCCTTGCATTGATTGGCTAAAGGCTCCTTTGTTTTGAAGAGCCAAGGGTAGGGCTGGTGTCTTACTGGAAACTGTCATCCAAAACAGCTGTAGCATGACCTCACAGACAAAGCACACAAACAAAGTTGATACATCCTTATCAGCTATAGTAGTTGCTGGTGTGTTTCTAGAACAATGTAGTGTACAGTATTAGGCTGTCCAATAGAAACATAACAACATCCCTATCTGCTTTCGTTTAAGGTTTTAATCAAGGGGTTACTTCTCATTGTATTTTTCACTTAAGAAGTAATTTATGGGATGTCATAAATGATTTTGTATTTTGAATATGCAGTATAATGCCGTTATGAACTACTTTATACCCAGCACTAAAATGCATGGCATACTTTGGAAATGAAAAGTAAAAGGAGAGGACAGCCACTTGTTCTGCATTTTTGCTGTGTAATATGATTATCTCAGTGTCTCCTTTACTGTCATTTACTGTTAGGTGTCATAGGTTCTCAATGGGAGAGATAAATTATTATAAGATTCACGTTATCTGAGGCTCAAACATATCAATATATCTAATATATTTATATATCTGGATTTTTTATATCATGCACTAACTTAGGTGGACATATGTAAACATTATTTTCATTTATACTTCTTCACTTGTTGAATTCATCACTTACCCTATTTTTATTTTGTTTTTTTAACAAATTGAAACTGCTTATGAAAGCTAGTTAGATAGCCAGACAGACTGACAGACAGTTGGCATGAACTGTACAGGAGTGCAAACCAATTACTAAAGCATCTTTCTAGGTGGACATTAGGTGGCCCTGATGCGGGTTTGAGTCAATGCTGTTAACCTAACCACATTGGGACAGTTCTCTAATATACATACTGTTCATGGATCATGTTCTACTAAAATAATGATTTCATGCAAATAAGGCTGGGGAGCCCAGTGCAGACTGAGGGTCTAGAAAGGGCCACATCCATTGCACGTGTCCCAAGCTGAACATTCAATGCCTAAGTAAGTCTAAGTAATATACTTTAATGTTACAGTAAATAATAAACTATGAATTTGTCTATAGTTTTGCTCTGTGTTCTGTGAATTTACACACACACAAATGTATAAACATAAGCATCATGTATAACCTGTTTATAAACAATGCTTGGCAATGTCATCAGTTATAATTTGTGCTTAATAATCTCACAAACATCTTATTTGGGAAGGCTACTTGGAATGAATTGCCTGGTGCCAACTGACACTGTTCTACCAAGATGGTGGACTGGGACTCCTGGATCTGTATTTATACTACATAGCTGCCCAGAACTTCATTATGTTCTATGTCAAATAGGACAATGTCTAATATTTGGAGGCACCTTGTGGTGATGGTGACCCTATTGAAAGCATAGGTCCAGACACTTCACCTTTATTCACTGAAATGTCCAATATTAACACCTACTTAAACTCCCAATATGGGCAACTCTTTATACTCCCACTACTATGCTGACTACTATACTATACTGAAAACAGAAAACACTTTGGTCCACTATCTTGTCTAAACTGACCTCCATGTTATATAAACTTCAGTTGTAGTCCACTCCCTCTTCCCTACAGGCAGCATATAACAAATGGTTAAAATATCTTCCAGACTTACCTGAGGAGAAGTATCATTAGGCATCAGAGCATATTATTATCTCATCTCTAATAAAGTTGAACTTATGCAGTTCAAATGTTACATTTCACCACTTTTATAATACTCCCATAAAAGTGAGCTCTATGGGATGCAACCCAGTCGCATATGTGGTTTAGAGGGTGGAGATTTCACATAGTGTCCACAAATGGTTCAGTTTTGGCCTGCAGTCACTGGCCTTCTATCTCTAAAATTAGCCTTTCTGAATGCTTTATAACCACAAGTGTGCATATTTTGTATTGTGGATGACATAGTCTCTACAAATATTGTGCAATAACCAGGTACAGAACTCTATCATTCTATGCTAGGCTTGCAAGGACATGAATGGGCCAATCTTTAGGTTATCAAACCCTGCCTCTTATTACATTTACTGTGATTGCTGCTGATTTGAAAAACTGGTGTATTTGGAGTACTTGACAGAGGCTCAGTTTTAAGGTCAAGTAACATGGAGACCCATGTCTGACTATTATGAATTATGTCTTCTATTTGAAACAAAACATGTTATAAATGTTAGGGGGCACATTTATCAAGGGTCGAATATCGAGGGTTAATCAACCCTCGAATTGGAGCCTCAAATTTAAATCCTTCGAATTGGAATATCGAATTTGAAGGATTTAGCGCAAATCCTTCGATCAATCAATCGAATTGAAAATCATTCGATGGAAGAAAAATCCTTTGATCGATCACTTAAAATCGTTCGAATCGTTTGTTTCGAAGGATTTTAAGTGATCGATCGAATAATTTTTCTTCGATCAAATATAAGGTTAGAAAAGTGCTGCATAGGCTAACATTGTACCTTGGTAGGTTTAAACTGCCAAAGTATGTATTCAAAGTTTTTTTTAAAGAGACAGTACTTTGAATGGTCGAATAGACAAACGATTTTTAGTTTGAATCGTTCGAAACGAAGTCGAAGGTCGTAGTTGCCTATACGAAGTACCCAAAAAAATACTTCGAAATTCGAAGTTTTTTTTCATTCGAATTCTTCACTCGAGCTTAGTAAATGTGCCCCTAAGTGTGAATATTATGATTGCTTACCTAGATGTATTTTGTAGTCCACTGTACCAAAACTTGATTTACTATATGTGTTTCCTTTTATTTGTTTTGTGTGCTCTTCTTGTTCTGTTTAAAAATGCCACTAGTGTCATATGAATCAGTTTCTCTCTCCAGTGAGAGTCGAAAAAAAAAAAATGTAAATAAAAAAATAATGATTTGCAAAAGTCCCTAGAGTGCAACAGCATTTCTATAATCTATATATATATATATATATATATTTATTTATATACACACAAACAAAAAGATAAGAGTAAGAGAGAGCACTTAAACCAAGTGCCCTGCTCCTGCCATAAAGGTACTGAGCAGCACAGTGCATTTGCTTACATTTATTGAGCAATGTTTTGGTCACTGCTGAAGGACTGAAATATCAGCTAAAAATCATTTGTTTTATTGTACTATAAAAATCATGTTTGAAAGTGTGTCATTTCGTCTATATATAGACTGCATATTAGAGTGCAAATCTTACTTAGGAGGATGCTTCGGCACAGGTAGGGGCTGATATATGTGATAGGTGGAAAGGCTTCATCAATCTTGAGTTATGAGCTCCATATAAAGAATTAAAAACATTTTATAACTTGCATTCCCCCGTACATTGTATTAGATATAGTGTTGTAGTAGTTCTTCTAACAACTAATGCAGGTTACTAAGGGAGTGTATGCTGAAATGGTCATAAATAATAAAGCAAGTAAAATTGGAGCCACTTTCCAGCCTCGTTCTGGGATGAGTAGCTAACCCAAGGGAATGGCCTCCTTCTGTCCTGCTTAATTAAATCCATTCTACCAGAAGACTGAAAGAAAAAGAAAAGTGAATGTAAAATGGGTGAGGGCTATAGTATTCTTATTTGTGGAATATATGCTATATTTCTGGATAAATGTAATACATTATCATTTGTATCAATCCCTCCCCTAGTGGTGCTTATAGTCTAGAGTCCATATTATGCACACTAGACAGGGGTCCCCAATATTTTTATTTTTTTATCTACGAGCCAGATTTAAATATGAAATACTTGCATGAAAAAAGTTCCTGGGGATGCCAAATATGCTATGTGATTTGCTATTGCTAGCCACTATGTGGACTGGCAGCCTACAAGAGGATCAGTTTTTCAGTACACCTCTTTTTTATGCAACCAAAACTTGTATCCAAACCAGGAATTCAGAAATAAGCATCAGGTTTAAGGCAACTGGGAGCAACATCCAAGGGGTTGGTGAGCAACATGTTGCTCATGAGCCACTAGTTGAGTATCACTGCACTAGGGGAAATCTCATTAGGGGCTGTGGGAGGAAATGTATTCACCTGCAGGGAGAAGAAAACTCAATTCCTTAATGAACTGGTTGAACCCATTACCCTACAGACCACCAGACTTTTTCTTCCCAAATTGCCTTCACATTAGAGGAAACTAAGCAATCTCTGCTAAATAACATGACATAAAAACATTGCAATGGTCAGTAATTAGAATAATAATGTATATTTACTGCTAATAACGACAATATTGGTCTTTGTAACCATAACAATTCACGACACCAAAAGTCTGCAGGATAAATACATGAAGCTGTGCCTGGACATCCCATGAATACAGTTTGTGGTTGCAAGCCCATGCAGATATTACTGTTATATACATTTTTACTTTGCCTATAATGAAACATGTGTAACTCTTGTAATGCAACCATTTCTCTCCAAGTTAATCTCAAGATAGATCCAATATGCATGATTCAGTAATTGCATGGAGTTAAACATAGCACTGCATACACACTGCACGCTCTACCTTTCTAAAGGAAAATTAAAAAGGAAACGTGAAAGTAAAACAAAGGAAAAATGTGAACACAGTCTACAGAATGACAGCTTTGTATCCTTTGTTTGCATATCCTTTGTTTGTATATCTTTGTTAAATTCTTGATGAAGAATTACCTAATATGTTTAGCAAACACAAGCATTGTTAGTGCAGATCTAAAAATCTTCTGTATTAAATGGCCTCTATACATTTTCTATACAGGAATAGGATTCATTATCCAGGAACTTGGGGTTTTCTGGATAAGGGATCTTTCTGTAATTTTAATCATACCTTAAGTCTGCAAAAATAATTTATACATGAAATAAACCCAATAGGAATGTTTTGTCAACTATATGGATTCATGCAGCTTAGTTGGCATCAAGTGCAAGGAACTATTTTAATATTACAAACATTTTAATTAGGTTAAATAAAACACTATGGGGGGAATTCACAAAAGTGTCGGTAAAAAAAGTAACCCAGAAGTGGCGGTCGACAAATTTGTAAAATGTCGTACGAACGGCAAATTCACAAAGGCAGATGTTACCATCTCTGAATGTCTCGTAAGTCTGACAATTTTCTAAAATGTCGTATATCTTTTCATCGTACAAACGACATTTACCAAGACTTTTTAAACGACAATTTGGGGGGAATTCACAAAAGTGTCGGGAACAAAAAAATGTCTTTAAAATGTTGTAGAAAGTGTCGTAGCAACAGCCGACAAATTCACAGAGCATTCCTCCGCCAATTTTCCGACATGTGCAACACTTTTGAATTAGTGTCGTTAAAAGTGGGCGTGGTTTTTTCGGCGCCACTTTTCCCGACATTTTTATGAATTACTCGTAAACTCATTTTTTTTACCGACAATTTTTCAGACACTTTAGGCTCTCCAAAATGAAAATGTCAGTCAAATTGTCGTTTAAAAAGTCTTGGTAAATGTCGTTTGTATGATGAAAAGATATACGACATTTTAGAAAATTGTCAGACTTACGAGACATTCAGAGATGGGAACATCTGCCTTTGTGAATTTGCCGTTCGTACGACATTCTACAAATTTGTCGACCGCCACTTCTGGGTTACTTTTTTTACCGACACTTTTGTGAATTCCCCCCTTTGTCTGACATTTTCATTTTGGAGAGCCTAAAGTGTCTGAAAAATTGTCGGTAAAAAAAAAAAGAGTTTACGAGTAATTCATAAAAATGTCGGGAAAAGTGGCGCCGAAAATACCACGCCCACTTTTAACGACACTAATTAAAAAGTGTCGCACATGTCGGAAAATTGGCGGAGAAATGCTCTGTGAATTTGTCGGCTGTTGCTACGACACTTTCTACGACATTTTAAAGACATTTTTTCGTTTCCGACACTTTTGTGACTTCCCCCCTATGGTGATATTGAGACAAAATAAAAGTGGAGATAAAAGTGTCGGATTTCCCACCAAATTCACAATCCTCTATCTCCACTTTTGTGAATTTGTCTTTTAAACAGTTTTCAGATTTTGTCTTTTGCGTGACATTTTAAAGTCATTTTTTCTGAATTTGTCTTTAGCTTTTACTACACATGTCAGTCAGCCATCAAATCGGATTTTTATGGGGGAGGGGGTTTATTTTACCTAGGAATATTATGCATATTTTTTTTCAGGATAACCTGGGCTTTCTAAATTCCACTTCTGTAACAAGATATAAGGGTCTAAATACAAGAAATGCTATTTTACATAATATTGGTCAAGTGTCTAATTGCTGCTAAAACTTAAAAAAATGTCTGTAAGGCTTTACTTTTCCTTTAGATATTATATTTACTCCAATTGCTAATATTGCCTCATTCTTTAAGCTTAAAGTAGTAAAATAACACAAGTGTGAGTTAAAAACGTTTTACATATTAAATTGTATGAAATACACTTTTTTATGTAATCAGTGTTTTAATTGTTTTGTTAATGATGATTTTACATTAATAGGGTTAGACAGAATTTTGTGCCCTGACTATAAAATGCTAATAATGATAATAATTCCCCAATGGGGCACCTGCAAGAGGTGTGAAATGAAGATTGGCTGAACCAAAGCAGAGCAAATTATCTTAGAATTGATCTGACACATGGGGCAGAGTCAGGACCGCCATCAGAAATCACAGGGCCCCATACGACAAAATTTCCTGGGCCCCCTGGGCTGCGCCCACCGCAAGCCCCACCCCACAGGCCTGCCCCCCACCACACAGTAAAAAAACAAAAAAAATATTGGTGGCTAGGGTTCCTACATGTTTATAAAAAATAAAAAGATATTGGTGGTCAGGGCCCCCCATAAAAAACATTTTTGGCCCGGGCCCCCCCATTAAAAAATATTGGTGGCTAGGACCCCACATGAGAAAAAAGAATTGGTGACCAAAATTGGTGGCCAGGGCCCCCACATTATAAGAAAATTGGTGGCCAGGGCCCCTTAAACGTCCATACCTTCCCGAAGTCAGCAGCTCTCAGAAAGATGGGGGGCCCGGATAATCAAGTAAGTGTGGCGTGGCAGGGCCCCCCTTACCCTCGGGCCCCCTACAACTCTCCCCCCTGTCCCCCCTTGATGGCTGCCCTGGGCAGAGTTATACTGAGCTTTACTCCATTTTTAAAATGTCGGGAGAAAATGTTATTTAAAATATTGTTTTTGCGCTATTTTTATGTGGTTTGAAAGACAAATTCATAAAAGTGTCTGTAAACTTTCTTTCTCTCACTAAAATATCAAAAGTGGCGGTTGAGTCGGAATTTAGGCGGATTTCTGTTTGTGAATATGGAGAAAATATTTTACTCTCGTTTACCACCACTCTAACTCCAAAAATGGCCTCCTTCAATTTTGTGAATTTCCCCCTATGGGAGATGATGGCCTTCCCATAATTCAGATAATGGGTGTCTGGATAAGGGATCCAATGCCCGCATTTCATTTGGTGAAGGAAAACATTAAAAAGCATACATAGGCGCAAATTCACTAAGCGCCGAAGCACCGAACGCTAGCGTTAATTCGCTAGCGTTTGGCATTTTTCACTAGTGCGCAAATTCACTAACGAACGTTGGCGTAATTTCGCTAGTGTTACTTCGCACCCTTACACCAGGCAAATTTTCGCTAGCGACATAACTACGCAAATTCACTAACTTGCGCAGTGTACTGAACGCTACCTTTTACGCTAGACTTCCTTCGCCACCTCAGACCTGGCGAAGCGCAATAGAGTAGATAGGGATTGTTTAAAAAAAAGTCAAAATTTTTTCTAAGTCCCAAAAAACGCTGGCATGTTTTCTACATGATGGGTGATAGGCTGAAAAAGATCGAAAATTTTTTTGGGGCTACCCTCCTTCCCCCCTACATTTCCTGACTCATGGCAACTTACCTAGACAGTGGGCACATGAGTAGGGCAAAATAAAATTGTTATTTGCTAATTTGAAGGTTTTCTAGGCATTTGAAGTGGTGATACGTGTTCCTCCATTGAAATTTGAATTTCGCGCCATATGTAAATGAACCATCGCTAGCGAAACTTCACTTCGCTTGGCGAATTAACGCTAGCGCAACTTCGAAAACTTACGCTACCCCTGTGCGCAACTTCGGATTTTAGTGAATTTGCGGAGCGCTGGCGAAAATACGCCCAGCGAAGTTTTGCGAAGTGTGGCGAAGTGCGGCAAAGTTGCGCCTGGCGCAACTTCGCATCTTAGTGAATTTGCCCCATAATGTTTTTAATGTATTCATCCCCTTAGCTTCTATGATAGTGTCACTAACTCTACCAGCAGAGGTTTAATTTGAAAAAACTGGACTTTCGTAGTGACCTGACAAATTTTCACAAATTACAATGGAAGGCAATTGCAGTCCAATATTTTTTTCTGTGTTTCAGTGGGGTTTTATGATACTCTTCAATATTTAGGGTGTTTTTTTACTAAACTCGTTTTTCTTCTTGTCCAGGTTTTTTGGCCAAAAGCTCGAATTTTAGAGGAAAAAAAAACTTACATTTTTCGAGATTTATTATACCCTGAAGCTGCAAAAAGTTAGAATCTGAAAATCCACCATCTTAAACCTGTTGGGGTCCACTATAAGTCATTGGGAGATGTCTCTTTTCCAATTTGAGGATATCGTGATCTGCACTGGCTTTTGTCCGATAATCCGAAAAATATGGGGTTTTCAGGGCGATATTCTGACAAAAATTGAGTGATTTGAGAGTTAAATCACAAAAAATTGTATGATTCAGTTTTCAGTCGATTTTATTACGTTTTTTTACCAACCCGACTTTTTGAGTTTTGTTATGCAAATAACCCTCTGAAAGTTTGTGTCGATATCTAGTTTATCTTATATAAAAGAGGTTTTTCTTCATTGTATTCTACACTTCTGCAACCATTGGTAAACTGCAGCTTATTTAAATAAACTATAGTAGTATTTGTGAAGCAAGCATGCAAATTTTTAATGGTAGCACATTCTATTTCAATTCATATAAAACACTTAAATATTTTGGTGTTTCTTTTTGTTTAGCAGTTTGTTGACGTTTTAAGCTTACTGAATGTCTTTCATATAGTACCAGGCCACCTAAAATAATGCATACACCATTGTTTTGACTACACAGACAAGATCCACACCAGTTTATGGGCATGACTGCCTTTAAATAGCATCAGTTAATTGGTCCCTTTCCAACTGCATTGATTTTTTTGATGATTGCCCATTAGTCAGTCTAGAGCTCTTCACATGTCGGCCCTTGTCACTGCATCTGATCACTTTGTGGGCATCAATGTCTCTGTCTGTCACTCTTATTCATTTGAAGCTTTTATGTGCGTCTTTGTGACATTTATCTTTCTGTCTTTCTGTTTCGGTATTTAGTACTGCCTAAAACATTTAATTATTGTATTACTACATTCAATATTCTGTATTCAGTCTGTTTGTTATTTTACCACTGCTGTACTGTGCTCTACAATCCAACTATATCAAGTTTCTCTTGTTCTCTGCCCCCTTTATAGTACATGGGCTGCATTGAAGTTCTGCGATCCATGAGATCTCTAGATTTTAACACACGGACCCAGGTGACAAGGTGAGTGATGAGTGCAGCTCAAATCTTTAAACAGAAACAACTAAATAAAGCATGCTTGTGCATAGATATCAACTCTTACAGACACACATTTATTGGTCTCGTTTACTAAATGCCTGTGCTCTGCATCACAGGGAGGCAATCAACAGACTGTATGAGACTGTTCCTGGTGTTAGAGGAACATGGAAGAAAAAGGTGAGTGAACTGATTTGTGATTTTCAAAAATCCAGCTGTGAAGGGTTTAAAGTATGTACCAAGACATACAGAATTCTGGTACTCCTCACTATAAAACTCCATGGCCTCTTCTGTAAGAAGCTCAGCATATTATATTCTTTTTCTTTCAATCTAGGCTCCCAATAAGGCCTTGGCATCCATCTTGGGCCGCAGTAATCTCCGCTTTGCTGGAATAAGTATTGCTGTCAATATATCAATTGAGGGACTGAATTTAAGTATTCCGACCACTCGGCAGGTGAGAATTTTAAAATTGGTGGTAATTACTACAATATACATAATCCACAGGATACATATAGGCACAGGCAAACCATTAGACATGGATCCACAGAAAAAGCTATTATTAACTGCCCCACTTCAAGTGATACTGACACTAAAAATTTTCTTTTGAAAATATTAATCTACATTAAAAGTTACCTATAGGTCATGTTGATCGTTTTTCACTGATAGTTCTGCTTTTGTAAGTAATTGTCACTTGAAGTTCCTAAACCTGACTGTTTTGTCAACCTGACTGTCCTTTCTCAAACTGACAGTTTGGCTGCACAAATATGGCAGCCCCCTCATAGAGGAACATGGGGATAAAAAAGGTAATGTAAAAGCATCAGGCAAATACTTTATGGCAAAATTATAAATAGCATTCAAAGACAATGTTATTATAGATAATAAAAAAGGTTATTTTCTGATGTCAGTATCTCTTTAAGCTGGCCATACATTGAAAGATCCACTTGTTTGGCAAGGTCGCCAAATGAGTGTCTCTTTCCTCAATATGTCCACCTTGCGGTGGACAATGTTGTGCTGATCACAATGACAAGTATACAGGCCGTTAGGTGAGGACCATATAAACAAGCTGATGCTGTCATCACCCCAACAAAGATTTTTTAAACTTCATATCTACTGAATTTCAGCCAAATATGGGTTGGGAAGGCCTGTCGGAGTGCCCCACATATGGGCAGATAAGCTGCCGACTTGGACTGAAAGAGCAGAATCAGCAGCTAAAATCTGTCTGTGTATGTTCACCTAGGCATACCTTTTTCACCACTAAAATTGAGTGATGCTGAAATAATGACCTCTCCTTCTTCACACAACCTAGAATTTAGTAAAACCTTAGCACTGTAATGGCACACTTTTGTCACACTTTGTTAAATACATTACCAAACATCTATCTACTGACCATGCAGCTGATAAATGTCCTGCAGTCAAACTCTCATCTAGAGCAAACTCCTTTGTGTGTGTTTTGTTTTTATTAGAGCTCCATAGAGCCCTATTGTTCCAGTATCACATTACAGTAGCCAGCAACTAAGTTGTTCTATCTCATTACACTGGTAAGCACAGGAGAGTAATATTACCATTATTATTTTTAGTACATCATCAGAATTCTAATGTTTGACTTTTTGTTACACGAATAAAGTGAATGTGATATTTTTTTTCTGCGTGTTACATGCCTGGTTCTTTTTAACCTTTCCTTGTCCTGATTTGCATATTCAAATTAGGGTTGGGATTTGGGTTCGGGATTCACAAGTAGGAAGTACGTGTTTATGAAAATTATTTTTTTTTTGCAGGTAATTGCCAATCACCATATGCAGGCCATATCCTTTGCCTCTGGTGGAGATGCAGTAAGTATAGTAGAAGTGTTCTGCTTGGCTCGTATCCTGCTTATCCTATGTACTGACACAACTCTTTCCTCTCATAGGACGCAACCGATTATGTGGCATATGTGGCCAAGGACCCTATAAATCAGCGAGGTAATGAGATGCCCTTTATTATGTCTTTGATGTAACGAAAATAACCTCATATCAATTAAATATTCTTCATTGTTTCTGAAATAATCAAGTTTATATTATCTATTCCTCTCTCAGCATCTGTTTCTCTTCATTCTGTCTTCATGCAGCAGTTGGGTGTCAGATGAATGATCCAATTTATCTTATAGGGGGACTCCCATTCCTAGCAGATGAATTAGAGCTCACTCAAAAAACTGATTCCATTACAAACAAAATAAATGCATTTTGCACAAATTCTGCATGTAGAGAGACAGTATTTCAGGTGATTTTAATACAGTACACTCTAATACATCTTCTAGGCAAAAGGAGCCCTCTATAAGATATATTAATTCGTCTGACACCCATTATTTCAGAAACATTACAGAATATTTAATTGATTGTATTTAGAAAGTTTCTTATTTCAGTATGCTGAAGCTAATATTAATTAGCTTAATTAATTTAATTGATAGTTATAGTTCCCCTTTAAGGGGAATATAAGAGTTATAATTGTGCCTCGACAGTGAAAACCAGGAGGGTCATTGTTAATGATGGGAAAATAATTATCCATGACCAATTCTGACTTCAGTACTACTGAAAACGTTCTTCAACACTGGCCTATATAAGAATGTTCATAATCTGTCGCTGTTGTTGTTATAGGCAATGTGTATTATTGTTGTATTGTAATAATCCTCAGCCCTAAAGGAGATTAATTTGCATAAAGGGTTTATAATTATCCCCTGACTGGTCTATTTAGCTTATTGCTATCAGAAAGCTGTCAACTCATCATTTTACTCAGATGAACCCCTCAGGCAGATAGAAGTCTAAGTGAATAATTTCTTAGCTTTAAAAAGGGTGGGGGTATATTTAAAACCAAGATGAATAATTTAGGATGATGATGTAGAGCAGAATCCCTGTTATCAAAAGAAAACCATTATATTTGAATATAAGATTTCTGGTCTGATCTTCTCATTCGGCTTGGTTGGTTACTGATCCTTGTACAATTTTCATTATTATACAGTTAATTACACTATTTGCTGCTATCCTGTGGTCTTCTGATATTTGGAAAACCATGCCTATACATTGTGTGGCCAACATCTTATGATTACCCACTATTCCCTTCTTCGCCCATACTCCACACCATTTGTGGACATCGTTTCAGTGTGTTAATGTTTGTTCTTATCTCTCACACCACCCTTGCCTCTCCTATTTTAAACCATCCTGCCTACCCATTGGTCCCCTTGTTATCCCAAATTCCACCCTACCATTATCCACAGCCTGTCACATTCTGGAGTGTTGTGAGGGGTTGGCTCAGAGTGTGATCAGCACTGTAGGACAAGCCTTTGAGTTGAGGTTCAAACAGTACCTGCACAGTCCCCCAAAAGTGGCAGCACCCCCAGACAGGTATGACAGAAAAACCTCCCTTATTGGTTTTAACGCATTTTTATTTTTTTTTATCTAAGACCTGTTATTCAGTAATAAAGTTTATGATTTTAATAGGGTAATTCGCATGTGCGCCTTATGAGGTTCAGTTTGCAAATTTTAAAGTAGGCGTTTATGTATCTAATTAAAAGATATCCATTACTTTCTGCATAGATTCTGTGATATCTTTTTCAGAAACCTGTTCCAGCTCATAGGACTTGCCGTCTGCTTCAACATAGCTTAAAAAAAATTGACAACAGATGGAGGTGCTTGCCCTTTGCCTCTTTCCTTATTTACCATTTGATGTTTGATTTTCTGCACTACTTTACGCATTTGCTTGCTTAACATATGTCCAGAATTCACAAATCACTTTTTTTTAACTTGAAGGGGAACTCCAGCTTCCAAACCAATTTGATAAAGAGGCCCACATAACGCCTTATATACCCATCACAGTTACCTGTTTCTTTAAAAAGTATGAATAAATTACATTTTCTATGCTGCAATACAGCTGGTTAAGAGTTCTTCTCTTTCTGCGTCATTTGAAATCCTGGCAGAGAAGGAGGGACTAAACACTGATGTTACAAATTGTAACAACTTCTCCACAGCTGACAGACAGCATGAAGGAACTACATAACCCACAATGCATTGCGCTGTGATGTTCCTTTCCCTATTGAAATCACATGCACAGGGAATTGTGGGGTTTGGAGGATGCAGGCTGAGGACAGCTGGCTGTTTATACAAAGTAACAGTAGTCAGCCAGCTCAGCAAAGTAGTCAGAAAGATCAGCAGAAGAGCAGGGGGCTAGGCTTAGGAAAATGTCAGAAACCATTAAAAATCATGCAAAGTCTGCATATTTTTTAATTGAATACTATAATAGGTGTGCGTACTATTTGTTCTGCATGTTGGTTTCAAAAGTTGAAACATCTCACAGGGAACACTTCTTAACTGAAACCTAACCCATAATATATTGTGTAGACTGGGAATGCTAAAATGCCTCAGTTTCTACAGTTTTATGCAATTTCCCATCAATGTACAGCTGGTGGAGCTGCTCAGATCTGTAGCAGGATGGAGATGCAGTTTGCCAAGTTTTCTCTCCTTAGCATAAATAACCACGGTGCTATTTTTTCATATTGTATGCAAATATACAAGCTTGTATTTAGGAGCAGGGATGGGTGTAAATTTGAGAACAGAAAAAATGCATTTCAAACTGTTTTGCTAAACTAAAGAACATCTTGAAACACAGCTGAAATTACTTTATACTCAGTGTCGGACTGTCCCACCAGGATACCAGGAAAACTCTCGGTGGGCCCAGAGGAGGAATAATAGTTTGGAAAGTGGGCCCATGGTCACGGATTACCGGTGGGCCCACCATCTGAAGTTTTCTGGTGGGCCCCTGGCATTCCAGTCCGACACTGTTTATACTGTCCAGTAGGATCTGATTCTGGCCCAAGCCCAGGTATGGGACCTGTTATCCATAATGCTCGAGACCTGGGGTTTTCTGGATCTTTCTGTAATTTGGATCTCCATAGTTTGTCCACTAAAAACATTTAAACATGAAGTAAACCCAATAGGCTTATTTTGCCTCCAGTAAGGATTAATTATATCTTAGTTAGGATGTTATTTTTAGTTAACGGCTAATTATGTGCAGTGTTTTACACAAAACATTCAAAGCATAGTAAATCTGTGAATACTAGTATTTACAATTTCATTAAAGGGGAATGTGTATTTACTGGTCTGTTTTTTTAAAGCAAATATTTGGTTGCCTTTGAGATGTTTCCAGTCCTGTCTTTATACTTAAATCTTTGTATTGTGCCTTTACACATACTGTTGAATTTACAACCTTAATTAAGCACTCATTATAAGTGTTCTGCAATAATTCAGTAGACCTGCAATATATATATAAATATATACAACAAGCCAAATTACATTTTAATGTGCAGCTAGAAAATATATATTTTTAATAAAGGCTGGTTGTGAAAACAGGATATTTAAGTTAATGACACGTTTTCTTTTTATGGGGAGTCATTCTGGAAAGAGAAAATTGTCTGTACATATTGAAACAGTACATTTCATAGGTCTCTGCTTTTATAATAGCTGCTGTTTACAGTAATCATGTGACACTGATCTAATAAACAGCTAGTTTGACTGTGTTCTGGTTTTTCTCATACATACCCTCGTCATTCATTACCTCTTTTCCTGGGCAGCTACGTCATTTCAAGCACATTTATTTCTATTAGCATGGAGCACATTCACATGGAAGATCTCCCTATGCAGTTTATAACCTCTGAAGTTTTATTCCCATTAAACTCACAGGGTTCAATAAAGTTTATTCAGTCATTACTATAATGACTTAAAAACAAAAACTCTGGTGAAAATATTGCTGTGTTAAATATTAGGCCTGCCATCAAGAATGTTTCATCTATCACACATCTCCAAATAGATTGCTTGTGGGGGCAGAAGAGCCAGCAAGGGGTGGAGAAGCAGAGCAGGAACACAATTATTACAACAGCATCCCTGGCAAAGAACCCCCACTGGGGGGGTTGCAAGACAGTCGAAAAAGGGAGACAGGAGCCTCAGGACAGCTTTCCAACCATATGACGATAAATGGGCAGTGGTCTCAGGTAGGCATTATGTATCCTCCATTCTGTATTTCATCATTATAAGTATGTGCAATAATTCAAGAGTCATGTGTAAGGAAAATCAAAGATTAATGCCTTTATTCAAATAAGACCAAATGCGCTAAAATGATATGTCTGTAAATTGGTATTTTAAATAGTGTACAGTTTTCCCTATTTTTATACCGATGATTGCTCCCTTTTTCAGGTTGGATCTCCAGCTAGAAAGCCTCCTAAATCACACTCTGGTTCTCAGTGGGACCTTGAGGACCAAGGTTGGTTTAGTAGAAATGATGGATTGTTGGTAGCTTTGAATAAGCCTCAGTGAGTTTATTTCTGAATTTCTGCTATCACAGCACAGGCCAGTGATGGGCTTCCACTGACAAATGGACAGGCCTTTGGTGTCCGTGACTATGAAGAACACATGTATGTAAATACACAGAACCTTGATGGTCTTGGTGCAGACAAGGAACCATACATGATTCCAGAGGATAGTCCCAAGAAGGATCTCTTTGACATGAGTATGTGTATTGGGAAGGAGGGATCTTAGCATTTTCAATACCTGAAATTAAAACTTGATTATTCATTGGGCATGATGGTTAACTCTATAATGAAGGACCATTGTAGCATGATCTGGGTCTTTAGGCAGGGTGTGGGGTTTAATTTTAAGGGGTGGGTAACTTTTAGTATGTTATAGAATGGCTAATTCTATTCAACTTACAATTGGCCTTCATTTATTTTTTTTATAGTTTTTGAATTATTTGCCATCTTCTGACTGTCTCCAGCTTTCAAATGGGGGTCACTGACCCCATCTAAAACAAATGTTCTGTAAGGTTTCAAATGTATTGCTATAGCTACTTTTTAGTACACTCCTTTCTATTCTGGTCCTCTTCTGTCCATATTCCAGTCAGTTATTTAAAATCAGTGCATGGTTGCTAGGGTAACTTGGACCCTAGCACCAGATTGCTGAAATTGTAAAATGGAGAGCTGCTGAATAAAAAACCAAATGACTTAAAACCACAAATAATAAAACATGAAATTGCAAATTGTCTCAAAATATCACTCTCTACATGAGACTAAAAGTTAATTTAAAAATGAATAACCCATTTAATAACCCATCCAAGCTGATTTATCATTGCTCTGTAATTTTTACCATGTGCTAATGATAGTTGATAAAATATTGGCTTTAAGATTCAACAGAAACTAATTGTCAGACTCCTGTCACCCTGCATGTTGTTGGGAGCAAGGATTTACAGTAAATTGGTGATAGTACTCAGTGCTGTCACAGTTGGAAAGTAAATACAAGAGGTCGACTGCACTCAACCCATTATCAATATATTTAAGACACTGAGACATTTTGTGCATACAGCTACTAAAAAATGCCTCACCCTTTAAACAAAACAGGGATTGTTTGTCCATATATTGCAATATATTTAAGCTGGTCAACTACTTCAAAGTCATCTTAAATCTGGCCAGTCCTACGCTTAATTTTCATCATACATTTTACACAGGGGCTAAATTTTACCTGCAACTCCCAAACATGGTTGCCCTTTTATTGGTATAGACTATAAATGTATAACATCTATAATAAATCAATAGAATTCTTAATGAATCAGATGAAAATTAAGCGTAGGACTGGCCAGATATGGGATGAATTTAACGTAGTTGGCCAGCATAAATATATTGCAATATATGGACAAACGATCCCTGTTTTGTTTAAAGGGTAAGGCATTTTTCAGTAGCAGTATGCACAAAATGTCTCTTGTCTTAAATATATTGATAATCGGTTGAGTGCAGAGGACTCTGGTATTTGTCTATATGTATTTTGTGGTCACAGCTTCATTGCACACCAGCCTAATGGTTTTAAAAAAACTTTTCCTTGTTTGCTACAGTTGGAAGGTAGCAATGCATATGTACCTTCCAACCTTACTGTATTACCTTTTGTTCTACCACAGTGCAATATGAACACAAGTTTAAATGTCACCAAATTTTATCCTGTGATTTAGAATAAGTCTGTAGTGTATTGCTGTCTTTCTGAACATTTAAACATTTTCAATATTTTGACTATGTCCAACCATTGTTATTTAATTGGATATGGGTTAGACCTGTGGCGATACCACTCACTTTTGATTTGCACTTACAAAAATCTCTGAAAAAGTAAAAGCTGTATTGTGCCCAATGTGACCGCAATCTTATGAAAATTTTTTTTTATATAAATACAGAATGTGAATCATAGTAGATATGCAACTTTAAAACTGCACCCAGGGATTTCCAAAATAACTGTGAAAACTTCTCATCTAATAAAAGCTTTTTTCCAAACATTGCCTAAATCATAGGTTTCAAGATAACAAAGTTGCTACTCTATAACCCAGTTTTCTTATTTATCTCGGTATTCTTCAGGACCATTTGAAGATGCTCTAAAGCTTCATGAGTCTTCCTTATCAGCATCTCAAAGTTTAGAAGATCAATGGCCAAGCCCCCCAACCAGGAGAGCTCCGGTGGCTCCCACAGAGGAACAGTTGAGGGGTGAACCATGGTACCAAGGGAAGATGAGCAGACGGGAGGCTGAAAAGTTGCTACAGCGAGATGGAGATTTCCTAGTTCGCGATAGCATCACAAACCCTGGGCAATATGTCCTAACAGGAATGCACAAAGGGCAACCCAAGCATTTGCTCTTGGTGGATCCAGAGGGTGTGGTAAGAGACTTTTATTTGTTATACATTCACCAAGGAATTGGTGAATATGGCAGTTTTGTTCCCTACGCTAATGGGAATCAGGAATAAGGCATGCAGTCATAGGGCCAGAAAGTCAGTTGGTGTTTATTTAACAGATATGCATGTTGTAAAGGAGTGCAGTCTTGGAGATTGTGAAATGTTTTGCTTGTTGTTTAAGTTTTTTTTATCAAGACATTATTTTGCACAAATTCTTGTCTTGGCAGAACAAAATGTAAGCCAGATCCCACACATTAAAAGGTACAGCAAGTCAATGCAGCTGATTTGGGTTGGTGGTGGTCATTTACTAAACACTGTGAAAATGTGCCTCTAGCACTATAACTTATTATATACATTACTTGAATTTTGAATTTTTCTGGTCTATGTGGTAGAGTGCCAATAATGGGAGTCAGTGTTGACCACTCCTAGTTTGTAAACCACACCCACTTTAAACAACATCCATGTTATCACAAGAACTTTTAAGACCATGTCCACATTAATGGTAGCACACCAAAAAAACTAATTATTGGAGCTCACTATAGGCATATCACCATTACTCATATGTCAAAAAAGTTAAATAAGTTATATTAAGACAAACCCTTAAATGCATATGTCTCATCCTCCCCCTGTGGATAACACAGCAACCCCCAGTACTGTCAGGGAGCCGGGAGCTCCCTCCAGGGAGGTAGTCAGGATCGAGGAGGAAGCCCTCTTGAGGGAGCAAGGTCGCGGTGTCCAAAGGGTTAATTCAAAGAGTAGTCAGGATCCAGGCAAGAGTTCACAGGCAGGCAGAATTTCAGCAAAGTCCAAAGTCCAGGCAAAGGGTCAGGGAATCAATCAGGAACGAGATTTTAGCAAATAAAGCTTTACAGGAAACCCAGGATACTATAAGGAAAGTAGTCCTATACTTGGGCGCCATTCTGGCGTCTAAACTGGCTTTTTATTCAAATTTGGCGCCTTTGTGACGTCATTGACGTCCTTGCGCCAACGTCGGCGCACTGACGTCATCGCGCCGGCGCCGCTTACCCACGTGGCGGCCATGGGCGCCGCCATTTTGGGAGCGACGCCGGCAGGAGAGGACGCGCTGCCCGGAGCTCCTGGGCCTGCTCCAGGCGGCGATCGTTACAAGTACATAAAGAAACCTTAGGGACCACCTTACAACGGTTTACAAGTGTGAACAATGCAGAGCTGTTATAGCCTTAATCTGAGGTGTAAACAATGCAGGGGCCAATTCTGTGGTCAGGCTTTAATATAGGGGTGCAAAAGGTATACTAGTGGGCTGGATGTGGCCTGTGGGCTGCCAGCACTGGTATAGGTAATTGTAAGCAGGTAAGATGATGTGTTTCATATTTCTTACCAGAGCAGTGTCTGAGCCACATGTATCTGGTATAAAACATCAACCAGGGGGGTGCAACTTGAAGTCTTTCTCCACTTTGAGAAAGGCCTTGGGTTGGGCCGAAATGTCAGTCTGTAGCTCTAAAATAAAAAATATTTTTAAATTGTGAGTGCTTTTTGAGGTATTGTGAATATTTAATGATCCTGCACCTAGGCATACTAATCGTTTTGTCGAGAGTGCCGGTATTACGGTGGAATATATATATCTATATATATATATATATATATATATATATCTCTCTCTCTCTCTCTCTATATATATATATATATATATATATATATATATATATATCTATAGGTCTTACAGTATCATATTGGTTTTAGCAGCACAGCAATATGAAAACATTTGTTTAACCAAACAAAAAGGTTTGTCATAATCAGTGTACATTTTAATTACTATGGATCGTGTGCACCAAGGCAGTGGTTATGCTTCTGTAAATACGCACAAGAACTAAAATTATACACAAGGGGAAATGAGCCAACTTCTAAACACATTATTTTGTATCAGTGCCTGCAGCTGTACATTGCCCAATATATAATTCACACAAAAGAAGGTTTGAAAATGCACACCAGGTTATTTGAAAGCTGTAGCACAGTGATTCTTTAAAGATAGATCAGAGCACAAAATGGGTCCCATGTTCTTTACATTCTACATATACCTCAATAATACCTCAAGAAATACCCTACAAATACTATTTAAATAGACAGTAGTGATTTTTTCTAAACCAATTTCTGGGTTACAAAGCTAAATTCCAGACTTTGTGTCCCCACAGAAAAAAGGTTAAGGAACCCTGCTGTAGCATGGCATTGGTCTCACATATATATATTTTTATCTTTTTTTAAGGTTAGGACAAAAGATGTGCTATTTGAAAGCATCAGTCACCTGATTTCCTATCATTTGCACAATCAGCAACCGATCTTAGCAGCTGAGAGTGAACTGCACCTAAGGCAGGTTGTGCCACGTAAAGTGACATCATAAGAAGGTAAGTTGGTCAGGGGTATGGAGAGAGGAAGTTAGATATAGTTGGAACATGATAGTAGTAACAATGGACTGAAAGACAGCACGGCCCATTTACAAATCTAAGGACAGAGTGCAAAGTGCAACCTGGAAGCAACGTTTTTACCCACAATGCAGTGTTCTCTCATAATTCATTTATAACAGCAGCTGCATGGGGAGTTGCTCTCACCACATATGCGCCCTATGCACCAAAGTTAATGCAAGTGGGGATTCCATTTTCAGAGTTGTGATAGACTTGTGATGGCCGCCTACACACCAATATTACAACTTGAGAAAAATACATGTATTGGTTCAAGAATAAAAGTAATTACTTGCAATGTACACAGTGTAATTTTAAAATAAAAACTATACCATAAAAATCATAAAATCATATAGATCCCTATAAAGAAGCATAAATATGAAGAATATGGAAGGGTACAGAATGCTAAGATGAATGGTATCAGGAAGAAGATATAGAGGCAGATTTGATGGGATGGATGTAAGTGCTAGAACATTTATAAGAACATTTATAAGAACACCCCCTAAATATACATATTTTTCTGGGGTTATGGACAATTTCTGCTTGTTACAAAACAGTACTATTCTATAGTACTATAAATAATATTACTGGAGGGCATAGCGTTTCTTATACAGTAGATCCAGTTATAGGCTAAATTTCTTTTTATATTTCTCTTTGAGGTGGGATAGACGCATTAATGCCATCCAGACATGAAAATATTCTCTGTTACTGATTTTCCATGAAACTTCAGGGATGCAAACAAAACCCTAAAAACAGTTCACCCCTCCAAAACCCAGGATCAGACTGATGGAGTGGAACCTACAATAAAAACAGAGTGGAGCTGCCCCAGACACTGTGATGGAAAGGAGACAGTAGTGGATCCCACTCTCCCACCTGGCCCAGGAGATTCTTATTGCTTCTACTGTTCCCTTATGCTATTTCACCACAAGGGGGAGTCAATAAGCTTGCAGGACAGTTACAGGGAGCAAGAAGGAGGACTGAGTGTTCAACCATTTACTGATTTATTTTGTTTATTAAGACTGCTTTAACTCCTTCTCTAGCCAATGGACTGACAATGTATTGCAGACCAACTTTGCAGAAGCAGGGTTAAATACAAAGTACAAGACATAACTTAGATTTACTCTGAAAAAAATGCATAAACTCTCATTTAAGCATTGTCTGTATATGAAATTTAAGTTCTGCGTGTTCTATTTTTGTTTATTAAAGAGGAGTCTCTCGAGTGGTGCATTGTTGTAAGAGAATGAACACATAGGATATGATTCACTGAATTTAATAATAAACCACATCTCTTTTGTGATCTATTTAGGACCAATGGTTTCTTTTTCACTTTCATCTTTTTTTTTCAGAAATGCAGTGATGCCATCTGTACTACACTCAAGCTCAGAAACACAGATGTGGCTAAGGTAGAGCTTTAGATGGAGGCAAGAGCCTAAAATTTATGGTTTCCAGAATGCCATTTACCCATAACCAATAGGCACACTGGCACAACTTATTTTTTTTGAGGAAGATTCCAAAGACTAACTAACCAGCCACAGTTTAGTAACTTCTCAGCAGGGAACCCTTTATCTACCAGCTGCCCCTGAACAACCAGATGACAAGGATCCATTTTATCCTTTGCAGTCTTGGTTATATAGGAGAGGAAAAATGCATTCTCCCCAAATCTCACTTTAACTGATCTACAGACAAGGCCATCCATAATCTGGGAACCCCCTGCTTTAGAAGAAACAATCCAACATTACTAATTTGCAAAATCTTGGCATCATACCCCTCTTCTTCTGAATCAGTCTTTTGGGCGAATTAGTTAGTTTATCTTAAAAGTGTGGGAAGAGGTATTCACACTATACAGGTATGGGATCTGTTATCCGGAAACTATAAATCTCTGAATTACGGGAAGGCCATCTCCCATAGACTTAATTTTATTCAAATAAACCAAATTTTTAAAATGGATTTTATCTTTCTTGTTAATAACAAAACAGTATCTTGTACTTAAACCAAACTTAGATATAATTAATCCTTACTGGAAGCAAAACAAACCTATTGGGTTTATTCAATAGCTACTTGATTTTTTAATAGATAAGGTATAAACATCCAAATTATGGAAACATCCGTTAAACACAAAACCCCAGTTTCCAAGCATTCTGGATAACAGGTCCCATACCTGTACATCCTTGTTCCACATAACTGTTATAGAGAGGCAAATGAATTTTAACAAAAATGAATATCTGCTTGGCTGCCATACTCAGATGCTTCTCTGCTGCATGAAAACTGACTGACAATATGTCCTATATACCATGACCTGAAGTCCCCAGAATAATGTATATTAAAAAATCTGGATTATATTTGTAGTACTGGTTTAAAACAAGCATATATTTTGCAAAAGGTATTGGCAAATATACTGAACATATGTGATGCTGGGTGATCTATTTTTTATGCTTAGAGAAAAATCTATCTCCAGGGGCCTCCTGCTGTTATATAGTGCAAGCATGGAGCAAAATAACAAAGGGTGATCTCTAAGAAAAAAGAAACAATCAGAAATAAATATGACCTTAGGCTGCAATTAAAGACACAAAATAAAATAAACATAACATTCCCTACTGTAAATTCCCTTGAGAGTTGCATAAATTGTCCCATGGACAGTAGTGTTGTAAAGGATGAAATGTTGTGAACATCCTCACAATGAGTCACAAGTGGCAATGAGTCACACAGAGTCATAACAGGGATTGACAGTCTTTGGTGCTTCAGTAGTTCCAGAACTAAAGCTCCCAGCACGACCACTCCAGCTCCAGCTGTTATCAATTCAAGAGTATGACCCAGTTAGTAAACTAGCTTAACCTCCTGCAAAGCCCATCTGTATACACCTCACCAGGTTCATGGCTGAAATGCTGCATGTGTTTGTAGGAAGAAGCCAGAACATAGGTAATTTGATGAAAGACATAATTAATTATAAACATAGCTTTTTTTTTTACTAACTAGGAGAGTTATTATGTATGCAGGGCATTCCTACTCTACATATTTGAAGAGTAAGGGCTGGCATAATGCAGCTAAATCTGGTCCAGCAGAGAAGTGCCTCTCTACACAATATGCTTGTACTAATCTCCTTGTGCACCAAAAGTAGTGGTACAGGTATAGCCCAGACTTGGTGTGCTTTATCAGTGTGTATTAAAGTGTGTGGTCAGGATTATGCTACTTGTAGTGTGCTGCTGACCCACTCGGCTATACTCCTTCATACTTCTAAATGCTGCCATCTACTGGGCAAGTCATAGCTGTTTCAAGTTACAAAGGAAAGAGGCAATAGCTGCCTGGGTGAATTAATGGACCACTTAGGTGTCCAAATATATATATAGCAACCCACTTAACCATCAAGGTCTCTACACAGGTATGAGACTTAATATCTAGAAAGTTCAGAATCTGGGGTTTTCATATAATGGATCTTCTTCAAGTCTAGTAGAAAATCATGTAACCATTAAATAAAGCCAATAGGCTGATTTTGTGTCTGGTAAGGACTAATTATATCTTAGTTTGGATCAAGCTACTTTTTTATTTTTACAGCGAGAAAGTAAATCATTTTTAAAAATTTGGATACTTGGATCCCTATGTCTTTAAAATGCTGATTAATAAATATACATGTCAGTATATTCCCCTTGTAAGCAAGAAATGTTGCAAAACAAAACCTTTGTGGTTCAACAGAAATGTTGGTGTTGAGGTGGGTAAGAAAAGACTTGCTTTTAAGTTATTTGGGACAGCTGAAATGTTCATCAGGTACAAGGATGCCAATAAATCATGCAAATAAGCTATCAGACAAGCTAAAATTGATATGGAAAAGGATATTGCAGCAAGCAGTAAAAAGAATCAAAAATTATTTTTTAAATATGTAAATAGCAAAACAATTAAGCAGGAAGGGGTGACACCCTTAATATCAGAGGGGGGTTAGCTGGTTGAGAGAACAGAAAAAAAGCTCAGATTCTGAACTGTTATTTTTCATCTGTCTGCACAAATGAGAAACCAGTTAATGAAGATTTCCTTCTAAATAGTCCCAACTTTAGTAATAAAACTAATGATGCATGGTTCACACATGAGGAAATTCAAAAGAGACTAGAACATGTTAAGATAAACAAAGGTCCAGGGCCTGATGGTATTCATCCCAGGGTACTTAGTGAGCTTAGGTTCTGCCAAAACCCTTTACTTAATTTTTTTCATGGTGCAGAGACACTGGCGCTGCTATTCAAAAAGGAATCCCTTTCTCAGCCTCAAAACTATAGGACAGTTAGTTTGACATCAGTGATAGGAAAGGTTTTCAAAGGGTTATTAAGGGATAAGATACTGGACTTCATTGCAAATCATAATACTGTGAGTTTGTATCAGCATGGTTTTAAGTGTAATGGATCTTGCCAGACTAATTTAATTTTTTTTTATGATTTATGAGAAGTTGAGCAGGGACCTTGATTCTGAGATAACAGTGGATGTGATTTACTTAGACTTTGCTAAAGAATTTGATACAGTGCCACACAGAAGGTTACTGGTTAAATTAAGGAATTTTGGCTTGGAACATAGTATTTGTACCTGAAAAGAGAACTGGCTAAAAGATAGATTACAAAGAGTGGTGGTAAATGGAACATTTTCTAGTTGGACCAGTGTTGATAGTAGAGTACTGCAGGACTCAGTACTTGGTCATTTGTATTTCAACCTGTTTATTAATGACCTGGAGGAGGGCATTGAAAGTGCTGTTTTTATCTTTGCTGATGATACAAAAATGTGCAGAACTATATGCAGGATACTGCTACTTTGCAGAGTGATTTGTCTAAATTGTAAAACTGGGCAGCAAACTGGAAAATAAGGTTCAATGTTAATAAATGCAAGGTTATGCACTTTGGCAAAAATAATATAAATGCAATTACACTAAATGGCAGTTTGTTGGGAGTTTCCTTAACTGAGAAGGATCTCAGTATCTCAGTATGACGAGCGCCCGATGGCACTCCACTTCCACGCCACTTGCAAGATGGCGGCACCCAGGGAAAGAAGAAGCCGCATCATAGTGCCAAATTTAAACCTTAAAAGATGGGAAAAGACTATAATCGCTGCCCTTGAATAGGTTCTGTATTATACGTTCCTGGGTGTGCTTATTCTGCTATTATT
Organism: Xenopus petersii; assembly: GCA_038501925.1. NCBI lineage: Eukaryota > Metazoa > Chordata > Amphibia > Anura > Pipidae > Xenopus > Xenopus petersii. The sequence continues at coordinate 118,556,267 of CM076672.1, read as the reverse complement.
GGACTCTTTCCTGATCTTGACCTTGGCTTTCCTTCTGACTATGAACCTTGCTGCCTGTACTAAACGTCTGACTGGATACGACCGTGAACTTTGTTTAACCCTTCGGATACCTTGCTTGGACTTTGTTTACCCTTTTGGCTTCCTCCTTGGTCCCTACTTCTGCATCTGAGACGGTAAGCCCTGACACTCAGATTACAAGTGCCATTCTGTGGCCACTAAAGCAAATAAAGTACTGTTTTACATAAAAAAGAGGATTAACTCAAGGGATGAAAACATAATTTTGCTTCTTTATAGGTCCCTGGTAAGGCCTCATCTGGAGTATGAGTGCAGCTTTGGACTCCAGTCCTTAAGAGGGATATAGATGAGCTGGAGAGAGTGCAGAGACTTTTGGCAGGTAAAGGGTTAAACGTTGCTGATTCTAATATAGCCCGGTATTTCCCATGGCTGTGGGAAAGTACTTTGTGGTGCACTGAACACTGACTCACTCAAAACCAATGCAAGGGTTAGCGAAATGATTTCCCAGCGGTATTTTCCCATGAAATTACTTCTTAGGTAGCTACCTATATATGAATTTCATATTCACCCCTATTACCTCAGTTGAGTAATAAATCACTGAAACTTGTATAGCTTTTAAGGTAATGGATTATCAGGGAGCTTTAGTTTGCCACATGTCTGAGTGAGAATTAGATGCATTCTGATTACTAAAGAATGTGGTAGGAGTTCCTATGCCTGATGTGGCAGCCCCAGTGGACCCAGACCCTACCAGTCCGAAAATGCAAATGCGTATAGTTCTCTAATCAAGGGGTAGCAGCAGGTATGAAACAATGCAGAGGCCCTTGTCAATTCTACAATTATTAACATTATTATTAACATGTATTTATATAGCGTCAACATATTGCGTAGCAGAAGGCAGTGTGTGAAGTGCAAAAAATATAAGCATTGCAACAGTTTTTGCACTTTGCACACTGCTCAGGAGGCGGTGAATCAAAGTTTTGTACAATTGTACAACTGTTATGTGTATGCAGCCTGGATTATGTCATCCAGTATCTGTATTCCATGAATATATGTTGGTTTGTCAGTCAGGCAAGTGCATGGTGCTTTGGCATATGAGGAATCAGAAAAAAAACCCACAACTGCACTTGCAGCACAACAGTAGGAAGGTGGCCAAACCATATGGTCACAAGTCAATAGATCAGATACCCTACAGGACTGGCCTGATTTACCCAATGTGCTTCCCTCTTGCCTGGCACTCGCTTCATTAAACCTTTAATGAACAGTGTATCCCAATGCTTTATAAAGCAACACAACCCTTACAATGTATAAGGCTAGGACTGATGCATGTATTGTATAGGGCCAACTGTACTATTATTGCACTGTTTATATGCATGTAACTCCACATATGTCTGCTACTGGTTTCCTCTCTGCCAATATTTGTGGTAGACCCTAGCTCTGCTGTCTACTGTAGAGAGGCCACTGACACATGTTGCGTTTTTTCAGCCAATTTTGCATTTTCTCAACTGCCATTCTTCTGCCATTCTTCTACCAATGGAGAAAACCATCATTTGCCATTAGACAACATGTAAAAGTGTATATAATAATTGTATATGCAGGTGGCAATTTAAATTGAGTAAAAAAATACAAAATATACAGATATGAATCAGTTTATGTGCATATGGAGGAGAATTTTCCTGCACTTTTTAATAATCCACTGATTGATTTCTATAACACCATGCAAAGCACATCTCAATCACTAACCAATTCTCCAGCATATAGGCTTTCAGTTTTTGTTTAAAAAGAAAAAGAACTATATATATGAAAGTTAAATATTGAGGAGCACCAACCATCATTTATAGGAAAATGGTGTGCAGAGTCAGATAATAAATATTAAATCACAGAAAAAAGAAAGAAAAAAGAACTGACCCATATGACTGCACCATCCAATCCACAGCATCCGAGTTTCTTACGTGTAAAGAGATAAATAAAACGTAAAACTGGACATTTTTTTAAATTAATGTCCAGTGTTCACACTTAAAAATGGGCTAACCATGGAATACTGATTGACCAGGGCAAGAGGAGTTGGTGCTTTAGGTCAGTACTAATTAGTTATATGTTAGATACCTACTACCGACCTCATTCAGCGTATAGCAAATACAAAGTGTCCCAGTGCTGGGCACAAAACACAATCATTGAAGGATTCACCTCCCGTGCCAACCCCTTCACCCCCTTTGATATCCTTCCCATAGAGTAGCGATCTGGGCGAACTTAGTCAATTGATGTTGTTAACACGATATATAGAGGATTAAATACCCCGTGCCAACCCCTTCACGCACTTCGAGATCCCTCCCATCAAGTGGTGTCCTCAGCACCCTCAAACAATGGCTGTGATGAAGTAGCACCTGTTATCTTAGCGTAACACACCAAATCAGTGTGCCTGAAGCGTGATAAATAACTGCTATTAAAGCTGTCAATCGGATCATGAGATGCCACCAACCCCTTCACTCGTATCTAGTTCCCACCCGATCCGTTTAGTTGAGCCCTTCAAGGTCCCTATCAGTAGTCCTGCCTAACCCGTAACTTAAAAGTGCGCCTGACACGCGTTTCACCTGCCAAGTTGCGGGCTTTGTCAAAGGCATGTGTGAGCTGGTAAAGCACATCTATTTATAGACGCAGGATCCGTTCGGCACCATTTGAATGGGCCTATCAGATCATAATACGTAGCAGAGGGGAGAGAGACATCGTCTGCATAGGGTGTACTGGTCAGCACCTCCCCACTGTATGCACATCACTTGTAATCACTGACAGACTGTGCACTTGTCGGCACTCAACTGTCATTCTGACAGGTATAGCCGACTGCATGTATGTCTGATGCGATCCGCTCTAGAATGAGCGCGCTGCGCAGTCCTAAGAGACTAACATGTGTGTAAAGGACACTTATTAAAGGGTAATTAACCTTACATTATATGGTATGGCAAAATAATGTATCATTTATCCGGTGCAAAGATTAGAATACATTGTTGCAACCTGCTCATTCCAAAAATGCACATTAGATACATGTCACTGTAATGAAATTGCCTGATTAAACTGAAATATTTAAGAAGCCCATATGGATACATTCTTGTTAGTCAGTACGGAATTATTATGTATGCTTCGAGCATTTCAATATTGATACTAGTAACCAGATATGTACAGTAGCTCTCCTATTGTTGCAATAAGTCTAGTGATACTAGTACCAAAATAAATGAATATGCCATCACTGCAAGTGATAGTGAGTACCAGATTGTTATATGAAAACATTCATGGTGATACTTTCGTTCAGTCCATTTGGACTGAGTGCATACAGAACGAATATCCATTCGCTCTCCTTGGATAAGAGGGCTGTTTCCAGATCACCCCCCCTTATTCCAAGGGATACCTGAGAGACCCATTGCTTTCAGGTCTCTGCTCGAATGATTATGATTCGCAAAAAAATGGCGGCTGATCGGTGACAATTTCTTGTCGGCTTTCAATAAATCGAACGCATTATCTATACTATGGACATGCTCCAAGAGTCTCTTTTTGAAGGCTCGATTGGTTTTGCCGACATAAATTTTAGTTAATATGTAAATAATATTATCAGTGTTGCATGTGAAGCTGTGTTTGATTTTTTTTTGTTTCTTACCAAATCTATCCACAAGAAAGTCACGATTACTCATATATTTACAGGCTTTACATCTACCACATGCTGAAGTCCCTGTTCTTGTTAGATGGTCCCGTTTGGAAAAATGACTTCTAACTAGATAGTCTCTTAAATTGCAGTCTGCAGTCTTTTTTCTGTATTTTGTAACTATATGTGTACCCCAAAATCTTACTTTTAAGGCTTATTTTTATACTGAATTAAGGCTGGCATACTCCTTAGTTTGGCACAAACATTGATCACAGGGACAATGAAATAATGAAATAATGGGCAGACAGGTTGCCACAGTATTAATAACCCATAGAAAACAATTAGCAAGTGGAATTTATCGGACTGCTCTTTGAAAGAAAAAATCTTGATTGCTATGGGTTTCTAGTTCAATAGACAACTCCCAATACATTGCCTCTCATCTGAAGTAAATCTCTAGTAAATCATTGTGTTCCAGCTGTGTTAAAAAAGGCGTAAATCCATCAGGTTTATCCATAACAGTCTCGTGATGTTCGGGTTGACCACCAGTTGGGTGGGTTAGGGTTAAAATTTGGCGGGTTAGGGTTGTATGTGGGTCAGACTGTTGAAGTACAGTCCTCCTCTGCTCTCAAAGATTGAAACCAGAGGTGCACACAGAAGGACCATACAGAGCGAGATGCCACAGTTCCTACAATGGCAACATTTTGTGGATTAGGGCTCTTACACACGGGCGTTTGTTTGTGCAGGGAGCGCAGGAGTAGATGCACTAAATTATTGTCAATGGGGCTGTACTCACACAGACGCATATAAGTGCCAATCGCAGGTTGGGACGCAGCATGTTGCATTTTACCTGCGTTTGGCTCGTACATGCGCCTGTGTGAGTACAGCACCATTGACAATAATTCAGTGCGTCGACTCCTGCGGCTGAATGGAAGAAAGTAAAACGCAGGGGAGCACACAAACAAACGCCCGTGTGTAAGAACCCTTAGAGTCAGGTGTGGGTTAAGGTTTGAATCATAAGAACAATTGGCAAAAAAGAGCACAGTAATGATTCCCAATAATATATCTGCAAATACTGTGCATAGGGGTTATAGAAAAACTGTAATTAGAGATGATCCCCCTCAGTTGAAAGATGTATTTTCATATTTATACAATTTATGTATCCAAGAGGTCATTAGATACAGAGTTGATGAATTATCTCAGAGAAATAGGATTGAATGTAGATTGTCTTTTTATATTGCAACTCTTGATGATGCTAAAAGAAAATTCATTCACAAACTTATGGGGAAAGATGAAAATAACTAGTTATTCTCTTTAAAGACTAAGCCCTTTCACTAAATTGCATTGTCTATCTTATCTAAATTTTCTCGACTGAGTCATTAATTTCTATTTCGTAAAGCTTGAGCTATATGGAAAGTACAGGTCTATTTATATCTATATATTTAAATTTGTATTTGTTTTAACTTTTTTTTTTCTTTTTTTGTTTTAATGTGTATGGTTGATATTGTACTAATTCTTTTTGAATTTCATATACATGTTTCTGTATAGCCATATGCTTGTGATTATCAAAAAGCTATGTAAACTATTCATACTTTATTGCAAACTCAATAAAAAGAATTTGAAAAACTGTAACTACACACCAAAGGAAAGTCCCCCCACAACTCTGCACGTATCAATATTATAAAAGGAAATCTTTATTAATTCAATTTAAATGCCAGAATATCATGATACAAAAAATATATAAAAAAACAAATATATAAAAACAATTAAAAATATAAATCCACTCTCCTCCCCTTCCATAGTTAGACCACAATTCAAAATTATTTTACTCAATAGTTCTGAGCAACCCAATTGCTCTCATACCTTAAAGGGATCCTGTCATTGGAAAACATGTTTTTTTTCAAAACGCATCAGTTAATAGTGCTACTCCAGCAGAATTCTGCACTGAAATCCATTTCTCAAAAGAGCAAACAGATTTTTTTATATTAAATTTTGAAATCTGACATGGGGCTAGACATTATGTCAATTTCCCAGCTGCCCCCAGTCATGTGACTTGTGCCTGCACTTTAGGAGAGAAATGCTTTCTGGCAAGCTGCTGTCTCAATGAAACTCAGTGAGACATGGGTTTTTACTACTGAGTGCTGTTCTTAGATCTACCAGGCAGCTGTTATCTTGTGTTAGGCAGCTGATATCTGGTTACCTTCCCATTGTTCTTTTGTTTGGCTGCTGGGGGAAAGAAGGGAGGGGGGTGATATCACTCCATCTTGAAGTACAGCAGTAAGGAGTGATTGAAGTTAATCAGAGCACAAGTCACATGACTTGGGGCAGCTGTGAAATTGACAATATATCTAGCCCCATGTCAGATTTCAAAATTGAATATAAAAAAAATCTGTTTGCTCTTTTGAGAAATGGATCAGTGCAGAATTCTGCTGGAGCAGCACTATTAACTGTTTCATTTTGAAAATTTTTTTTTTCCCATGACAGTATCCCTTTATCACCTAGGTGTATAAAAGCCCTATAATTACCTAGGATTAATTTGATCCTGAAATGCGTTTCCAGCAACCTGCTTTATTAAACTGTCCAGAAGTTTTTTCAAGTTTTTTCATAAAGGCCCTATAGTTAAAATCTACAGGCACCAAATTAGTCAGAGGCTCCCATGCTAAATGCATCAAAAAAAGTATATACTTATCCTATGAAGAATTGAAAGTGCCCAAGCAGATCTGAAGGTAAGGGGAAATATTAGGGAGGAGAGTGCAACACCGCTCCACATAGATAGCTATAACTGTTATAACTATTTACACAAGTTACGTTGTAATCCACTAGATGTTGCTTATCTACAAATATTAATGTGTAAGTTTGTGTAAGTAAGTTTAAAAACCCTAGGACCCTTCCAGAGGTTTTTCTCGCCTATCCCGAGTAACATAACATAGTGAAACAAAATTACCTCCTCAATCACCTTCTATCTACTAAAGCTGCTGAACTGTTTGCCCCAAAATATTCTAACAATTGACTTGTTCATTTTGCATTTCAATTAGTGAATATGTGCTCAGTGGGGACAGGGACACACAACTTGTGACTTTGAGGATTTCCTTTCCCAGATAAGATAAGTTAAAATATCAACATAATGGAGATTTGGATAGGGGTTATTACTACAAACAGGCCCTGGGATCTGACCCAAATGTGCATAGATAATTACATATATTACCACAAAAGAAAAAATGAAAGTGTGGGACCCAATAACCAATCCCACATGCAGAAAGTGAGGGACTAAGATATCCCTTGACTCTGGGGCCACCGGTGATTAGGGTCAGTAAAAAAAAATTCTCTGTAGCAGCTGTGCCTCCAGCTATGCCAATGTTTACACAGGAGCCTTTGTAGTTTCAACACTGTAGCATGAATACCAATAATAATAAGGAAAAATGGTCAGCTTAGGCCCATGAGAGTATAAAGAAGGATTAAGACAGTTTTATAACCCCTGACTGCGATTGTTCTAAGCCTAGGAAGGGGAATCTGTATAAACCTTTCAGATCCCAGAGGGTATACACACATACAGTACTGTATCTCTCCTCAACTCAATTTAAAAGCAAGTAGTTTAAATTTACCTTTACTAAACTGCTTTTTTAAATACAATTATTTCTTTTGGTATTTCCTTTAAATCAATATTTGCTGGCTTTAACCTTAGACTGTTTTGGGGTTATTGTATCTCTGACGTATACATGTCACATTTTTCTTGTAAGAAAAGGACTTTTCCTTTCATCTAACGTGACATTAATCCCTTGCTATGTTCTTCCTGCCTACTACATTGTATAAGCTGTTGCTACTGTTCTGACAAAATGCACCACGCTTTGAACACTGATTTGAAGATGTGTTTCTAATAAAGAGAGTACATAGCAATAAATAGACTCATATGTAATACGTTGCAGTTAATCAGTTGAGGTTAAATCCCTTCCCCTTTCAGTGCTGTATTGAAAAAAAAAAAACGATTCCATGTAATTGCTTAAACCAACATAAACACATCACAATGCTGTAGGACACAATTCCTAATTATTATAGCTTAATGAAAGGTGTCTGTTTAGTTGGGCTCTTTCATTAAATTCCTTTATGGAATCTTTTTTTTTTTTTTGCTGTTTCATTCACTTTCTAATCCTATTTACACACATTCTTAGACCTTGGCTTTTTCTGGTTCTTTATAAACACAGGTAATTATTTTTCATCTTTATAATATCAATTAAAAGGGATAGCCATTAACATGTATAATGGCAGGCCTGTTTTTCCATGCCAAGTTGCAGATCTCTCTAAAGACACAAAGGAAAAATTTCTTAATGCAACTGGTATTGCAGCTCAGAATTGGTCGCCAGTTTAATGGCTTACATTAAAGGTAGAACTCCACAAGCGTTTTTCGTCGGATCGGTACCCGCCGACAAAACACACGTGACAAGTCAGATGGAGACGCAGAGCTTTCTGGATAGTGGATTTCCAGATAACAGATTCCATACTTGTGATCATTTTTGGAAAATTCCAGCATTCATAGAGGACTGCACAGATAGGTCCTATTTAAGAAGAAAGTTTCTATTTTATAACTTTGCTGGGGAATGCTTTCACGAACAACAAACAATTTGTTTATTTCTACAATATTTTCTTCTAAAAGAACAGAACACACTGAAAAACACACTCATATAGCACTAACAACTGTGCCAGCCAAGGTGCCCACTCAGGTCCAATACACAATGGAAAATTATAGCACGTTTACCGTAAAATCTTGTTTTCTGACAGTCATCTGTTGACAGTGAGGACACACAGTTTTTTGGGTAGCACCCATCCATTTATCAAATCACCTCATGGCCTCTGTTTAGCATTGTGTCTCCTCCCTATCAGACAAGTGCAATAAATTACCAGCATAACAAGCATTGTGGAGTGCTGCTGCATTTGTCTTGATAAGATAAGTAATGTCAGTGTCTCCCGAGCAGCTGTTTTTATGGTGCAATCACTGATGCTCTTTAGAGCATTATCACATCTTCTGCATCATTATATGCAGTGAGAGCTCTCCACATGGGAAATACTAAGAACACAATAATCCACAGGGTTGAAGTGTGTGGTCATGAGTCCTATATGGTCCCAATAATTATACAATATTTGTACAATATATCAATAGTCTCTGTATAAAATGTCAACATATTCCACAGAGCTGTACAAGGGACTGGAGGAAGAACATAAAAAGAAAAAACTTACCAAGGTTCATAAGCAAAAAACTGTGTTGCAAATCTTAAAAATAATGCATTCAAGTATTATACAGTAAAAAACAAACAGTACATACTGATATTATTATTTACTTACATTGTTGGCTTTATAGAATACAATACATAGATGGTATTCTTAAGGGGTTAGTTCTTCTTTAAGTTAACCTGCTGGACTTCTTATGAGTAAGTGGCAATAGCCACGAAACGTGTCAAATGTAGTCTTTGTGTGCTCTTCATTTTATTTTAGTATAATGAAATAAAGAAATATTTTTTAACGGCTCCTCTCTTTAACATGGCCTGCTCTTAGCAACTTTTCAATTGGCCTTCATTTTTTAATTATTATAGTTTCTGAATTATTTGCCTTCTTCTTCAGACTTTGCCAGAGCCGAACCTCTTCCTCCAACACCCTCTGCAGTGGTGGGGGACTGCATACACCCCCAATTGCACCCAAGGAGTACATCTATGATGACTACTCCTCCATTCCTTCCAGCTATGCAGTGAGTGGTGGTCGGAGGTGCAATAATCATCTGCACTGATGGTAAACCTTTTTTAACTTATGGGTTCAGACCCAAAAATTTCTCTCCTTGCTATTTAATGTGGGCTCCAATGATCTACCTAAATAAATTTCATATGCTGAGTAATTTTTGGGTTGCAAAGCTAGTTTTTGCTGCTTAATTCGAGTCCATAAAGAAAAAAAACATTATCTCCCATATGTAATAAAAGGCATTAAGTTTGCCCAGGAGCAGTAACCCATAGCAACCAATGAGATGTTTGCTTTCAGACATGTGACCAGGAAATGCTATAGGTTACTGCCTCTGGGAAGACTAAGAGGCACATTTACTAAGGGTCGAATATCGAGGGTTAATTTAGCCTCGATATTCAACCATCAAAGTAAAATCCTTCAACTTCGAATATCAAAGTCGAAGGATTTACCGCAAATACTTTGATCGAACGATCGAAGGAAAAATCGTTCAATCGAGTGATTAAATCCTTCGAATCGAACGATTCTAAGGATTGTAATCCATCGATCTAAGGATTTTCCTTCAATCAAAAAAAGCTTAGAAAGTTTATGGGGAAGGTCCCTATAGGCTAACATTGTAGCTCGGTAGGTTTAAAGTGACGAAGTAGGTAGTCAAAGTTTTTTTTAAAGAGACAGTAATTCGACTATTGAATAGTAGAACAATTTTTAGTCGAAGGTCATAGTCGAAGGTCGAAGTAGCCTATTAGATGGTCGAAGTACCCCAAAAAAAACTTCAAAATTCGAAGTTTTTTTACTTTGAATCCTTCACTCGAGCATAGTAAATGTGCCCCTTAGTCCTAAGAATTTTTTTTGTTTTCTTAGGAGGGGGGTAAGAGTGCGGGAGGGAAAAAGGTTTTGTCCACTTTCAGGTAACTTTTAGTATGTTATAAAATTTCATATTCCTAGCAGCTTTGCAATTGGTCTCAATTATTTATATTTGATAGTTTTTTGCCTTGCTTGTTTTCCTCTTTCCAGCTTTCAAATGGGAGTCACTGACACCATCTAAAAAACAAATGCTCTCTGTAAGGCTACAAATGTATTGTTATTGCTACTGTTTATTACACATTTTTCAGTTCAGGCCCTCTCCTATTCAAATCAATGCATAGTTGCTAGGGTAATTTGGTCCCTAGCAATCAGATTGCTGAAATTGCAAACTGGAGAGCTGCTGAATATAAAGCTAAATAACTAAAGAACCACAAATTATTAAAAATGAAAACCAACTGTAACTTATCCCAGAACACTCTCTACATCAAACGAAAAGTTCATTTAAAGGAAAAAAACCCCTTTAACAGTTAACTATGGCCATGGGCTGGGTTAGTTTAAAGATGGAAGGGAGTATTTCCCCATCTATTGGTTAGGCATTCCATGTGGGAATCTGGAAGTGTCCTAGTGGCCAGGCATGTTATCTTCTCTGTAGTACTCAAAAGTAGTGAGGACGCCAAGATTTTGCCACTTTGGATGTCACTCTGGAAGGTTGGATGGTGCTCAAGAGCCCAAGGGAGGAGGCTGCAGTAGAAGATTTAAAAGGTAGGACTAGCAGTTTTAGCCTAGCTCCTGTAATAGCTCAATCTAGGAGTGAGAGATAGGCTGAGGATAGTTAGCAGAGCAGCTAGAAGCTCTACTGAGTAGATCATAATGTTTAATATCCAAAATATCACCCGTCAGTGTAGGAACTCAAGTGGATAAGCACAGGAACAGAGAGATTCCAAGAAAAGCACCACTGTGAAGGCCTTGGATTCTGGAGCCTCACATTGGGAATGCTTCCCCTCCCCATCTATTTTTCTCTTTGCCCGCCAGCTACCTGCGTCTGATGCGCATTAGCGTGTTCGCTTTGTCTGGCCCTGTAGTTTAGCAGAGAGCAACCGGAACCACTCTACCACTTCCTAGCCTTTTTCCTTGGGCAAGGGCTAGCCTAGCGAGTAACGAGCTGCCGTCCCATGATCGCCTGCTTCTGCCAAAGCCCCACATTGGCTCAGAGTTTGCCTGTAATGGCATGGGTTCCCAGCAGGCTGTGCCAGCGTTTCCAGTGTGCACACCACGTGTCAGCTGTTGTGCAGTTGGGACTGGGAGCATTGTCCCGGGTATGCTGCCTAGTGCCTGGTTCTCTTGTAATACAGCGGCCCAGGCACATGTTTTTTATTGGTACCAGGAAACAGGCTGCCACTTTGGGTTGCTGTGGGTGCAAATGGAAAGGCGAGCAGCAGGACATTGTCCGCAAGCAGGGCTGCTGCATTCAAAGCTCCTTCCAATGGATCATTGCACACATACACTTGAGGCAACCATCAGAGCTGCAACCACTTTCAGTCCATTTATTCCTGCCTTCTAGAAACACAATAAGAAGTACTATTTAGTGAGCCACAAGTGCACAATATGTCCTACCTGGGAATGGTCACAAAGAGCCAAGTGGACATCTGAATGCAGCCCTTGCTAATTGCAGGAACACAAGCTACAGAAGTGTCCAAATAACTAATATTCACTTGATAGGTGCTGTATTCAGAACATTGTATATCTATCTGCTGCTGCACTACACAGTGAAGGGAATTGTAATTAAAAATATCCATGGCAGGGCCAGTATAGGGGAATTTACAGCATTAGGGCACAATTTCTTTGCTTAAAATTGAAATGTGAGTATAATTAAAGAGTAGGCCACAGGTATTTGAAATCAAATGTTTCCCTAAAATGTATAAACAGTGGTGCACCAGGGGTGCTGGCCCGCCAAAGCCATGATAACGGTTTTCACAGGTGGCTGGGCAGGGCCCAGGGCGCCCATCTTGTACAAGGGCTCACCGGCGAGTAGTTACGCCACTGTTAAATCTGCCTGTGTATAGCCACCTTAAGGTGTACAGTATTTAGTACCATAACAGTTTTGTTCAAATATGCAAGGACACTTAATGGCACAGTCTAAAAAAGTTAAAAAAGTAATCACTCAGCGCTTCCTGCCTTATCCCCCTCGATCACAAAACCAACAGGCCAGGTATAGTTTACTCCTAAGCAGAAAATACTATATCTTCAACCTGTCGAGGTGCTGTAGAAGTCAATGGCAGAGGTCCTATTTGCAATTTGAAGATATTATTGTCTGCGCTGGGTTTTGTATGATAATCCAAACATTTTTTTCCACTGATTTCTACAAAAATTTAGACTTTTCACTAGGCGTCAAATCCAAAAACAATTGGATTTTTAGTGTGCAAATCTGAAAAAGTCATGGTTTTCGTGCTACAGTCCAAACAAGTAGCAGTTTTTTATTGATAAACAAGGGTAAACCGTGGATTCGAGTTTGGTCTGACTTTTTTATTTAAAAAATCAGAAAAATTTGGATTTTGATAAATAACCCCCTAAATGTTCCAGTTAATGAGTTTTCTATCCCTATTATCTCAGAGCCAGGAAATTCTGTGGATATGTTCATGTTCATCAAGGCAGATCCTGGGTCACACGCTTATGCATAATGAACAACTGTCCTATATCTATAGGGCACTCAGTATGCACATGTTTCAGCTTTGGTGGGGGAAAACACAATGTTTTCTAAGCAATAGGGCCCTTTCATTAACAAAATATAATTGGCTTTAAAGGGCAATTGTAAGCAGTATGCCTGTCCCTTTTGTATTCCTGCTTTTGATACTTGAAACAATGTATCACAAATGAGTCTTGTCTAACCAAGTCAGGTCTCTAAAACAGCCAGCTTCTGCTACATTGTGTTTAATACATACTGTAAAACCACTGTAGCAGAGAATAGGAAGGGGCAGACAAATGAAAAAAAGTATAACATTTATTTATAGGTAGCATGTGTACTTAAGCAGATAAATGAATAATGTTAACTACTCTTTTTTTTGCCTTTATGGGTATGGAAAATGTATATTTTTTTATTCTTGTCCAATAGATGGCACTGTATGCTAGCCTAGAAATGGCATTGGCCAGACTGACAGCATGTGGCTATTGTGAGAGGTGCACCTTTTTTTCATTTATACACTGGTGAGCGCTGACTACTTGAATAGTGATTTGGTATCCCTCGCACTGATCTCTCGTCTGGATGTAAATACCAACTATGCGATACTGCATGTGGTGCAGCCCAAAGCTGTGGGTGTGTATTAGAAGCGTTACGTGTGGTTGGCTGGGAAGGCTGTGAGTGCAGTATATTTATATATGTATATATATATTACTGTAAAGCAAGTCTTGGCCACTTCACAGGCATCCAGAGTGGAGATGAGCTAACCTGTCACCCATGGACTAGCAGATCAGAAGATACCAGGAATAGCCACCTATCCAGAACACATTAACACCACCCAGAAACATCTATCCAGGATCTCCTGGACTACTTTTTGCCAGAGCATCACTTCAAGCCAACTAGATATCAGAAAAATCTGGCCACAAATCCAGCAAGTACCTCCTGAACAATTTAAGCTATCCATGACAGTTATATTTTAACTAGGACTATCTATCTGTAACTGTAAGTCAAGATCTGCTTCATACCTACAGAGTGCCATCTACGCATCTTGGCAGAACCAGACACCCAGCACTCCAGAGCCATCTGGGCAGTAATTTATTACCAACTAATCTGAAATAAGAATCACCCAGCTGTTAAGTAAGACCAACAGGTAGGAGTTTTTTTTCTGCACTCAGCATGGAGAACTACATCACTATCCTCACAAAGCTCCCTGCAATTCTCTCTCCAATTCACCCAGTTGCAAAATAGTATTTTCTTTGCATCTGAAGGCAAATGCCTCCTGTGCATTTAAGCTTCTGAGAGTGTAATGTGGATGAATCTGTATACTTTCTCTACACATTGTAATAAAGTAATAATGGTATATGGGGTTATAGTAACTGGCAATGTCTTTGCACAATTGCCATTGGTTGTCAGAAAATTGCTGCAATGTTTCTTAATCTGTACAGGTATGGGATTCGTAATTGGGAAACCCGTTATCCAGAAAGTTCCGAATTTTTATGAATTTTATCCAAATAATCCAAATTTTTAAAAATGATTTCCTTTTTCTCTGTAATAATAAAACAGCACCTTAAACTTGATCCCAACTAAGATAAAACTAATCATTGAAAGCAAAACCAGCCTATTGAGTTTATTTAATGTTGACATGATTTTCTAATAGACTTACGGTATGGAGATCCAAATTACGGAATGATCCATTATCCGGTAAACCCCAGGTCCCGAGCATTCTGGATAACTGGTCCCATACCTGGGTCCGTGGTGTAGAAGGTTAGGAAGCTCTAGCCATGATATATAATGTTTACTTGTTTGTCAAAAGCTTTTCATTTGGAACTGTCACTTTTAGAGTTAACCCTTTAAGTGCTGGGATAATTTTTAATGCATCCACTTCAGTTGCTGTGACATAACCTAGCTGGAGCTGTGTTGCTGCTAGAAATATAATTGCAATAGGCTCTCCAGTCACCACCTCTAATGTTCATGCATCTGCCTATTGTTAGCTCAATTGGTAACCCCTTCACTGCTGAGGAAGAGAAGAAACTGTGTACTCTGCAGTGCTTTTTGGGTTAGCAGTCTGTCATAAAGATGATTTCTTCAAAGTTTTACCTTAAGGGAAATAAATGACAACATTCATTTATCCTTTTTTTTTGTCACTGATGGGGGTTTCGGGTACAGGGGTTTTGTGCTCTAAGTATTGACATAAAAGTATTTAGATGATCAAAGGCTAGTATAAGGGGGCTAATATGAGAGTGAAAGAGCAAACAATAAAGAGAGACAGATGAACAGCTTTACAGCGTCTCCATGACCAGTCCCATTCAGTTTGCACCTTTTCTTCTGAGAACATATCGCTTTACACCCCACAAAACCCTGCCTTCACCTTAATGCAGCCTCTCCCTGCCATTTTTCATAACCCCAATCCAAACCGTACACTTATTTTTTTTTTTATCTGAACCCTAAGTGCCTTTAACATCCATTTAAATCCTGTTGCACATACCACTTCATGTTTAGCTTCTTTTTCTCATATGACTTGTGTTAATTTTACCTTAAACCACCTTACAAACAACCCTGTCCTGTTATAATTGCCCCATTGCTCCCCTTTACCTGCTTTTTTAAATAAATGTGTTCCCTGCCTATCCAAAGCTTAGGTTAAAACCACTTATTCTTTGTTCTGGGGGTGGCAAACCTGTAGCTCCAGTTGCTGTTGGGAGCTGTAGCTCTAAGAACTGGTTGCTCAGTGATGCAGCTAGGGCTGGAGGTCTGACATTCATGTTTCTGTCCCCCACCTCCTTTAAAAACCATGTAACACATCAATTTCAGTGCTGAACTGCTCAACCCTTACCCATAATCTGGACAACTGCAGTACCTTGCACCCAAAATCTCTTTTTCTTCTACAACCTGATCCACCCAAGAAAAAACCCGGAACAAATGAACTTCTATGCATTTTCTTTGTTAAAGATTTGATTTTGTGTACTGATAGAGATCTCTCCTTCTGCAGTGTGAAGAAACTAGCACAAAACAGCAGCGGCTGGGAACTGACAGACTTGATCTCCACAGGAGGTAAACATACTCAATAAATTTTAATTTGTCTCTGTATTAAAGGGCCAGATGCATGTCACCTATTCAGCAACGTCACATCAGCACATCAATGTACAGGAAAAAATGTCATAATTGTGTGTTGTGCAGCTCATTGTTAGGGTTAAACTGAGATCTAGTTTATAATATGGGATTGATCAGGAGTGCACCAACGATACAACACTGCACCAAGACTAGTAACAAAATCTTTTCTTTTCTCACATTTACCCTTATTTGTGTAATTTGTGATCAATATAACACCATCTTACACAAATATGAACATAAGTTCCATTATTTTGCTTCTACATAATCCTGCAGAGCACTGCACATATTTTTCGGAAAGCAGATCCCACACATTTGTCTGCAGAGCATTTCACTTATCTCTTATTGTCATTGACACAGCATTTATTTATGTGTATGTTTAAATAGTTACAGGACATTAGTAAAACTTGAATATACAAGTGGTTTATTGATGGATAGCATAGTGATTAAGTGTAGCAGAACAGTATTATTTTACAGTTAGTGGCAAATTAATCTAATGGTGAAAATGCATCTCTTCCAACATACTCCTTTACCTGTACATAGGAATTACATTTTAGGGTATATTGTAAACATTTTGAGAATTGTCTTCAGCATTTGATAAATCTTATTTTTTTACCTGCACATTCCTGATACTTTACATTTTATCATTACAGTTATTTTTTTGAACAGAAATCTTGAATGTGTGCCCCCCAAGGCACAGTAGCTTATTTATATAAACTATAATAGTCTTTCTATAGCAAGCACATAACTTTTACCAGTGCATAGCAACAGTACATTATATTTGAGTTGCTTTAAAACACTTTAACAAACAAGATCCTCATACATGTGACAAATTCCATTTGTCTACAGAACTAGTGCTATGCTTTTTGTTGGAAAACTTTAGAATGAAAGGGGGGACATTTCCCTAAGGATTCCTAGTGATTTGATGACATACTAAAACGTAGGAAAATAGGATACAGTTGACTGCACACTTAGAGGCAGATTTATCAAGGGTCGAATTGAAAATTCAAAGAAAAAAAAATTAATTTCAAGCTATTTTTGTGTACTTCGGCTATTGAATCAGCCAAAATTTGGTTTTGAATTTGAAAAAAATGTTAAAATTTGAATATCGAAATTTATCATGTACTGACTATTCACCATCTAAAACCTCCCAAATTGCTGTTTTAGCCTATGGGGGACCTCCTAGAACCCATTTGGAGGCATTTGGTGGACTTTGAAAAATCAAAGTTTTTTCTTAAAGGAAAACTATACCCCCCAAACAATGTAGGTCTCTATAAAAAGATATTGCATAAAACAGCTCATATGTAAAATCCTGCTTCATGTAAATAAACTATTTTCATAATAATATACTTTTCTCGTAGTATGTGCCATTGGGTAATCATAAATAGAAAATTCACCCGAAGTTAAAAACTTCAATTTTTTTTAATAAATTTCGATTTTTTTACTCAAATTTCAAAGTTATGGGAGTTCAAAAAAACTCCCATTACTTCAAAATTCGACCCTTGATAAATCTGCCCTTTAGTGTACTTCGACTAGGGAATAGTCTAAATTCGATTCAAATTGAAAAAAATTTAAAAAATTGGAATATCGAAATTTATCATGTACTGTCTCTTTAAAAATTCAACTTCAACTATTCGCCATCTAAAACCTGCTGAATTGCTGTTTTAGTCTATGGGGGACCTCGTAGAACCTATCTGGAGTCATTTGGTGGACTTCTACGTTTTTTTTTAAAACACTTCGAAACAAATTCAATCAAATACGATCCGAATTCGATCAAATACGATTCGAACGATCGAATACAGCCTTTTTACTAAGAGTTAAAAAAATTATATTTTTTAAATACATTTCGGTTGGTCTTATTTTATTCGAATTTCGAGTTGATGTGAGTTTAAAAAAACTCGACCCTTGATAAATCTGCCCCTTACAGTTTATATTGAAAAGTTATTTCTTTTAGCCACTTGATGTGAAGCTACAGCTCCAGTAAGTAGTGGATTGTTGTTGCTTCTCTATGCCCTAGACTAGTGGCTTAAATCTGGCAAAAAAGCTTCTGTGGTGCTACAGAATACTTTCTAGGAGGCTTATACGCCTGACACGAATTAGCAACGAATTTCCCCGTTTCGCTGCCAGCGAATAAATTCACAAAAATTTTTTGGATGCATGTCCAAAAATTTGTTTGCATCAGAACCACCGAGCATCAACACTATTCGGACGCCCATTGACTTTAATGCTGCAGGCCTCAATCTTTCGAGTTTCGCAAATTTATCGCCATTTTGCGAATTTAGTGGCAAATTCACAAATTATTCAGCAAAACAGGAGGTACCCACTATTATGCTGAAATGGGAGGTAGCCACTATTATGCTGAAATTCAAGAGGAAATGTGTCAGGACTTACCCTGGTGGTCTATTGGGCAGCGGGGTCCACCGCCGATCCTTCGGCGTGGACGCCCGCTGCACAGCCCTTTCCTCCTCGAGTGCCGGTCTCCCTATGGCGCGCATGCCAGCGCACTTCCCGGTTTATGCGCCAGCGTGATGACGTCACACGCATTGGCGCAAAATTCAAACAGTTTAAAAGGGGAATTTAGTTGTCAGCAAGTTGCCCTTTGTTAGGTTCAATTAGCTTGTTCCTGGGTGTTTATTCCTAATGATTCCTGTTTGATCTACTGTGTTTGACCTTTGCCTGCCTGCTTACTACTCTGTCTGATCTCTCTAATCCTGACCTTGCCTGTCTGAAACTAAGTTGATCTCTCCAATCCTGAAACCTTTGCCTGTCCTCCGACTATTCTACGATCTCTAATCCTGATTCTGGCCTGTCTGACTATTCTAACTGCTTGTGCTGGCCTGGCCTGCCTGTTTCTGGTGGTGTTCTTCCTTCAGTATCCTGGTGAGACGATCATGCTAGTCCAGAACCGTTAGCTTTGCTCCTCTCTCTGTTAAGACCTGGGGGCATCCAATTAGCCGAGGGCTCCTCCTGAGCTGAAAGGCGGAGGTTAAAGGCAGAAGTGAGAGCCGAGACCAGGGAGCTTAGCTTGGGTTCTGGCTATAGGGTGCCGAATGTGACAAAATGGTACTAGTGGGTAAAAAAATATAGAGATTTGCAATGGCATTGATAGCACTTGTATTGGTAAAGGAGGTTTTTGTTTATATTTGCATTGTTTTAAAATGTTGGTTTCAAATACAAAATTCATTGTACACCTGCAGAGGGACTTAAAATCCCCTGGCACATTACATATAGCTTGCGAGCCTAAAGTTGAACAGCTTTACCCAGTAACAGGAATTTGTCAATTTTCCTAATCTTATGGCCTAAAGAACATGCCAAGTCTTGTGCACACGTACTGTTTATGTACATAGCCTTACAGAGTATTTCATATTTAACTTTGGGAACATTAAAGATTTCTTTTTCTGGGAACAGTCAAGCTTTGCAAAACCACAATCCTCAGTGTTTGGCTGAAACATTGAGTAAGCAGGTGCTGTGTATTCAATTGGCATGAAGTTAAAAGGTGTATTCTGTGCTACAGTTCAGGGAAGGGGTGGGGTAGAGCTGGCAGAAAAGGAGACAGCGAGAAAGTAGGCAGAGAAAGTTAGAAATGCAGTGAAATAGAAGGGAGTGTCACAGTGACATTTTGGCCAAATATTTATATACAGTATCGGTTACTGACTGAGTCTGAGAGTGGGGAAAGGACAGAAAGATATAGACAAATATGTTTAAACCTGGAGGGGAAAGACTAAAAGTGTACGTCTGCTTTCCACTTTTCCATGTGAAATGACAAGATGTAAGGTCAAGTATAATTCCTCAGAGACCGACACGCTATCCTTAATGGGTGGGCTGCTAACTTTGTGCAACCCTGGACAAGGCCCCATTAGGATATCTATACATACAGGACAGGATTTGAAGGTAAGCACAAACTCACAGCTTTCTGAACCTGATGTGAGAACAGGTGCCCACAACAGAGGTGGCGCCTACCTCTTCTCACTTTGACCCAGGAGATCAGTTGCCAATGATCTACTCTGTGATAATTTCCTTCTTCTACATGCTAATGTCATACTTGTTTTCATCAGGGAACACACCACAACCAGATACAGTCATACAGTAGATATCACAGAAATAAGTATATTTTTTGAACATACTTAGGTTTTTAAACATAATTAAACCAAGTAGGTCCTTGTGCAAACCAGTTAAAATGTGTTTAGCTATTTCACAGGTCATGAGGTCGTCTTGATTGTCCCATTTTAAGTGTAGTTGTCAATAAATGTTGTTTTTTATCAGACTACTTTTGGTTACAAAGTTAATTTCTCTTCTTATTGGTATTCATTGTCATGAAACATGTGAAATGTTGACACCGTGCCAAGCATTACATCGTTTTCCTCGTAGATTTGTAACAAGGAGAAAGAGATGTCTTTTATTATGTATTAACTAGGGATACATATAATCCAGGATTTAGTATGGTGTTCAATTACAGTTTTATGAAGGATTCAGTATTAAGCAGAACCCGGAAATGATGTTCATTTTAGTAAATATTAACTATAATGATAACATCTGTTACATCCTGTTTAGCAGCCTGTCAGAGATAGACTTGTAATTCTGTTATAGCTAAAGTCACAGGCTGCCCTATGGGATAAGCTTAAAACTGTTTGTCACAGTAGATATGTCTCACACCTCGGTGCAAATCTTCGCCTGCAGTAAAAAACTGTGATATTCCATTTGACATGGGCTTTGGTGGTGAAGGACAAGCGAGTTACACCTAACTAAAGATGTTCATGGATGTTCTGTTAATGCCTCTCTGTAGAATTGGGAATCATTGACTGAAAACTGACAGCATAACACGTAGATGGCCCTAAATGTGTAATTGATCTTGTTATTTCATTGTGGGAGACAAGGTGATACAAAAGAATAGGAAATATACAGATGAAG
This sequence comes from Xenopus petersii, assembly GCA_038501925.1. NCBI lineage: Eukaryota > Metazoa > Chordata > Amphibia > Anura > Pipidae > Xenopus > Xenopus petersii. The sequence goes on along the minus strand of CM076672.1, from coordinate 118,535,418 downwards.
TCATGAGACATCATATTTCACCGGGGGGGGGGGGCTAACATTTTGCCACCCCTCACTGAAATATACTCTACAGGTCCTTTAATAACAAAGCACATAAATAATCTTGACATATGGAGTAATAGAATTTTAGGGTACAGCTACACAGCTACAAATAGGTGAACCTAGAAAAAAAAACCCTTAATGTATATTGAAAAATAAGAATAACTGTAATAAATTAAAAGAGAATTTTGGAAACATATGTTGTCAACCATATGGAGCATTAACTGCAAAAATAAAAACAATTCTCATCATTTGGAGGGACACCTCTGTAAATTAACTCAATGCAAGCTAGAGAGGAGCATCCGGGCCACAAACGCCCCATATATTTCTCAGCAGCCTTCATCTGGGGCACCTAGATCCTTAGATACACAAGGAGGGGAAAATAAACACAGATTGGAGTATAATCCAGGAAACAGGTGACTGATAAAAAAAAGAACTCCAGCTGCTTGTTAACCTTGTGTTTCCCAACGTTTGCATCTGTTAATCCTAAAAGCAGTCCAATTTTCTTGGGAAATGTTTTGTTCAAATTATACCATTTCAACATTTATGATAAACGCATTAGATATAAGTCACATTAAATATTAGAGTTTTTTTCCTGCAGCTGCATTGTTTTTGCTTAATTTGCCCCAAGTATCACTGGCATATGCAGGTGGTTTAACCCAGACACTAAAGCAGATAAAAAGGGCTAAAATAGAGATGGGGGTAGAGACAAGGTGGCACTGAATGGCATAGCAATCTGGTACTAGTGAATGGGACTAAAAGTAAATGTGGGCATGGGCAGGTGGAATAACCCCTCACTAATCAAATGGCATTCTTAACATCATAAATGTATACAGACAATTGGTGAGCTCAGACGGGAAGGCTCTGAATAGAAAGCTTTTGTAAGCATCTGTAAATCAATGAAGGAGACTAAATGGAACCATGTAACAGTAGATTGATAGGGAAGAGGTATATGTTGGCACAAGCTGCCAGGAACACCCCAGCACTAGATATAAACATAAACATTGACTGACTATTTCAGAAAGGGAAGCTTTTTACAACATAATTATATACTTTTCTCTGTGGTAATCAAACAGTACTTTGTACTTGATGATAACCAGGCCCAGACTGTCATTCTGTAAGTTCTGGCAAATGCCAAAGGGACTGCTGTAGGATGCCATATATACTGCGGTCCAGGTGCTTCAGCCCTGAACCCACCAATAGTTTAATATCATGCACAGTTTTTGAATACAGGGTCACTCACCACTCTCCAGGGGTGGCTCGGGTGCTGCGCCCCGAACCGGTGGCAAGGGGAGAAAATCATCTTACCAAATTTCAACTTCAAATTAACTGCATCACTGTATTTTCTTTTTCCTTGAAGATGTTTTGCTAGTCATCCAACTCACTCAATTCACAAAAATATTTGTGGTTATATACCCTGGAATCTTGCTCCAATCAGCATAATCTGTTTAGTAAAACCAGCATGGGGTCAGAGACTTCATGGAGGTACGGTGTTTATTATATTAGCATGGTTGGAGTTATGAGGTATTATTAAACTGACAATAGCAGAGAGACAATCAACCTCCCCCCGCTCAAAGTTGGTTTTTCAGTCCTCAAACATGTGTTCTTTTTCCTTTTGTTGGGTACACAGAGTCCTGACCAGAGGAGCTAGCACTTCTGTGCTGAGCCATACGTTTGTGTAACAGTTGTTTGGTTTCTCCCACATACAAGTCTGAGCATTCCTCACTGCACTGCATACATGATGTTGGGTCTTTTGGTTGAACCAGTTGTTGCCTCAATGTGTTGTTGGGTTTAAAGCAGACTGGAATGCGTTTTTTATTAAAGATCCTTCTAAGTTTTTTGGACACCCTAGAAATATATGGACCAAGTTCTTTCGTCTGTCCTGCTTTCCACTTCATTGGTAGTTTTGGTGTTTTTCTTTCTCCTTCTCCCAGTTTTAACAAATCTCAGTATGGATACCTGCATGTTTTAAGGGCCCCTCTGATGTGTTTTGGCTCTTTTGCTTGAGCCTCTGTGTTGGTGGGGATTGTGTCTGCTCTGTGTTGTAATGTTCTGATAACCCCCAGTTTGCAATCTAAAGGATGGTGGGATTCAAACATCAGGTACTGGTCCGTTTGGGTTGGTTTCCAGTTTTCCACCCTCTTCCCCACTCTTCTCCAAGTTAAATTTCTTCAGTGAATATTCTCCAATTTACTAAGAGCACAAGAATGAATTTTAACCAAAAGAAAATTTTCCAGGTTCAGGCTGACGATTTGCCATTGTAAAGATAGATCACCCATTTTTGAATCTCATTACTTACATCTCCTTGCTGATTTTCTACATACGTCATTTCTTCATGGTGAAAACTATATAGAAAGTTTTCTCCACTACAATTATATGGGGGAAATATACTGGGACATTTACACCACATTTCCTAAGTGTACTTATGATTTTTAGTGAATATGAGATATGTTGTTAAAATACACCTAAAGAATTGAGATGAACTTTGGTGAAGTTAGTTGAGTAGAAATTTCACACTTTAGTAAATCTGCTCCTTTGTATCTATCATTGTTTGTAACCACTAATACAGTTGATGTGGAGACCTGTATGTGTGACCACAAACTATTTTTTCTGTTTCAGCTAGAAGAATATCTACACAGCTTTCTTCTTCCATCTTAGAGGACACAAAAAATGTGGCTTTTAGAGAGAATCCGTGGTACTGTAGACCACAGTAGTGGGCGCCAAGGAGGAGATTCAGCCGACAAGCAGTCTAAAAGTGGATCCTACAGCAATGTGTTGACTCCAGACAAGATCCCAGACTTTTTCATTCCTCCTAAACTTAGCAGTGTCCCAGCAGAGGGTGGAGGGGCAGAGGGTGTTTCATCAGGAGATGGGGTATCTTCTAAACCTAACCTGGGGTCATCTGCTTCTGAACAGAACCTATCAAGCCGACGTCCTCAGCGCAGTCCCCGTCTTCCTGCGAAAGCTGCTTCAGAGAGCCGCAATCTACTGAAAGCTGCCAACCGCCATATTATTCAAATAGAGAGTGCAGATGAGTGGGCATCAGAAGAGGACCTAGGCACAAATGCTGATCCTCAATCCCAGACAGCAATGTCTCTTCCATATGTCCCCAAAGCACAGACATCATATGGTTTTGTGACTCTAATGGAAAGTCCCCACACCCGTCGAAAGGAGTCCCTCTTTCACAGTGAGCAGGGATCACTATCACCCTGCCCATCTCAGTCAAGTTCTCCAAGTTCTCAGAGACGGAGTGGAACAGATGGGGGTGGAGGATCTCAACTAAATCCATCCGATTTTGGCATGTCCTTGATGAATCCCTACCGTTATTTCAGTGGAGGGGAGAGTGATACTTGCTCTTCTGCAGAGTCTTCTCCCTTCAGCTCCCCACTGTTGTCCAGATCAGTCTCCCTGTTAAAGATATTTACTCCAGACACTCAGTCCAAACTTATGAAGCTCAAACACTCAGTTGCCCGTAACAGTTCACTTTCCACAGATGAATGTAGTTCTGCGGACACCAGTCCAAGTATGCCTAGGAGAAGACTGAGAAGTGCTAAAGGGGCTGGCATTGGAAGTGGTCAGCAAGGAGTGCTTCCTCTCGACCTCTTGCAGAAGGAACACACTCTTGGACTCAGCAAAGGTGGTAGTATGAGGTTGGTGGCTGAGTATGACCCTACAAATGCCAGGCTTAGAGTAAGGTTAATTGTAGCAGAGCATCTTTTTGACAAACTATGTGACCCCAAGGGGGTGAATTGCTGTGTAGTTCTCTATCTGAACCCAGGAAAGGTTCATCGGCAGAGAAGTAACATTATAAAAAACAGCCGAAACCCAGTCTTCAATGAAGATTTCTTCTTTGATGGGTTAGTTGCTGGAAGTGCTAAAAAGATGTCACTTAAACTAAAGGTGCTGAACAAGGGGAGCAGTCTGAAGCGGGACACCCTGCTTGGGGAGAAGGAGGTCCCTCTAACTGTTTTGCTGCCTTTTCTTTGAGACTGGGAGATTATAGAATGGAGTGTTATGTGTGTGTGTGAAAATGGAGACATGCTGTTCTCTGCATCTAATGTGGCACTAGTAGCGCAAATAACATCAGAGCATACTCTACAAACAAAGTGTGGGTTCCTGCAGAGAACTGCATTTCAGTACCAAAAGACAGCTGCACGTTTTTTTCCTGCAGAGCATGGTATTTCTTTAGAAAAAGCCTACACACCAACCAAGAGAAACCTGCTGAAAAGAGCTTCCAGTGATTTATAAGAAAAAAGAAACTCTTGAAAAATATCATTAAGATTACAGATACGCAGATCACTGCACGAAAACATGCAGATTGCTTTCACGTGTAAGCAAGTCATGGATGTCTGCAAAGTATTGTACTTTTCAAATTACAGAAACATCCAGTCCTGTAGAAAATGATCTATATGTAGTGTGCAAAGAATAAATATAACCAATCAAATTACAGAAACATCCAGTCCTGCAGAAAATGATCTATATGTAGACTGCAAAGAATAAATATAACCAAGCTGATCTGATGAGCATTAGAGACCTGCTGTAGACCAGTACTACCTAAACCTGTTTAATCTTATGAACTTGGACACATTCTACTGCTCCTGCTGTTTGTAAAAAAAAAAAATAATGAAGGGGAAGACTGATTTTTTTACTCAGTCAAGAGAAAATAAAATATTCATTCCTTTTCCTGTATTATCTCACGACAGTGTGGTCAACGTAAGCAGCTTCAAGGCTCTGTCACTCAGGAACCATCTGATATGCTACAACATTTCCGTTTTGCAGCTGGAGGGCAATCAAGATCTGTTCCATATGGACAGGCACCTTGTTACCAGTACCTAGGTAGTAATCACTTGTTTTGTAACATGTAATTGTAATATAACCACTGGCTGAAGGTCATGTCACATGTTGTAACAGTGACATTTATAGGGAACTGCTTAGGTCTGTGAAAATCCTAAAAATCTCAGAGACCCTGCATGGTCCCTTCTGGCAACATAGCCCATGCTTTTTGGGGACACACCACTTCTACAGCCGAGTAAAATGTAGATTCCACAGAAGGTAATCTGCTAATGCATATCTGAATATCTGTAGTATACAGTATCTATATAGCAAAAAGATGGAAACCTGTGAAATGCAATAGTACCCAAGCTTGTAAATGCCAGGCAGATATTCATGTCTTGTAATGGCCAAAGGCACCACATCAGCTTTGCATAGCATGAAAGAATTTCATTATAATTCTTGAAGATATGTAGTTGTAACAGTTCATTTATTCAGATGTTTTAAATGAGATATCTCCTTAGCTAGGCAATATGAATGAAGTGATGTGACATTTCTGTTCTTACTGATCTTCTCCGCCTCGGTCTTTCTTCAGTCCTGCTCACGCCAGTACGTCTGCTTTCCTATCTCTTTTGTCTTTCCATTTCTTGTTCTCATTCAGCCCTATCCAGTCTTGGTTTCTGTGACACAAAACAGATGGCACTTGTCTTTAATGGGTATTATGTTTAAATAGCTTATTTATAGCCCAGCAATATTCCCCTCCTCCCACACCATTTTATATGTAAATATATTACGCATGGTATTTTTACTTATCTGCATGGATGTCTCTAAATTTTTGCTTTTCCTCCCTCCGTGGTTCCTGATTTTGGTCTTTTTGTGTTTTTTTGTGTGTTTTTTTCCTTAAGGAGAGCATAACAATTTTTTAATATTTTTTTTTATACAAGTCTTACCCTAATGGCATGAACGTCTGCAAGTAGGGTTAAACTGACAGCAATTAGAAAGAGCACAATTCTGTCAAACCTTTTTAACTGGGACCAGGATAACACTATACAGGTACCCAATATCCAAAATGTTCCAGACCTGATGCTTTCTGGATAAGGGATCTTTCTGTAATGCAGGTCACCATACCTTAATTCTAACAAAATAGGATCCAAACCCTGCTGAAAAAAGGCAAATCCTGAACTAAATCCTGCATTCCCTTCATCCCTATAATAGCAAAAGCATAATTTGTGTCAGAGATGCCAAATTAAACGGCAAACCCCATAATGGGAGATTGGACATTGCTGGTATTCAAGAATGAATTTTTGGAGTCTGTTACTTCTCTCTTAGGGGTATATTCAGTGGTGGGCCCAGGTGTCAGTGGACCCTCCTACTGCTAAACATTTGATAAATATGCCTTTAAAAATCCCCATGGCGGTATTTCACACTAGTAGACTCTACCTTCACTCTTTGATAAATATACCCCTTAGAGTTTATTCATGTAGTCCGAGCTAAGGCAGGAAACCCTAAATAATATTATGCTTTGTTCTAAATCATTTTGGATAATTTTCAAGTACCAATTAAAATATGCTATGTGCATTTATGTAAAGTGCCTTGCTTTAAATAGGTCACCTTAAACTTCAGATAGCATTTTTTTACATTCACATGGATTGAGCTCTTCTACCAAGCTGTCAAGTATTTTTGTGATACAGGTATGGCACCTGTTATTCAGAATGCTCGGGTCCTGGGGTTTTCTGGATAATGGACTTTTCTCTACTTTGTATCTTCATACCTTAAGTCTATTAGAAATTCATGTAAACATTAAATAAAGCCAATAGACTGGGTTGGCTTCGAATAAAGATTAATTGCATCTTAGTTTGGATCAAGAACAAGTTACTGTTTCATTACTACAGAGTAATAGGAAATAATCATTTGAATTATTTGGATAAAATGGATTCTATGGGAGCTGACCTTTCGGTAATTCAGAGATTTCTGGATAACGGGTTTCCGGATAATGGATACCATACCTGTACCAGTAAAAGAACAGTGGCATTTTGTGTGTTTTTAAACAGTGCCCATTGGATAACAAAGTTGTTGTACTGATGTAGCAGCAGTAGTTCACATAACTCAGGTATAGGGCATTATTGTTCTAAACCAAGAGAATGGCAATAGCAAAGCTCTATCTAACTGATTAGCAGAGAACTAAGGGAGGTAAGACATTGCCAAAAGGGTTTTACAATACAGGCAGCATGCTCCTGGGTGCCTAAAATATAAAGAACATAACTAATGCACATTTTTATTGAATTTATGCAAAACAGTTTATCTCCCTTAACATTTTCGAAATGAGGGACCCTTAAAAGATTTTACTGTGAGCTACTATAATTTCTAGTTTCATGTGTCACTGTTACACAAATTGTATGACACTTCACAGGACTGTTGATGTTATACACAGAATCTTTAGGTTGCATTTAACAGCATAATACTTGGACAGCTCTAAAATGATTGTTCCATATGTACAGTGCAGTGATGACCAGGCCCCTACCCCCTTACAAACTGCACACCAGTGTGCACTACAAAAATCTCCCCCTGTCCTGCCACCTGTAATAAAACTTATGGCAACTCTGGCGGGCCCCAGGCGGGTGCAGGCCCGGGTGCGATTGCAACCCTCCCTGGTAGTTATGCCACTGCATATGTATCATCAAAAAGCTTTTCATCAAAATTAGATTATTATCAGGGGTTATGCAGATATGGGGCTTGTGCAAAGTACGTGGCAACCCACATAACAGATCTGCACTTACTTTGCCTTACCATGTCATTATCATTAGCTATAATTTAGGGCATCATGTTTGAACACAAAGGCTTGTGAAGTTAAGGGTTTTGGTTCAGCTGAACACTATGGACTAGATGAAGCCCAACCTTCAGTCAGTCCACAATCAGAGCAACCTAACTTTATACAGAATTCGAACATAGGCGAACCATGATGATGAGGTAGTTGCAGGGCCGGATTTACATAGTGGGCGCCCCTAGGCCCACTGCCGTTTGTCACCCCTCCAGGGGGACAGGAGCAATGGGGATTGGGAAATTTAAAAAATGATTATATCTCCAGCGCATCCCCAGTGTTTTTGAACCAATGTGGGTGTGATTGGGCAGCATGCCACCCCCCTAAAATCCTGCTGCCCTAGGCCTGGCCTAGGTGGCCTTTCCACAAATCCGGGCCTGGGTATGTGGCCAAAAAGAGTAGCTATTATATATAATTAACAGTACTTCAATGGTAAGCCTATTGGTAACCTTCACAAACAAAATTGTCACCCTCTTCCCCTGGGCAAAAATAAATGTCTGTGCCCATATAAGCCAAACTATCAGTTCTGTGTAGTGAATTTGCGGTGAATTTGCGTAATTTGTGAAATGGGCGCGAAAATTCGCTGGCGAAAGTTCACCGGCGTCAAAAAAAAAATTGATGACGGCGTCCAAAAAAACGGACGCTGGCGTAAAAAACGGGCGGCAGCGTCAAAAAATCACTAGTTCTATGGTATAACTTGTGAAAATTACTCTATCTTAGAAAAGTTCAATCTATGGCTTAATGTGTGAACCACAACTGTGTGCTGATGACAGAGAATGCTGGTGGACCACACCTTTAACATTTGCAGATATTTTTTTGCTATTTTGATGTCTTTCCAATGAAACCGTCCGCTCTTATTCACCTAGTCAGGCCCAGGTTTATTTATTTATTAGCTGCTGCTCATATGTAAGTGGTTGCTTCGCATCTGTACAAAGGTGTGATTATGTCCTGTTCACTGGACATAATCCAGGCACAAGTGTCAATTCGCTAGCGAACCAGACCGTCTCTAGCGCAGTTTCAGAGCCCTACCACCAGGCATATTTTTAATCCAGTGACAGGGCGCTACTCAGCAAATTTGCTAAATTGGGGATTTTACTGAACGTTGCCTCTTTCGCCAGAGTTGACTTCAATAGCTAACAAAGGATGTGCAAGCATTGTGCATAAAAACAGTAAATCTGATGGTATTTTTGGATTTCTTTGCTAATATAATAGTGCCTATAAACAAAATAATCTATAGGAATGTCAAACTCACAGCCCTTCAGGTGTTCTGAACTGTAAATAATTGGATTAGTGGGCTGGCAGGACCACTGTTTAGTCTTCCCTTAATACAATGCATGCTGGTTGCAAAAATGTGAACATGCATGAAAGCATGCACATCTTTCTCGCACCAGCTTTCAAACACTACCTGTACAACATCATGTTCTACTGTAATTCATTTAGTCCAAAATCTAGATTTCCACTTTGCCTCTAATAAACGCGCAGTCAGTCGCATGGGCCACAGAATAACCATAAAATCCTGAGTTTCTTCATGAAGGTTTCTATTGCTTGCCAGTCGTTTACCACCCTCCTCTTCTTTAACTTGTCACTGTCTTTTTCTAGCTTTTTGTAGATCTGTCTGATTTGTTATATATGGAATGGTTCATTTTTGAGGAACAGAATAAATATATACACAATAATATCATGTACTAAAAATGTGTTTTGTTTATATTGAATGACGTTGAATTTTCCTGTGCAATAAAGACCTATTTCTAACACAGGCGGGTGCATTCTGTCTTGTTTTTTATTTGTCTCATTGAGTGTCAGCAGTGCAGATCAGTGGAAACATGCATTGTGTATGGAAAGACAAAATATAATCAGGCTTTTGATGTGTTAGTATGTGTCAGGAATATATTTAACCTACTGCCTCCCAGTTATTATTGAACTTCAGCTATCAACAGGTAGATGACATAATCAAAGGCCATGTTATATAGGACACGAGTACTCATTTACTTGAAGGCAAGGAGTAAAGTGCTTTGCTAAACACTGGTGCAACCATCAGTGAAAAAAAAACCCCAATATATATATATTTTTATTTATATATATATATATATATAAAATAAAGTCAACATATGGAAGATGATAATGTACAGTTTATTCTTAGCTATTCTAGAAAAAACTGATCTAGACATTCATATTACTACTTATTATATTGACAGATGAAGGCTGCGGGGTTCCTGTTTCCTAGGGCTATAACCCCAAGAAACACTATTATTTCATCCACTTATCCTGCACAGCTTGAAATTGGACCTTATTGGAATTGGATTTATATGAAGGCTATAGGCTAGGCAAATGGGCCCTCTGGTCGTGGCTTAGGTATATGTGTGTATGTGTCTGGGCTTGTGTTCAAGAGTCAGAGGTTTATGCATGTCAGCGGAGTGAATTACATGAGTATAATACAAAGTAATGTAGTGCAGGGAATGGTTGTAATGAAATGTGTCAGTCTGTCAGAAGACTGGTGGTTTGGTGTGTTGCCAAAGTCTAATAATAGCATATTATGCCTATTTCTTACTTGAATAAAAGTTTACCTGTCCTGTTTTGACCCAGACAGCCTGGTTTTCGAAAGGGCTGTCTGGGTCAAAACTGCCTGCCCTGTTTTCCAAATCAGGAAAACTGGACAGGATTCCCTGAGATTGATACAGCCAATCACCGCTCTCAATGTCAAAGCTGTGCTTGCCAAAGTAACTGCCCCACCCCACTCGGAGTTAGTGGTGGGGAAACATCCACCAAATTACTGCAAATCACCCCATCATAATGGTGTCTACTCATGTTTAAGGAAATGGTACTCCATGTTGTCAGTAAATGGCATATTAAGCTTGCCAATGTACCCTTGGAAAATTCAACAAAGGCTCACTAAAAACACACCAAAAGGACCCTGTGTCCAAAAAATATATGTGCCCCATACATTGACCACCACAATGAGGGCAATGGAACACAGGGGCACTTTAAGAGCAGTGTTTGTTATATATATATTATTATATGTTATATATATATATTATTATTATTATTATTATTATTATTGTATATTATATCTATCTATTATTATACTATGTTGTGTTCTGGGTGCCAGTCACAAAAATCATCTTGGTTCCCAGGTTGAAATGCAGGAACAATTCATTTTTATTGGGAACGTAAAAAGGGCCTAAGTATATTAAACTGACATAAATTTACCTAAAAATGCATTGTTATTTCCTATATGCCTATGTGCTGTCACAGTACAGTTCTGAAAACTTTTGATTTATTCATCATCCTCTCTACATCCAAACATTGGAATGAAACAGGCATCATTCTTGGCAATTCTAGTAAAAAGTAGGAAAGGATCCCTTTGATATTTAGGCATGGGACCTGTTATCCAGAATGCTCAGGACCTGTGGTTTTCCAGATAATGGATCTTTTCATAATTTGGATCTCCATACCTTAAGTCTACTTAAAACCTAACAGACATACACACATTCCTTACTAATCTTTGTATAAATACAAGTAGTAAATAAATATCAAGAATACTATAGGTAGGTTTACATAACTCCACTCTTTAACAATTTAAATACTTATTCGGCAAACTGTTGCTTCATGGAACAGACGCAATGCGGATACATTTCTCTAACAGGAATACATTCCTGGAACTATAAGATACTTCTGTAGAAATAATTATGTGGATAATTAATTGCTTTCTTTTAAAGAATGTATACTATCACAGTTATTTGACAACCATTATACTATTCATAATTTATAGTATTTACTGTAATTCTTGTTAACATTTATTCTTGATTAACACCTTGCATTCCATGTAAAATCTAAATAAAAATAAAATGAAAAAAAAAGAAGAAGAATGTATACCACTAATAACAAAGTTATACCCACCCTGATGGCAACATTGTGATCATAAGATAAAATTAACTGCAAGGATATGCAGTTTTTAAAATAGTTTTTTGGATCATTAAAAGGCGTGATCCTTATTCCTAAATCTCTATTCTTCACTGTGTCAAGATGGATCATTTTCTTGTTCACTGCATGTGAGTGTTGCTTGGTTGTTCAATTAACTAGTTGTTTTCAGACAGAAATGATGACTTTTTCCAATTACTTTCTAATTTCTATGTGTCATTTTCCACCTTCTAAAGCAGCTCTGGGAGGAGGGGGGTCACCGGCCCTGTAAACTGTTCTAAATTGATACATTTAGTCGATACATTTAGTTGATACATTTCTTATATTTGTCCCTGCTGAGCAGAATCCGAGTTTCATTAGTCAGCTGTTAGAATTGATACAATAGTTGCTAATACTCTAGAAATGCTGCTGAGAAATATATCAACTCAATGTTGCAAAATTGTAACAGTTTAGAGTCTGCGCCTGAATTACTGAGCTGCCAGACTCAAACACCAGAGACAGGAACATTCAACTTAAAACTTAGATTTTGGAAAAACAGTAAAGAATAAATAATGGAAAGTAATTGAAAAAAAAATCTTTATTTCTGGGGTATAATCTAAAAATAACTGAACTGAAAAAAGTGTTTGAAAGGTGAACACACTAGGCAGTTTTTTGTGCTTAAAAATGTCTATTGCACATGTGCTACTTTACAGACCACCTTGAACCTGCACTGGCAAGTGTCTTTTAGTTATTATTGGATATACATGCTGAATTCGAATTAGTTTTGTAACATCCAATTAGGATGTGAAAATTCACCAGCGACGGCTTTGCACCCATCGCAACACTTCGCCAGGCGAAAATTCACTGGGACAATGCTAATTTACTAAACTGCAAAGTTTTGTCCTGGCCGACGGACACTGGCAAATTTTCGCTAGCATTACTACGGCAATGCGAGCAAATCAAAGCGAAGATGCATTTGCGTTCAATTCTGCCTAGCGCAAATTCGAGGTCTTTCGATCAGGCTGATTTGCATATGGCGGGAAATTAAAAATTGAATGGACGTCTTTATGTTACAAGTTGCATCAAATACATTACATTGACACTGATAAGTAGACATGTCCAGGGTACCTTAATAAAGTCAATAGAGTTGTTTTAATGCCCTACACATGAGCCCACTGTAAAATAATGTTCCATATGTTAGAAAATGTATGGGGGAAACTGGTTACATAAAAATACTTTTTTAGGACTTTTGCAGCCTATCACCCTGAAAAAAAGAAAAGACGCCAAAGTTTTTTGAACTTAGAAGTTTTTCTAAGAAGTACATAACTGAAGATTGAGGAAGCTCTATGAACTCCATTGCACTTCGCCTGCTCTGAACTGGCGAAAGAGACAACGTTTGGTAAAATCTGCATTTTAGTGAATTTGCGGAGTAACGTCCATTCGCCAAAGTGAAAAGTCGCCTGGCGATAGCGTGCGAATCTCTTTCACTAGCGAAGTGACGTCTGTGCCCGTTAGTAAATCAGTGAAGTCCTTGTGGGCGGTAACATTGGCGAATTGTCACTTCGCCCTTTAATAAATCTGCCCCTAGGTGTTTTGCAGATTCAGTTTTTCACTGACATTTTTTAACTTTCATCAAAGGTACTTGTGTCAAAATGTACTCCCTGCACTTCCATATAGTTGTGCCCGGTGCCGCTCGGTGCAATTCGACAAAGGAGAACCCTGGCATACCGCAACCACCAGTCCAGATGGGTAGCTCCATGGTTCCCTCAGCACCCTGTGTTAATCTCTGCATTTTAGTTGTTCAGAAAGAATAGGGTGCACACTCCACTTACACACACACTTAAATAATGCCATCTAAAACCTCTTTGCAAACAGGGCACAGTTGCTCTGAATATTTTCGAAGTCTGTTATTTGCCAAAACCAACTTTTCCTGACCTGTGGAGGACAGCCCAAGGGAAGACAAACTGTTGCTGGTAGTGGTGCTGCTCTGCTGGTATCAGAGGCAAGAACTGATTTCTTGCCACCAGTATTGTTGCTAAGCAACTGCTTAAGGCAGCAAAAGCATGTCTCTCAGTATTATATTCCCACATGACGTGTTTGGGGCGCATTAGCTGGTACTTGGCAATTTGAGAAATACAATTCAGTGACTGCAATATGTTATTAATATGCTGTATTGAATTCCTGTAGAGGACAAATGTACATAATCTAAATTCTTTAAAATCTTTACCTTCTAAAACTCATGAATACCTGTTTATGGGTAAACTGCAGATAGTTTTAGTCATTTATCAACACTGGGAATTTTTTCATGTGGGCAGTGATCAATCTCAACCAATTAGCGAACACCATTTTTCAGCCAGCTTCAGAAATAAAACTGTTCTACTTGTTAACATTGATTAGTTGCTATAGGTTACTGCCCAGGTGCACATTTGCCTAGTGTTGATAAATGAGCCCAAATAAATTCTCATTGAAGTGTTATGAAACTTAGAATGTGCTATTTATATGTTGGGCCTTTAGAGGCCAAATACATATATACATAAAGGGTATTGATGAGCTGGGTGAAATAAGGGCCTTTGCAAATAGTTGTGTTTTCATGCATATACAGGTATGAGATTCCTTATCCAGAATCTTGCTTTACTGAAAGCTCCACATTATAGGAAGGCCATCTACTTTCAGCAATGCTTTTTTTTCTTGATCATGTTTTTTTCAATAGAAATTGTAACAAAAATAAATAACTGGGAACCAGGCAAGATGCATGTAAAAGAACATGACTGAAAGTAAACAGTTATGGCCCAGATGCTCCCCCAAGACACTGATTGGTTACGGACTGGTAACCAATCAGTGGAAACCAAAAAGAGCTGCAAAGCAGGAAGTAGTGTTCTGGCTATAATGTTACACATCCAGTCACTTCAGCCTTTATACTTTTTTGGCCAACAAACTATATTGAAAACATTTTTATTTTTCACAGCATATATATTTACCCAGTTTTTATTTTTATACTGAACAATTCCTTTAACTCATATGGTCCATACCAGCCTGTACAGATTCTTGGAGGTGATATCTTTGTTTTTTCTTTTATCAAGCACTTTCTTCCATATGTAATACAAGGCACTAAGTTTGCCCAGGAGCAGTAACCCATAGCAACCAATCAGATGTTTGTTTTTAAACAGGTGATCAGTAATTGCTACCTGCTCATTGGCTGATATGGGTTACTGCTCCTGGGCAAAATTAGTGCATTTTATAATATAACCTTTGAGAACCCTTGGACAATTTTAGAAAGACTTGCCACTTTACATTTATGTCACTTCTCCATTAAGCTGGTTCTAAAAGAATTGCATGGGGTACTTTATGGTGATTTCAACAGAAACATTTCAGTAGTGTTTTTCTTCCTTGGCTTATGATCTTTCTTTATCTCATGGTTTGAAAAACTGGTGTTTCAGTGTTACTAATTGATTATAATGGATGAGTGACTGCTTCCTGAAAGTTTCTTTGAGACTTCTTCATTGGTAGCGCCAACTGAAGGAGAAAGAAGATCAATAACATGGCTGATCCTTAAAGTACAATCATCTTCTCCATGGGAGGGGAATCACTCCTTTCTTCATTTGCATGGAAGATTGTTAGGGTCTCCAAAACATCATGAATCTTCAGCCTTCATGCAATTCTTGAGAGCAAGGGTTCAGTTTTGCATCCACTTTAGCTCTTTTTATTTTCATTTGTAAATGACCACCACAGTTCTTTTGTTCTCAGTTTCTGTGTGCCAACATATGATAGATAGCAGGGACAGTACCATCTTATTTCCAGTTTTGATCAAACTGGAAGCATGTATTGTTTTACAGTAAGAAAATAAAATTGTATTAACGCTCAACATTTATGCGAATTGTTATTTTCTAACTGTGCATATCCTGCTTTCCATAATGCCCTCCAATAGATTCACATCCAATTAGAGAGAAGCTGGAGACAGGTTACTGTCCTTTGCTCCCCTTTAATAACCTTGTCACAGCTGAAGGAGTAATCTTTTGCTTATCAGAACTGACCTTGTTGCTTACGCAAATCCCTTTGACTAAAGGGCTTCTGAGATTATTGTCGAATATTTGCATACGTTCTTATACAGTATATGCAAACCGGTCTAAGTTGCCATTTGTGGAACCAAATTTTTCCATTTCCACTGTTTATTTTTAAACTTCTCTTTGATCTCTTTCTACATCTACATACAGTATATTTTGTCAAGTTGTGCCCGGAGTGGCACGATCAACAGGCTGCCCGAGGCAAATGGAGAAATGGCACCACCTCAACATAATTGCACTTAAAACAGAAAACAGTGACATAAATAGGTTTCTTCTCCACCTGTCATGTGCAGTCCAACATACGCAAAAAAGAAAGAAAAATAAACTGCATTGTTTGTGCTGATTTCAGTAAAGCAGCCAAAGACTATAAAATATAGTATGAACTATCTACGTAATTGCCAGTAACAGTAACTTTCCGGCATGCAGTTATTTTTGGTGCTTACCTCAGCAGTAGCGGTAAAAGTACAAAGAACGAATCAGTGTTTTGTCATATATAGCTTAATTTAAGGTTATTCCGCTTTTGTACACAGAGAATGTAATATTCTCTGATCTAGCTCCATGGCAACACACTAATGCCTTTTCCTACAAACACTGGGCTTATAAAACAGCAGGAAATCCCACAGATGTTTGGGACAGTTTTCTTTTGTGTTAAATGCTGATAGGACTCGACCCAAAGGATTTGCTTATTTTTATATCTCACAGAGTATTTGTTTGTAAAGTTTAACCTATCTTTCAGGAATTCCCCAGTTGAATCCAAATCCATTTCCACTGTAACTAGTCTTCCCCATTTCTTACAGCATTTGAATGAAGCGAAGAGTCCTATAGGGTTAACTTCCCTTGTGATTTGGAAATCCCCTACTCAATATTTCCCTATATTATCTGTACTTTTGTGGGTCAATGAGGTCAGATGGCAATAGGAAAGCAACTGTGTCATTCTAGAAATGTTAGGTTAGACAGTTTAGCTAGCAAGAGCAGCCTTGTTCTCCAAGTTAGGGTTGATAGCTGGAGGTTGCTCTTCCTTTGGTATATCTGGCCTTAAAGTGAAGGAACCACGGTCCCAAAGGGTATTATTCAAGTCGTTATTTACTCCTTGACCATTTTTCTTAGAGGGATCAAAATCATTAGCTGGTAGTTTTAAAGGCTTTACAGCCTATCAGACTGCCTCTACAGAGGTGCATTGCTTTGCTCTGTATACAATTTATTTTGCAATTCATTTACCTCATTGATCTTCTTTTGAGCATAACCCCTTGTGATTGTCAAGTTTTGCCTAGTTAAGAATCCCTGGTATTTTTTAGCTGAGAAAGGGAGTCCAGTGTTCTAACAACTTAAGCTACAATTTACTTTCTGGGTCAAGATAGGGTTACATTTTGTAACCTAATGGGGGACCTAATGTTATGCTTCTATGTATATTTCTTTAAGAAGCACAGACTTCAATGGAATCAATAAGGAAAAGCACCTGAATGCTTGTAAGTAATTAAAATGTGCTTGAAAGTAATTGGTTGTGAGTTTTGAGG
Organism: Xenopus petersii; assembly: GCA_038501925.1. Taxonomy (NCBI): domain Eukaryota; kingdom Metazoa; phylum Chordata; class Amphibia; order Anura; family Pipidae; genus Xenopus; species Xenopus petersii. The sequence goes on along the minus strand of CM076672.1, from coordinate 118,518,319 downwards.
TTCTTTCCCAGCTATTTCCATTGTTCTTCCTGCCTGTCTTTTATCTAGAGAGCTTGCAAGAACATTATTCTCCAGGCAGGTACTGGATATATATCTCCAATGCCAGTTTGATTTTGATGCCAATTGATCATTAGTGACAGAAGCATCTCTGCAATTTACAATTCTGGTCATCCAAGTTTGTTGTGCACATACTGGAAATACAGTAGTAAAATAAAGAAAAAAAAAGCATGCATAGTTACAACCTTATTGCCCATTGTGAATTTCTTAATTCCACTGGGATAGGTGTAAAGGCATATATGGTCCAGCTGGAGAATGCCAGAAACCCTCCAAAGGATATCTTAGTGACCCAAAGCTAAAATGAAAATCGCCTGGGGGGAAGGCACACGTGGCGCTTTGTTTTCCGAAGTCGCCCAAAGTTTCCTCATGAGTCAACTTTGGGCGACTTTGGAAAACGAAGCGCCGCGTGTGCCTTCCCTGAGGTGATTTTCATTTTAACCGGCGGAGGGCAGTTCGGGGAGATTGTCGTCCCAAAGAAGAGGAGATTTGTCGCTGGGGATACTGATCTCCCCGAATCTGCTCGTGTGGCCAGACCCTAAAGATGTTTTTACTTTTCTGAGCACATTGTACCCACCTGACCAAGTAGGCCTTTTTCCCCTTTGCCCCTTTCCCTTCCAAGTGCTTATATTCTATGGATACAGGAATTTGGTATAAGGTAGGCTAGAGTTATGCATGGCCTGGTACCCATTCTAATCCAATAGCCTATTTGAATTGTTAAAGTGTTGCACTCATGTAAAAGTGTTTACTATGCTTTAAGTGCCTAATGTTACCTTTACAGCTAAGCACTGTGCCTGCATGATCTCAGGTGGGATAACTATGATCTACTTCTAAGTTTCCTATTATCGCACTGAATACCCCATGGGGGCATACTATTAGATATTATAATATTTGGCCACCCACCTGAATGACATTCACTTAACACTTGCCATTTAAATAATATTATCCCTTTCAAACAGGTTAGCAGATCTAGTTACCAGATCACTTATTTTCAGGTTTGGATTCATCTCATTCTGAGAAGCTGGAATCATAAAAGTAGCCAAATTCTTCTCTGTCCTTTTTAAGAAATGAGTGCCAGTGGCCTCATATCTGAAGGTAATATATTCCTATGTGTACCTTATTATGATCATCAAAAGGTTATGTCTCATGAGGCCGTTCTTATAAAAGAAGCCTTAAACAATGTCTTGTATTGGATGAAAAAATGATTTTAATTGTGACCCTAAATAAATAGTTGATAGCAGTCCTAATTTTCAATGTTGCCCCTAGAAACACTTTAGTGTTGCGTTGTCAAACTTACTAACCTTGTGTACTGCAGCAAAACTGTTTGAAATTGCTCAGAGATCTTTTGCATCAGGGATTTCTCACTCGAGTCAGACCGTATTTTCTTCTGTTTAATAACCAGGAGAAAGAAAAACCCATCAATGATTTAGTTAATGTACATAACTTGTCTCATCAGCAAACACTGAGATATTATTAGTCCCATTTCAAAGCCATTAAGAAACAATTAAAAAAGAACCCTGAGGTATAACTTAAAGTTACCGGCAAGTTGGACAACATCCATTAAGTGTATCTGCCAGCCCTTAAATATCCAGCCAGTTTTTTTATTAATGCAGACTTATGATAAACAATTCATATTTTTAAAATTTATTTTAGACATGTATCATCGGAAATGTAAATATTTACCTGTCAATTTTTCTTATTTAAAGTTCTGTAGGCAGACATGCAAATACTTACCCCATGATCCTGCAAGCATTTCCCCAGTTATACTGTTGCTATTAAAGAATATAACTGTTTGTGTTCATTGAACTTTCTATTTTTCTGTGGTTTGTAAAATGCAAATGAGAGTAAAATGCAGTGATGCATCACAATTAAAATGAAACGCATGGTTCAGCTACATGTTGACTGTTTGCCCATACAATAATGATACCAGGAGGCACATAAACCAGATCTCATTACTCATAAAGCACTTCATTTATAATAAACATATACATCCTTATTTACTGAGTTTATTATATACACATGATCTAGGGGCTTCACTGAACACAACCCATCTGGTAGTAGTTTCATAATGGTAAATATCATTCTGTCATTGTGGGGGTTGTTGCCATGGCGACACCCACTTACATAGGCACAGTTATGAAACTGAAATGGCAAGAGACTTAAAAGCCATGTTCAACAATAGTAATCAAGCAGGAAGGAAATAAGACTCAGAGCAGAACACTTGGTGCAACTGGTGTGAGACAGAATAATGTATTTCAAAACTATGTTAACATTTTAAAAGTCATTCAACAAAATTAAAGTTAATACTATAGGTTGCTACAGAGTGAAATCGGTACCAATAGGTATGTGCTGCCACGCAGTTTTGCTGCCTAGCAGTTGATATTATATGTTATGTTATGTTATAATGGTATTTGGTATCATCCTTTCATCCCCACTGTTTCTTGCTAGATAGTTGCTCCCGCCCTCCATTTTCTTCTGTAACCTCCCCTTTGGTTTAGTGTGTTATGAAGAGACTGCAGTGTGTGTAAGCTGTGTAACTCCATTAGAAATTTATCTATGAAAAAGGCCTCTATGTTTAACATTTGCTACCTTGAAGCATAAAGAAGCATTGGAGAACATTTCTGGAGTCTTTATTCATTGAGTAAGCTATCTGTCAAGGTGATCATTCAACCAGCTGCACATATCCTTACAGACTGGGTCTACATGGAGCTTGTGGCCGGTACAACCGATACTGAGACAAAATAAATACTATAGGTTGCTACAGAGTGAAATCGGTACCAAAAGGTTGATCCTACTGCATGTTTGTAATTTAATCCATCACCGCATCCAGAGAAAGTACAGATGTTTGCATAGGTGCAGGCGTACACAAATGCAGTTAACAATAACTAAACAGGCGTTTGTTTTCATTTTGCAACTTGTAGTAGACAGTATAATGCTAACTGCTGATCGGTTGCTATTTGCAAATTGCATTTGAACAATTTAGCAATTGTGTACTTAAATTCAGCTTTTAATCTGCTGGCTGGTAGAGGGTGACCTTTCCCAAAGACATGGAGTAGGCAGGGAGTCCAATGTAAGGAACAGAATTCAATATGTTTGGTATATGAAAAGGATTACCTCAATAACTAACATTTTATATTAGTGATATACGGTAATCTATGTTCATTGGGGAGCACTTGACTATTCTAAAATATTGCAAAAGGGAAAGTTGTGCTCACCACTAAACATTTTTAAACTATTAAGAGTGGGTGCAATGAGGGTGTGACCAGAAAATAATGAAATACAGAGATCTCTGAACTAATTTCAACACTCAGAAGATGAATACATTTTGTGCATACAGCTACTAAAACTGCCATCCTCTAAAAAAAGGGATTGTTTGTCCATATTTGCAGACTGGAGTGCTGCTGAATAAAAAGCTTTATAACACAAACTCAAAAACTCAGCAGCTCATATAAATATATTCACAGGCCCACACTTGTGAGGCCACAAAGGCCCGGGCCAAGGCTGCAAAATTTCAGGGGCGGCATGCCATTATACGGACACTGGGGAGCCGCTTGCGTGAGGGGAGTGGTGTGCAAGGACGTAGACGGGCGCTAGGACCTTGTGGCCTAGTGAAGAGGAAGATCCAGGCTTGTATATTCAGGACATTAAGACCTAGGGACCACTTTATCTATTGTTATCAATTATTTACTTTTAAACTCCTTTGTTTGCTCTATTGCAGTTATGGAACAAATGTATTTGCTTTAACCACTCTACTGTTTTCCGGGAAAAGAGCATTTATCTTTTCACTTTGGTTTTCTAGAATCCTTCCCTGATTATAGGTTTCCATGGAAATCCGTGGCTATCACCCTGGATTTGACTTTCACTGTTCTCCTCTTCGCATTCACGTTATTGGTTCATAAAAACCTAAACCAAGTAAATAAAACCCTGGCAAAATGCAGAAAAGAGGGATGAACTGAATTAATAGTGCCAATGTGCAGTGTAGCAAATTTGTGCTATGACAAAGCAAAGGTAACAAGAACCGAATATACTGCATCAAGAAATCACTACCTATGGGATCCATTACTGCTGTTGTTTTTATGGTGCTATCTGTTGAGACTGTATAGATCCATCTGTGTTTTAGGGTCCAAACATCCTAAATCATTATTTCCCTACTTAGTGAAATATAGGTTAAAACTAAGGAACTAAATCACTAAAGCAGGCAAATAGTATAATAGATCTTTCCAACAAAAAAGGGTTAATTGCTGTATATCAGCGTCTCTTTGCTTGTAATCCAGTGGCCTGTATCTATCCCTAACTGTGTTAGTATTGGTCCATGAGTTGCCTCAAGTGTCTCAGGCAAAGACATAAAGAAATCTTCATTAGTTCAGGAAGGTAGCCAGGCAACCTGTAGGCGATACATTCTGAGATCACTGTTCAAATCTGTTCTGAATTTTGATTACATTCTCTCTTACCGTTGCCTCTTTTATGAGCTATAAATTCTTTTCCAGGGAATTCTAGGGAATCAATTTTTCAATGACAGAAATTTCACCATAGCTGAGGCAAGATTAAAAATAAGTGTTTCTGCCAAAGATCAAATTTTTTTGGCTATTTGTCACATAACTGCCATTTTGCCTCCAAGCATTTTTCAGTTCTCCCAAAATCAAGTAAAACCAATGAGCACATCAGCATGGATTTGAATTCAAACATAGATATTACTCCACTTACTCAAGACATCTGAGAAAGCTTATGTAAGTAATTCTCTAGTGGAAAAAAAAAAGATATTGGGAATTCTAATTGGTTATATATAAGTGTGAAAATTTGAGGTTTCTCAATGTCTGCTAAATTACAGTCCATGGCTGCTTTTTTCTTATAATTTTGAAATATGAGATTGCTTTTGCCCATACGTAGAGATGCTAGAACAGCATCAGCTGTGCAAACAAATCTGAAGGCAGTATTTATCTGTAATCTAAGGAAAAACCAGAGCTCTTTCGTGCTACAATGGAAAAGCACAGAATATTTGCATAACTTTAATATATTTAATTTTTTTTAAATACCAGGAGAGCTTATTATCTGACCTATAGTTGCTTACCTCTGGTAAAAAAGTATTAAATAAAAAAAATAACAAAAGCTATAGAAGCCTGAATAAAAGACATACTAAGGTGGTTAGCTTCATAAAGAAAAGGTCATTTCTGTAGTTTATCCAATGGAACATATTTTTTCCAAATATATAAATATCTGAACTGCATGCCTTTTAGTTATAATTAGTAGAGTTAAAATAGAGACTGGAGAATCTGAATCAACAAATAACAAATCTGATATATTTTGTGAGTACAGATATGAGACCTGTTATCCAGAATGCTCGGCACATAGGGTTTTCCAGATAAAGGACCTTTCTGTAATTTGGATCACCATATTTTGTCTTCTAAAAAAATAATTTAAACATTAAGGGGCCGGTTCACGAAGGGTCGAATATCGAGGGTTAATTAACCCTCGATATTCGACTAGGAACTAAAATCGTTCGACTTCGAATATCGAAGTCGAACGATTTTGCGCAAATCCTGTGATCGATCGATCGAAGGATTTTTCATTCGATCGAACGATTAAATCCTTCGAATCGAACGATTCGAAGGATTTTAATCCAACGATCGAAGGAAAATCCTTCGATCAAAAAATCCCAGACAAGCCTATGGGGACCTTCCCCATAGGCTAACATTGACTTCAGTAGCTTTTAGCTGCCGAAGTAGGGGGTCGAAGTTTTTCTTAAAGAGACAGTACTTCGACTATCGAATGGTCGAATAGTCGAACGATTTTTAGTTCGAATCGTTCGATTTTCGTAGTCGAAGGTCGAAGTAGCCCATTCGATGGTCGAAGTAGCCCAAAAAAACTTTGAAATTCGAATTTTTTTTAATTCGAACCCTTCACTCGAATTTAGTGAATCGGCCCCTAAATAAACCCAATAGGATTGGTTTGCCACCAATATGGATTAAATATATCTTAGGATAAAGTACAAGATCTGAATATTGGATCTTATACGTGTGTGTGTGTGTGTGTGTGTGTGTGTGTGTGTGTGTGTGTGTATATATATATATATATATATATACAGTAACCGACCATAAGCTGCTGGACTCCTCCAGTCGTCACTGCCTGGGTGCTGGTTATATATATTATGTAAGAATTCAAAAAAGAACCGCACACTCAGGACTTTTTTAAAGTGAAAAAAGGTAATACTTATTTATTTCAATGTTTCGGCTCTAAACACAAGCCGTCTTCAGGAAGTAAAAAATACAAACCACCTCCTATTACACCTAAGAGTTATGCGCTCAGTGGGTCGACTTTAGCCGCACCTCCTGTCATCCGCTCTGTACTCACAACAGTCCCCTCAAAGACTCATTGGTCACATATGTGGAGGTATGGATCCCAATTTATATATATATATATATATATATATATATATATATATATATATATATATATATATATATATATATATATATATATATATATAATACACCATTCAAAAAGCTGTATGACCCAGGTACTACCTACTATTGCATCATCAAGACCATCATGATCTTGAGAGAGATCTTAGGAACAGACCAAAATGTTGACCTGTTTTTAATATGCATTGAATAAAAGTTTTGATTTTTTAGAAATCTTTCAAAGGTTCCCAGTTTGCACCATTATTTTTTGGATTTTTGAATTTATAATACATAATATATATATATCTAAAGTGTCAAAAGTGGTTTAAAACACTGTGTAAAAACTTTGGCACAAACCAATGGTGTTCATGTGACTTTTCAAAGTAACACCTCTTCTTATGCAGTTTTCACACTTTAATATACATTCACACAAAATCCTTACATAACGTTAGATGGTTTACCGTGTGTCACGGTCGGCACCCTAAACCAGAACTAATGCCAAGCTCCCTGGTCTCGGCTCGGCTTCACCAGTTAGTGTGACCGCCTTTGGCTTCGGGAGGAGCCCTCAGCGTACTCAGATGCCACCTGGACTTTTCGAGAGGAGCAAGGTGAGGAGTTCTGGCAAGCAAAGGGGCACAACTGTAGTAAACCAAAGTCTTTGGACAGAAGATCGCAGTACAAGACGTTAGGCAAAGGAGTAGTCTGGACAGGCCGGGTCGAGGCAGGCAGAGAGTAGATGTAATCAGACAGGCAAGGGTCAAACCAGGAAGTCAATCAGAGGGTTAATCAGAAGCAGTAGTCAGTAATCAGGCAAGGGTCAAAATCCAGAAATCAGAGTAGACAAATAGCCAGGCAGGGGTCAAAACAGGAATCAAACAGGTTTACAGAATTAGCACAAAGCTCAGAAGCACCAGGAACAAATCCTATCACGGGCAAATTCCCACAGCCCTAATGGGCTTTAAATACAGTTTGAATTGCGCGCTGACGTCACTACGTCAGCGCGCCTGCGCCTTTAAGAAACCCCAGAGCGCGCCGCGCGCGCCCTAGGATGCCGGCGCCTGCGGCCTGCATGATGCCGCTTGCCGAGACGGGCGTCCCTGTCGTCCCCCCCAGACCACCAGGTAAGATCGTTACACCGTGGGAATGGAAATTGTGTATAGATTTGCTCCCACGACAGATACAGTAGGTTGGTTAAAGGGGATAAGAAGAAAACAGTTAAAATAATTGAAGCAATTTCTGAAGTTTTCCATTTAAATTGATTAGATATATTTACATTTAAAATGACTGGCTGTCTAAAAAAGATATTCAAAATAATTCTGGAACTTGATTCAGAGGAAAATCAATTTTAATATACTTCAGGGACTATTGCCTGGCAAGCGGCATATTGAGAGACAAGAATAAATATATTTTGAATACCATTGCTCCAACGTAGTTTTAAGTGAGGAAGATTCTGACAAGCATAAGTAATGAACACCTTGTATAAGCAAGTATACAGAAACTGAAACATGCAGGGAAGGGTGGGTGACATAATATTTCAGTTTTAATGTTTTTTTGTATTATTACATTACAGGAAATTGTGGAGTATATAAAAATATAGGTTTGTGGTCAACCATCTGCAAATGAATCGGAAACATCCTAAAATTCAGAGGGCAGTGGGTGGTGGTTAACCCCATGATAATGATTGGTGTAGGTGGTTTGTAATGGTTTTATCCATGCAGACATGGCAGGTACTCTCATTTCAGTTAATGATCAGACCGGATATAATTTTCTCTGGCATTTCCATTCAGTGACTCTGCTTCTGTGCTTCTGTAGAACAGTAGAGAATGTCAAACTGAACATGTCATGATTTCTGTGTGGTTCATTTCTCTAATGGAACTTTTTCTAGATAGACCAGTGTAGTGTTAAGAACACATGAAGTTAATGGGCTTACACGTTCTTTCAGCCTAACTTACTATGTCACATTAAGGTCCCTTCCAATGCATCTGCTTCAGAAGTTGGTACTGAATCTACTGTGGTTTTCTTGACATAAATCATAAGAATGTCTATTATATTGTGTGATCAGTAGTCTTCATATTACTGGTAAAAACATACATCCATATTATAAACTATATACTGTATACCTCTTTTTGGTCAATAGCAGAATGGGCAAATGGGCACTCCAAATGGGTCCACAAAAGGTCACAAAGATCAAAGTAAAATATTTTATTTAAAGTTGCATTAAAAATAATTTCCTTCTGCCCTACGCGTTTCGTGTCCAAGGGGCATTAATCATGGACTGATTCTTTTACACCTATCCCTGCTACTGGGCCTTATCCTCCTGTCACCTGCTAATCATTGAGGTTGTCCCTCCGCCATCTTCACGTGTGCATGCAAGCTGTCTCCCCCTGCAGCGTAACTGTGCATGCGTGTGTGTGCTTGTTTGACTGTGCCAGGAGGGAGGGGAGAGGTGACCGGCCAGGCAGCTTAGGGAGCCCAGCAGGCTAGGCCTGGCACTGCCCATATGAGAATATGGATATACCAAATCTTTGTTTGAGTAATACAGTTTCAGACATCAGTTACTAAGGAAATATGTAAAAGGGTGCAAAAGCATTAGGCAGATGCCACACAAGGGCATTTGCTTCCTTCTTTGCCTGCACTTGGAATCATTGTGTTGGGCCATGTGCAAACATACACAACAGATTTTGGCACCGAAATGCATCCTCTCACACGTGCCTGTATCCACTGTGTGTGCCTGCACCTGGGCTGATGCAACGATTCCGGGTGCAGGCAAGGTCAGTGGCAGATTGCAGCATAGGGGCTGATTCTCAGCCTGTGTTTTTCCACATTTGCCTAAATAACAGGAATAGTGTCAAAATAGCTTTCTTCTTTCTGTAAAATACATACTAGTGACATGATATGGTAACCTTTACAAAGATGTTAGTTGTCCATACAAAGGAATCTGATCTTTTTTTATTACTATGAGAGATGAATATAGATCAAGAGGTCAGAATATCAAAAGAAAGCTGTTTTCATCTTAAGCAAAGTAAAGGTTCCTTACAGTGAGAAAAGATGAATGACAGCAGATTCAAAAGGATTGAATATGTTTTCAGATAACTGAATGATTTGATTAGTTAAAGGGATTCTGTCATGATTTTATGGTGTATTTTGAATTTCTAAATTACACTGTTTACACTGCAAACAATTCACTCTACCATGGAAAATTTCATTCCTAACCCAAGTGTATTTTTTCTTAGTTGTAATATTATTGTGTAGGCAGCCATCTCAGGTGATTTTGCCTGGTCATGTGCTTTCAGAAAGAGCCAGCACTGAATTGCTTTCAGGCAGGCTGTTGTTTCTCCTAATCAATGTAACTGAAGGAGTCGCAGTGGGGAATGGATTTTTACTATTAAGGGTAAGGCTAGACGAGGAGATTCGGGGAGGTTTTGTCGCCAGGCTCGTCTCCTCGTCTGGCCTTACCCTAAGTGCTGTACTTATATCTACCAGGGAGCTGCTATCTGGTTACCTTCCCATTGTTCTGCTGGTGGGCTGCTGGGGGGCAGGGAGAAGTGAGGGGGGGGTGATATCACTCCAACTTGCAGTGCAGCAGTAAAGAGTGACTGAAGTTTATCAGAGCCCAAGTCACATGACTGTGGGCACCTGGTAAACTGACAATATGTCTAACCCCATGTCAAATTTCAAAATTAAATATAAAAAAATAGGTTTGCTTTTTTGAAAAACGTATTTCAGGGCAGAAGTCTGCTGGGGCAGCACTATTAACTGGTGTCTTTTGAAAAAAAAACATGTTTTCTCATGACAGTATCCATTTAAAGTTAAACAGCTGTAACATACTGTATATATTCATGGAGGTTTTCTCTACACAATGTAATACTATGGAGATCTACATTGTATCAGCAATGCCATGAAACTTCATTGTTAGTTTTTATATATTTTTTTTACTCCAATTAACTATGTAACCAACTCCGTAACCGTATCCGGAAGATCCAAGCATCAGAATAGTTAATAACCTGCTACCAAGAAAGCCACTAAACAATATAACAATGTAGACTCAAAGAGACATTTGTTTAAATGAAAATAAAGCAACATTTTTTCTCAATGCAGGGAAACTGTTAATCCCTCTACATTGGAAAACACAACATCCACCAACCATACGTGAATGGCTGCTTAAAGTCCAGGAGCTTTTCTATTTCGAAGAGATATCCACAGTGACCGAAGCACAATTTATAAAGTTTTCCCACTAGGTACACTAGGAATGTTTGATAAAAAAGGGTCAAGACTCACTCATAGGAACTGAGCACTCCAGAACCAGCCAACAATATATAGTAAGTTAGCCTGTATAACAACCCTACGTAACAGAAAACTGAATTTTGGGGTTAACGACTAATGTCTGTTGTTTCAAATGTTAACTATTGTATTGACATTGGATACTTGTATTTAATCACAAGAATGATGTTATAACCTGGAAGAAATATGTATTTACCGCTCCCTCATCCCATTCCATCTTCTTTCTGTAACCCCTATCCCCCTCATTCCTTGAAATATTCAATAAAATAATAATTTGGAAAAAAAAGAAAATAAAATAAAGCAACAGCCAGTAATAATAGATCCTTAAAAACAAATACACACACACATTAAAATGCAGGTACAGGTATGGGACCTATTATCAAGAATGCTCAGGATCTGGGGTTTTCCAGATAAGGGATTTTTCCATAATTCAGATCTCCATACCTTAAGTCTACTAGAAAATGATGTAATCATTAAATCCAAATGGAAGGTTTTGCTTCCAACAAGGATACTTATATCTTAGCTTGGATCAAGTACAAGATTCTGTTTTATTATTAAAGAGGAAAAGGAAATCACTTTTAAAAATTTGGATTATTTGAATAAAATGGAGTCTATGGGAAACTGCCTTTTCTGTAATTCTGAGCTTTCTGGAACGGATCCCATACCTGCACAAATAAACCAGATGTGTTGCCATAAATGAAATTGCATTCCATCTTTTAAATCTGCTCCACCCCCCCCAAAAAACAAATAATAAAGTTGGGTGCTATAAGCTGTGAAAGAAGCTTGGAGTGAGCCTAATTCTCAGAAAAGTGATAATGAAATGTATAAAACTCTCAGATATACTTTAGAACATGTTTTTCCTCTCCTGTTGCAGATATTCATACTGTAAAATGTGAGATGTATATACTTTGCACATCAGTGGTGCATAGCCATTATTCGCCCCCAGGTAAAATCATGTGTTGTATCTGCAACAGAAAATCTCTTGTGTCTGGCAGAAACTAAGGATTTTTTTTTATAAAAGTGAATTGAATATCTTGTCAATAAAAACAGCCAAAGGCTATTGGATGCAGTTTCCGCAAACATTAGGCAGTTCAGTATTGTTTTATTATATATTATAAAAATGGTTCTAACTGCTACAGGAGAAAAGGCTGTTTTTAAATTATTATTTTATATTTTATTCTGATTGATTAGAATGGCAATTTTCCAGTAGGTTAATAAAAAAATAAAAGCACTACTTACAACACACTGCATACACATTTTTTTTTGCATAACAACATATGGTAGTTTTGAGCAGGTAAAAAAACATAGGCCTACAAATATGCAAGTCTGCGCATTCTGTTGACTAAGGAAACAAAAAAAAGTGAAAACTAAACCCAATACGAAAGTCTATGGGAATCTCAATTCCATACAAGGGAGGCCTGTACACAATACCTGCATACATCCAGGGAGTAATGATTGACCTAGTTTGATTTCAAAACAAATTGATTATAAATGCTTATACAGTGCAGCCAGGGCTGGGAAAAAACCCAGTGGGCCAGATCCCCTCACCCCCAGACCCCTCGATATTCGGATTGTACAAAAAGGGAGGGGGTGATATCACCCCAACTTGCAGTACAGCATTAAAGAGTGACTGAAGTTTATCAGAGCACAAGTCACATGACTGGAGGCAGCTGGGAAACTGACATTATGTCTAGCCCCATGTCAGATTTCAAAATTAAATATAAAAAAATCTGTTTGTTCCTTTGAGAAACGGATTTCAGTGCAGAATTCTGCAGGAGCAGCACTATTAACTGATGTATTTTGAAAAAAAAACATTTTTCCCATGACAGTATCCTTTTAAAACTACTCATAGCTGAAATCGGCCACTTGAACAGGATGGGGTTAATCTGTCAATATGGTAAAACAAAAGGAGGACATATTTAGTACACTGTGTACCAATGCCATTAAGTGATGTTTTTCTATATGTCAGTCACAGACAGTTAAAGATTATGCGGCACATTTTTAGAATCAGCTTTTGTTCATCGTGAAGCAACAACATACCCATCAGTGTGATCGTGTGTCATTCAGCCATGGATTGTGTTGTGTGTTACAGTTGGATCCTATTAAGCATAAAAACTCTGTAAGGAAAGGCGTTGAATCTAATCTAATCTGTCACAGATTGCTCTGTTCGCTTATGTATTAGGAAGAATGACGTTTCCTTTGGCACTCTATGTCAGAGAAGTTTTTCAAGAAAGGTAAAGTACCAACTGTCACAACATGGTAATACAATCTCTGGAACAAATTGGTTTTGCAGCTCATAGACTGCTACTCGGGTTTATATTTCTGACTGTATGAATCTCATCATTCACAGAGATGTGTGTGTCAGTCACAGTGCGGTGTGTGTTAAATTAGTTGCAACGTTGTGCGTGTCTGTCAGAGTGCTATTAGTGATAACACTAAATTAACTCCATAGGCAAAATATATAATGGATAGAGAATAATTGCTGTTGAATTATGCATAGCCCTTGCAGGTATGTGGATATTCAAGTTTTAAGACATTCACAGTCTTCACTCCCTTGAGTTAAAAGCTGCAGTACTGCGTGGGAGGAGTACAGTACCTGTCATATTGTCCTAAGACAAGGAGGTTGGGGGTGAGAGCTCTCTGGGGAGTATGAGGTGCTTGTTAAAGCTCCACCATCCTTGCTGTTTCTTCCTGACCTCTGCATGCAACAATGAAGATCCAAGATATTTTGCCACTTTTTTTATCTGAACATACTGACTGTCACATATTGTGAGCATATAGAGATGCTACCCTTCTCAAAGACTCTTGGAACATAATCATTTGCTCCAGGGTTTTCTCTCTCCAAGTAATTGTGACAGTAGTGACCGAGCCAATGAAAGCTTTCCTGATAAAGATCATTGTCTGTAGACTTTGGATAGAACATATATGTTCACAAATACAGTTGGTCATGTTATCTGCTTCTTTCTCTATGCTATGTAGCCATCAGTGGCAACAAGTGAAAGTAGGGGCATTTGTCATGAGTATAGACCAAACATTTTTTATATCACAAAATGGATCCCAAAAGGGGACTGGACTACCATGAAAACCAGGGACGGAACTATTGATAGGCAGACAAGGCTTCTGCCTAGGGCACTTGACTATTAGGGACACTGTTTTGTGAATGTGTAAAATTTACTATACTTCCATGCCCCTTCTCCAACTTTTGACATTTCATTTTGAAAACCAGTGAGATGTATCTAGAAAAGGGATCCCCAACCAGAGGCTTGGGAGCAACAAGTTTTTCACCTACCCTTTGGATGTTGCTCCCATTGGCCTCAAAGCAAGTGCTTATTTTTGAATTCCAGGCTTAGAGCCAAGCTTTGGTTGTATAAAAACCAGGTGTACTGCCAAACAGAGCCTCATGTAGTCTGCCTGTCCAGATAGGGGCTAACAAATGGCCAATCACAGCCCATATTTGGCACCCCCAGGAATTTGCATACTTCTGTTGCACTCCAACTTTTTTTTACATTTGAATGTGAATCATGGGTAAAAACAATTGGGACCCCTGAACAACAGAGCTGGAGTGTACTGCTGTTATATACCACTATAGATATCTTCAAGTTGAACTCTGGCCACTAACACCGATCAGTCATGGAGCAGTCATAGCGTTCTGGCTCTATACGACTACACAAGTGAATACGAGTTGAAGCCTGGAGAAGACTACATGCTGAGGAAAGGATAAGAAACGAAACACAAGAAGTGGCCATTGTGGAGACACGGGAGGGGACAGAGAGTGGATGGCATGTTGGAGATAAAAAGAGAATGGGTTATAAAACCAGTGGGGATGAGGGAAAGAATAGCACAATAAAATTCGGTGGGGATGAGAATGGTACATTTGGGGTAAGAGGGGAAACTGTATGTGAAGAGTGGGGGAAATAATGGCACATAGGAAGGCACAGAGGGAGAAAAAAATGGCAAAGGATAGAATAGCAGAGCAATAATGCTAAACCTAATTGAAAATATAGGACAAAATGCAATGAGAGGGAAAAAAGAAGAAATGCAGGATTGAAAAGAAGGAGTAAATGGAGATAAGACAAAAACATCCTCCAGAAGTTTACACATGCTATGCAGTAGTATGAAGCAGATGATATAAACTCATTTGGTTGTGAGGGCACCTGTTGGCAGGCTAACCTACAGCAACAGAATAACTAGGTCTGGTTCTCATGGAAAACCTTAACCCAGTGATCCCCAAACAGTGGGTTGAGCGCAACATGCTCCTAAGCATATCAGATATTGCTCCCAGTGGCCTCAAAGCAGGTGCTTATTATTTCCTGGCTTGGAGGTTAGTTCTGGTTGCATAAAAAACAGATTTACTGCCAAACGGAGCTTCACGTAGACTGCCAGTCCACATAGGGTCTAGCATATCTCAGAACCTATTTTGCTCCACCGAGGAACAATTTTTCATGCTTGTGGTGCTCCCCAACTTTTTTTTACATCTGCATGTTTTTCACGGGATGCCTTAACCAATCAATAATACACAAAATACAGGAGTAAAAAAATAAACATAGGATTGAAGAGGGAATTGCCCATCTGAAGAGCAGACTGTGCATACT
Source organism: Xenopus petersii (assembly GCA_038501925.1). Taxonomy (NCBI): domain Eukaryota; kingdom Metazoa; phylum Chordata; class Amphibia; order Anura; family Pipidae; genus Xenopus; species Xenopus petersii. Next base: position 118,502,994 of record CM076672.1, on the reverse strand, counting down.
GTTCTTTCATACCTCAGCCACACCTCAGTAGGTAGGTTTCAGACACTGCAGTTACTCTATTCATTGCATGAGTGTACACTGGCTTAGTTTGTTTTTTATCAGTTAAGTCTGGTGAATGCATTTGCATTCTCCTATATGGTTTGTTTATTAGCACCCAGACGAATATTGCAGTCTGTAGATGGGCAAACATATTTGCAGTCACATGGTTTTTTGCTCTATAGGTATCTCTGTTTTGTTCAAAATATGCTATTCTTTATCTTGAACAAAATGCACAGACCAATTTGCGTACTGTCTTTTGCTCTTTCTTTCCTTGTAATATCCCAAAAAAATCCCTTTCCCAAAATTAAAACTATTTTGCTGAATTTTATATATGTATATTGGATGTCTTTTTGAGTAAAACAGTTCTGTCATCCTGTGATTATCATGAAACCCTCACCTCTTATTTATTTGTAAGACTTTTGCGGTTTTCACCACTGCAGAAAAAGGCTAATACTTGTTACTACTATTTTGGACAATTTTTACTGGAAACAAATAGCCACAAAAATGTATATTATATATTGTAATATACAGTATGCAAGCTTAAAAGTATTCATGGTGCACTTCCACTGGACCATAAGCAAATACAGCAGAGATTATGTTTACAGTTCATGAAAGGATGATCCTATCTATTCTATGGAGAGTCTAGTTTCTTCCTTCAAAATACAATTAATGCAATATCTTCCAACTTACCATATTTACCAGTTTTGTTTAGGGGACCAAAGCAACAATGTAAGAAAGAAAATCAGATGTCAACTAGTGACCCAGTAATAAATACATTAAGGGGCATATTTATTAACACTGGAGACAAACATCAACGGGGGTGTTTCCCATTGTAGCCAATCAGATTTTTGTTTTTGTTAAAATCTAATTGCTGATTGGTTACTATGGGCAACATCACCGGTGATGTTTGTCTCCAGTGTTAATAAATATGCCCCAATCACATGGACTCCTCTGAAACTGGTCATGGTTAAAAAACAAATGTGTTTTTAGCAGAAAAAAAACAGTAGGTCAATTTAATAAAACATTTTATGTATATTGTTTCATTTTTCCAAACGGAACAAATATTGATGTCACAATGGACTGTTTAATGTACCTCATATCGATGTACCAATGGAGTGCAAATTAGCATTACCTGCACAGCAGAATATATTTATATCCAAATTAGTATCTTTTACAATCAACTGATGTTAGTGTGAATGGAAATTACTACTATTAATAACTGCCTAAAATAGAGTGGATGGATTGAGACTGGTGGTATGCTGCACAGCGTAAAAGAATGGCTTGCTGAGTAATATAATGAAGGTGTAACAAAATTGCTTTAATGTTAGGCTTCCTTACATTTGCTGGAGCTGCAAAGTGGCTTGCCATAAAGAAGTAAGAAATACAGATACAATAATCTCAGCTGGATATGATGCAGATCAAAGTGTACAGCACAATAAGGTGAAAGTGCCAGAGAATAACATTAATTCATTTACAGTATACTACCTTCAAATCTGACTGGGATGGAAAGATGCATCAGATAAAGAACAGTTTAGCTACATTTAGGGGCTTACTGAGGCATATTGCTCAGTTTAAACAGAATATTTGTACCTTGGGATATATTTTCTATAATCAAAGCTGACTAGAAGGAGGATTTGGCTCCCTCCTTGGAAATATTTCATAAAATAAAACTACCTTTTAATATTTGTCACGAACAGGTAAACTGTAAAAACATAATATTTACCACTGGGCAAGTCAGACTAGCTGGGATCAAATAGAGAACTGTCAATAAATACAGACTAAATACAAGCTAAAATCACCCCTCACACCCCTTACATGCATTTTGATTGATGTTATCAAAGGCAGTTATCTCTAGCATCTGCAAATAAATGTATGCAAATATAGATAAGGATTTCCAGTATTCTATAATCTGAAAGCAAAGTGCACCATTGTTTAACTATCCCATATGAACAGCGTAAGTAAAGAAGTGCATACAGTAGGGTTTTTTTTAACAAATAAGGCTTGGTCTGGTAGCTCCAAAATAGGCGCCAAACAGTGCTTCTACCTGAGATTCTGACTACAATAAGTTACATCTGACAAGAACTTTAGGTGGCGCAATATATACCGCATCAGGTTGCCATATTTAGAGATTATTTTTCAGTCCCAGACAGATTAAAGGAGAAGGAAAGGCTAAAATTAAGTAAGCTTTATCAGAAAGGTCTATATAAATACACCAGTAAACCCTCAAAGTAATGCTGCTCTGAGTCCTCTGTCAAAAGAAACACCACATTTCTTTCCTTATATTGTGTACTCATGGGCTTCTGTATCAGACTTCCTGTTTTCAGCTTAAACCTCCAGGGCATGGCCTTGAGCATGCTCAGTTTGTTCCTCTCCCCCTCCCTCCTCCCATCCCTGCTGTAATCTGAGCTAAGAGCTGTTAGTGAGTAGGGAGAGACTCGGGCAGGAAGTGATGTCACGCCAAGCTTATATGGCAGCTTCTATCCTTAACAAACAGAGACAGTGTCATGAGCTGTTTACTCAGGTATGGTAAAGCATTCTGCAGAATAAATATAGCATTCTAGCTTGCACTATTATTGCTAATCTGTTGGCAATAAACTGTCTTGGAGCTTTCCTTCTCCTTTAAGGCACTTATATCCACATTTTAGGATACTCAGGTAAATGATTGTCTCCAGGATCTGAATGTATGTACCAACAGGGTAGGGGGTAAGTTGTCATCTTCACTAAAAAAAATAAAGGTACACAGAGCAGAGAGGAGATTGGCCCAAACAATTGCAAAAGCAGACATTTTTGGGCTGACCTCCTCTCCGCGACCGCAACATATACCTTTGTCCTTGCTCCTAAGATTGAAGTTAAACAATGATAAATGTAGCTGTCAGCTTTACCAATATTATAAGGTAGCCATTTATCCCTATTCCCATTTCATTTGTCCTTGGAAAACGCATGTGACATTTTCATGGAAATCAACCCAGGGTTCAGTTACAAATGCAATCCATGGTGTAAATTGGACTTTTCAGATGAAAATTGCTGCAGTTTTTACCTCAATGCAGAATTCCAGCACTATTGCAGCTGTGCTCTAAGCAGATTTATTATGTCGTGTAAAAATGGCTAAAATAATTCATCACACGTCACTGTGTAAAAAACTTAATTTTTTTACGCACTTTTTCTTTGCGCAACCTACTTACAAAGGTCTGAAGCCGTGTAAAATAAGGGCTGCAAATCTAGCGTTCGCATGGCATAAAAGAAAACACAACTTCATATATTTGTCATTTATTTTACACAGCTTTTTACACCATTTCTTTGGGCGAATTTTATTTTACACACCATAAAAAATATGCCTCTAAGATGCAGCTGTACCTGAAATTTGGATGCAAAAGCAAGGTTTTGGGTAAACCTTTATTTGCTGTTCGCTGGTGTGTAACTTTTTGAGAAAATACATGCATAGGAATATTATGAACCAAACAATTGAAATGGCTCACTGCCTCATAGAGTAAACACTGCTGTTTATTAGAACATTAAAAAAACAGGTGTTTACAGTGTAATAGGCGCCAAACAGGGTTCGGGAACACGTGAAACACTATGATTAAGCGGTGTTCCCAAAATGCGTTAGGCAGGGCGATCCTGGCCCCTCTGCCACCTGAGGCAGCTTGCTGTTGCTGCTGCTGTCCCTTCCCCCGTGCACTCAATTTTTCGAGACAGAGGGGGTCCGGGAAGGGGGGTGTTGACGAGGGCGGCGGATAGGGCCAGGACGCTAGCGCAGAGAGCATAATTGCACTTTCTGCGTGAGAAGAGCCGTCCCTGGTACCAAGTTTCTCAACTTGCCTCATTGGCACAGCTACCCTGCCGTTCAGCGTCTATTATACTTTAGCCACCTGTTTTTTAATAGTCTAATAAACAGCAGTTTTTACTGTATGAGGCGGTGAGCCATTTCAATTCTTTGGTTTTTGATTTTTGCTGATTTTTATGAAGGAAGTTTGTTTGACTCTAAGCCCAGCTGTTGCTAACCATAGGAATATTCAGCATTTGAGAAAAAAAGTAATGAGAGTTGGTCCTTTTTTTCAACCTCCAAAACTAGTACACATGCCTCTATAAGTAAATCAACTCTATCTAATGAAAAATAAAATAAAGAGGTTTTTCATGCAGCAAATCATATTTCCTATACTGTATGCAGTAAAAGCAATCTTTTGGTCATGCTATGAATATAAACTTAGGAGTTATAATGCCACTGCCAATTTTCTGACTTTCTTCTAGTTTTGATGTTAGCAAGATGTGGCAGCCTTAGTCTGAACCCCTTTTATTGTGTTCTGTATGTTGATTGACTCTGGCATTAGCTTTCAAAATGTTGATTGCCTCTCTATATATTTCTGACACATCATCTTGTGATCTTGCAAATATTCATAGAAGCATTATATTATAACCAAATTATGTTATAAGCAAAAAGAACCTTGGAATGTATGCCCTACACTTATCAATTTCCTCTTTCCCCTATATTATCATTTTCCTCTTCATCACCTGTAGGACCTTCAGTCAAAACTGTATGCAAGCATTGTTAAGAAAAAAAGGTTAATGCTGCTCATGTGCATAGTAACAAGCAAGAAAGTCATTTGCCTGTCACTGCACATATGGGGTAAATTTTGGACAAAAAAAGCTGGTGTGCATTTTCTGACCAAATCTGTCCCATGTCTAAAGACGTGTATCCCATTTATGCCTGTTAGTATGCACACAAGGTTGGCATCAGGGGGATCAGCATTTTCTCTACCAGTGTTGTTCTGCTGATGGAGGAAACACCATGGAGCATATTTATTAAAGGGGAACAATCACAAAAACTAAAAAAAACATATAAGCTTCCTCATACTGAAGTATGAAGCCTTCCAAATACGATCAATTAAAAATTCTGCTTCCTTTCCTAGCAGATGAATTAGAGCTCACTGAAATAACTGATTGCAGTACAAACAAAAGCTAACAAAATAACTGCCTTTGCACAAATCCTGCATGTAGAGAGACATTATTTCTGGCGATTTTAATAGAATGAGCTCTAATACATCTTCTAGGCAAAAGGAGCTCCCCATAAGATATATTGGATCATTCATCTGACACCCAACTCCTAAACGACAGAATGAGGAGAAACAGATGCTGAGAGAGAAATAGTGAACGTAAACTTGATTATTACAGAAACATTACAGAACATTTAATTGATTGTATTTAGAAAGTTTCTTATTTTTTATGCTGAAGCTAATATGAAATTTTAATTTTTGCGATAGTTTCCCTTTAACATTGGAGACAATCAAAAATGATATTTTCCATAGCAACCAATCAGCAATTAGATTTGAACAGTCACCTACAAGTTAGAAAACATAAGCAAATAACTGATTAGTACTCCCATTAAAATATGGGCAAAGCTACAAGCCAAAACACACATACTCCCTTACCTAAATTATCAGGCAAGAAGCTTATATGGAGAAACTCTGTCTAGGGCTGTCTTGTATCCAAACCTAACTGTCAGGATATACTGTACAACTAAGGCACCCATTTTGTGTTCACTTTCCATTCTATCAACTTACACTAACATTTATGGCATGGGAAGTCACACTTTGGGCTCCAAACCCCTCCAAATTATCTTAATTATTTAGCATAATTCAGTCATGCTAAACTGTTCCATTTGACAAACCCAAGCAGGTTGTCAATTGTTTCTTCCCTAGATGAAGACAAATGGGAGGAAACTACATTTAACTTACTGTATCTGAATTTTCGGATATAAATAAGGGACAGAATGGTCCAATTTAAGATGATCCACCAAATCTATATTAGGACCCTGAGGCTTAATGCTATGGGAAGACTAGAAGGAGTTAAATGTGTGAAATGTGGCATGAGAGAGGCCAGATTCCTCCATTTAATTTGGAAATGCCCTAGAGTAGTAACATACTGGATGGAAGTTACCCGCTACATTAATGAATGCTTATCCCTCCCTGTAATCAGATCTCCTGCGACCTGTCTATTAGGTCTAATAGATGAATCTGGTGAGGTTGCTATGGGCAACCTCACCAGTGGTGCTTGTCTCCAATGTTATTAATTATATCCCAAGTGTTACATTAGCCTTAGCAAAGCATAGTTTAAGATATTGAGAATGAAAGGTTTGATACCTTTATTCTTTGTTTGGTTTTGCTTGGTTATTTGGTTTTAGAATAATGAGGTGACAGGGCCCTTTCTAAATGCAAGGGGCTTCCACCTTCTTGTTGTGATTTTATCACATCTGACAGGCAGAACTGGATTCTTGAAAGGCAGATTGAGGGAGGCACATAGGCTCATCCTAACCAGTGTGGCATTTAGAACAATCAATGCAAGAAACATGAAAGGCTTAAAGTACAGGCTGCCTTGCATCAACAGTACTGTGTTCTGCACCTAACAGCCTGTGCTAGAATCCCACAGGCACAAACTGATGGGGGTAAAGGTAACTGTAAACAAATATAAGTCTCCTACTTATACTGTATGTCACTATCCTGTCCAAAATCCCATGGAGGCAAATGTTTATGGGAAATGTAAATAACGCATAGGATCTTACATTACCATCTGAAGACTCAAGATACAGATAGACAACTAGAATCATAGCCACAAAACATGACAGAACTACTTAGTGAGATAAAGGTAGACGATTTGATTAGAGTTCCTTATGCAACCACAAAATTCATATGGGTAAGGGAGAAGAGAACCACATCTTCTACTTCTGTCTAATGGTCTAAACTAGTTGTGACTTTCCTGCTAAGAATCCTGGCTGGACAGTATGTTGTAGCTCACAACAGTTCGGGACCTATTATTATTCTTTATTTACACAGCGTTCCCATACTATGCAGTACTGTAAACATACCTCCTAACATTTTGGAAATAGAAAGAGGGACAAAAAGATTTGATATGCACAAATTTTTTGGCCACGCACATTTTTTGTGGCCACACCCCTTAATCACCATATTCATTTTACAAAATTTGTCAGGTTATAAACATTTTAACACATTTCTGTGTTTTTTTATGTGTTATAACAGTTTTGCCAATGAAAGTGAATTGCCCTTTAAACTGCAAGTCACAGTTTCCCAAAGAGACTTGCTTATCTTAAATTCTTACAATTGCTTCTTTGCTTATCTTAAATTGTAACTAAAGTATCCAAGTGCACCTGCACCTATTCTGGGCTCTCCACCAAAAGCCAATTGAGTTTTAGAAACTTTGTATCTCTTTCTGGCTGTTCAGTGCAGGAGGTCAAAGAAAAAGTCAGAACATTTCAGTTACAATTCAGGACTGTAGGATGAGCTGTCAAAATTGGGACTGTCCTGCTCAAAACAGGACAGTTGAGAGGTATGCTGTGAAACTGACTGTTCTTTTTTTAAGTCCAAGGCCCAGTGGAGCTTACACTAGCTCATAAGTGATCCAAAATATTATGAAACAGCGCTCCCTAAGAAGCTCAGGAAAAGACAGCAAGAAAAATTATATATAGTGCAGTAAACTTTACTTTCTTTCCTTTCATTATTTATAAATAAAGTGAAAAAAAAAATCTTTCTTTTCACCAGTGCTTTTTTATTAATATTGAGATAGGGTTACACCAAAGGAGGTTGGGTACTCACAAACGTTTACATAAGTGTATGGCTTTCAACAAAACATCTCTCTCTTGTTGTTTATTCACTGTAGTTTCTAGGAACCAATGTGCTTCAGACAGTGCAAAATGTTTTTTTTAAAATCTCTAATAGTTTTAAAATTGCACTCATATAAATAAGATAAACAACTCTTATCAATCCATCCATTTCCCAGCGTGCTTCCCTTCTCCTCTGTATTAGTATCTCAGTTTCTCATGCTGGCACAGTTTCTTACAATGTGACTATGAAGATTTTCATTCATCCAGGTCATGGTATATCTAGTATAGGTCAATCTAAAAACAACTGGACTTGCTGAGTAATCAATGAAGACGTTTCAGTACTCATCCGAGCAGCTTCTTCAGTTCAACTGACTGGTGTGGGAAGTTTTCGGCATATAAACTCTTCCACTAATCCATTTACAACGTGTTTCTCTCTGGGCGCTTCCTGGATGACGTCACTAAACTCCGTCTGATGCGTTTCGTCACTTCAAATTCATCAAAGGCTTCTCCTACCCATACAGCGCATGTCCTATTTAGCCTCCTCCATGTCCATGGATATGCGCCTCTAGATTCCTACAGCGCATGCCCAATTTCCCCTCTCTGGGGAGAGCTGTTTCATTATATTTTTGATTACTTATTCCAGTTGGAGAACGGAAAGAAGTGGCTAGACGACTGAACTTCGGGAATTCCTTGTAAGAAAAAAACGTTTTGTGGTTACACTAGATTGTGCCACTTGGAATGGTCAATTTGAAAAAAGCTAAGTATAATGAGGAATCCAATACAGATACAAGTACGACTTGCAGGCAAGTCCCAGGTCACCAAACAATGTAAAAGGTCAGCAAGTGCTAAACTACTGTGCCACCTATGTGAGTATGTTGTATAGAATCATATACTGTATTTGCATATTACCAACTATACAATTCATATTAAGTTCTATAACCTGCTCTCAATTCTGTATGCCAATTTCCATATGGTTTTAAAGATAGCTTACTAAACAGATTCTTTGAATTCCTTCAAGTCGCGTTGCTATGGTTATGCCAATAAACTAAAAAGAAAATCAATTGCTGTTTTTGATTTTACAAGGTGTGATGTTGGAAGTTATTCACACATAGCAAGGTTTTTAGCAGTGATAAATAATCCAGATGATCATGTCATTTGCTAATTCCCTATTATCTTATAAGGTGTTCTGTCTACAATAGATTACTGCATGAGAATGAAAAATGCCCCAACACAGATTGTATCAGCTATTGCATAGACAAGACAGCCATTCTAATCAAGAACTGGAGAAAAGCAAAGGTAAATATTATTTAACTCAATATTGTACTCAAGGTAGATCTGTAATTACAGTAGAGAACTTCAACCCACAAAGGCATCAGACTAGGTATCAAATGATGGTGATTTGAAATTGTATGTACTTTATAACATATCATAATGCATGTGAAATAGGGTTTTTTTCAGTTAAGGGCATGATCAAAATGATTTTATTCTTCATGACTTGCACTCCTTAGCATTCAGACCTTACTTTTAGTATAGTTTAGTTCTATTGTGTATTTCAAATGCAATATGTTCTAATTTGAAGCCTGTTTAATACATTAAAATACAATAAAATGGACAGAAAATGACTTCTATTTTCCTCTAATTAACTAATATCTTGTTAGCCTAATTATAGGTTCCTTCCCCAATATCTCTGACAGAAAATTCCACTCACACAAAATAGTTTAAAGCGACAATAACTCCCTCCAGTTGTCTTAAAGCAGACTGTCACCCAGACATACAAATCTGTATAATAAAAGTCATTTTCAAATTAAACATGAAATCCAAATTCTTTTTTTATTAAAGCATTCAAAGCTGTTGTAAACACATTTAAAAATCTCAGCTATCAATCAAATAATGTCTGCCCCTCCTCTTTGCCTTAGGCATAGAGTTGGAGCAGACAATTACTTTCACTTTCCATTCAGCACTTATTAGATGTCACTGCTCTCTTTACCATTTAATTGTGTAGCCAGTGCATGGGGATGAACATCAGGCCTCCCATTCTGGAGCATAAACAAGATTTTGAGATGATGCAAGGCTTGTCTTAATAACAGTGTCCACAAAATGTCTCCTGCTTGCTTGCAGACCAAAGGAAACAAGATTCAAATAATTTATACAGCGTAATTAAAGTTTATTTTGCTTGACTAACATGATACAATAGGATTTGAAATAATTCAGGTGACAGGTCCCCTTTAATACCTAGTTAGCTGGACTGGATGGGAAACAGCTAACGTGGAGTTAGGCCAGGAATGGAAAATCATAAATAAATCATGAGTAAAATAAGTAAGTAAGTAAGTAATTTTTTTCTATTTTGCTAAGAGAAAAATGCAGGGAGTAAAAACACACAAACTAGGGTATAAAAATTTTATATATTTAGAAATTAAATACAAAAAGAAATACATGACAAACGTAGCTGCGAAGGAAGAATGTAATGGGAGCTGCGAAGGAAGAACTTGTAATGGGAGCATTATATAGAACGTGATTTCATTTTAAGATGAAAAAGGAAAGAGAAGAAAGAAATAAGAAACTAAAATAAAAGAGTTGGACAGAGTTACAAATGGGTTAAGGGCAGTTAAAATTAGAGGGATCTTAGAATGCAGTAACAGATGGAAAGAGGGAGATAGTGGGAGAGAAGGATAAAATAATGACAGGAGACAGATGGAGAGAGGGAGAGTCACAGGTATGACTATCACAGAGGGCAGAACTATGTGAATCTCACAGGTGTCAAAATAAACAGGTGCTGGCAGCTGACAATGACAGCAGGGAAACCTGGGTAACCTAGTTAAATGATTCACATCTTCCCTCGCTCTTGAGCTTCAAAAGCACAGCAAAGCACAACAATACCAGGGAGAGATAATGATTTCACACACAAAGGCATATGGTTTCATTCAGCATGATATAATATGGAATTATGTGCCTACTGATAAATGAATAAATGCACTGCCTTATAGTATGGATGTGGAGCGTTTGTCCATTATCCAGATCCATCAGTTCAGATCAGATTATCAATGTTGGTGAATGTGTCAATGCAATTGAGCCTATAACTGATCTAAACAAAGTAAGGCTCTTGCTTGTCTTTAATATTTCCATCTTTATTCCTTATTTTTTTCTTGTGAATACAGTAGCTGTCTGGTCTAATGCAGTCATAGAATATATAGGATTCTTTCATGAACATATTTTAACAAGGTAGTCAAACCAGAAATAGCTGTAAAATAACACATCTGTTTTTATGCCCTCCAGCTCCAATGGCACAGAATATGTCACAGTTTGATAGGGGTCATTACTTAGACATGATATGATTATAATCCCAGAAAAATGTTCATCTCCTTTTTCGTTTTATATTCTGTGAACAGATGTGTGTGAAATAGCAGACTTTGTGGAAATGTGGCAAGTTAAAAATCCTTGGGCTAGTTTAGCATTTTTACAGACAAATATAAAGGTCCTCTGCACTCAACCCATTATCAATATATTATGGACATTGACACATTTTGCCCCTTAAGCTACCAAAAATGCCCTCTTCTTTAAACAAAACAGGGATTGTTTGTCCATATATTGCAATATATTTAAGATGGCCAAGTATGTCAAAGTCATCCCATATCTGGCCAGTAACACACTCAACTGTCATTTATTCTATTGCTTCATTATACATTATACACAGGTTCTAAGTTTTACCAGTAACTTGCTTGCTTTCAAGGGTAAACTCCCAAAATTGTTTGACTATAGCTGGAAAGGGTGGGAGCTACAACATGGAGCTAGTCACTGTTCCTGTATAAAGTATAGCAAAAATTAGAAAGTTCTAATGTTATACCATTAGGCGGGTATCCAATGAGGACGCAACATTCACACAGATGAATACAAGATGTCCTCTGCACTCCCAACCCAATTATCAATTTATTAAGGACACTGAGACTTTTAGTACATTAAGCTATTAAAATCCCTTACCCTTTAAATCAAAACAGGGATTGTTTGTTCACATATTGCAATAAATTTAAGTTGGTCAACTACGTCAAAGTCCTCCCTGGTCTGGGGATAACCAAGGATGACTTTGGCATAGTCTATAGCATTGATCCTCAACAAATGTCCTCTGATGTTGCTCCCAGTGACCTCAAAGCAGGTGCTCATTGTGTACCGCAAAACAGACCCACCTGTAGTCTGCCAGTATACAAAAGGACTACCAAATAACCAATAAGAGCCCTTATTTGACATTCCCTAGGAACTTTTTTCATGCTTGTATTGCACCCCAACTTTTTTATATTTAAATGTGGATCACAGGTAAAAAAGGTTGGGGACCCCTGGTCTACAGTAATGACCCAAATAAAAAAAGTTGAATGTCTCCTGCAGTGCTGTAAGTACTGGCAAATCTGCCCCTGGGCAGCAACTCATATCAACCAATCAGAGAATAAAAAACAACACTGATTGGTATCCCTGTGTGTATGTATATATATATATATATATATATATATATATATATATATATATATATATATATATATATATATATATATATATTGGATCCTTATTTAACCCAAACTATAGGTGGAGGTCTGACGAGGTCAGATGAAAAAATATTAATATTGTTTGAGAAAAAAGAAACCCCACCAAATAGAAGTTTCTATATCTATACCAAGTAAAATTGAACCATAAATTGCAGAACCAGGCTAATTAATGATAATAATAATTCATTAATAAAAGTGCTGACTAATAAATTAAGTAAAGTGCTAGTGCAAATAATGGGTGTTTTACCCCACCAATAGATTCCTATAACACCCCTTAATAAATAAATTCATTCATTAATTCATATAAAGTGTGATTAATCAAATTAAATTTAGTAAATTGATATTGCAATAAATTACACCAATAATGTGCAGTGCAATAAATAGGCTAAAAAATGAGACATGGTAATTAATTAAATGGTTAAAAAAAAATGGCCAAAAATTCAATATGGGTTACTGCGTCACTGTGCTCACTTCTCGCGAGATCTTGGTCATAGTGGACGCGCCGAATATAGACTGCGTCTCCGCCTCCCCACTATCACATCACCAAGACATCCCAACACCAATGATGACGCCCACAGGTGCACTCCCATCAGTGACACTTGTGGGTTTACCCAAACGGACCCATTTTATCCTGAGCTTGTATAAATGAATTTTTTTAAAAATATGAATTAACCATTTTAGCGATTTATTTATTTATTTATAAAACACTGGTCAGAATAAAATGTCTATTTTTAAAAAAGAAATTTATTTATTTATGGATACTATATATAAAATTAATAAGTCCCTTTAAAGCAGTAGTTTAGCCGCACAAACAATATTAAACAATATCAAACAATATTAACCAATCAGAGAATACCATTTTCTAGTTAGCTGATATAACAAAAAATAAAAAAATGAAATTAATATTTATATTTACCATCTAACCTACTGCTCAGTATAGCAGAGAAAGCTAGTTCCTGCAAAGCGTATTGCATTTGTAAAGTAGCTGTTGGGTCAAAGAATTGCAGAATATATAAATGTTTATATATCATGCCTAACCTTCAGAGAGCTAATGGCTTTTTAATTGGAACCAATATAAGCCTTACTCTTTATATTAACACAGTAAGGATTAGATTTAAAAATGATATTAAAGATGTATAATATATATATATATATATATATATATATATATATATATATATATATATATATATATTTACATTGAATGTAAGGTGCTGGATGCAGATTGGTGTTCACTGCTTGTGCCTTTGAGTTTATGTGTACTGTATGTCTGCATCATTGATCTATTTGTCCAAGATTTCATTTACCTAAACACAAGTGAAATTACAGATGACAAGGGTGTATAGAGGGCCCCTGGGGGTCCTGATTGATGCTCAGTTTCACTTTGTACAAAATAGATGACCTTTTGCTGGTGGAGGACAGTAATGTTTTGAAATACTGCAGCAAACTTAAAGTTGTTGTTCACCTTCCAAACACTTTTTTGTAGCTGAATTGGTTTTAGATACGGTAGTACACCAGAAATAAAAGGCTTTTTCAATAGTTTTCTGTTTGCGATTGTTTAGAGGAACATAAAAGGGGTTCTGTCACGGGAAAACATAGTGCTGCTACAGATTTTTGCACTGAAATCCATTTTTTAAAAAAGCAAACAGATTTTTTTATATTTAGTTTTGAAATCTGATATGGGGCTAGACATGTTGTTCCAGATGCCCTCAGTCATTTGACTGCTCCCTGGTAGATATGAGAATATTACACAATAGTAAAAATCCAAGTCCCACTGAAACTCCTTCAGTTACATTGAGTAGGAGAAACAATAGCTCATCTGAAAGCAATTCCATTTTGAAGTTCTGGCTCTTTTTGAAAGCACAGAGTCAGGCAAAATGACCTGAGATGGCTGCCTACACACCAATATTACAACTAAAAAATAAACTTGTTGGTTCAGAAATTACAATTTATATGGTTGAGTGAGTTGTTTTTTTTAAATTTATTACATTTATTAACACTAGAAACAAACACCACCGGTAATGTTTGCCCATAGCAACCAATCAGATCTTTGCTTTCGTTTTCTAACTTGAAATCTAATTACTGAATTGCTGATTGGTTGCTATGGGCAACATCAATGGTGATGTTAGTTTCCAATGTTAATAAATACACACCATTGTATACAGATTATTTGTCTCATGCATGGGGACATTCTCTTGTTTTCCCTACCCAGTTTTCAAACTGGTCCAATCATTTATCAGGATGATATTGTTGGGGCAATTGTCAAGTATAACCCTTGGTACTCCCCAAGATTTTATTGGATTGCCCTGAAATTAGTTGTATGACGGTAGTAAATCTTACCATGTCTGTGCCAAATATATACTTGCTCACTTGAATGGGGGCAATTTCCTCCAACCCAGTAATCCATAGCAACCAATCAGATGTTTTGCTTTCATTCTTACTACACGTGTTCAATAGATAACTGGTTGCCATTGGTTACCGAACAGGAGACAACTTTCCCACATATTTCTACATAACACTGTTTAATTAACATAGAATTGCTACATTACATTATCCATTATCAGTTGCTATAACTCATCTATTATACAAAAACATTAATTGTATTTGGACTGAAAATTGTTAAACTTTCTCAGAATTAGTACATTCATCATATGTTCCCTTTCCCAGTAATTAGTAAATAAACCTAGTGTTCCCTTCCCTGGAGTAAAATGAATCATTCTGTTTTTATCTATGCCCACGATTTGTAGATAAACTCAGTGCTGTTTCCCCCCGAGATTTAAACACATTAAAGAGAAAGTAATTGCCTACAATTGCCTAACACTAATTGCCTGCAAAGATGGCCTGACACACCAGTGCAGCATGCCTTAGAAAGTGTTTTCCCCTGACAGACTGAAACCAATTAAGGATACTGCGCTGGGGGGAAATGCTTTTATATGTCCTACGCGCTACCCTACAGGGACATGCTGAGTGATCACTGTTCATTAGGAATGATCATGATTCCTTATTGCGCTTTCATTCTAGTAGGTTACAAATGACTTAGCTCCACCTACTCATGGACCCCCTTGCAACTAGAGCTTTAGTGGATTTCACTAGTGGCAGAAGGTGTAGGGGGTTCTATAATGCATTGATGTCACAAGGTGAGGGCATATACTTGCTAAACATCTTCAGGATAGAGTTTTCTTTAGTGCAGTCAAAGCAGTGGTGACTGCCCTGTGTAATGCACATAGAGGGAACATTGCAGAGCAGGAGTTGTTGGCTGGAGGAGTGGAGGCAACCATGATAATGTACTGCAATGCACACTTACAAATTACAACTCTCCGCATCCTCTGAGGCTTGTACTTTAAAAGCAACTGAAGAGCATTAGTATAGACATGCACAATAAAGGCATGTCCTGTTCAGGCAGCATGGCCTATAGTATGTGGCAAAGGGATAACAAGCAAGATTGTAACACCAAAACATTTACCAAGCCTATGAAGCTTCAATCATTGTTAAAATACAACTCTCCACATCCTCTGAGGCTTGCACTTTAAAAGCAATTATAGGTGCATTAATATAGACATGCAGATACTTTAAGTAAAGACCTGTCCTGGGGTGTCTATGTATGGAAGATGTTTCAGTAACGTCTGCTCATTTTGATTACAGGTATGGGATCTGTTATCCGGAAACCCATAATCTAGAAAGCTCCGAATTACAGAAAGACCATCTTCCATAGGCTCCATTTTATACAATTAATACAATTTTTTTTAAAAAAATTACAGTGGAACCTCAAATTTACATCTCCTGATTTTAAGTTTTCCATTATTTGTAATTGTTGCCTTGTGGTCCCACCTATATATTAGGCATAATACATTTCCCTGATTTTACATTTTCCTGGATTTTACACCATTTTTTTCTGGTCCCCTGAAAAATGTTCTACTGTATTTCTTTTTCTCTGTAGTCACAAAACAGTACCTTGTACATGATCCAAACCAATATATAATGAATCCTTATTGGAAGCAAAACCAGCCTATTCCGTTTATTTAATGTTTACATGATTTTCCTTAGACTTAAGGTATGAAGATCCAAATTACAGAAAACCCAGAGTCTCGAGCATCCTGGATAACAGGCCCCATACTTCAGTGAATTTGCATTTATTCTGATGCAAATATATTTAGATCTTAGCACATAAAATCTGTAGTAGGGTGACTAAGTACTGTTGTACCCTTTATGCAGTTCCACTGTCCCCTGCAGTGCTTTACAGAGTAATGGGATACAACAGAAAACATAATATTCCAGTACTTGCAAGCAATAACAGCTGCATCTCATTGAAACAGACAAACATTTCTAAGAATGTTAAGAAATAATACAATCCAAAATATAAGTGGTCATTAGTTGTGCTTCTGTAACATATTTGTATATATTTATATATATCCTAATTAGCATTCTAATGTTTTCAATTTGCCAAAAACAACTAATAAATGCACAGTGTTCCTTCTAAATAATGTGTTTATGTATACACACAACTCATTCATATAGACACACTAAATTAGCATGCTTATTTCCAGCAATATTAATAATATTTTTTTCAGTTTCCTGCCTCGCTGTTACTATGCGCATTTTAGGCACCATATAATCAAAAGTTCATAGCTAAGATCTGCTGAGTGAAAGCAAAATAATTTGTTATTTTAAGGCATTTGAGTTTCAGTCTACGTAAATGCTTAGGACAGCATTACACATGTACAGGTATGGGATCTGTTATCCAAAATGTTTCGGACCTGGGGTTTTCTGGATAATGGATCTTCATGCCTTAAGTCTACTAGAAAATCATGTAACATTAAATAAACCCAATATGCTGGCTTTGCATTCAATAGGGATTAATTATATCATAGTTGGGATCAAGTAGTGTTTTATTATCACAGTAAAAAGGATTTTGGATAAAATGGAGTCATGGGAGATGGCCATTCCATAATTCAGAGCTTTCTGGATAATGGGTTCCTGGATAACAGATCCCATAACTGTATTTGTAAATATTGTCAGATAATAAGACAGTGTCCATCAAGTTCAGTATCAAGGTCAATATGTACAAGAGCAAAGATAAGGAGGATTAAAGTGAAAACTCAATAATTCCAGCATTCCCGCAGGAGATTGCATCAATATACTTATGTAATTTTGACCCCAATTGCCTAAAGTGACACAATCTCAACCCTGAAATGTTAACTCTGAAAATGTTAACTGCATCTGATTTGCTATCGTGTGCATGTGAAATGGCATTCATTTTGATGCATGGGGCCCAATTACAGCAGATGCAACTCTTTGAGGGCCATTTATGATTGCCCAAGCTATTGTGCTAAGGCAAACATCAGCAGATTGAAATATAATGCCAATTAGATATAGAATCCCTATGCAATGATTATATGAAACCAAGAATAGAGTCAAGTGCTGCAGGATTCCCATTGGAGCATACCCATGCATCAAATGTGCTGGTTGTCTTTGAAATTCTGATTTAAGAATCCTTGTCTGTGGTTAGGCCTGGATTTGTAGAAAGACCGCCCAGGTGCAAATTTACCAAGTATTTTTAAATGAGCCCCACTGTCTTTCTCTCTTTATAAATAATTAACACTTTATTAATCGTTTTTATTATTATTAATAGTGTATATTATTTATTAATAATGTATGTATTTATAAAGACTGTTTATAGGGCTGTTGCAATAAAAGGTTGTGTACAATGAACATACAGATTTCATATACTAATACAGCAAACTGATTTAATACAAAGTACCAATTAATTTAGAAATAACAAAACGGATAAAATCACATAATCTGTAACCTTCAATTTTATCATATCATCATTAAAGGACAATACAACCATTAACTAAAAAAAACCCTACCCCTACCCTATGTAGACCCCCCTCCCTCCTCCACCCCAGCCTAGCTACCCCCGCGGTAATGCTTTTTACTTAACCCTCGGTGCAGATTCAGGGATTGCAGTTCATGGCGGCCATCTTCCGGGTCTTTGTGTCTTCTTCCGGCACTTCTGCAATTTCCATCCATTTTGGCACATGCACAGTTGTCGCAAACCGGGAAATTGTTCTAACTGCACATGCGCCGCTGTCCTGGTCTCAGATTACCAAAGACCCGGAAGATGGCTGCTGTGAACTGCGATCCATGAATCTGCACGTAGGGGTAAGTAAATAATTAGGGGCATTTCCCTGGGGGCAGCTAGGCTGGATTGTATTGATTCATGTTAAATGAATGTCAAATGCTTGTTCCAGGAAATGTTTCCTATTGCCATTGGGAACAGGAAGGATTTTTTTCCTCTTGAAGCATAATTGGCACTGTCTTCAGGCTGGGTTTTTTGCCTTCCTCTGCATCAAAACAGTGGATATATGATAATGTATTTTAAGTTTTATTTGTCACAGCTGTTGCCAGAGTACTGCACAGGAAATTTTAGAAGAGGGAGAAAGGAGGTTCTCTCCTGTGACTGCATGGTGAGTTGATTGATACAGACGCTACTACTGCTAGGTGATAGCCTGCTTGGATATCCTATAATACTGTAGATTCCAGACTGACAGCAGGGTTGTTGAACTTTTCTCATGGTAGGAGATGCAACTCCTGCTCGTAGCAGGTTTGGGGGCCATCCTTTCTGTAGGTACAGGCCGCCTAATACTCAGTGGTGGATATAATGACATAGTGCTGATCTCAAGTCTTCACTGAGGAACAGCAGAGCATAGTAGCAATCTCTTCTGGAATTCTGGCTTTGAATATTGCCTTGGGGTGAGGCTGGTACCACGGTACTGCAATATGATATGTTTATCAAGCCTGAAGATATGATATCTGACAAAAGGGTATAATGTTACTTTTCTGTGACCAGGTACTGGAATAATTTCCCATTTAATTTAAGACAAATATACGCATGGACAGTCTATAATTGCCTGTACTTTCAATTGTGTAAAATGTACTGCTGTGTGTCATATTGGATAAATGTACAAATAAAAATATTTTAAAAAATGTGAATAAATGCCGTTGCCAATTTAAACCATTTTGGGTTCCTGGTGTTTCATTTATGTATGTAACAATGGCGTTCCGTGGGATGGCTGAGGGCGAATGGTCAATTGAGGAGTCCCCTTGTCATGTGTTTTAAGTTTGTGAGATTGTTTAATTAGGAGTAGCGGCAAGGAATGTGGAAGGGGATTCAGGAATATGGTGTAGCTCTAGCAAACTTTTGAATGAATGTATGTGAAGCTGTAAGGAGCGAAGGCATACATCAGTAGAACAAGAGTAACAAGTGGTATGATAAGTATTTGGGACATAAATTCAGATATGTAGGTTGGAACAGAGTTGTGAACTGCTTTGAATGTGTATCTGTGATTATCTATCTATAAGACTCAATTGGGGGAATGTAATAAAAGTCGCAAAGAGCAAAACAATTAGCACATATTAGAATATGTAATACTCTTCCTTAAACTGTTAATACATTTTAATTGCGCATTGCCCACTTTTAAGAAGTGCTTGAAGGTGTGGTAATCTTTTGGAGCAAACATAACAACTTTTTCATTAAGTTTTATTACATTCACTTCGCACTGGCGCTAACTGTAAAATTCGCAAACCTTTTTCCCCTGTCGGAAAAGGTCGCTTAACAGTTTCCGGGTTCGGAAAGGCAAATTTGTTTGCACAAAGGCATAACTTTTTGCATTGCGAATATTTTTTCTGTTACCGACTTTTATTACATTCCCATATTTATGTAAGATACCCAGCAAACTCTAATTTTGATCCTTTCTATATAATGTCAACAGCTATTGCTTACTCTGATCCTCTTCTATAAAATAGACAGATATCCTCTTTTATATCTTTATGTAAGATAAGAGCAAACTATAAATCTAACCATCTCTTTATAGTGTACATAGCTATTACTTAGTCTGATGCACTTTCATTAAGATGAGCAGATATCTCTATGGTTTTACCTCAATAACTATAACTCTCTCATTTTGATTGCCTCTCTAAAAGATATACATGGGCTCATTTACTAACAGTTAGCATCAGTGTAGCAATCCAAACAAAGCACTTGGCCAGTTTGCACAATGTTATAAATATGTCCTATATCCACTTTTTGTTGCTTATTTATTTTTCATTCACATTATCATGGTTCTCTAGTAAAATGTTATTTCCCACCTTTCTTGTTAATGTTAATTCTGATTATTTGTCTATAAAAAATACAGCTATTAATTACTGTGATCGTATCTTGCACATAATAGCTGTTTTACTTTTGGATTCTCCCTCTATAAGGCACACAGAGGTGCATGAACAGCTGTAGAAACCCATATAAAACTTATGGTTGCTATGGGTTGTCTCATTGGGGATAATCTGCCCAATAGTAGTAAATAAGCCCTACAGCCACTTCCCATTTATTATATCAGGCAAATTATCATTCTGCATCTTTGGTGCTACATTAGTTTCCAGCTTTTCTGGTCCCTTTGCAATCACTAAAAATGTAATACCAGCAAGGAGTTAATAATACAGCATTGGTTAAGGGACCCCCAGTGAAATTCTGTGGGCTGTAAAGGACAAAAAATGTCTGATCACACAGAATATTTGTTCTCCCTTCTCCATCTGCCTGCAGCCTCTCTCACCTCCCACCTCCTGTCGCTCAATCCCATGGCACAGATGTATTTTTACACAACAAGCCTGCATGAGATGAGCAATATTTTTCTTGCGCCTCAAGGAAGGCGATCTGTGCAGCAGAAGGGTAACCCGAGAGCATTGCCAGTTTAGACTGTACCACATAGGGTGGAAGTCCAGGCAGAGATTGGAAAATACAGGGAGGAATAAGGAGAATTACCAGTATGTTGTGTTTGTGTAGTTCTAGTAAATAAAGGAAATACTTACAATTATTTCATATGTGTTTACTTCTTTGTCTCCTTTATTGTACACTTTTTCCCCTTTTTTTCATTTTCTGTAGCCACGTAGTAGTAATTTCTTAACACTGCTCTACTGGATCCATGAGGATGGAGGCCAAGCTAATTATGAGTGAACTGTCACCAATACTAGAGCGGACCTGGAGTTAATAACAGGATTGTCACTACCCACTTCAGCCAATGATGACAAAGAAAATGCTGGAGAACAACACTGCTCCTAAACTGTTGTTAACCCTTTAAATGCCAGCAGAATTTCACATTTTGGTTACGCGAAATGCCAGCCGTTTTTGAAACATTTTGTGCTCTCTCACTTTAGGGGCATTTTCTGAGGGGAAACCTATAGTTTACCTAGGAAAACTATACATTGTTTTTTTCGGTAGAAACTGGGCTTTCTAAATCTGCCTGAGTTTTCATGTATTTACACCAGTGCAAAAAAATTTATAGTGCCAAATACCAAAAAAAAATGAAAAATTACCATTTTTCATCGTATATCAATTTATACCAGAAAAATATTTCATTTTACGGATGAAAATCCAACTGATTTGGAAAGCCTTATGTCTCTCGAACGTGCCAATACCAGATATGTATAGTTTTAGGGAGATTTAGGATTTCTGTACAGCAAAAACTCCCGGCAGTATATTACCAAATTTTGAAAGCACTAAGGCAGAAAACGGCATGCTTTAGGTTCCAAGGCAAAAAATCCTGAAACCGTAGGTTTACCCCAGAAAACCATACATTTTTGAAAAGTACACATTCTGCCGATTACAAAATGGGTAACTATGTCTCTCTACTCCCAACTACCAAACATAAAAGCTTGTCTGAACATAGCGGTTTTTCAACAAAAATTCAAAATTCTGAAAAATCATTTCAAAGGTTTTATTTTGCTGCTCCGCATATCCCAAACTATATTAGGTACCAAGAAAAAGCACCTGAAATATGATTGCCAGGGGTCCACTGAACAATTTGATACCCATTATGCATAGGTTTACCAAAGTATCTGGCATTTAGAGACACCAATATGTAGTTAGCACATCCAAATTGTTCAGGACTTTACTTCAGCTACTGAGAAATCAACACATTGACTGCATTTTTTGTGGGGTAAAAACACAGAAATATATGTTTACCCCCCAAACCCATATATTTTTGGAAAGTACACATTCTACTGAATCTAAAATGGGTACCCATGCCTTTCTGCTCCAAACTACTGAGTCGCAAGGCTTTCCCAAAGTTGTCGGTTTTGGTGAAATATCTGAAAATTGCCTCAAAGCTTCAACTTCCCAGCACCATATCACCCATGTGTCATTACGTACTAAGAAAAAGCACCCTAAATATGATTGCCAGGGTTCCTCTGAACATTTTGGTGGCCATTGTTCATAAGTTTACCAAAGTATCTGGCATTTAGAGTCCCCAAAATGAAGTTAGCGCATACAAACAGTCCCGTGGGTAACTTCAGCTAATGAAAAATCAACACATTGACTGCATTTTTGTGGGGTAAAAACACAGAAATATATGTTTACCCCCCAAACCCATACATTTTTGGAAAGTACACATTCTACCGAATCTAAAATGGGTACCCATGCCTTATTGCTCCAAACTACTGAGTCGCAAGGCTTTCCCAAAGTTGTCGGTTTTGGTGAAATATCTGAAAATTGCTTCAAAGCTTCAACTTCCCAGCACCATATCACCCATGTGTCATTACGTACTAAGAAAAAGCACCCTAAATATGATTGCCAGGGTTCCTCCGAACAGTTTGGTGGCCATTGTTCATAGGTTTACCAAAGTATCTGGCATTTAGAGGCCCCAAAATGAAGTTAGCGCATACAAACAGTCCCGTGGGTAACTTCAGCTAATGAAAAATCAACACATTGACTGCATTTTTGTGGGGTAAAAACACAGAAATATATGTTTACCCCCCAAACCCATACATTTTTGGAAAGTACACATTCTACCGAATCTAAAATGGGTACCCATGCCTTATTGCTCCAAACTACTGAGTCGCAAGGCTTTCCCAAAGTTGTCGGTTTTGGTGAAATATCTGAAAATTGCCTCAAAGCTTCAACTTCCCAGCACCATATCACCCATGTGTCATTACGTACTAAGAAAAAGCACCCTAAATATGATTGCCAGGGTTCCTCCGAACAGTTTGGTGGCCATTGTTCATAGGTTTACCAAAGTATCTGGCATTTAGAGGCCCCAAAATGAAGTTAGCGCATACAAACAGTCCCGTGGGTAACTTCAGCTAATGAAAAATCAACACATTGACTGCATTTTTGTGGGGTAAAAACACAGAAATATATGTTTACCCCCCAAACCCATACATTTTTGGAAAGTACACATTCTACCGAATCTAAAATGGGTACCCATGCCTTATTGCTCCAAACTACTGAGTCGCAAGGCTTTCCCAAAGTTGTCGGTTTTGGTGAAATATCTGAAAATTGCCTCAAAGCTTCAACTTCCCAGCACCATATCACCCATGTGTCATTACGTACTAAGAAAAAGCACCCTAAATATGATTGCCAGGGTTCCTCCGAACAGTTTGGTGGCCATTGTTCATAGGTTTGTAAGTAGACACCTCGATTCTGGGATGGCAGTGGATGTGATTTACTTAGATTTTGCTAAAGCATTTGATACAGTGCCACACAAAAGGTTACTGGTTAAATTAAGGAATGTTGGCCTGGAACATAGTATTTGTACCTGGATAGAGAACTGGCTAAAAGATAGACTACAAAGAGTGGTGGTAAATGGAACTTTTTCTAATTGGACCAATGTTGTTAGTGGAGTACCGCAGGGCTCTGTACTAGGTCCCTTGCTTTTCAACTTGTTTATTAATGACCTGGAGGTGGGCATTGAAAGTACTGTTTCTATTTTTGCAGATGATACTAAATTGTGCAGAACTATAGGTTCCATGCAGGATGCTGCCACTTTGCAGAGTGATTTGTCTAAACTGGAAAACTGGGCAGAAAACTGGAAAATGAGGTTCAATGTTGATAAATGCAAGGTTATGCACTTTGGCAAAAATAATATAAATGCAAGTTATACACTAAATGGCAGTGTATTGGGAGTTTCCTTAAATGAGAAGGATCTAGGGGTCTTTGTAGATAACACGTTGTCTAATTCTGGGCAGTGTCATTCTGTGGCTACTAAAGCAAATAAAGTTCTGTCTTGCATAAAAAAGGGCATTAACTCAAGGGATGAAAACATAATTATGCCTCTTTATAGGTCCCTGGTAAGGCCTCATCTGGAGTATGCAGTGCAGTTTTGGAATCCAGTCCTTAAGAGGGATATAATTGAGCTGGAGAGAGTGCAGAGACGTGCAACTAAATTGGTTAGAGGGACGGAGTACTTAAATTATGAGGGTAGACTGTCAAGGTTGGGGTTGTTTTCTCTGGAAAAAAGGCGCTTGCGAGGGGACATGATTACACTTTACAAGTACATTAGAGGACATTATAGACAAATGGCAGGGGACCTTTTTACCCATAAAGTGGATCACCGTACCAGAGGCCACCCGTTTAGACTAGAAGAAAAGAACTTTCATTTGAAGCAACGTAGGGGGTTCTTCACAGTCAGGACAGTGAGGTTGTGGAATGCACTGCCGGGTGATGTTGTGATGGCTGATTCAGTTAATGCCTTTAAGAATGGCTTGGATGTTTTTTTGGACAGACATAATATCAAAGGCTATTGTGATACTAAGCTCTATAGTTAGTATGGGTATATAGAATTTAATTAAAAGTAGAGGGGTGTATGTATGGATGCTGGGTTTTCATTTGGAGGGGTTGAACTTGATGGACTTTGTCTTTTTTCAACCCAATTTAACTATGTAACTATGTAACTATGTTTACCAAAGTATCTGGCATTTAGAGGCCCCAAAATGAAGTTAGCGCATACAAACAGTCCCGTGGGTAACTTCAGCTAATGAAAAATCAACACATTGACTGCATTTTTGTGGGGTAAAAACACAGAAATATATGTTTACCCCCCAAACCCATACATTTTTGGAAAGTACACATTCTACCGAATCTAAAATGGGTACCCATGCCTTATTGCTCCAAACTACTGAGTCGCAAGGCTTTCCCAAAGTTGTCGGTTTTGGTGAAATATCTGAAAATTGCCTCAAAGCCTCAACTTCCCAGCACCATATCACCCATGTGTCATTACGTACTAAGAAAAAGCACCCTAATTATGATTGCCAGGGTTCCTCCGAACAGTTTGGTGGCCATTGTTCATAGGTTTACCAAAGTATCTGGCATTTAGAGGCCCCAAAATGAAGTTAGCGCATACAAACAGTCCCGTGGGTAACTTCAGCTAATGAAAAATCAACACATTGACTGCATTTTTGTGGGGTAAAAACACAGAAATATATGTTTACCCCCCAAACCCATACATTTTTGGAAAGTACACATTCTACCGAATCTAAAATGGGTACCCATGCCTTATTGCTCCAAACTACTGAGTCGCAAGGCTTTCCCAAAGTTGTCGGTTTTGGTGAAATATCTGGAAATTGCCTCAAAGCTTCAACTTTCCAGCATCGTATTGTCCATGTATCATTACCAGCATAAAGCATCCTAAATATAAACATATGGGTCTACTAAACAGTTTGATGCCCAATGTGCATAGATATACCAAACTATGTGGCGCACAGAGACCCCCAAATGACAATATGTATAGACATTTTCACGGCTGACGCGCTGGCTGCTGCAATATAACCACCCGGTGTGTGTATTATGCGACATTAGACCACCTAACAGTACAGAGACCCCAGAAAACCATATATTTTCAGAAAGTAAACATTCTGACGAATCCAATATGGGTAAATAAGTGTTTCTACTGCAAACTGCCAAACTGCAAAGCAATGCTGAACATAACGGTTTTTATCAAATTTCGGAAAAACGTCACAAAGCTTCAATTTTACCCCATTATATGCCACACATTTCGTAACGTATCAGCATAAAACATCCTAAATATGAACGCCAGGGGTCTACTGAACACTTTGATGCCCAATATGCATAGATATACCAAACTATGTGGCGCACAGAGACCCCCAAATGACAATAGTGTATATACATTTTCACGGCTGACGCGCTGGCTGCTGCAGTATGAGCACCTGGTGTGTGTATTATGCGACATTAGACCCCCCTTATAGTACAGAGACCCCAGAAAACCATATATTTTCAGAAAGTACACATTCTGACGAATCCAATATGGGTAAATAAGTGTTTCTACTGCAAACTGCCAAACTGCAAAGCAATGCTGAACATAACGGTTTTTATCAAATTTCTGAAAATCGTCACAAAGCTTGAATTTTACCCCATTATATGCCCCACATTTCGTAACGTATCAGCATAAAACATCCTAAATATGAACGCCAGGGGTCTACTGAACACTTTGATGCCCAATATGCATAGATATACCAAACTATGTGGCGCACAGAGACCCCCAAATGACAATAGTGTATATACATTTTCACGGCTGACGCGCTGGCTGCTGCAATATGAGCACCTGGTGTGTGTATTATGCGACATTAGACCCCCCTAACAGTACAGAGACCCCAGAAAACCATATATTTTCAGAAAGTACACATTCTGACGAATCCAATATGGGTAAATAAGTGTTTCTACTGCAAACTGCCAAACTGCAAAGCAATGCTGAACATAACGGTTTTTATCAAATTTCTGAAAATCGTCACAAAGCTTGAATTTTACCCCATTATATGCCCCACATTTCGTAACGTATCAGCATAAAACATCCTAAATATGAACGCCAGGGGTCTACTGAACACTTTGATGCCCAATATGCATAGATATACCAAACTATGTGGCGCACAGAGACCCCCAAATGACAATAGTGTATATACATTTTCACGGCTGACGCGCTGGCTGCTGCAGTACGAGCACCTGGTGTGTGTATTATGCGACATTAGACCCCCCTAACAGTACAGAGACCCCAGAAAACCATATATTTTCAGAAAGTACACATTCTGACGAATCCAATATGGGTAAATAAGTGTTTCTACTGCAAACTGCCAAACTGCAAAGCAATGCTGAACATAACGGTTTTTATCAAATTTCGGAAAATCGTCACAAAGCTTGAATTTTACCCCATTATATGCCACACATTTCGTAACGTATCAGCATAAAACATCCTAAATATGAACGCCAGGGGTCTACTGAACACTTTGATGCCCAATATGCATAGATATACCAAACTATGTGGCGCACAGAGACCCCCAAATGACAATAGTGTATATACATTTTCACGGCTGACGCGCTGGCTGCTGCAATATGAGCACCTGGTGTGTGTATTATGCGACATTAGACCCCCCTAACAGTACAGAGACCCCAGAAAACCATATATTTTCAGAAAGTACACATTCTGACGAATCCAATATGGGTAAATAAGTGTTTCTACTGCAAACTGCCAAACTGCAAAGCAATGCTGAACATAACGGTTTTTATCAAATTTCGGAAAATCGTCACAAAGCTTGAATTTTACCCCATTATATGCCACACATTTCGTAACGTATCAGCATAAAACATCCTAAATATGAACGCCAGGGGTCTACTGAACACTTTGATGCCCAATATGCATAGATATACCAAACTATGTGGCGCACAGAGACCCCCAAATGACAATAGTGTATATACATTTTCACGGCTGACGCGCTGGCTGCTGCAATATGAGCACCTGGTGTGTGTATTATGCGACATTAGACCCCCCTAACAGTACAGAGACCCCAGAAAACCATATATTTTCAGAAAGTACACATTCTGACGAATCCAATATGGGTAAATAAGTGTTTCTACTGCAAACTGCCAAACTGCAAAGCAATGCTGAACATAACGGTTTTTATCAAATTTCTGAAAATCGTCACAAAGCTTGAATTTTACCCCATTATATGCCCCACATTTCGTAACGTATCAGCATAAAACATCCTAAATATGAACGCCAGGGGTCTACTGAACACGTTGATGCCCAATATGCATAGATATACCAAACTATGTGGCGCACAGAGACCCCCAAATGACAATAGTGTATATACATTTTCACGGCTGACGCGCTGGCTGCTGCAATATGAGCACCTGGTGTGTGTATTATGCGACATTAGACCCCCCTAACAGTACAGAGACCCCAGAAAACCATATATTTTCAGAAAGTACACATTCTGACGAATCCAATATGGGTAAATAAGTGTTTCTACTGCAAACTGCCAAACTGCAAAGCAATGCTGAACGTAACGGTTTTTATCAAATTTTTGAAAATCGTCACAAAGCTTGAATTCTACCGCATTATATGCCCCACATTTCATAACGTATCAGCATAAAACATCCTAAATATGAACACCAGGGGTCTACTGAACACTTTGATGCCCAATATGCATAGATATACCAAACTATGTGGCGCACAGAGACCCCCAAATGGATATATAGTAGATAAAATTTACAAGGTAAAACAAAATAAGGCAGTAAAGAGTGAAATGCAAAAAAATCCAATAAAACCACAAAAATCAATGTTTTTTTTCCAGACTAGTGTTATCGGCCGTCAGAATCACAGTTTGAATATTTTAGCTGGGCCAAACAGGTTATACGGCTAGAAACAAGTGAACACAACATACGCAGAGCTGAAAATGCAATAAAATGGCTAAAAATTCAATAAAATGGCTAAAAATGCACCAAAATACCCCAAATTGCAATATAATCACCGAAATAACATAAAAAAGATATTGCACAGTACGGTTAGCGAATACGCTATTCGTAATGGCAATAAAACATTTTTTTCAGCCAAAAAAAGAGACGATGCGATAAGAAAAAAAAAAAAAAAGCCACAATGCCATGTATGTGCGTGTGCGTGTGTACAAATGGTAAATTACATGTTATGTGCGCGTGTGTGCGTGTGCACATGTGTGTAAGTGCAGTGAGTGTAAGTGACCCCCCCAATCCCCAAAAATGTATGTGTAAGTGTGTGTAAGTGTGAATCTAAGTGTGTATTATTGTAATAAGTGTGTGTTGGTGTGTTTGTGTGTGTAATTGTTGCACTAACCTGAAAAAATCGCTGGAGACTGTTGCAGGCGATCAGGAAGAGCCCCTGGAAGACATCTGCCTCGTGGTTCCTGTCTGTGTGCTGTGGGGGCGGAGATCGTCGATCCGGTGCAGGCTGCAGCAGCAGGACACGTAAGTAGCACGTGCCTGCTGCTGTTTTTGGGCCCCTGGGCGATCGCGCCCCAGGGGCCACTCGATCCCCTGCTCTGCTCGTTGCCTAGGGGCAGGGGATCGAGCAGGAACGGAGCGAGCGGCTCTAACAGCCGCTCCTCCGCTTCTGAACCCGGAAGTGCTGCAGAACGTAGAATCTACGTTCTGTGGCATTTCAAGTACCTTTGCCACAGAACGTAGATTCTACGTTCTGTGGCACTTAAAGGGTTAAAGGGTGGTTCGCCTTTGTATTAACTTTTAGTAGCATGTAGAGAATGATATTCTGAGACAATTTGCAGTTGGTTTTCATTTTTTATTATTTGTGTTTTTGTTTAGTTATTTAGCTTTTTATTCAGCAGTTTGCAACTGTAGCAACCATGCATTGATTTAAATAAGAGACTGGAATATGAGCAGGAGAGGGCCTGAATAGAAAGATGAACAATAAAAGTAGCAGTAACAATACATCTGTAGCCTTACAGAGCATTGTTTTTTTAGATGGGGTCAGCGACCCCCATTTGAAAGCTGGAAAGAGTCAGAAGAAAAAGGCATATAATTAAAAAAAACTATAGAAAATAAACAATGAACATAATTGAAACGTTGATTAGAACTGATAATTCTATAACATAATAAAGGTTAACCACCTCTTTAAATATGGGGATAAATGAGCAACTCTATACCTGTAACCACATTGCGTAACCCAGCAGCATTTTTTCCTCACCCATTCTCAGTATACCAAATTCTCCTACCCATCAGTATATAAGACAATAAACATTACATTTTCTTTTCAAAACTCCTCCTACTTATCTAAAAGAGGAGCGATAAAATAAATAAGAGGATTATGCTACCTTGTTTTTCAGCTGATTATAACTGGCTATGCCATGCATTAATGTCAAATGTACTGTTCATGCCCTCTAATACTGTAGATACTGTGTTAGAGAGTTGTTTCACTTAAGACTGGCAGCTCGGCTTGGAATATACATAAAAAAACATTGGTTGAAATTTCCTTCCGCTGCTGAACTGGAGAAGCTGCTCATACGAATGGTGACTCTGCAATTCCAGTTGCTCATCACTGTTAGATACTGTATATCATGACTTGGAATGAATGTAAACCTTCAATTCCAGCCTTCTCTTTCTCATTTTTTTGTTTAATTATGTTGGCTTTGAAAAAGCCAACATCTTGATCTACTAGTTCAGCTCGTTCTTATTCTTATTCTTATTATTATGTTGGCTTTGAAAAAGCCAACATCTTGATCTACTAGTTCAGCTCGTTCTTATTATGTTGGCTTTGAAAAAGCCAACATCTTGATCTACTAGTTCAGCTCGTTCTTATTCTTATTCTTATTATGTTGGCTTTGAAAAAGCCAACATCTTGATCTACTAGTTATTATTAGCGCCCCCCGGTTTTCTAAACGCTACTCCTCCTACAGTTTTAGGGGTACAAGCGCCGAACTTTCCACACCTATTCGCCTTATAGCAAAGTACGTTGCTTGTGCTTTAGTAAGCGATCCCACCCACTGCGCCCGTGCGGCGGACCACCGAAGACGCCTTTTTTCGTATTGACTTTGACAGGGAAAATTTTCAAATCGCTGCCGCTCGTACAGTTTTGAAGCTACACTCCCCAAACTCGGACCGCATATTGTTGGTGTCACCCCGAATAAAAATATGTATTTTTGGGGGGCACCCCAAAGTGGGCAGGGCTACCAACAGCCAATGAAATTTTAGCAATTTTCTACTCCTACTCCTCCCAGAGTTTTAGGAGTACAATTATGAAACTTTGCACACTTGTTGGGCTCATACCCGAATAGGTTGCTTGTGCTCTGTTAAGCAATCCCACCCTCCGTGGCGGCCCCCCAAAGACCCCATTTTTTCCCATAGACTTTCATTGGAAAATTTGAAACTTTTGCCACTCGTACAGCATTAAAGTTACACTCACCAAACTTGGGTCACTTAGTCATGGGGTCAACCTGAAAAGTTCTGTCACATTTTGGGGACTCCAAAAAGTGGGCGGAGCAACAAACAGCCAATCAGATTTTCCCTATTGACTTCAATGAGAAAATG
Source organism: Xenopus petersii (assembly GCA_038501925.1). NCBI lineage: Eukaryota > Metazoa > Chordata > Amphibia > Anura > Pipidae > Xenopus > Xenopus petersii. Next base: position 118,471,682 of record CM076672.1, on the reverse strand, counting down.
TCAAACACTGTCATTCCCACAGTGTTAAAGCCAGAGACCCCAAACTTGGCACCATGGGTCACTGGGGTTAGAATTTGGAAAAGTGGGCGGAGTCTACCACAGCCAATCAAATATTAGCCATTTGTTTCAATGGGAAAAGTTAAAACTGTCACCGCTCTTAGATTGTTCATGGGAGGGTCCTCAAACTTGGCACAGTTGGTCACTGGAGGACCGGGATCAAAATCTCAAAAAGTGGGTGGAGCCAAAAACAACCAATCAGATTTCTTTGATGATTTCAATGGGAAAAATTAAAATTGCTGCCATTTGCACATTATTGCTGTCATGGACCTCGAATATCACAAATGTGGTCACTGGGTGTTTGCACTTCAAAGTTAGGAAAAGTGGGTGGAGCCACCAACAACCAATCAAATGTCATTCATTGATTTTCAAGAGAAAAACATAAAACTGCTGCCATTTTTACAGGTTTAATGTCATGATTCCGAAACCTAACAGTGTTAGTCACTTGGTGACTCTGGTTCAGAATTAGGAAAAAAAGGGGGCGGGGCAACAACAGCCAATCGGACTTCAGCCATTGACCTTAATGAAAAACGCCAAATTGCTGCTATTATTATGGCGTCCATGCCAAGTGTCCCAAACTCAGCACAATTACTCACTGGGTGACTGTGGTCAAAATTTAGGAAAAGTGGGCGGAGCCAATAACTGCCAATCAGATTTTACCTATTGACTTCAATGTAAAAGTTTCAAATACTACCATTCTCACAGTTTTAAAGCCAGAGGCCCCAAACTTGGTACAGACCATGACTGGGTGACTAATTGGTGCCCCCCCCCCCAAAAAAAGTGCATTAAGTTCCCATTATACCACCAAAATGCTTATTAATGTTCTTCCTTAGAAGAAGGGGTCCCCAGTTTTGATGAAGGTGCTATCAATACCTATACATGAATATTTTTAGGAAACAAAGACTGACAAACAAGATAAAGGTTTTCTTTAGGTTTTTTATTTATTTTTAAAATTATTTACATTGAGATTCCATTGGTTTTACAAGTGCCTGATGCAGGTAAAGAAAATACAATTAAGATGTTTTAGGTCAAAGACTTTATAAAGTCATGCTATAAAAGGGAGTTTTCATTCTATGCGGCAAATTCACTATGCGCCGAAGCGCCTAACGCTAGCGTCAATTCGCTAGCATTGGGCATTTTCGTTACCTCTCAAATTCACTAACGGACGCTGGCGTAACTTCGCTAGTGTAACTTAGCACCCTTACGCCTGGCGAATTTGTGCAACGGACGTAACTACGCAAATTCACTAACGCGCGCATTGTTCTGAACGCTAACTTTTACGCTAGACTTCCTTCGCCACCTCAGACCAGGCGAAATGCAATAGAGTAGATAGGGATTTCTTCAAACAAAGTTAAAAAATTTTCTAAGTGCCAAAAAATGCTGGCGTTTTTTCTATATTATGGGTAATAGGCTGAAAAAGATTGCAAAGTTTTTTTGAGGCTCCCTCCTTCCCCCCTACATTTCCTAACTCATGGCAACTTAACTACACAGTGGGCACATGTGTAGGGCAAAATAAAAATTTTATTTGATGTTTTGAAGGTTTCCCAGCCATTTGTAGTTCTGCTACATATTCCTCCATTGAAATTTGAATTTGGTGCCGTATGCAAATTAACCATCACTAGCGTAACTTCACTTCGCTTAGCGAATCAATGCTAGCACAACTTCGCAACCTTACGCTACCCCTGAGCGAAACTTCGGATTTTAGTGAATTTGCGAAGCACTGGCAAAACTACGCCTGGCGAAGTGCGGCGAAGTTACGCCTGGCGCAACTACGAAACTTAGTGAATGTCCCACTATGTCTTTTCTGAAATTTGCATTATTTCTCTGAAAGTTTAGACCTTCCTTCTCTTCTTTGAAGGACCGTCTTCAGACTCTGAAATTTTAATAAATTCTCCTCCACATTTCCTCTTGTGTGCCTTGGTAGCTGGTGGACGGTTCATAATCCTTGTTACCAATTCCCCACAGGGGCCATTGCACTCCCACCAATGACACTTCAGTAAGTCATATTCATCCTTAAAATCAGGGTAGGCCTATAGAAAAATAAGAAAAGGGCAAGGGGAATCATGTTTAATAGAGTAATAGAATTAACAGATTGCTTCTAATATAGCAATAAATACAGTGTGTTTAACCACTTACCACAATATTTGCACCAGTCAGTCTATTAATACGCCTCTTATGGTAGTGAAAGGTTGGTCCATGGCTTCTATCCTTTGATTTACTTAAAAACTGATGTATGTGTATCATTTCATGCAGGAGGATCTGTAGAGTACAGAAAGATTCAGTTAAATCGGTTATTACAAGTTTCTAATGTAAATAAATTGGCTGAGCGATTGGAAGTCTTTACAGCTGAAGTTGGTGTCACAAAAATATATATTGCAAATATACCTTGGAGAATAAAGGCATAAGAAATACTTACTTCTACTGTAGTCCTCCTTGGCCTTAAATCAAGAAGAGGCTTATTTAGGCGAATTTTCATCTTCCCTGTATTGGTCTCTAAGGCAAATCCAGACATTCTGCAAAACAAAATGTGAATCTTTAATACTCAGATTACATTATATATTGCTTTTTATTAAATGCTCTATAAACTATATCAGTGAAAATATCTATAATGGTAAAGTACAAACTTGAAGTTTAATTCAAGACTTACTCAGAAATTCTGTAACTCCATTTCAGATCAGGTTCAGGCAACTTTCCCCTAAAGAATTTAACATTAAATTCCTTATATAGGGCATGAATGTCTGGTTTGGGATCCAAAGTCTCCCATTGTGGATCTATAACTGAAAGTTCCTCATGAATTGGATTGGTCATTCTATTAGAGTAATCTCGAGATCTTGTATTTATTTGATGTTGTGAAAATCTAGTAGATGTAGATGTATCTATATCACTGATGTTGTGAAAATCTAGTAGATGTAGATGTATCTATATCAATGATGTTGTCGCTTCAAAATGTTGATAAAGAGTGATCGTTTCTCAGCTACAACTAATAGTTCTAGATTCAGGTACATTGTGATGTCATCAATGTGTGGAGCAACAACAATGAATTTGCTTTGTGATGTCATCACTATGGAGCAGCAACAATGGATGTGCTGGTGCATTGTGATGTCATACGTTTGTTTAGTGAGAGCAGTGAGTTTGTTTACTGCAGCCTTCTGTAGTTGTGAAAATTAAGTCAATTTTAGAGATACTGATACCAGAAATTAAACCATTTTTAACATCTATCATAACATACAGTTGACATGCTAGTTATAATTCTGCCATGAAAGTTTTGCCTGATGCTTTTACATTACCTGTCTGATCCTCATGTTTCTCTGTGAGGGGGCTGTCATATTTGTGCAGCAATAGTCCGTTAACATTAGACATTGTAACTGACAGGTTGAAAAGGAACTTGGCAAAACAGTCAGGTTTAGGAATTTCAAGTAACAATGAATTATGTTGGCTTTGAAGAAGACAACATATTGATCTACTAGTTCAGCTCGTTCTTATTCTTCTTATTATGTTGGCTTTGAAAAAGCCAACATCTTGATCTACTAGTTCAGCACGTTCTTATTATGTTGGCTTTGAAGAAGCCAACATACTGTTCTACTAGTTCAGCTCGTTCTTCTTATTATTATTAGCGCCCCCCGGTTTTCTAAACGCTACTCCTCCTACAGTTTTAGGGGTACAAGTGCCAAACTTTCCACACCTATTCGCCTTATAGCAAAGTACATTGCTTGTGCTTTAGTAAGCGATCCCACCCACTGCGCCCGTGCGGCGGACCACCGAAGACGCCTTTTTTCGTATTGACTTTGACAGGGAAAATTTTCAAATCGCTGCCGCTCGTACAGTTTTGAAGCTACACTCCCCAAACTCGGACCGCATATTGTTGGTGCCACCCCGAATAAAAATATGTATTTTGGGGGGGCACCCAAAAGTGGGCGGAGCTACCAACAGCCAATGAAATTTTAGCAATTTTCTAAACGCTACTCCTCCCAGAGTTTTAGGAGTACAATTATGAAACTTTGCACACTTGTTGGGCTCATACCCGAATAGGTTGCTTGTGCTCTGTTAAGCAATTCCACCCTCCGTGGCCCTGTGGTGGCCCCCCAAAGACCCCATTTTTTCCCATAGACTTTCATTGGAAAATTTGAAACTTTTGCCACTCGTACAGCATTAAAGTTACACTCACCAAACTTGGGTCACTTAGTCATGGGGTCAACCTGAAAAGTTCTGTCACATTTTGGGGACTCCAAAAAGTGGGCGGAGCAACAGCCAATCAGATTTTCCCTATTGACTTCAATGAGAAAATGTCAAACACTGTCATTCCCACAGTGTTAAAGCCAGAGACCCCAAACTTGGCACCATGGGTCACTGGGGTTAGAATTTGGAAAAGTGGGTGGAGTCTACCACAGCCAATCAAATATTAGCTATTTGTTTCAATGGGAAAAGTTAAAACTGTCGCCGCTCTTAGATTGTTCATGGGAGGGTCCTCAAACTTGGCACAGTTGGTCACTGGAGGACCGGGATCAAAATCTGGAAAAGTGGGTGGAGCCAAAAACAACCAATCAGATTTCTTTGATGATTTCAATGGGAAAAATTAAAATTGCTGCCATTTGCACATTATTGCTGTCATGGACCTCGAATATCACAAATGTGGTCACTGGGTGTTTGCACTTCAAAGTTAGGAAAAGTGGGTGGAGCCACCAACAACCAATCAAATGTCATTCATTGATTTTCAAGAGAAAAACATAAAACTGCTGCCATTTTTACAGGTTTAATGTCATGATTCCGAAACCTAACAGTGTTAGTCACTTGGTGACTCTGGTTCAGAATTAGGAAAAAAAGGGGGCGGGGCAACAACAGCCAATCGGACTTCAGCCATTGACCTTAATGAAAAACGCCAAATTGCTGCTATTATTATGGCGTCCATGCCAAGTGTCCCAAACTCAGCACAATTACTCACTGGGTGACTGTGGTCAAAATTTAGGAAAAGTGGGCGGAGCCAATAACAGCCAATCAGATTTTACCTATTGACTTCAATGTAAACGTTTCAAATACTACCATTCTCACAGTTTTAAAGCCAGAGGCCCCAAACTTGGTACAGACCATGACTGGGTGACTGGGGTTAAAATTCGGAAAACTGGGTGGAGCTTAAAACAGCCAATCAAATGTTACCTATTGCTAATCAATGTCAATATATAAGTTGCTGCCATTCTTTCACAGTTAATGGCAGGGACATCAAACTTGGCACAGTCGGTCACAGGGGGACTGGGATTCAAATTTTAAAAGTGGGTGGAGCCAAAAACAGCCAATCAGGTTTTTTGGATTGATTTTAATGGTACAATTTGATCTGCTTCAATTTTCACAGTTTTAAACCAGATTCTACCAACTTTGTGTACTCTCTATGCACCAGGGGCGACTGGCCCCAACACCTCAAAGCCAACATCTTGTGGTTTCTTCAGAAACGACACCATCTAGTTTCTTCTTTTCTTTTTCTTACATCTTCCTGTTTTTAATCCCTTCTCTGTGTCTATTCTGCTATTTGCTTCCCTCTGTCTCTCACGCAAGCCACGCTTATTTGTTTAGTTAGGAATGATTAGTCAAACCTTGGGAGATTTTCCCTATGAGAAATTAGCACTCTAGTTCAGCGTGAGCAAGAGTTGTAAGCAAGCTACATAACAAAGAACCACCGAAAGGAAAGTTGTTCACTATTAAATTCCCCAAGCCACCATAATATCAACCAGTGAAAATTAGCATGAAAAAGGGAGCCTGCTGTAAATATTACAGAGTGGGTCAGGAGATTCATCACACAAATACTGAAAAATAACCTAAAAATAGTATAATAGTAAAGATATGTAATAGGGGCATGTAGTTCATAAGCAACCTAGAATTGCAGTACATTTAAAACCAGTACAGGTATGGGATCTGTTACCTGGACACCCTTTATCCAGAAAGCTCTGAATTACGGAAAGGCACCTCCCATCGACTCAGTTTTATTCAAATAATCCGAATTTTTAAAAGTTATTTCCTTTTTCTTAGTAATAAGAAAACAGTACCTTGTACTTGATCCCAACTAAGATATCATTAATCCTTATTGGAAGCAAAAGCAGTCTACTGGGTTTATTTAATGTTTACATGATTTTCTAGTAGAACTAAGGTATGAAGATCCAAATTGTAGAACCCAAGGTTTCTGGATAACAGGTCCCATACCTGTAGATAGAAAAAATATTTTGTTCAGATCATTTAAAGCATCTTGCTAAAAAGAAGATCCACAACTTCAGTGGAGGTGGTAAATTCTGTTTGAGACAGTCCATTTCTCAGGGCAGACACCAAGGCCTGACTGATAACATCACTTCTGTGTTTCATGGCTTTTATTCCATGAATATTTTGCAGATGTAATGCATTTAAATCAATACGGAACTACAATACTACAACTACAAACAGTCTAAGACAACTGTGAAGGTTACAGCTGTAGGCTATGCAACATTATTCTTGTCTCTTTTTATAGCCAAGTTACTTATACAATGTGTCAAATATGAGGAGCTTATATATACTGTACACATAGTGAGACTCTAGCTAATTTGAAAATAAAGGTCATAGCATTCATTGTATTTACAATGAGTGATAAGGTCTCTCAATAACATTCTCCAGCAATCATTTTAGCTGCCCCTCCCTTATATGGCTGCAATTTCATTCAGCTATACGGGGTGAACAGCAAGTCATTAAACATGACCTTGAATGCAGGGTGCAAAGTGAAAAAAAATTGGGCACAATCTAATGTGTTCCAGTCTAGATGAATTGTAGCAGATCTCAGTGCCCTGATTTAGAACACAGAGGCTAGCCCCACCACCCCACAAGTACAGAACTGTCTGTGTTCAGCAATGCCGCATTCATGAGGGGCAGGTGAGGAGAGGCACATAGATGTCCCCCTTAATGTCCCATAAGAGAGTGTTAGCAAACGCAGGACGCAACTAGGCACTGTATTTACCCACTGAATTTTTAACCTGGCACAAGATGTAGAGTGCAGCTAGACCTTGGATAGAAGTATGTGTAACTTAATTTATAAAACCTTACAAGGATACACAACGCTATACAATTTTGCAATGTGGAAAAGAACACACAGAGAGGACAAGCTTTATAATAAACAAGTATATATATACAGAGATTATTTGCTATGAGGTAAAAGACACAGTAAAAGGAGGTCCCTACCTCGTAGAGCTTACAATCTAATTGCTCTCTACTAGAGCACAAAGGAGGGTCCGTGGTCTTTATAATTACCCCAAAGAATAAACCAGAAGTTTGATACATTTGTGCATTTTTCTATTTCAAACAATACTAGATGTGATCAATCATTGACGTGCCTACAAGGTGTTTGGCTCCTTTAAATTTATGCTGTAACATAAGTTGCATTTCCAAAGTTTCTAATGTAACTGTGCAAAGCAAGAGTTTTAAAGGAATTGTTCAGTATAAATATAAAAACTTGGAGAATAAGCATTTAAAAAGTGACATAAAATTGTAGATGCGGCAGTTCACCCAGGTGGTAACCCTTAGTAACCAAACATTTGGGAGCAAATTTATTAAGGGTCGAGTTGTGTTTTCCACGAAAAATTTGTGGGTATCAATTTTTTTTGATAGAAAAAACTCCCTCAATTTTCTGACATTTATTATACTCCGACCCTGAATCCGAAAATACACCATCTAAAACTTGTAAAGGTCATGTAGAAGTCAATGGCAGAGGTCCCTTGAACCATATGAAGATGTTAATATCCTTCATGATTTTCAAGTTTTTTTGAACAATTTGAAGAGTTCTTGGGTTCTTAACCCCGACTTCACTGATTCGAGTTTTTTCTTAAATTAGAAACCATTTGAGTTTGAATTCATTCAAGGTCTAAAAAAGCTCACGTCTCTAAAACTAGACCTTCAATAAATAACCCCCTTGACATTATATAATAACTGTTCTAGAAGACTAACCTGAGCTCCTTCCTGATCGGATGTTACAGTTGCTGTATGCGTTCATAGTTATACATTAATAAAGTGTATTGCTGACTTTACTGGACATTTTACCTTTAATATGCTCTTTTTAAAGGTAATTTAAAAAAAAGCATTTGGCAAAATAAAATAGATTGTAAAGTCAGTGGGCAAATAAATACTTTATTTGTGATCATAACTCGATCATTTAGATTTTGGAAGCTGCTTGATGAAATTGTGCAAAGACGCAAGTCTCATTAAATACTCCCGGTCCCCCCCAGGAGGTAACCGTGACAACCAGAAGAAGGGGACACCTGTGCATTAGCATTCATCTTTCTGCCTACCTCCTCCCCACACCAGGTCTGTGAATATAGAAAAGAAATATGATTAAACAGGCAAAGCAGGCTCACACAGCAAACAGTACATTGCTACCAACAGCTGTGCCCAACCCTAATATCAAAGGCCATGCAGGCGAGGGGGGGGGGCTCAGCAACAGAAAGATTAGAGAAAGAGAGAGCAGCAAGAAAAGGAAGACCCCAGCAACAGAGACAAGGCAGGGGAACAAGAAGGGATATAGAACAAAATGCAATAAAGACTAAACAAGAGGGGGGTGTCCAAGAAAAGAGGAATGGAGGAGGCAACAGACTTTGTCTGGTCTGTGCTTTTTTAACATCAAAAAAAGATGACTCTTGGAAGAAAGTGCATTTAAAAAAGAGGGAATCAACAACTTGCTATTGTATTTTAATTAGGGATGCACCGAATCCATTCAGCCTTTTTCAGCAGGATTCTGATTCTGTCTAATCCTTGTGCCTGGCAGAACCAAATATGAATCTTAATCTGCATATGTAAATTAAGAGCTTACAGTTGCACCAACTCTAAAGATATGGGGAAGGAAAAATAGAAAATTAAATATAATTATTTTACCCATCTATTATGAGTCCAATATGCGATAATCCCATCTTTGTTCCAGGTCAAGAAGATAGATTATTGAAAAAACGGGAAGAAAAGGAAGGCAAAATACTGAGAATAAAAGACTTTCTTGAGAAAGATGGGATAATCGCAATCGGAAACCTAATAGCAAAGTATGGATACCACCCAAGAACAGACTGGGTATTAAACCAGATAAGACACTTTATCTGTTCCTTGGGAATGGAAGAGATTAGGAGACCCTTAACCTGGTTTGAGAAACTGGTTTGAGAAACTTATAGATAGAGGAGAGAAAATACAACATAGTCTATCGAGGACTTACAGGGAGTTAATTAAAGGATCATTAAACAAACCATGTTTCCTTAAAAAATGGGAAGAGGAACTAAAAATATCTCTATCAGATCAGGAGTGGAATTATATCTGTAAAGCTAATATAGAGATATCTAAGGATACCAAACTGCAAGAATTTAGTTATAAGTTGATATCTAGATGGTATTATACACCGACTAAACTTCATAATATGTATGGAATGCCCGAGGTATGTTGGAGATGTGGAAAAGAGAAGGGAACATATACTCACCTATGGTTGGAATGTGAGGTGATTAGACCATTTTGGGACTATGTCCGGTCTGTAATAGATAAAATGGGAACTCATATATCAGATACAGATATAACACAAATTATACTGCTATACGATTATAAAAAGAAGAAAATTATCACTGATCCAGTAATTAAATTAATAATAGCTGTGGCAAGGAATATGATACCTCATAAATGGAAAACAAAATTATCAATAAATAAAATAACATGGATTAAGGAAATTGAAGAAATACGAGGCATAGAAGAAATAATAGCAAAAAAAAGAGGGAAAATGAATAAACATTATAAACTATGGGAACATTGGTGTGATTTCCTAGAAAATGACGGACAATTAAGAAGGGGGGAATAAGATAAATTTGTGTATTTATGTTTTTTTTTTTTTTTTTTTTCTTTTCTTTCTTCTTTATGCATTTATTTTTATATAAATGAACTTAATGAAGATGTGATGAATATGCAAGAAGATGATATTTATTTTGTACTTATGTGCTATGTATTATACTTTTTGTTTTTAACAAAAAAATTGAATAAATAAATTAAATATAAAAAAGTAAATACAACATAGTCTATCGAGGACTTACAGGGAGTTAATTAAAGGATCATTAAACAAACCATGTTTCCTTAAAAAATGGGAAGAGGAACTAAAAATATCTCTATCAGATCAGGAGTGGAATTATATCTGTAAAGCTAATATAGAGATATCTAAGGATACCAAACTGCAAGAATTTAGTTATAAGTTGATATCTAGATGGTATTATACACCGACTAAACTTCATAATATGTATGGAATGCCCGAGGTATGTTGGAGATGTGGAAAAGAGAAGGGAACATATACTCACCTATGGTTGGAATGTGAGGTGATTAGACCATTTTGGGACTATGTCCGGTCTGTAATAGATAAAATGGGAACTCATATATCAGATACAGATATAACACAAATTATACTGCTATACGATTATAAAAAGAAGAAAATTATCACTGATCCAGTAATTAAATTAATAATAGCTGTGGCAAGGAATATGATACCTCATAAATGGAAAACAAAATTATCAATAAATAAAATAACATGGATTAAGGAAATTGAAGAAATACGAGGCATAGAAGAAATAATAGCAAAAAAAAGAGGGAAAATGAATAAACATTATAAACTATGGGAACATTGGTGTGATTTCCTAGAAAATGACGGACAATTAAGAAGGGGGGAATAAGATAAATTTGTGTATTTATGTTTTTTTTTTTTTTTTCTCTCTTTCTTTTCTTTCTTCTTTATGCATTTATTTTTATATAAATGAACTTAATGAAGATGTGATGAATATGCAAGAAGATGATATTTATTTTGTACTTATGTGCTATGTATTATACTTTTTGTTTTTAACAAAAAAATTTAATAAATAAATTAAATATAAAAAAGTAAATTAGGAGCGGATAGGGAAATCACATGATTTTTCATCACAAAAGAAGATTTTTTTTCCACTTTTTCCTTTCCTGACCCTAATTTATACATGCAAATTCGGATTCAGTTTGGTATTCGGCCGAATCTATCACTAAGGATTCGGGGATTCGGCCGAATCCCAAATAGTGGATTCAGTGCATCCCTAATTTTAATTAGTTATTTGATCTAGTTATAGCAGTAGCAATTAAACCCAATCTATACCGCACATTTTTATCATTGAAACGCTTATGTGTTGGGGAGCGCTGAGAATGCCTACAGGAATGGTAGAATATTAATGCAAACAAATGAACTTGCTTACTGCAGATCCATGTTTATACTCACACATACTTGAATAAAATACACTACTAACATTCCACCTATACATACAATCAACCCTTCAACCTCCCTCCTTGTCTGAACTGCATCTAATCCAATTTCCCCTACCAATGACATCCCCTTACAATCATATCAGCATCATTCATTACTAGTAAAAAGTCATTTATTTCCTATATTTACATATATACAGGTTTTTGAGTGAAATAGGCAAAATGGAACAAGTGTTTGGGGTGGGTGATGACAAGAGGCTGGGGTAGGGTACACAGTGATATAAATGGAGAAGGGAATGAAGAAAGACATGGAAGTAATAGGTGATCAAAATGTGCTGGAATAGGAAAGAATCATCACTTACTAAAAGGCAATACAGATGTTTTTATGCAAAATCATATGAAAATATACCTTGGGGCAAAATTCAAGGGTGAATTTTTCACCTGTGAAGTGGCGCCTCGGCAGCTGAACGCTGGTGAAGTTTTGCTAGTCTAAAATCATCAGGGTGAGCATTTCATAGCTAACTTCCGCTAGCGTTCATTTCTGCCTAGTGAAACTTCGCTAATACACTTACGCTTAGGTCAATTTGAAAGGGGCAGGTAACTATAGGTCATATATATAAATAAAGGCAAAAGAGATCCTCTATTGTCCTAAACATGAGCTGACTAAAACAATTGTGGCATGCCCCTCAAATTGTTAAAAAAAACATTAAAACAAAAATGTATACCAGTTACAACTTTTAAAAACAATCTCACTTTAATGTATGAAAAAACACTAGCGTTTTTTTTTTTAAATAATTTCTCTAACTTTTCGGCATACAGAATATGATGTCACTGACATACGATTGAGAAGGATGTAGCATCAATTTATCATTTCGCCAGGTCTAAGCTGGTGAAGGAAACTCTGGCAAAACTTATTGAAAAATTTGCACTTTAGTGAATGATCGGTTGCCTGATTGAAAATGCGCCTGGCGAAAGAGAGCGAAACTTCACCTGTGACAGTCTTTTTCGCTATAGAATTGTCCTCTATTCCTGTTAGTAATTTGGTGATCCCTGCGGATTGGATTTATGAAATTTATAATAATTTATATATTTATAAGAAAATATATTCTAGGACAAAAAAAATATTTTTCAACTGAACATTTTTAGAATAAATTCCATGAGAAAAACATTGGAAAAATTGTTTGTTTATTGCAGGAAAACAAGCACAAGTAACCAGTAAAAAATAAAAGTTTGCCACCTTGAAAAGAGACTGAGGTATTAGAACACTTTTTAGGGATGAAAGATATAAGGGCATTCTTGGCATTCAGGGCCCAAATTCAAGCTGTAGCTTAGTTTGCCAGTATTCCTTTAAAGGAGAAGGAAAGGCTAAAATTAAGTAAGCTTTATGAGAAAGGTCTATATAAATACACCAGTAAACCAGTAATACTGCTCTGAGTCCTCTGTCAAAAGAAACACAGCATTTCTTTCCTTCTATTGTATATACATGGGCTTCTGTATCAGACTTCCTGTTTTCATCTTAAACCTCCAGGGCTAGGGCTTGAGCATGCTCAGTTTGCTCCTCTACCCCTCCCTCGTCCCATCCCTGCTGTAATCTGAGCTCAGCGCTGTAAGTGAGCAGGGAGAGACTCAGGCAGGAAGTGATGTCACACCAAGCTTATATGGCAGCTGCTATCCTAAACAAACAGAAACAGTGTCTAGAGCTGTTTACTCAGGTATGGTAAAGCATTCTGCAGAATAAATATAGCGTTCTAGCTTGCACTATTGTGACTAATCTGTTGGCAATAAACTGTCTTGGAGCTTTCCTTGTCCTTTAAAGCACTGACTAAGGCAGTGAGTGTTATTAGCAGGACCAAATCAGTTATCTTAGTGATCCACCAGTGGCTCATGGCAACATGTTGCTCACCAACCCCTCGCATGTTGCTTCCAGTAGCCTCATAGCAGATGCTTATTTTTGAATTCTAGGCTTGGAGGCAAGTTTTTGTTGCATAAAAACCAAGTTGGGACCCCCGCCCTACAGGTAACTTTAACTTTTGCAGGCTGCAGTAAACAGCCAGATATTTACTTGAGCCTTTTAAAAAAACCTTTTTATTAGCTCAACTACATTTTAACTAGGAACTTCTAGATTAGGTTGCAGAGAGCAAACATTAAGGTGATATGCGTAGCTGAAACACCTGTTCAAACAATTATTGTTCATTGAATTTCTGTATTAATCTGCCATGCCAACAAGAAATCAGTGGGAAACTTCCCATCAGTATATTGTCAAACATGGCATGTTTTTTTGTATAGTTCGGCTTCTCAAGTATGTGATTTATATGAGTTGTTCTGCATATCTAGATGTGTTTTTGCTCATATAAAGAGGTCCGTTTTGATGCAGAACTTGGCTCAGGGTCCTCTTTCCCAAGAAGGATAATTGAGGACCCACTACTGACAGGGCTGCTACCTTTGCAACCGATTATTAAGTAAATGCATGTACTGTAAGGTATATATGGGACAACCTAAGATAACTGCTTTCATGGCTGCTGGAAAGAAGTCGCAAAGGTTTTGGGTAGGATTTAAGGATACAGACAAACGCAGTTTACAAATGTACTACCTTCTGTTTTCCATTACCGTAACACAGTTGAAAATAAAACATTTTCTTCCTGTTTTCAGTCGACACTACTGATCTATGCATTCTTTATGACACTTATTTAAGTTTAAATTACTACTAGGAAATAACCTTGACATATATCTCCCAACACTATTGCTAAATAATTGATATTCCATTTTACTGCTCAGTGATAAAGATGTTGTAGAGCTGGAAGAAAAAAATATCCTGGAGGGTTCCTCTTACTTATTAATGGCATTGCCATTTGTAGGAGAAGCTTTATTCAAATGTTATTACATTTTAGATGTCAAGGTTTCGTCTGCAGCATATCTAATAGCTGGTGGTGCTGTTTAAGTGAATCCTGTGCAAAACATCACACACACAGGAGGGACTGCACATGGCATAGTGATCTTTGAGCTAAGATGGAGAAATCTTTGTTTTTTTCGCATGACAGACATGACATGACAAAATACACCATAGCACTCCTAGGCACAACATATTTCAAAATTTGTTTCAACAGAAATAAATGTGTCATTATTTATTTAAATGGAAAACCATGGTGGGATATGGTAAATCATCTAAACACATTCCTCCTGTGTATAAACACAGGCAGAGAAAAGGCCTAGCTGTTTTCTATTACAGGCTTCAGCCTGTGTGCACACACAGAGGAGATTTTGGTGCATACTTTCACATTTCCATGCCAAAATACAAAGGACAAAGTTAGTCTTGGACTAACTTTTTCTCTGCCTGGTTATGTTTCTACACAAACAGAAAATGTGCCCACTTTAGTCAGCTGGGCATGCTCTACAGCAGTATTCCCCGACCAGTGGCTTACGGGCAAAATGTTATTCATCAACCCCTTAGATGTTGCTCCCAGTGGCCCTGGTGTTTATTTTTCAATTCTTGGCTTGGATGCATAAAAACCAGACATGTTGCCAAACACAGCCTCCCTTAAGCTGGCCATAGACACAAATATCAGATCGTATGAATCGAGGATTCGTACGATTTTCGGACCGTGTGTAGAGAGTCCCGCCTTTTTTAGTCTGGAGGAGATCGTCGTTTGGTCGATCAGACAGGTTAAAAGATTTCTGTCGGCTGCAGATAATATCTCTGCGTGTATTGCCGATCGTACGATTTTCAGAGGGAGACTGTCACTAGCTTTGGTCGGACATAACTTTCGTACGATTGCTGTCAGGGGCAGAACATCGGCTGATCTATTCTTTTCTACTTTAGATCTTTGCGTCTATGGCCAGCTTTAGGTTGCCAGTCCACTACCAAACAGCCACTTTTGGCAGGGACTTTTTTAATGCTTATGCAGCTCCCCAGCCCCCCAGCTTATTTGAATGTGGCTCACAGGTAAAATAGATTGGGGACCCCCGCTCTACAGAAGGTGTTTTTATTAAGACAAGACACTTCTCCCCAATTGCTCTTTGTCGGAAGTGCCTCTGGTTGTTTCTCACAGAAAGGTAAGAATTTTAAGCACAGTAACCCTATAGTAAATTTTTTTAATCAAAAAATGGTATATGACACCAGATAAGATTCAGCAAGCCTTCACCAACTCATCCAACTTATGCTGGAGATGCCAACGTGCCGTAGGGACGATGTTACATATTTGGTGGGACTGCCCACTAGCACAAACTTACTGGCACAAAATCCGGGACCACATATACCAGTCCACAGGCATACTCACCCCACTTCAACCTGCAAATGTTCTTATTGGCCTTATTATTGGATTATCCAAATACTCCTGGCAAGCAGGAGCCTTTTAGCACGCTGCTGGAAACAGAATGTCCTACCCTCAATCCAAGAAATATCCAAGGAGGTTGAACACATCCAACTGTATGAACGAGTATTTTACTTTTATCAACAAAAGACATAACAACGCTAAATTAACGATAACCACAGATAACTCCTACGAGATTTTTATGCTGAGGTGCCGTTATGAATCCTTGTTGCAACATATTTATAATGTGTATTGCACCTTTAAATTCATCTAACTATATGACTTATCATACCTGTGTGTGGTAGCCAGATGTCCTCCTCTTCTTCTCTTCCTTCCTCTCTTCTCTCTCCCCTTTCCTGAAAAATTATTGTAAAAATTATTAAAAATTGTTAAAAAAAAGTGAATTTCCCTTGGCCCCTTCTATGAGTTTTTTTAATTGGAGTCAAGATGAATTTTTCATGCTTTTTCACCTGGGGCCAGTAGAATTTTTTAAAATTGCAACAATTTTTACTATAATTTATAATGGGTTATACCATTGAAAATGGTGATAAATGAAAAAAAAAACCTTTCATGGAAGTGACAAAAATTGCTCCTGCAGTAACAAACACCTCTGGTGAATCTTTTCCATACTTTCACTGAGCTGTACATCAAGGCACAAGGATGCTAGCTCATAGAAACCACCCCACAAATATATTTTTTCCATAATTTGAGTATAATGAGCATGAGGAAGATAGTTGGTAAAGGCCAGGAATTAACATGAAAATGGTGTAAAGGTTTGCAGAGACTGCCCCTTACTGTTATTTGTAGCCAAAGATTAAACAAAAAGGTAAATTGATTGCATAAACCACAGCCTTATGGAATTCGAAATGCGTAAGGCTGTTTTTTCTGCAATACTTTTTCTTTAAATAAATCTTTTTTTAAATTGCACCACTTTTTGTTGTGGATGGTCTGGTGTGTGCCAGCCTATACAACTATGGCTTAATAGTGTTGGTCACCTTTTGCTTATTTGGGCTCTGTGCACCTGGACTCACATAAGATATGGAGAATTTACCCCAATGAATAACTGTTGGATTATTCTTCATATCTTTGGTCATGTCCCTGGCACTGCCATGATGTTGGGCATTTTTGCTCACCCAGGGAAATAATTTTAGGGCACAGGGGGATTTCAGTCATGAAAATTACCCGTGGTTTTCAGATCAGAATATAAAAATATGTGTATAACTAGAAATCCTAAACACTGAAGTCCTATGTTTGTATTCTGACAAAATTAATTTAAAAAATGAAAATAGTCATATTCAGGGTATACAAGAAGAATTACATACCAAATGCTCTCTGCCTGACTTGTTGCCACTGGTTGCCACAGCAATACTTACCCTGCCCATAGATTTCAAGATGAAGAGTGAATGTCTGTGCTGTTCTATTGCACTTTGCCTTCCTTGTTAATTGGCTCTTAAAAGAACGAGATAGTTTAAACAAACCACCCTATGACTTACAATGTAATGTAATTTATTTATATGTTGTTTAGAAAATTCAAACAGTGCTTGCATATTAAAGTTTGGGTATACCCCAATATAGTAAAGTAGAAATATCACCCTCAATAAATAGGGCTCATAGGACCACCATTGTTTCAAATCATTGCAAATATCTCTTTGGCCACTAGATGATTAATTTACCAAGTGGAAGGCAAAGGAACAATAGCACAAAAATTCCAGTCTTTTTGCACTTTGCAGCCTGCCTTCAACTCTCTTTGAATAGCCCCAAGTCTCTAAGCTCTGTTTCTAAGCACAGCCACCTGTCACCACCCTCTTGAATACAATGTTTGGCAGCAAATATTCACAAGGAGCAGTAAAGACAGGGCTGGATCTTGCACAAAGTGCAGAAGTGGTGCATTTGCATCCTTGATACTCTTGCACTACTGCCTGGGATCTTTATAAATGACCCATGTTGATTCTAAGTAATTTATCCATTGCACAGTAATCATCTTCCCCCACTAATTAGGGGTATGTATATTGAGATCTGACGTTGAGGTTGGGGCATGTAAGGTAAAGTCTACCACACCAGTGTAATGAATAGCCTGAAGAGCCAAGTAAACCAGGACACCAGAAGGGCACAATAAACATCAGGTGAAAAGGGAGGTTGAAAATCATTGCAAATGTTATGATTATCTGCACCCCTTTCTCATACCTGCCAATGAACTTTTTCCTTTGTTTGAAACAGACTTTGGGGGGCAAGTAATCCCTAGAGGTGATGGACAAAAAATGCCATGCTTTTAAGAGGATTCCAGTGACAACACAGAGTTGTTACTATTCCAAGAGGGTTGGGCTGGAGTACCTCAGGTGTGAAGGACACTGATAATATAAATAATAGAGCAACCAGTCTGTTCTCCATCAAGAGCACCCTTCTTTGATTGCTCCCCTTTAATGACCCCTTTATGTGCTATGACCTGTGACCACCAGCCTCCAGATGTGAGGCACTCATCCATTAATTTCAGTATCACTACGATGATCCACATTTTTTGTTTTTAAACTTATAAACAAGCAAACATGACAGAAATGCAACTGAAATAAACTATAAATACTAATAAAGCACTTTGCACATCTACTAAACAGAGAATTTGGCATTAATCAAATACATAAATATTTTTCTATTAAAAGATTTTAAAAAACAGAAACCAAAATTACAGATGTATTACATTTTCTAAACATTGTAAAGTAAGTTTACAATAATTAAATAACATTAATGCACAGTTTTTAAATGCCTTCCATGTTTGCTGAGATTTGAATTTCTGGGAGGAGTCAATTTTTGTTTACAGTCTGAGATATGCCTTAATTTACAAGTGTAAAAAGGAGTCCTTAAGCTTAAACAAGGAAGCCTATTGTATACAGATTAGAAGAAATGTACAAATAGATTAAATACAGTACCTGTACATCAATAAAAGATGGACTCGTTGATGAATGCTTTGCAATATGTCTTATAGGCTGCTGGTAATTAGAGGGCACCTTTGCATCTATGCAAGAAAACTAGCAAAGATGAATTTTTGGATGATAGTACCTTTGTGAATAGTGTCAATCCACAGACAATGTTGCATCCATTTTATCTATTCAAACTTGCATTTGTAATAAGGGTGTTAAGGAGGTTGGGAAAAACAGAATAGAAGCAAAATCTCAGAGGGAATGAGAAAGTCTTGTTAAAACAAAACAGGCGCACTTGCAAAATATTTATATCTCTTTAGGAGAGACATAACACATTCATCGTGCAAGTGATGAAATTCTTTGAGAAAAATGCTCTGCTGATGTTTTTGCAGAAAACCTCCTGACTTAAATCACTGGGCCAGAAGATCAGTGAGTAAGTTCTTACTGAATCTGATCTTACCTTGTGTTAATTGCAGGCCAGCAGCCTTATTTGAGGCCAGGCAATCAGAGCTGGCTACACCTTACTTAAAGGAGAAAGTAAGGCTATATTTACTTGGCTGTGCCAAAAGTTAGGCACCCCCAGGTGATTGTTTATATTTACCTGCTCCTATCAGCAGAAAACTGCACCGGTCCGGGGGTTCTTTGAGTGAGCACCAAGGATTGATTGGCTTCTGGCTTCTTCTTTCTATTTCTATTTCGTTCTACTGTGCATGTGTCTGCCCTGGGAAATTTGAAGAAAGAAGAAGTAAGCCAAACGCTCCGTGGTGCTGCCAGGAAGAACCCCTGGACCGGTGCTGATTTCTGCTGATAGGAGCACCGGGCCGGGGTTTCAGGTAAGTATATACAATTACTTGGGGGTGCTTAACTATTGGCATACCCAAGTAAATAGGTCTTTTCTTCTCCTTTAAAGGAGAACCCAAGAATTAAAAAAGCCCCTACCTAGTAAGCAAGAACGTCCCCTCTATCAGCTTCCCCTCGCAGAGTTCAAAGATACAAGGAGATCCTACAGCTGCTGTAAACCAAGTATAATTGCAGTAGCAAGGTTTGGGTTGGTGTATATATAAGTCCTGGAGTCACTGGCTCCATCCTGATATACAGTATAGTTACCTAAAAGTTGCCCAGGAGCTTAAGGCTAGGTTAGTCATGTGACCAGATATTGCTAAAGAGGCAAAAAACGTGTCAGAATCCTCAGCAAAGTGATCCTCATTTTCCCCAGAATGGAACAGCTGAAGCCAAAAGCTGTATCGACAATAGTGCTGTAATATAGACAGGGCCGCCATCAGGGGGGCACATGGGGTACGCCTGTACTGGGCCCGGACATAAAGGAGGGCCCCCCTTGACATTGACAAAGCCGTGCTGCCTCTTCCGAAGTCCTGAAGAGACGAAAAGCCGAACTGCCAAAGCCCCAAAGCCACGAAAAGACTAGAAATCATGAAAAGAGCCGAACTTGAAGTCATAACCACCAATGATTTTTAAAAAAGTTTTATGGGGGGCCGTAGTGTCAATGTTTTTTTTTAAAAAAAAAACTTGTATGAGGGACCCTGTCGACAATGGGTTTTTTTAACTGATAGGGGGGGCCTGGTCACCAATTATTTTTTTTAGCTTGTAGGGGGGCCCTGACCACCAATTTTTTTAAAAAAAAAACTTTTATGGGGGCCCTGGCGCCACTGTTTTTTTTAACCTATAGGGGAGCCCTCACCATCAATGTCTTTTTATAACTGGTGTGTGGGGGGGTTTACCATTTTTAGAGCTGATGTCTGTGTGGTCTTTTAACTGTGGTGTGGGTGGGGTCTGGGGGCCATGGTGGCGGGGTCCCAAAAATGTTGTTGTACGGGGCCCTGTGATTTCTAATGGCAGCCCTGGGCACCCATACTGGTACCTTGGATTTTTCGTGGTTTTCGGAAATCAAACGCAAAAGAATTCGCTTTTTTTGCACGACAATCTGAAAAAGTTGCAGTTTTTCTCAATCTGATTTTGTTGAAAAAATAAAAAAAAAACACATTTTTCGAGATTCATTGAAAAAAACTAAATTCCATTGTTAGTAAATGAGGCTTTTAGGGGGTTATTTATGAAGGTCCGATTTTATCTCAACATTTTCTGCTGCAAACTCGGATCAAATCCGCTTGGGTTTTTACGCTTATTTATTATTACATTTTCACGGAACAAAAAAAAAAATCAGATTTTCACGATTTTTTCAGATTTTTCACCTGAAAACTCCGATTTCTTTTGGATTTTTCACCAGAAAACTCAGATTTCTTATGCTTTTTGCCTGAAAACTTTGCGGTATTGCACGAAACCCAGTGCAAAAAATCAAAAAATCTTTGGGACTTCTCCCATTGACTTATATGAAACCTTGACAGGTCTGAGATGCCGGATTTGCTGATTCAGACATTTCCATGCTTCCATTCTGAAAAATGTGTGATTTTTTAAAAGTCAGATTTTATAAAAAAAAAAAATCACAAATTTTTCAGAATGGAAGCATGGAAATGTCTGCACTAGAGAAGGTAAGAGAAAATATTAACTATACTACTGTGTATAATTGATAGGTTAGATAGAATGGGTGTTATTTAATATGACCGTGGATGTAATCTTAAAACCCACTAAATAATAATTGGCAATGATAAAACAAACAATAGTGTGGCCTAAATGCTAATACTATACTTAAGATAAGGATTTGATTGTTTCTAATTGTTTTTGGGAGTGTTTCCCAATTCCTAATTGTATCACTAAGGGGGTGATTTATCAATGTTTATCCTCGTGAGCAGGGGCGCTCCGCCAATGAGGCGAGCTGAGCCGCTCGCCTCAGGCGGCAGCGCCAGACAGGATTCCAGGGGCGGCAAAAAGCTGCTCCTGCACCTGTAAGAGCAGAATTTCCGCAATTGCGCTCTCCGCAATCGTGTTCCTGCCTCCCCTCGCCGACAGGTAAGTCGGTGCGGGGGGCGGCATTGCAGGAGCCGCCTCAGGCGGCTCCTTCCCCAGAAACGGCGCTGCTCGTGAGGAAACTTCGGGCGGCTTCAGAAAATGAAGCGCTGCGTGTGCCTTCACCAAGGCAATTTTCATTTTAGCTGGCGGAAGGCAGGAGGAAGGCAATTAGGGGAGATTGTCATCCTGAGGAAAAGGCGATTAGTCGCCAGGCGACTAAATCTCCCCGAATCTGCTTCTGTGGCCAGACCCTAAAACTAGCAAAATAGTTTAGAATACTTCCTCCCTGGCATAAAAGGGATACATTTATATTATGTATAATATAATGTAAGAAAAATAAACATAAAATCATTTTCATCCTGTTTTATTTTCGGAAAGGAAACAAGTGGTCAAGCAGACATGAACAGTGTCCCACTGAGGAGATCTGCAAGGATTAGATGCAGACAAAATGGGCTACAAATTCACAATTGTGACAATGAGAATGGTAAGTGCAGTTTTTGTGCTGGTGCAGAGAATTCTCAACTATGATTTGGACTGGTGCTTTCCAAGAACTTGGCCAAGGCATTAATGCACATGTAGCACTAAGCAGTTAAATATATTTTTATATACATTTATATGCATCATTAATTGGCCAAAAATATATACAGTAGCTGGATTGTCCAATAGCTTTTAGTTATACAGGTTAAGTATGGGCTCTATAATGCAGGATGCTTGGGACAAGTGGTTAAGGGATCTTCCCGTAAAGTTAATCACCATATCTTAAGTCTTAAAATAATTTAAAGGTTATTTAAACCCAACAGGATTGTTTTGCCTTGTAATTTACCTTTACATTGATTAGAACTAATCTAACATAAATCCACGTTGGTACCAATACAAACATTGATCGACGTTATGTAGAAACACCTTTTCCAGAATGATTAACTATCAAACTATCAAACTATAGTAGTGAATTAGGTGCCAGACACACAGGATGCATGTTCTCTTACTGTATATCTCTCTTCTATTTTGTAGCTCCAAAAACATCCAGGAAAAGAAATTGCCCTATTCCTGACGATACAGAGCAGCCGTCTTCAAAAATGTAAGTAATAATACCATCTGTATTGTAACATCTCTGCATATAAAAGTACTTATGTGTGTGAAAAGTTTTTATAAATTGGTTTACAATTATAGTGCACAAAATTAATGAATTCACTTATTTATATAGTTATTGCATCAATACAACACTACACCTTTCTGTTAATTATGTAGGGAAAGGTACAAAGAATTATGTTATAGGTTTACGTTTTTCCTTTTTTTCAGATGCATTGGCCCAGAGTACCAAGCAGAATTGCCAGACCTAAGACAAAAATCCTTAGCTGCCTTTGACTATGATATGGTAGAATTAGTGTCAAAACCACTGGAGCAGGAAGGAGTTGGTAAAGGTAAACATGAGATAAAAATGTAGAAGTGTTTATAGAAAAAAAATTATGGATTTTAGTATATGAGCACGTATATATTCTTTGTTATCATTTAGTCAGTCTTCATTGTTTAACTGAGCAATAAATATGATGTATTTCTTCTGTAGGATCTGATGAGTGGTCTATGGAGGAAAAGATCACTTTCTCAAGAGGAATGTACAGATATGGAAAGGATTTCTGGAAAATACACAGAATGGTAGGCAATAGTTGTTAAACTCAATGTAGTGAACACAATAGCAGATTGTATGTTTTTAGCCATAATTCAAATGATATAATGGTCTGATGTACCATTGTTTGAACTTAAGTAACTGAAAATGAGAAACTTTAGATCCTTTTCTTACAGACATAGCCCATTCAAAGTGGGTACGTTGCTTTTGTACATATCATTATGTTCTATTACCATGCATTATGTATGAAGATAGTTAGATAAATTAACTGCTATATGGAATATTTGCTTGTTTTATAAGTGGTTAGTCATTTATGAAGTTATATTGTTTATTTAAGTTGTCCTTAGCAGTCAGACTCTTCCCTTGCCCGTTACAGATCCAGACAAAAACCACAGCGCAGTGTATTACGTTCTATTATGATAATAAAAAGCATGCTAAGATTAGCAGCAAGAAGAACCTGATCTTCAGGTATAATGAAAGTCAAGCACCAGCAGAGAACAGAGGTATGGGGACATATCTGCATATTTGTGTGTGTGGTAGAATATCTGTATGTATGACAAAATATGAGTTACTGTATAGTGTATATTATTAAGTTATGTGTATATTAAGTTATGTGTCATATTAAATGGACTTTTCTACCAGTCTTGTCATAATTATTATATTAAATGGACTTTTCTACCAGTCTTGTCATAATTATTAAATCAGTATCATTCTGACCCATATGGCGGTGTAGATACAAGAAAGATTAAGTATTGTGGGATCATGTTGTTGCATGATCATGTTGAGCCTCAATGCAAAATGCAGCAATGCACAAATAATGTAGGTAGATGCATAATGTGCCGCGTGAACATACACACGACATATGTTACTTATTAATTATGTCACTAATGCATTTTATAGCATCAACATCAAGAAAAAGACAAAACCAAAACAGAGAAGGCCAGGAGGAAATGGCCAAAAAGAGGTAAGGACTTCTTAAAAAACTAAGATACATCATTATTTTGAAATGACACAATAGGAAGAGACTAAAGAGTTTTCAGGAGGGGAAATTCTTACCACAGACAGCTAGTCTTATATAAAACTATATTTAATACACAATGAGTATGAGTATAAATACACAATGCTGTGGGTTGGAGTCCCTTTCAAATTATAGAAGTGACTTGTTCGTATTGTGTAACTCAGTTTTGCTTTTCTTTTATGTTTAGGAGAAAATAAACTCAAAGCACATGAATTCTAAAAAAAAAAAAAAAAAAGAATTTAGAGATTTGATTTTGGAAAAGTCACAAGGATAAACCTTTTTTGAACATCTGAAAGGTAAGCTTGAAAAAACAGTTATTTCGATTTAATTCTCTGGGTCCAGGCACATGGTCTGTATAACCTACTAATTCTTTTCATTGTGATTTTTGCAGTGGACTATGTTGAAGAGAGATAACATGAAGTGAGCAAAAGGAAAACTTCAGAAGAATGAAATATTCAAAGAAGAGGGTGGATGGTGGGTTTACTACAGCAACCAATCACATGTTTAAAAAATGCAGAGCAGAATTTGCCTATGTTTTTGTATTAAACTATTTGTTCAGATAAAGCAAATAAACATCAGAGTTTGTCAAACAAAATGGTCATATCTCTGTATCATGATTTTGGGATTATTTTTCAGAACATAATATTTTCAGTAAGAAGACTTTGACTTTCAACATCTGAAAACTATTTATTACCTGCTTAGGGGAAATCCTTTATAATAAAGCAGTTGAACAATACCCTCATTTATAACAAAACAAGTTATTAGAACTCCTGTAAAGATGTGGGTTAATGTCTTATGTGGCCCTGACTGATCATATAACCTACCCGAGTTCAGCTCCTTCTATCATTTGACTTTTTATAGGATTTTTAGAGAGTTGTACAAACACCATCTTCACTGCATGTGTGGAGCTTACCACTTTTATGGTAACCGCATGTGCAATGTTTCAGGGGTACGACCCTCCCTTCATCAGGATGAAGACATTAGTGCAATCACAACATTAAAGGCATACAAAATCCTGCCTCTTACACCCATAATTCCCCAAAGTTCAGTGTAAGTAAGGAGGTTTGGCACACATAGTGAGGCTTGGAGCCCATAGTCCAAATAAATAGTTCAATATAATGTGATCCACAAATAAAGTGTTACACTCTTTGCCCAATAAGATGGTGTTTATTTTACCCAATTTTCCCTCCATTAACCAAATAACAATATATTTGTATTCTACTTTCAGAGAGCAGGGTTATTACCATTACCTCTATATTTCACTTTTCTCACAAGCAACAAATATCTGTGGGAAAATTACAAAATATGTGTCATCTTAAAAATATATATTTACAAAAAGCAGGTTAATTTTCATTAAAAGAGAAGGAAAGCTAACAAAGCAGTTTATTGCCATTAGATTAGCCACACTAGTGCAAGCTATTACACTATATTTATTCTGTAGAATGCTTTACCATAGTAAACCGCTCTAGGAGCTCTCTGTTTGTTTATGATAGCAACTGCCATATTAGCTTGGTGTAACATCACTTCCTGCCTGAGTCTCTCCCTGCACATAGCTCATAGCTCTGGGCTCAGATTACAGTGGGGGGAGGGAGAGAGGGGGTAGGAACAAACTGAGCATGCTCAAGCCCTATCCCTGGAGGTTTATGCTGAAAACAGGAAGTCTGATACAGAAGTCCATGTATACATAATAGAAGTAAAGAAATGCTGTTTTTCTATTGACAGAGGACTCATAGCATCATTACTTTGATTTTCTAGTGTATTTATATAGACCTTTCTTATAAAGCTTACTTAATTTTAGCCTTTCCTTCTCCTTTAAGGCCTTTTCAATGTACAGTTTTAAATTTCCACATCTAGAACATCTCCATTTTGAGAAGTTTGAGCTTTCAGGTCGGTAATATTCATTTAAGTTTTAGATATTCAATTTTTTTTTATGAAATAACCTACCAATCGAATTTCAAGTTTAAATTTATTAAAATTAAAAAAAATTCACATGAATTTGAAATTCGACCTTTGATAAATGGGCCTCCCAGTGTAATTCATATATGTAAGAAAGTTAGATAACACCTCAAGGGAGTCCAAATCAGAATCATGTTATCCACATAACGACACCATAATGCAATATACTCTTTATAATTTGGGTGTTGTGAGATATTCTCACGTTCAAATTATGCATAAAAATATTGGCATATGCAGAAGCCATAATGGCAATATAGACAACACAGGATCTCTTGGTAGAAACGAGAAGGCTGCAGCTAAAATTATATTGATCAATGTAGAGATGTAGAGATGTTGAGCAATATGGAGAATTCAGATGGGCAGAGAAATAATGAAGAATGTAGGAAGCTGAAGAGAGCAAAGATGCCCACATGTGCCCTGCAAGATGCAGAGGGCCCCCCAAAAAAGCATAGGTTTATTCAATGTTTAAGAGAATTTTAGCAGACTCAAGGTATGGTGATACAAATTACAAAGATCCCTTGTCTGGAAAACCCAAGAATTCTGGGTAATAGATTCTATATATGTACTTATTTTACCATAGATGCTTTGTTTCAATCCAGGGTTTGAATATAATTTCCAAATACAGCTTACTGCTGTGCTGGTATGTCAAAAAAGTCATGTTCTGGTAATATCATACAAGCTTATTTTCCTCATTGGTGACTTACTCCTTTGGCAGACTATATTACAAAAAAAGTCGACTGAGTCCTTTGGTATACTTGTGACCATAAAATTCCCCTGAAGATCAGCCTTTTGCCCATTACCACAGTTTAATAGCCAATCGAGCATTGAAGTATTTTCTTTAATACCATGTAACGGCGAACAGTGGAATGTGAGGAAGGATTCCAGTGCTTAAAGAGGGAGGTCTGAAAACTTGGTGGTACAGGTACGGTGGGATCCCTTATTTGGAAACTCCATATACAGAGTTTTGAATTCCATACAGTTTTATGAAACCTATAGTGGTAGAAAATCAATTCTATTGAATTTAACATTTAAATGTTTTTAGTTGACCTAATGTACAGTATTGTGATCTAAATTACAGGAAAGCCCCTATCCAGAGAACGTCAGGTCCCCCAGCATTCCAGATAACATATCACATACCTGTACATCATCTCATAGAAAAAAAGGCTGTATTAAATAGCTGCTGCCTAAGGGAATTATTTTAACTTGTTAAAGAAGTAGGATATTAAATGCATCTGAGAAGCAGAACGGCAGTTAAATAGGAGACAGGGTGTGGGATCTGCCACCTTGATGAGACAAGAAAAGTGCCAGAGCTCACTGAGCCATCGTTAAAAAAAGTTTTTCACCTCATATCTCATGCAAGAGGCTCCAACGCTAATTGGGAAAGTTTTTCCCTGCACAGCATCCTGGGACTGTGACCTGATGAATGTTCAGAAGAAAAAAAAATAGCAAGTCAAACAGAGAGGGGCTGGAGAGGGAGAGAGAAGGTGGTTGAGAAGAATGAGGAGAGAAGGGGAAGACTGATTTTTATAGTCAAATATTGCTTCAAAAGAATTCATTTAAAATACTTTCATTTTTATGCACTTGCAACTGCAAATTTCTGTTACTTAATATATCTATTATCCATATATGAGGAGATGTCAAATGCTCAGTTTTCCTGTTTCACTAAATTCTTCTCTTTTAACTTCTAATAATATTACTATGGGTTCAAAATTTTGCAGTGATATAAACAATGGCACATAAGCACACTATATATAATCACATTTGCACCTGGGCAGTAACCTACTGCAACCAATCAAATATTTGTTTTCATTACTCAACCTATAGATGACTGATAAAAGCCAATTGCTGATTTGTTGCTATACTTACATACTATAACTGCTTCATTGTGACAGAAAGGGAGGGGGTGTCCTCCATTCAGGGCCGCTTCTGCCATGAGGCAAGGTGAAACCCTTGCCTCAGGCGGCAGCGTGCGGCCAGTTACAAGGGGCGGCAAAAAGCCGCCTCTTGTAACTTTATGAGCCGAACTTCCGGGTTTTAACCCGGAAATTCGGCTCCGCTAGTGCAAAGAGCGCTATTGCGCTCAATGCACTAGCGATACTGCCCCCTGAAACCCGCTCCGACGCTAATTTTTAAGCGCGGAGCGGGAGAGGAGGGGGGCGGCATCTGGGCTGCTGCCTCAGGCGGCAGCAGCCCCAGAATCAGCGCTGCCTCCATTACCCCCTCCCTTTCCCCAAGTGCAGTTTTTGAAAAATACGTGAAGACATCCACCTGCCTTAGACATAAAGACACTTTTAGATGTGGCTCTACTCAGGCAAATCAAAGAAAATCAGATTTTTTCCCGCAAAGCAAATTTTCTGGAAAATGTAATTATAAATAAATGTAAAAACCGAGCGGATTTGATTGGAGTTTGTAGCAGAAAATGTTTTGATAAAAATTTGACTATGATAAATAACACCCTGAGTCTCAGATGGACAAATAAAGTTTTTTTCTACTTTTTAACTGCTACTTTTGGTCTGATCTGCAAGTGATTTCCAAAGTGCCCTATACCTTTATTGCTTCTATACGGCATGCCCTAGGCCTCACCGCAAATCTGGGCCTGATGGTAAGCTGGTGGCAAAACAATCCTAGCAATCCTAGCAGACCTACGGTATGAAGATCCAAAATATGGGGAAAAAAACGTATCTGGAAACCAACTACTCCCAAACATTCTGGATAACAGATCCTATACCTGTAGGGGCAGATTTTAAGGGTCGAATTTCGAGGGTTAAAAAACATCAAATTCGAAAGATTCGATCAAACAATCGAAATTAGAACGATTTGAACGAACGTTCGATTCGAACAATTCTAACCAACAAACAATTTTAAGCGATCGAATGATTTTTATTCGGTCATAAAAAAGTGTTCTGGAAGGTCCCCATAGGCTAACATTGCACTTCGGTAGCTTTAAAGTATGAAGTCGAAGTTTTTTTTAAAGAGACAGTACTTTGATTATCGAATGGTCGAATAGTCGAACGATTTTTACTTTGAATCGTTCGAATTCGATCGAATTTGACCAATTCCATGGTCGAAGTACGAAAAAAATACTTCGAAATTCGAATATTTTTTCATTCGAACTATTCACTCGAGCTTAGTAAATCTGCCCCGTAATGTACCTTTAAAGAAAAAATGCCGCTAAGGTTAGGCTAGGTTGCAGACAAATAAACAAGATAACTTTTAATTACTAGGCTGCAAATAATAGTCAGTAGACATGTCATGGAAAAGCCTTGTGTGGTACCTAAAAAAAAGGGGAACACATTTTAAGGTTTATAAGAAGGAAATGTTTCCTTTTTTTTGCATGAGTGGGCAACTCAATTATAAAATAGAGAAGTATATAGCAAAGCTAACAGAAGGAAATCTCTTCTATATCCTTCTATTTGTGCTTAGAAACAGTCACTCGGAGTCTGAAAAAACACAATAGGTTTATTGTTGGCTAATTACATCTCTGCTAAGTGGTCTTCTCTCATCATAAACCCATATCCATGACACCCGTGGCATAAATGCCTCCTGTTTCAGATGCAAAATGCTGCTATAGACAGTGCTGCTACTTGTCACAACCACCATGAATTCCTGAGAGCATCATTCAGATAAATGTATGTATGAAAGGAGCTTTCATTTTTATGATATCATATAAAAACAAAAGGCACACATTGGCACCTCTTTTGTTAACACCGTGAGTGCTCTATCCATATGTCCCAAATATTTTTGACATGAGGAAAGCTACCAGTAATGATTGCATTCACAATGAAAACAGGAAAAGAGCTGCACTCTGGTGTGTCCATAAATAAAATCCTATTTTCATATTTTATTCTCAGGAACCTGTAGGCTAATGCCACATTTTAAAAAAAAAATCTCTCAGTGGTCGCAATACATAAACATAAGCAGATTCAGTAACTTCCCCTTCCCCATGATGCACTGTGTCATTGTGTTTGCGTAATGACTTAAACATAATGACAACTAATGATGACGTAATGATGTTTTGTTAGCATTGTTGGTGCCATTTCAGTATGTGTGTATTTCAGCCATATGTGGTAGTTACCATTGGGTTTGCATTGCTATCAAAAGTCATAGAATTTAGCATATATAATTATATTTTTTCAGCCAAGGCCAAAAAATGCAGTTGTTTGACATTTTTTAATGCCCATTGGAAATACATGTATTTGATTGATGCATTATTTCCAAAGTAAATGCATTATTGGTGTAGTAACCATAACAAGGGAATATATGGCCACATTCATGGCTTACATCAAATCCGACTCATTTTTCAGTGATTTTTTTCCCAGAAGGACCACGAGTATGGGTTATCATGTTGCAATTTGCTATTAATGCATAGTATGTTTAAAGTATTTTAGGCACCTAATAATCTGTTTATTGTGATTACTGCTATTACGTTTTGTTTTATAAGTCTGGTTTGAGTTTTTCAGATACTAAAATTGTAACTATGCTAATTGGTGGATAAATCCAAACCAGTGAGCAAACATAGGGGCAGACTTATTATCTTTTTTTCCCGACGATTATGCATTTTTTCTTCTGTGATTTTCATATTTTCATATTCAAGAAAAATCTCAAACTCCTTAAATCCTGATTGCCAAAAACCATCTTGATTATCAAGTTTAATTTTTTGCAATTGTGATGGTGAAAAAAAATCTCTACTGCTATTTGTGTAAATAATGACAAAATCACTCCTGCAAAATATGAATAAATATAACCCCAATGGCTAATTTATAACCAGGCTGACTAATTCCTGGGTTACATGGAATTAACAGGTGCACTTGTAGAGCCTTATTTTAGAGGGTTTTTTTCTAATTCGTACAAACTTAAAATGAAAAAAAAACCAAAAACAATTGTTACCATATTTATTTAAAAATCCAAATGTATAAAAGACAAATGATTAAAATCATCGAAAAATGATTAAAATAGTTGAAAAAAACTTTAATACCTCAAAAAAATTGACTTTACAAGCTAAAAAAATCTACTAGTTTAGAACCTACTAAAATGTTATCAAATTTTACATATTTTTTTATATTTTGTACCCAAATTGTTTCAGCTACATCCAGAAATATGGCTTATTTCAGTTTTATGTTGCGCTCTACCAGGATTCACTTTAGCCTATTTCAAATATTTAGTTTAGTTTCCCCTCTGACAGGATCAGAAAAGTAATTTTCTCA
Organism: Xenopus petersii; assembly: GCA_038501925.1. NCBI lineage: Eukaryota > Metazoa > Chordata > Amphibia > Anura > Pipidae > Xenopus > Xenopus petersii. The sequence continues at coordinate 118,440,456 of CM076672.1, read as the reverse complement.
TTTTTTCTCTTACCTAAAAATTTTCTTTGAATATCACAAAGGTGCAATTCACTTTTAGGTTCTAAGGACTGAATTGGCTAAAAATTTACTCAAAGTTCAAGTTGTTCCAGTGGATGTTGTCATAGAAATAAATGTCAAATCAAATTCTAAAATTAGAATACATCTTGGATATTAAGGTTACAGAACACATTGTTTACAATCTGCTTTCGATAAGAATAAACCATTTGGAAAAATATTTTACACTAGATAAAATTGGTTTGGAGATAAGTCTCCAACTATCCTAAAGTTCAAAAAATACGGTGCTCTTATAGATCAAAATGAATATTTTGTGAAAATGTGGTTAACTTAATTTAATATACAAGTTGGTTATTAAATAATGTCTTAGAAAATAACTAGATACCGAAGAAAAAATAAATGCTATTTTGTTTTCATGGTAAAAAGTCATTTGCTGCAAAGAATGGAGAGTGGAAAGAGTGGAACCTATAATCAAATCTGGGAATCTGCCTTGTGACCCAAATTATTGTATAGATATGGTATAGAATTAAGATCTCCCCTTTTAATTGCTACTGTCTATTGATAATTACATTTCACAGTATTAAAAGAGGTCATAGGCATCCACTCTGAAAAGAACAGGGACACAATTTTAGGGCAAATGACTTAGAAGTAGCCGAGATAAACAACAAAATAAGCATCTGTCATAGTGATCCTTGTACTAGAACATATGGAGACCCTTAGTAGTCAATAACAAGGGTGAACAGGTCCATGGTTGAGTGGTGGAGAACATGCAGCACAGACAGACTGAACTGAATGAATACTCAAGATCATTTGAACATTCTGAGTTGTGTGTCAATATATTAAAATTGCACTCAGTGAGATGAGACGAAGGCCAAACTTTCCAGACTAACTGCTGAATGCAGATTTGAGAGATAAGTAACTGTTCTAAATGAGGATAATCAATAGTTTAACCTCCACGAGACAAGTATTTGTGCTTCTTCCCTAAGGTTCCAGGGGTTAGCATCCATTATGAACAACATATATTTAAACAGTTACATCTACTGAACTGTAATGCACTTTAATGGCATGAAATATATTTGTTTTTCTATATATACATTGAGAGCTTTTGAATACAGCCTGGTCCAAAGTCTACATTACATTTTGCTTAAATACACAGTTGTTTAAATGGATATATATAACCATTTTTATGTTGCATCATACATTTTTCTTTCCAGTACATACTCCATCCACCAGCTCCAATCCAGCAGCTCTTTCACCACGAATTTAAGATGTCATTTACAAGACATTTTGTTATTCTGCTTGCGTTACTTTAATCCATGAGATGAGATTGGCTTCAACCTTTCAGCCACTAGATCTACATAAATAGGTTATACCAACAAGGATTACAGCTATGGCAGACCTTCATCATGCAGAAATTAGTGAAAGCATCTGATTTGCTTGAAGCCTGGCATGGAGCCAGGCCTAGAGTCACCCCAAAATAGGATACTTTCTGACTGATCTACCCCACAGAGCCATTGACGTAAATTTGGGGGCCTGAGGCCTGTTCTGTCCCCACATGAAGGCGAATGAAGGTATAACTAATAGTAGCTGTGTGACTTCCTACCTTCGTATCCAAGCAGTGGGGCAGACCGGACCGGCAGATGCTCAGGTTGGATGGATCCAAAACGTAGACACAGAGATGAAATCAGCCTGAGTTTATTTGATCCAGAATACAACAATATATGATGATACAATACTGTTCTGTAGTAGTGGTATCAATACTGTCCTGTAGATGACTTTCCTGAGGCTAACTGCTGGTCAAAAACTGATGCCTTCACAAGCCCAAAATGTCTGAATGTCCAGTCACACAGTAATGAGGCACTAAAAAATGGCTGCTGGAAGTGAGAAGGACTGAGCTGCAGAAAACCACGCCCCCGAGAGGAAAAACTTTACTAACAAGAACAGAGGTGTGCAGCATGCAAATTTTGTCCAGCAGAAAGCAGCAGTACAACAATGCACAGAAAATAACATAGATAAGAAGGTTTGATAATAATGAAGCAATTAACTATGAGGAGAACAGCACAAGGCCCACTGCATTTTTGTCTATTCCTGAGGGGCCACAATAGTTTATTTCAAGCCACACTATCTTCTGAATTTGCTCTGCAAGAAGTACCGCTATAGTAAAAGCCCCTAGAGTTCCAAAAGAACATTGTCCCTTTATACTGTAGATCTCGTTATGTTTACATCAAGAAAAAGGTGGTCAGCCTATATGTCCATTCAATGCCATGTAGTCTAGTGTTACCCTGGTTTGAACCAGTTCTAATTACGCTAGATTAAATAATACACTGCAGACTACAGTACTCTTATTTTTGGGACAGCTAAGTAGCTGACCCGACCCTCATTTCAGCTTCACATATATTAACAGCTGACCCCCCTCACAATTCCTAGTATAGAGAAAGTGTAAACCATTTTGTGAAGCAGTAACCCTTTCAATGTCCATCACTATTATACATATCACAGGGTTCCGGTCAGCTCACGAGTATCGATGTATAGAGAAAGCACACAATAAATCATGAAAATTGTCACATTTAAAAATAACAGTTCAATACACATAGCTTGAATTGTAAATGCATGGTAACACGTTTATATTGGCAGATGCTTATTAGGCATGAATCCTGCCTGGCTGCAGAAATAATTATGATTACTTGCAGTTAGCAAATACAACCCAAAATGTCAGGGATCCCCAGAGCACAGTGAAAAGAATTGCTGCTGCCCACACTAACACATTAATAGCCTATAGCATTCTGCAAAGCTTAGTACATTCTGTAATTAATTAATACAGGAATCAGAATTACTTATACTAGCTATTGCTTCCTAAGCCAGCAGTCATGTGACCCTCCTTAGGCACCAGAAAACTGGAAAGAAACTCCTAAAGGAATGCTCCTTCTTATTAAAACAACAATTGAAGGTTAAATTCTCTGAACTGCATGAACACAGAGCAGGGCTGCCATCACAAATCATGGGGCCCCATACAACAACATTTTCTGGGGCCCCCAAGGGTTCAAAAATAAAACACTTTTTTTGTTATTCAGGGGCTCTATTAGTCATAAAAATTTTGTGTCCTGCAGAGTAGCCATGGGCCTTTTCCCTGCCCACCTTTCCATCCCAGGTTGGGGCAGCTGTGAAATTGACAATATGTCTAGTCCCATGTCAGATTTCAAAATTGAATATAAAAAATCTGTTTGCTCTTTTGAGAAATGGATTTCAGCGCAAAATTCTGCTGGAGCAGCACTATTAACTGATACTGTCATGGGAAAAATTCACAACTTCAAGATTCAGAAAGTGCAGGAATTAAATACACAGTACAATTTAATACATTCTTGAGAATGGATTGCTTCTTCCTCTGTACAGCCCTCTATTGTTGTCTTACTGTTAGTGCATATAAATACAGGGAAAATCCAGTTATAGGTATGCCTTCAACTAAAAGCTCTAACCAGATGTTCATTCGCCACTCATGAATGTCATTAAGATTTTTAATATATTAACTGCAGAATTTCTGGGATATTGTACACATACATGCTCATCTGATACTCAGCATTGGCGGGACACCAGAAAAAAAACCCGTCACCAGACCTGCTCTCCTCTAACCTCCTCTCCTGGTTTGCGGGAGCATTGGAGCTTGCAAGGTACGTGTGGTGGAGAGAGAGAGAGGTGGTTGCACGTCAAGTATTCTTTGAGGGACTAGACGATGACCTGGGGTGGGGGATATGGGGGCCCCTAAGGTGGCAGCCCCATTGGGCCCTAGACCAGGGGCATAACTACAGAGGAAGCAGACCCTTTTTCTAGCTTTGCTTTGAACACATTCTTAGATACTACTAAGTTGCATGCTTGAGTGACAGGACTAAGTATATCCTTGAGCTGTGTGTGACAGCACCGTCCCACTTCCATAGCATAGACAGTTTGCACCCTAAGTATCTGTGATGTATTGGGATGATAGTTACAGGGTAAAATAACTGCAATTTTATGCCGGATCTAATAATTGCAAAGAAAGAGTCTATGGGCTTTGTGTATGAGTTACCCTAGCTGTCTGTGATTTATCAGCCACACAAACATAATTAATGCAATAATCTTACTAACACTACTTTTTATCAGCTTTCAGCAATTTACTAATTGCCACAGGCAGAGAAAAATGCTCATCCATGCTGAACCTTTGATTTTCATCTCAGAAGCTTTGCCAGATTTGCACACTTGACTTGGAGTGAATGCTTTATTTTACTTTGCTTACAAGTACGGGCTACAAACTAGAGCACTGCTGTCATCCAGTCACCGTCTAATTCCAGTTGTAGGTAGACAAGCTAGTGGGGGATTCTGGGAGGTGTATTTCTGGAATTGTACATGAGGGGTATCAAACACATCCTTCCCCAGTTTTTCTGTCTGTGACATCATCCAGCCCAGTTACAGGCTTGAGAGCCATACGAATGGCTGGGTGTCCAGGTGCATCCTTGGGAGAGGGGATGTGCCTGACTTTGGAGCCAAATGCACAGGGTTTCTGACAGAGCTTATAAAGGGAATCCCTGCTGCAGAGGCAGAGAGAATCAGATCTGTGGAGAGTGACACTGTTGCTTGAAAACAGTTACCAGGGAGAAGAAAAAGGAAAAGCTGTGTTTTGCTCTGCTGGAGAAAGTATTTGAGTATCAGGGAGAGCCAGTCTGTGCCAGGGGTTGATAGTCCAAACAGGTTCCCCAGAGTAAAGTTATAGTGTTACTAAATGAATAAACACAGTTTACATAAAGTTTCTATTTGTTTTATTGCAAACTGTGTGTTTTATTTTTCCTAGTGGAAATCTCCTGACGTGTGCTCCTCAGTGTTCCCTAGGTGGAGGCACTGCATTAAAATCCCAGTTCCCAGTACTTTTCATAAGCAAAAGGAACTCATGGCTTTGGATTGCCACGGGATTCTCACGGGAGACAGTAATCAAATGAAAAAAAAAATTAAATTAGTGCTGCTTCAGCAGAATTCTGCACAGAAATCAATTTCTCAAAAGAGCGTACAGATTTTTTTTATATTTCATGTTGTCAGTTTCCCAGCTGCCCCCAGTCACGTTATAAACTTCAGTCACTCTTAACTGCTGTACTGCAAGTTGGGGTGATATAAACCCAATCCCTTCCCCCCCCCCAGCAGCGTAACAACAGAACAATGTGAAGGTAACCAGATAGCAGATCCCTAGTACAAGATAACAGCTGCCTGTTAAATCTAAGAACAGCACTCTATAGTAAAATCCAGGTTCCACTGCGACACATTCAGTTACATTGAGTAAGATAAACAACAGCCTGACAGAAAGCAGTTCCATCCTAAAGTTCTGGCTCTGTCACGGCCTGCACCCTAAACCAGAACAAGTGCCAAGCACCCTGGTCTCGGCTCGGCTTCACCAGTAGTGTGACCACCGTTGGGCTTCGGGAGGAGCCCTCAGCTTACTTGGGTGCCACCTGGACTTAACGAGAGGTGCAAGGCGAGATGTTCTGGCTGGCAAAGGGGCACGGCTGTTTAGCAGAGTCTTTAGGCTGAAGGTCACGGTACAAAGGTCAAGGCAAGCGGATGGTCAGACAGGCTGGGTCGAGGCAGGCGGATAACAGAATCGTCAGGCAGGCAAGGGTCAAAACCGGGTATCAATCAGGCAGATGGGATCAGGCAAAGAGTGGTCAAAGTTCAGGCTGGGTCAATATACAGTTCAGAGTAGTCAGAATACAGGCAGGGTCAAACACGGATTAATCAAACAGATCTAGGTTCAGGCAACAGAAAGCACAAGGCTACGAGGACCAGGATAACAATCCTATCACGGGCAGTGCAAAAAATAAAACTGTAGCTTTAAATATATTTGAATTTCGCACCATTGCGTGCTGACGTAATCACGCCAGCGCTCATGCGCCTATAAAATGCGGAACTAGGAAGCCAGCACACAGAGAGGAGGAGCGGCGTGGCGGGCGTCCCCACTGCACCACTAGACTACCAGAGACAGGTAATTTTATTACAGGCTCTTTCTGAAAGCACATGACCAGGCAAAATGACTTGACATGGCTGCCTACACACCAATATTACAACTTAAAAATAATACACCTGCTGTTCAGGAATTAAATTTTATATTGCAGAGTGAATTATTTGTAGTGTAAACAGTGAAATTTAAAAATAAAAACTACATAATAAAAATCATGACAGAAGAGATTATGAGATGATGCAAGGCTTGCCTTAATAACAGTGTCCACAAAATGTCTCCTGCCTGCTTCCTAAAATTAGCAGAGTTCCAGAGCAAAGGAAACAAGAATCAAATAATTTACTGTATATGTTGTGTAATTAAAGTTAATTTTACATGACTAACGTGATAAAATATGATTTGGAATATTTTTTTAGGTGACAGGTCCCCTTTAAACAAGAAAACAGAGGGGGGTCCGCTCCCAAAGCATAAGATCAACAGCAATAGTGTATTAATAAAAAATATATGTACTTACAAAAGTAAAAGAACAAGCAGCATATCAAGTAAGCAATGCAGCCCAATGCGTTTCGTCAGTCTTCTGACTTCATCAGGGTCATAATCATAATCATTGTTTCCCTGATCAAGACTATTGAAATGTGCATTGCTTACTTGATATACTACTTGCACTCCTTTTTATTAATACATTGTTGTTCTTGATCTTATGCTATGGGAGCACGCCCCTCTATTTTCTTGTTTAAGAACTTATTTATCCCCAAATACATTTTACTGAATGAGAAAGATTCCTTTTCCTGATTGTAAAAGATTTGGGGAAAGAGAGAGTCTAGACCTTGGGACTAGTCGATGATGTATTCTCCACAAATAATGTATATACTGTATGATGCTATTTTCTATGCTAATAAAATAATAATTATGTACCAAGAACCCCAATCCTGCAAAGAAAGGCTAGAATTTCTAGAATATGCAACAAAATACTCACTTTTATTAAACTTAGGCAGTGCTGTTCAACTTTTGTGGTACTGAGGCCCGGAAACATTTTGGCCTACATGGTGGAGGGCCGATAATGGAAGCCAGTGTTAACCAGTTTTAAACCACACCCACTTTAAACCACACTCATGTTACCACAAGACCATGTCCACATTAATTGTGGTAGCACACCAATACATGAGGTATTGGACCTGTGCACAGTTCCCACTGAAAGATAGCATACACCCATAAAGTAAAGAGTATGCACACACAAGGAGCATAGGGCAGGCAGAGTATGGCACACACAGAGAGCATACAGAAGGCATAACAGAACAGGAGACAGGGAAATCTATCAGGACCACTCTAAGATGTGCTACATACAGCGACACAGTGCTGGTGCCCCTTCAGCATTTTGTATGAGGACAGGTGAACTATGTGGGCAGTTTCAGTCTGGGTCTGATATATGAACACTACAGGGCTTTAAGGGTGTGAGACACAGCAAGCATACATTCATGTGAGGGGCCACACAAGGATGGGCCACAAGTTGGAGAGCACTAAGTTACTTATGTATGAAGCCAAGAACAACCAAGAACATTTGACATAATATGGGGTACCTGGTCAGCCATGCAACTTCAGAACAGATTTAAAAGTATGCAGTAGCACTGGCCTAACTGGGCCAGCTCATCTGCACTGGCAGCTCATTTCTGTATTCCATCCTACTGCAGGGCTACTGCTGTGGTATACAGTATTCATCAGAAGCACAGACCTCACTTTGCGTGCTACAGTTTCTCTTGCATATTGATACAATATAGGGGTAGCTGGGGAATGCGCAATCTCCAGGGAGATATTGCCTACAGCTTTTAGTTAGCAATGTTCTTGTGTTTTGTACCTCAAACAGGGTTTCTAACAAGAAAGTGAAAGTTTTTCCTTTGTTCTGAAAGACACTGCAAGCCAAGATTTAACAAGATCCTTAGGAGAGAACATGGTGCCCCTGTACTTTAGGCACAGAAAAATAAATTGATTGAATGTAGGAGGATTTCATCTCTTCTGACAGTGTTTCTGGAAGACAATAAAAACAAATCCATGAGAGAATTCCCCACATGCTTTAGTTACAGAATTGAAAGAACTAAAAAGAACAGCCATATTTAGCGATGGGTGAATTTGGGGCTTTTCGATTCGCCAAAAAAAATCGAAAATTTCCCGCAAAACGGCAAAAAATTACCAAAACTGCGCCGGCATCTCGTATTTGACACCAGCATCCAATTTTCGCCCATCACTAGCCATATTTGTTAAAGGATGGCAAAATGATTCCCACAACATTTACAAGAAGAGAATTCTGTTCACTTGTGGTGGATCATGAATCTGTAGATGAAAAATTTATATTACATTATTCACCCAACCCCCGAATACTAGTAGTGAGTTGTATTTTACACCTTCTAATTTCTAAGCTATATAAAGTAAGCTATAATGTCCGGCAAGACAGAACATCAACTTAATTCTATGAAACACTTTCCAGCAAATACAACTATTAGTTCTTGTAAGTGCAGCCAAAGGCCCTTTAAACGAAGAGTAGCATTTGTTACTTTCTCAGTTTAATTTACCTACAGTACAGCTCTTTCCCTAATGGACATGTTGTGCCTTTACTGTAGCATCTATTACAAGTTCATTGTACGTTTTATATATATATATATATATATATATATATATATATATATATATATATATATATATATATATATATATATATATATATATATATATATATATATATAGAGTCCCTTTGTAAAATGTATAATGAATCAATAGAATTCTTAATGAATCAGATAAAATTGAGCGTAGGACTGGCCAGATATGGGATGACTTTGACGTAGTTGGCCAGCTTAAATATATTGCAATATATGGACAAACAATCCCTGTTTTGTTTAAAGGGAAAGGCATTTTTTAGTAGCAGTATGCACAAAATGTCACTGTCTTAAATATATTGAGAATGGGTTGAGTGAGGACTCTTGTATTTGACTATATGTATTCTGTGGTCACAGCCTCATTGCACAACTTTCCCTTGTTTGTTATAGTATATATATATATATATATATATATATATATATATATATATATATATATATATACAGTATATATAGAGGCTAAAATCTAATTCAGGGTGCAGACTCTTTAGAAAATGTCTGTTTTACTATGAAGACTTTCTTAGAAAACCACTAAAACCAAAAGAATGGGGATGCAGCATTAGAAGGGATGCATTCTGCTCTTGTGAACCTCAACATTGCCTTGGATGGCCAACCAGCTTAAATCAGCCCTGCTGCTGAGCTTTCTGCTGACATGTATACGCTATAATAAATTTGGGTCACCACCATAATCCCACTTTTAAATACTTACACACATTCACTATAATTCAGGTCCATTGTATTTAACAGAACATCAGATACCAATTAACGTCCTGGTCAGAAGTTGCCAACTAAGTGAAAGCAATGGTGTAATGTAGGATGTTCATAGGAACAGAACACAATGACCAAGATATTTAAGCACACTCCCCCTCCCCACAGTGTCAGACTGGCCCACCGGGATACCAGGTTACCTCCCAGTGAGCCCAGGTGTCAGTGGCCCCCATGCTGCTAAACATTTGGCCTATTTTATGGTCATTCCCTATTTCTATAAGAACAAAGAGGCTAAATACATGGAATAATAGATTATAGTATGTAAAGAAAAGAAACTAGGAGAATAGAGGTTGAGTGAGGAGAGGTGAATAATAGTACTGAGAGTGGGTAAGGGCTAAGGTTTTTTTGGAGGGCCCCTAATCTAAGGCTTTTGGGTGGGCCTCTGGTGTCCCAGTCTGACATACACTCACACTACAGTTGAAAGCAAAAGTTTGAGCACCCCTTGCCAAATTACATGTTTAGTTAATTTTGTAAGTGTAAGTACAATGTTTTCTTTGCCACTGGCTGCCACAGAACGCCAAGGCATTATGTATCCACCCCCCCTTCATTGTTAACAGCTGGCAAAGAGTTTGTTACATCAAAAACTGCTCTTTTTTTCTCCAAACATGCCTTTGATTACTGTTTATAAAATGTCCAGTGCTTATCTAGATGTTGTTTGTATATTGCAGGCATTGGGGTGTAGACTCACACCTGAACCTAACCAGCTGCTCCTCCACCCGCACACCTGATCCTAACCTGGTGCACCTTCGACTTTTTAGATCAGCGCCCACCCAGCCCCACCATGATGTCACTGAAAGGGGCGGGCCAAGCAATCATGAAGCTACAAAAGACACACTGGAGGCAGAAGTCAGTACAGGAAAGTCGTGGGCGGGGAGAGTTGAAGGAAGAGCTCAACCCAAACCTGCCCACAACCCGATGATGGTGTGTGAAAGTTTGTCCAAGCCCGTCTGACCCACACAGGGCAGCCATCAGGGGGGGACAGGGGGGAGAGTTGTAGGGGGCCCGAGGGTAAGGGGGGCCCTGCCACGCCACACTTACTTGATTATACGGGCCCCCCATCTTTCTGAGAGCTGCTGACTTCGGGAAGGCATGGACATTTAAGGGGCCCTGGCCACCAATTTTCTCTAAGCTCTAAGCTTACAATGAGGTAATGGAGACCCATAAAATATATTGTACTACAAAGGGATAATCAAAAGTAAAATATACGAAAACCAGTGTACTGAGGGCTTTCTCATTTTAGACACACCAAGCTATAGTTTTAGACATAACAATATAGCTTCTCCAAATGTTGCAGGATTCTCAATGCTCCCATATAACTGCAACAAAGCTAAATAAACACAGTGCATGCTACATTAGATACTCAGTATCTAAGGTAGTAAGTAGCTGAATTGTAGCTACAGTAGTTAAAGTAGTAAAAAAAAAACAAAAAAACAGCCAGTATATAAATTCATATAATGAATAAATGGATAAATACTGAGCTGTTACATAAAGCTTTTCCAAGATGAGAACTGCACTTACTTCTGCTCTTCACTATGGGGTAAATTTATCAAAGAGTGAAGTTCCGCCACTAGAGTGAAATTCCGCAGCTCTCAATTCATTTCTATGGGATTTTGAAAGGCGTATTTATCAATGGGTGAAAGTGCAAATTCACCCTTTGATAAATACGCCTATAAAAATCCCATAGAAATGAATGGAGAGTTGCGGAATTTCACTCTAGTGGCGGAACTTCACTATTAACTTCACTCTTTGATAAATATACCCCTAAAGCTTGCAGGTGCCGGGCACCCAGAGGGACCCAGCGCACTCTGATCCCCATCCTTCCACCCACTTCCCACCCTTTCCTCTGCCCGACTAGCCCCGACTTGCATCCCCCTTCCTCCCCAGTCGGAGAGCTAGGGAGGAGGGGAATTTCTTATTAGCTATAGAGGAAGCAGACCCCACAGTCTGGGTCTCCCTGTTCCCCAGGCCCCCCTGTGACTGTGGTGTCTGCTTCCTCTATAGTTACGCCACTGATAGCTTGCTATGTCAGGTTGCACTGTACTAGACAGCTTTAGTAACCCATATGAACAGGACCATAGGTTGAATTGTTTACTATTGTACAGGGGTAGTGGGAAAATTGCATTTATCAACTAATGCCACATGGGACTGATTTTCAGCCTGCGGAAAAATCATCCACTACTCCATCAGCCTTCTTCCTTGCCTGCACCTGGAAACACAGTGGATTTTGACACCAAAGCAGTATGCATGTCAAAGCAGAAATCTGCCGTTTGTGCCTGCACGAAAGTTGATGCATTGGTTCCGGGTAAAGGCTGATGCCAGCATAGGGGTCGATTCTTGTCTGTGTTTTTCTGCAATCTCAGAATCATCCCCATGTGGCATTAGCATAAAAGTACAGTATATATTCATTCATTCATCTTTTCACTTTAATGCATCTTAAATAATGCAAAGCAATAAAGTATCATCTCACAATATTTCAACATGTTCTAACAGTAACGGAAATGTACAAAGAAATTCACACACATTTAAACTAAAGTACAGACGACAAGAAGAAGCATCTGCAAACTAACTGTGTCAATGTAAAGATTAAGGGGCCGATTCACGAAGGGTCGAATATCGAGGGTTAATTAACCCTCGATATTCGACTAGGAACTAAAATCGTTCGACTTCGAATATCGAAGTCGAATGATTTAGCGCAAATCCTGTGATCGATCGATCAAAGGATTTTTCGTTCGATCGAACGATTCGAAGGATTTTAATCCATGATCGAAGGAAAATCCTTCGATCAAAAAATCCCAGGCAAGCTTATGGGGAAGGTCCCCATAGGCTAACATTGACTTCGGTAGCTTTTAGCTGCCGAAGTAGGGGGTCGAAGTTTTTCTTAAAGAGACAGTACTTCGACTATCGAATGGTCGAATAGTCGAATGATTTTTAGTTCGAATCGTTCGATTTTCGTAGTCGAAGGTCGAAGTAGCCCATTCGATGGTCGAAGTAGCCCAAAAAAACTTCGAAATTCGAATTTTTTTAAATTCGAACCCTTCACTCGAATTCAGTGAATCGGCCCCTAAGCGTTTCCTAAGATGAAGGGCAAAGTAACTCCATCTTTACAATGTTACGATGGTAATTCTGGTTAGTAAAGTGTTTTAGATTGTAAGCTCCTTTGGGCAAGCTCATTTCCTTTTTTTATTGTGTATGCCTTGTATCAGTTATTGGTTGTTTTTGTGTATATAATCTGAATTTTGTTGAATAAACCTATTTATTGTACAGAGTTGCAGAATATGCTGGGGCCAAAATATATATCTTCATAATATTGTCAAATATGGTTCAACTATGCCCACTGATGCAGGAGTATTAGGTTCTAATTGTATTAACCAAATCGTCCCTTGGAAGATAGGATTGTACAGGATAGTAATCGCTATCCTCATATACCATGCTGATAAATTGAGTTATGCTAATATTCAAGTGTCTTTTTTGGGGTCTAATTAATCTTTATTGCACAGGTTACTTATCCTAACTCATTATGCAGTTTCTCTGCTGCTATTAGGTATTATCTCCCCTATATGGTCTTTGTGAATCTGTTACAAATGCTTTTGTTACATGATATGGTTGTCATTTTTTTCTTCGTAGTCTCTCATATTATTTTTTAACTATGCCTATGTTATATACTGTAAGTATGATAAGATGTTTTAAAACTGGATACTATTCAGATCAGAAGTTGCCTTTCCTATTAAGAGAGAGAAACAGACCTAATGAGCACCAGACTGTACGTCCCATTGCAGGGTGATAAAACAGTTTACAGGAAAAAGAAGCATGGGATATAAACTCCCACCTCATGGTAACAAATTACAAAATTACCTTACAGACAGGAGCCCAATACAGGAGCAATTTTACTGCTGTTTTTTTCTGTGCAACTCTAATTATTTAGGAAGGGATCATTCTTTGGTGTTTGCTGGACCGTGAGCTGAGACACAGTTGGGGAATTAGCAGTGTCACCATAGCAGCCTGATAGCCCTGGGTGACACAGAAATGCAGTCTCATGTCACCCATCGCTTTCTGGCACACTGAGCCTGCCCCCCTTCATGCCCACAGCTATCTCTCGCCACACAGACAGTATGTCTTCATTGATTCACATCCATCTATTTGCCTCATTTTATAGAAATAAAGGAATTACTTGAGGGGATTCAATCTTGACTGAGAGATTAAAATATGCAGAAATTAAACAGAGATGGAAGGATGGATTCTGAAGCAGTGAGAAAATAGACAGTGACAAAGGCAGGGGGTAAGAGCGAGAGGAGGAAGTTTGGGAAGAGCAAATGAAAGAGAAAGGCTAAGGGAGAAGACATACAGTAGGGAGAGAGAAAGATCAGAGAAAATACAGAGCAAAGCAAATCAAAACGATGCTGTGACTTTAGGATTAAGTGGATTCCTGGTAACACAATGTAACAAATACTATTTAACAGAGGCTGGGAATGAATGGTTTTAGAGAGGCTCATTGAGTTAAAAGCATTCATGTGCGGTTTACATATATAAAATCATAAAACGTTTCTATCTGCGAAAAAATGATTCATAAAACCATGGCATTTCAAATTCAATAAAAAAAGGCACAGCATAAAGGGATCTGTACTCAGTCTGGGTCTGAAGGTACAGAATATAAAGAGATTGGCATTTGCTAAAAATCTGAAGTTCGAAGCTTGCCAATAGTCATACATAGGTACAGTATGTATAACAGCTTATTGGTCCCTTTATGGGGTCAGCCATAAATCCTATCTATTGGGCAGGTCCATAAATCCCATCAAAGGAGTGATTATTATCCTTCAGCTACTTATCTGTCATATATGGCATAGATGAATAACTACATATGGGTATAAGAAAAAGAGAGAAAAAGTAAACAGGAGAGACATGAATAAAATCTATTGGGAAGGCTAAATGGTTTATAGACTGACATGGAGACATGAATAAAATCTATTGGGAAGGCTAATTGGTTTATAGACTGACATGACGTTTATTAAATGAAAACTATACCCCCAAAATAAAATACCTAAGTAACAGTTTATTTCAAATTAAGTGGAATATTAAATAATCTTTTGAAACTGGTATAGATATTTAAGTAAATATTGCCCTTTTACATCTCTTGCCTTGAACCATCATTTTGTGATGGTCTCTGTGCTGCCTCAGAGATCACCTGACCAGAAATACTACAACTCGAACTGTAACAGGAAGAAGTGTGAAAGCAAAAGACAGAACTCTGTCTGTTAATTGGCTCATGTGACCTAACTGTATGGTTTGTTTGTGTGCACCATGAAGCCTAGGATCCCAAGGGGTGTCCCTTATTTTTTAAAATAGCAAATGTATATTTCTGATTACCCAATAGCACATATTGCTAAAAAGTTATTATTATGAAAATGATTTATTTACATAAAGCAGGGTTTTACACGTGAGCTGTTTTATTCAATATATTTTTATAGAGACCTACATTGTTCGTGGGGGGTTCATTTTCCTTTAATGTGAAGCTTAGCTTTGGTATTTTGCACTTTATACTTTCCTGTTTTGTCACTCTTTGGAATGGTAAATGATGCAGGAAACAAAGAAGGTCCTTAAATTGCTTGGTGAATTAAGGCATGCTGTGATGTTCAAAAAGCTTATCCTACACACGGTAGAATACTACAAAAATAATGCTGGATATATGCAACATAGTAGAAATAGAGGTTGTATTGGATACAGGTTAACTTTTCCAAGGGATTTGCACCTCTGATATGCTACAGGCATGGAAATTACCTAATTGCACAAGCATGTACACAGTCTGGGCACAATTTTGCAGTTTCTTGGTGAAGTAGGTGGCAAAGGTATGATATCAAAGGCACAGAGCTAGAGGTCCTTGCCAGATCTCTCAGTCTAGTGCACCTATAATACCTGTTTACAAATGTAACCTTTACCTGAGCTTGAAAATTTACTGGGACCTATTCCACGCCAGACCCACCACATGTTTATCCACATTGTCACAAGTAGTCAGAGCATAACTCTTAATCAGTTTATAATGCAAAGGGAGAGGGGGGTCACTTGAGTTGCCAGTACTAACTGGAATCCAGCTCCACATTGAAAAGGGCAAATTCAAATCACCTGATTGGGATAAACTAAACTGAACCCTCCCTATGTGCCAGCCTTCTTTTTCCTAGGAGTGTGTTGGTGTTTGTGTGTGCGGGCCTAATTTTGGGGCATGTTGCATACCATCCCTATTCATTTTTTGTACCTATTTCAACCACTGGGATTGATAGGAATTCTACAGTAACCCCTGTCATCCTTAAGAACAATGGCACATAGAGTGATTATAAGCATTCAGTAGCTTGGGGGCAGGGGACAATTAGATCAAAATCCTTCTGTCATTTATTATGCATTTTAATGGAAATCACTTGGCTGAGCCCTCTGTCAACCTATTCTAGAAAAGGCACGTTCCATTGCCCTTAGAGCCACTAGGAGCTGTAGGGTCATGAATTTTGGCATACCACATCTAGAACCAGAGAGCAAACAACAAGGCTAGTAGTAAATGTTAAATAGAAAGCCACAGTTCGACACAACTAGGGTTAAGGATAGGGAAAATAATACAAGCCAGGGATTGCAGTCTGAAAAGGAAGAAATAGATACATGTATTACAAGCAGATGTGAGAAGGGAGGGAGGTGGAGTGAGAAATAGAGAGAGAAAATGAGATATGAAGCTTGAGATATGAAGGGAGGTTTTGAAGAGAATTAGTATAGAAGAGAGGAGAGACTTTTAAAATGGTTGATCTCTGGCTGATGGGGAAGCTTTGTAATAGGCAGAAAGCCCTGCAGTGCTAATACACTCTTTGTATACAGGTTCCTATTTTCCCATTAGGACTCATTCCAACTGCTACTCATCTATATATAATGGCTTCTCAATAAACAGTTATATAGAAACTCCTAATTGAGAGTGTTCCATGACAATTATGCTGTAAATCTAGTTGTGGGTCAGGTTTGTGGAAAGGCCACATAGCACTTGGCCTTAGACAGTAGACTTTGAGGGGGAACTGATCACTTCAAAAGAATGAATAAAATTACAAATACAGTTTTATATTTCATAAATAAACAATATACTTTGATTTCTGTTAATAGTGGAGTCTGACAAGTTGGAGTTTCTGGATCAATAATTATATATATATATATCCAAACCCTTATTTGCATATCTAAATTAGGGTGGAAAGAGGAAAAGAGAACCACATGCAAAGCTACCTGCTGATTGGTTGCTATAGGTTACTTCTCCTGGACAAACTTAGAGGTCCACTAATCAACATTCTCATTTTAGTGTTTTAAAGGTTTTTGAAACCATGAATAAGCTAATTTTCTCTAAAACCCCAAATGCCATGTAATTTATTAAAAGATCCAAATATAATAAGCATACCGTATATACTCGTGTATAAGCCGACCCGTGTATAAGCCGAGGTACCTAATTTACCTAAGAAAACTGGAAAAATGTATTGACTCGTGTATAAGCCTAGGGGCCCCATGTCAGATTTGAAGATGTGAATGTGTCAATGAGGTGCTGCACCTAGGAAAGCAGAAAAAAGGTACCGTACGCTCCTTCCGCGGCCCCAACACACCTCCCTCTCCCATAGCGCAGGACTGTCTGTGTGATCGCCGCCTGGAGCAAGTCTGTGTGATCGGAGCAGGTCTGTGTGATCGGAGCAGGTCTGTGTGATCGGAGCAGGTCTGTCTGATCCCATAGCGCAGGACTGTCTGTGTGATCCCATAGCGCAGGACTGTCTGTGTGATCGCCTAAGAAAACTGGAAAAATGTAATGACTCGTGTATAAGCCTAGGGGCCCCATGTCAGATTTCAAGATGTGAATGTGTCAATGAGGTGCTGCACCTAGGAAAGCAGAAAAAAGGTACCGTACGCTCCTTCCGCGGCCCCAACACACCTCCCTCTCCCATAGCGCAGGACTGTCTGTGTGATCGCCGCCCGGAGCAAGTCTGTGTGATCGGAGCAGGTCTGTGTGATCGGAGCAGGTCTGTGTGATCGGAGCAGGTCTGTGTGATCCCATAGCGCAGGACTGTCTGTGTGATCCCATAGCGCTACCCACGTGGCGGCCATGGGCACCACCATTTTGGGAGCGAACGCCGGCAGGGAAGGACGCGCTGCCCGGAGCTCCTGGACCTGCTCCGGGCGGCGATCACACAGACAGTCCTGCGCTATGGGAGAGGGAGGTGTGTTGGGGCCGCGGAAGGAGCGTATCTGCGGCCGGCTACTGTTGCTACGGTATGACCCGCGTATAAGCCGAGGTCGAGTTTTTCAGCACATTTTGGGTGCTGAAAAACTCGGCTTATACGCGAGTATATACGGTAAATGGAAAAAAACACACCAAATGATGCACTAAAAATTACAGAAACAGGTTTCCATGATCTATTAGCACATGCCTTCAAAAGAACCTGGGGAATGCCCTACATCTGATGCAATATATATACTATATATAATCAATAGTGTGCAACCTGTGTGCATTCAGCTTTATGTAAAGGACAAGTAAAGCAAAAATGAATCTTTTAGCTAAAGCAAGTTGCTTACCTTCACAATATGAGTGCCTCTATGCAGAGTTGTGATGTTAGCATTTTGATATAAAATGTTTGCGACTTTTGGTTTGCTTTTAAACAGATGCACCATTTTTTCCTGAAGTCCTCCACTCAGCAAATTTGTGACAAGCTGAGCATGTCACTAGCCAGCAGGTTTGGAAGGCTTCTTTTTCCGGCAGTTTATACAAGTTAAGACATAAAAAAGTAATGTTCAGCTAAAATCGCTACAGCAAAGAATCAGGAACTCACTGGTTTCGATCCAGGGACCTGTTGTATTCCTGCCACAGCTCCTCTTGAGCCACAAGAATCAGTGTGGTGGCAGCTTGCCCCTTACAAAATATCTTCTGGGACACTGCCCCTGTCTCCCAGGATCCACGCCTCCTGTCCAGCTGCAGGCAATAGCTTGTTAAAAGGCTATTTAAGCCTGCTTCCCAGACTCCCCCACGCCTGATCATTGGCCAACCTGCTGTATCCTAGTCTTGTGTCGTGTTCCTGATTTGCTTTGGTTCCTGTGATCTTGTTCCTGACCCTGATCCGGTAACCCTGTTCCTATCCTGTCCCTGTTTCCTCTGGTATTTAATCTCCCGGTTTTGACCTCGGCCTGTTAACTGACTTTGCAAGTTCTCTACCTGTCCCAACCCTGGCCTGTTCCTGGTTACATATGTCTGCCGCCCACCCTTGACCAGTGGCCTATTTTAAGGACTTGTTTTGTTTGCTGCTTGGCCAGACCTTCACCTGAACTTGGACTTGTATTTTGCCTGCCCTAGTTTGTGCTTTCTGCAGAGGTGTGTGTTTTATCTTTATTAAACTGAATAGTTACCCAGCACATCAGCTCCAGCCAGATTAATCAGCACTTATTCCTAACATGCACAGTGTTCTTTATACATTGCTAAAATATAATTTTTTGACTTTCCTTGTCTTTTAACTAAAACTCCAGCAGTTTTGCTACAGACCCAACCTCTAGGTACAATTCATGCTAGAATACAGATGCAAGAACACCAATAAATGCAGTTATGGGTTTTGCACAGGTGAGGCATAGGTGGTCTCTTACATGCCCTCACAAAGGTACAAAAAGGACCTTAGATTTTCTGCATTTTCAGTGGCAAGTACAGGGGTTTGCCGTGTGCATAAAGGCACTGTGCCATGTGCCAGGCATAATAAAGATTAAACACATTTTTGAATAGTACTTTCACAAGTTATTTTGGCCCAGCCTTGCATCTTTCGATAGTACATGAGGCCCATGATTTGTAATTTCAGAGTCATTTTTTTTCTCCAAGGGTCCTCTCTTATGCTGTCGCACCCAGGACAAATAGCCTCTACAGTACTACAGATCAATCAAAATCAAGCATTGGGGCCCAGGTGCATTTAGGAGCCTCAAAGATTGTACAGCATTTTCTGATATGTTTGAGGGAGGTCCTAATAAGATTTCTTTTTACTTCCCAAATCAATCCTCTTTTTTTATAAATTGCTGCAGCTTCTTCTGTTCCATTCTTTATTGTCTTTTTGCTATCCCCACACTTCTTTTTTTTTATCATCTATTTTTTCCCACCTTTAACTCATATTTAATCTGAGTTTTCCTATATCTACTCATCTTTCTCTCTACCTGTCTTTTTTTCTCTTTCTGTCAAAGCCTTTCTGCCACTGTACTGTACAATATTTCATCTTCTCTAATTCATTAATGTTTTAGAATATCTGCCTTTCTCTGTGATTCTCCCCCTCACTGTCTCTCTCTCTGTCAAGAAGACACTTTAAAGCACAGCTGATGCAGTTATTAAATTGTTAGTATGTAAGTAGCAGGTAACTGGTATAATTGGCTTCCTAAAATATTCTGTGTTTAACAAAAACAGCTGTCTTCAGCACACGGCTCTTACTAGCTGGCAGCCCCACAGACATTATAAAAGAGCAATAGGTACCAGGAACATTTTCTGGTTTCAGATATGAATACAAAGTTAAGCAAAGATATAGGTTCAACATATTTCGACCATGCAGTCTCTGTATTTCTGTAGCTCAGGGAAAAAACACAAGGACACAGCTTATGAAAATCATTGTTATGTAATTATTATTGGATTATGCAGGGTATATGGCTTGCACCCTTTAGGTATCATAGATCATAGAATTGACAGAACTCAAAGGATTAAACGAACTGTTGCTTATATAATGTGATGTGCCATGATTACTCTGAGTAGCTTATTGATTACCGCAATTTTAACAGCTACTTTCATTTTTCTCAGTAAAACATATTCATTTGTGTTTATTGTGCCCTATTATATGCATATCTGTATTTAGCCACAAAAGCCAAAATGATTGTGTGCTATGAAGAGCACATATAGGACCTTCTTTACAACTGCCAAAAATGAAAGTAGTAGGACACTAAGGGGGGGGAAGAGTGCACCTCCTAGGATTAGTAGTAAATGGGCAATTATTTTTTTTAGCTATACTGTATATATATGAGGGTCTATGTATGATTAAGCTGATATAAGGATTATGTGTTTAAGCAACTTGAAAGAAGCTACACCCTGACTGTGTATCTTAAAAAATCTGGTTGAATATACAGGCAGAAGTGTCAATGATATTAAATAAAAAGAGATTAAATCCTGGTCCAGGATGCCAGGACATATGGCTTAAAAAGTGGGCAATTGCAAGAACACTGGAACATATAGGAGCACTAAGTGTTAGCTCATAGCAACCAATCTGCAATTAGCTGATTCATGAACTGCATTAGTAGTAGTAAAAACAAAATTCTAATCAGATACTGGGTTATTATTTAAATACAGTCATGGGTTGTCATTGGGTCAAGCATTGTAGTCAAATAAGGAAAAATATATATGTGAGCATGCACATAGATATGAACCAAAATAACACAGATATCTATAGTTTTAAACTCAAATAGAAGGCTTATGTGGAAAAGAGGAGTACCACGGCACTTGATAGCAGAGTGAGCCCAAGACAAATAAATTGCGGGGGTGAAAGGGAAATATTTGAATTTGTGCCAGAATATGGTCAACATTTTTTTTAGAAATATGTTCATAAAAAGGGAGTCAAGGTTCTCCTAACCTGCACATCTGAAGCTAGGAGGAGTTGCTGAATAAGCCAAAGTACCTTTATCACCTGGACAGGTCGAGCTACATTCCAAATGAGGCTCAAATATTTACCATTAAATTCTAGAAGCACAATGAACTGTCCCACCAGGAAACAAATACAAGAAACTGGATGCAGGGCCACATTTACATAGGGAGCACCCCAAGGCCCACTGCTGTTCCTCACCCTTGCCCCCCCTTCATTCATGCACAAATTTTCAGCATCGAGTTTTGGAGCACTGGGGATTGGTGCACGGGAAATTAAAAAAACTATTGTATCTTTTGAGAAGCCCCAGACCTTCCGAAACCAATGCCACCCCCTAAAATCATGCCACCTTATGCCCGGGCCTTGGTGGCCTTTCCACAAATCAGAGCCTGACTGGATGCCTGTTTGCTCATTTTATGTACATGGGGTCTGAAGAATTTAAATGCATAGAAAGACAGCATAATATTGTTAATTTTAAAACAAAAATTTGCTTTGATCTTTTTTTGGCTTTACAAATGTTGGTCATGTTTATGTTTACCTAGACAAATTAAGATATTCCATTTAGGTTGCATCAGTTTTGCAATTTGGTAAAGCAATATGACTATGAAGATTTTCATTCATCCAGGTCATGGTATATCTAATATAAGTAATTCCAAAAAAAAAATCTCTTTTTTTTTAAAATTACTTATATTAGAATTTGGTAAAGCATTTGTTCCATTTGTCCAAAATGGAAAAGTAATTGTGAAGCTATTACAGTGTCGCAAAGAACAAATTCCAAGAATATAGTGGTTAGGGAAATTCTTGGTAAGGGCCAAGGGGGAGGGAGCTTCTTAAAATAATTGTATGGTAAATGGAGGAATATCTAGTCTAAGAATATGCTTAAGAAAGGTTGGTGAGGAACCCAAATTTGCTTCATATTGCTAATTGTAGAAGGGATTTAAAACAAATGGGGGTAAAAAAAATGTTAAGGTAATGCTATAAGGAAAGTGATTTCTGATGTGTGTGCAGGGTTTATTCTGAGAGTTAAGTTACGGGGGATTAATTATGAGTAGAGAAGTGGAGGGGGTCAGTGATTCACTCGTCTCTCACAGTCTCTCTGAATCACTAAGTGTTATTAGCATAGCAGGGAAGTGTGAGGATGGAATGAGATTACAACCATTGCTCATGGCTATTTATACCTAGGGAGAGTTCCCAGAATCCTCTTGGTAACTCTGTAAGTAACAGCCTCTCATCTCTTAAGATGAGGTCAGGAGCTGGCTCATTTCCTTCTACCATTTAAATCAGTTATATAAACCCTGTGTGTACCATTGTTTCTGTAAGCACAGCTCAGTGCCCAGATACCTTGTGGCACTGATTAAAATTTAAAAAAAAAATTTAAGTTTCTAAGGCACAGCCTAAAATGGATCAAAAGTTCCTATTTAACAATTTATGTGATAGTAGACAAGATGCTTCCACGACTCTATTTGCTATTTCTTACATTTATAGAAAATTGTACCCAACTTGACTCCTGACCTTCTGCTATGTAAAACATTTATCCTCTGTCAGAAACATTATGTTATGAAAGTTCATTAACTGAAAACACCTACACAGTTCCAACATCACTAAAGAGTAATTATAGTTAGTGTACGAGTAATTGTGACACTGACAAATGTAAATTTTTCTGTTAATGGGTCTTCATGACCCCCCTTTTAATGCAGTGAAATGTCTCCCTAAAATCATCAGTAGTATATCAAATTAATTTCATTACTACACAATTCTTCATTCCATAATTGGATTTGTCAGCTTAATTGGAAAATGGTTAAGAAAACATGACAAAGATCAAAGTGTTTGCTTTTGAAGCTGGAATTTTCAAGATCCATGTATGGGATGTATTATCCAGAATGCTTGTGGCCTTTCTAGATAAGGGGTCTTTCTGGAAGATCCAGGTATGGGATCTATTATCCAGAATGCTTGTGGCCTTTGGGATCTCCATATCTATTAAAATAAAATGTAATAATTATATAAACCCAATAGGATAGTTCTGGCTCCAATAAAGATTAATGAAGCTTAGTTAGGATCAAATACAATCTACTGTCTTATTATTACAGGGAATAAAAGGAATTTTATGGGAAATTACCTTGTAATTTGGAACCTTCCAAATAATGGATCCTATACCTGTACACATGTATTCTCTTAAGGTATAGGAAGCAACATTACAAATTTGGTAATGCCTCTTTAAGAATAAAAAGCTTCCTTAAATCAGCATTATGTTTTGTGTGCTACATCTTTTACTGAGCATCCCTCCTCTGAAGGTGGAGGTTGCCTAGATCTAAACTGAGAATGATTAATGTCTTTAAAAACAACCTTTAGCATCAGGAAACAACATGGTTAGTGAATCTGAAGGCCACTGATAGGAGCTCCAAGAGCTAGCAGGAAGAGGCTAAAAATAAAACTATAGTCCTGTCTATTCTATATTAGACTGTAAGTACTAATGGGTAGGGTCTTTGGAATCATATTATAGTGTTTTTTTCTGCATGCTGCAGATTAGAAATCACTTTTTGGTGGCATTACAAGTTATTAGCATTATTATTCACTGGCTTGACAGTAATTGACTTTATTGCAGCCAGCAGAACAAATGGCAAATAGATAGATAGTAAATTATTATTAATATATAGAATATGCTTAGATCACAAATGAGCAACCATTACACATAGAGAACAATACTCAAGGTAATAATAAAAAAGCTTCTTTGTATATTTTATTGCAGTACCAAAACCAAGCACACTTATTTACCTAGTCATTGCCTGACACTGCAATTAGCCTACATTCATTAAGGCCCCATAGAAGGGGAAAAAGGGAAATCATGTGAGGGAAGGGGCTAAGTGATGATGTCCCTCATAAATTCTGAAAGCCCTGCCAACTAAGTGTTATGAGGTCTCATGATTTCTGGTGGCAGCCCTATAACTATAGGGAAAGCAAACCCCCCAGGAGGCACAGTAAGAACCTTTTCCCCTGACAGCAAGATATGTCTTGCAATTACCCGATTTCCTTTCCCCTGACAGCAAGATATACCTTGTAATAACCCGATGGCATCCCCAGCACTTATCTCATTGGTGTAATAAGGAGACAGGAACAGCAGGGAGCTGCTGCTGTAGTTGGTGGGGGTCTGCTACTTAAAATTAGGTAAAGGTCATGTCCACAACTCACCAAGGTCATGTGGAGGCCGAAGTGCACTGCCCAGAGCCTTCAGCTAGGGGAGCGGATTTAACCATGTAAGAAGGCACTCATCAAAGGCAGAGAAATCAATTCAATGTCCATTTATTCAGTACCCATTACAGAGTCAGCCTTGTGTGTTTCTTGTTTACAACACTTAGGGGCTTATTTACTAAAACTCAATTTAATCAAATTTGTTTATGGAAACAAAGTCAACCAAACTACCTTCCATGAATTGAACTCATTTACCAATAATTTGGTATAATCATTTTGCAATCAAGTCATATCATAAGATTGCCGCTCCGAAAACTTGGTTTAATTGAATTTTTGCTTTGAGAACTCTCACTTTTTCGGATTATGAATTTAGAAATAGGCACCAAAATGTTGTCCATCTCTGAACCAAAGCCAACTAAATACTATAAATATATAAGCACATCTGAATGTGACCAATAAAGCAATGGCCTGCTTTCAAAAACATCTTTATACCAAATCTTTCGGACACAATAGCAATACTTGTATAAGCAGTCTATTAATTTTGCATTTTCATTTTGATACAATAAACAACAGGATATATTCCCTGTATATTCCTATTCTGCATTGGTATAGACTCTTGGAGTAGAGTGATATTCCCTTGCAGTAATTGGTCAGATTATAAAAGGTAAAAGGGAATGCCAGTGAGACTATTCTCTATACTTGTATAGGCAGTTAATTAAACACTTGTTATATATGCATATGTTTTTGGCATTTGAGCATAATACTTATTTATATATTAACCAACAATATTTTCTTATTCCTACCTAGTGGCTTTATGGCATATACAAGCATTGCAGTTCAAATCTCAGTCTAATTGGCGTTGCTATGGTTTCATCAAACAACTAACAAAGATGCAATAAAAAATAATTGATTTGCTTGATTTTTTTTTAAAAAAAAAACCATTACACTACAACATTTAATATTTTGCTTACCGGTTAGTTTTTTGCATCCCATTACATAAGGGAAATTGTAGTCTTTAAATATGTAGGGGAAAACAATATTATATTGATATGTATATCATCAAAAATTGAACTGGGCTTGTATAAGATAGCCCTTGGCAAAATCAAATGATAGATGACTGAGATCCTTTGTAGTATTTAGCTAAAATAAATAGGCTGTATATAATTTTAATACAGTTACGTTTAAACATGGTCTTCAGTAGTGTCAGTGTTATTTTTGTATGTGCTCGTCTGCTACATGTTCATAATAAAGACCTACGGCTCAGATTTTATATTTTCCTGCCTGTAATCCTCCTCAGGGTGTTTGTATATTGCTATAAAAACATTATTTTACTGTAATACTGACAAATATGACAATAACATACTTTAAAGCTACATATATATATATATATATATATATATATATATATATATATATATATATATATATATATATAAGTAAATTTCTTAAAGGGGAAGTGTATGTTCTTCCTTTCAGCCTTGATATTTGTAGTCATTTTATGGTGTGACCTACATACCACTGGTTGATCTCTAAGATAAGTAGCACCCTTGCATAGCAGCAGATACAAACTGCATGACAATAAACACAAAAGAACAAATAAAGGAAGCAAATGGAACTAATATTATTGTCTAAAGCAAATATAAAGAGCCTTTTAAGCATTCTTCTTTCAGGCATTAAATACTATGTAACTGCAACCTAACAGCAACTTAATGTTGATACTTACGTCAAACTTTTGGGTATCCATTTTTTAGATTCGGGAATTTAACCTTTGGGATGGCACTGGGAGTGGTGAATTTTGTGGGATAAAGATTATCAGTGACACACAATTGACTTAAAGTCCCAATATCCTTTATATACCCTATATTCCTGTACACTGATATTTAGCCATAGCAAATCCCTGTCCTCAAGCTTATTGTTATAAGTGATTTTCAAGAGATACATTATATAAAGACAATGCATTCTTTGTTGGGAATATCATTTAAAACGGTTATTTATTACATTACTGTAATGAAATGAAATCAACATATATTTAAGGCAGATATGGAATCTCTTATGCAGAAAGTTACAAGTTACATGAGCACATGTCTGAAACTGCTTGCCCAAACTTGCAAGCCATTCACAATATGTGTTGACTAATAAGTGCAGATATAAGTACAACATGAGCAATTCTGGGAAAAAACATTGCATTATGGGGAGCCCTGGTTCATACAAGTAGTAAGCAGAAATGCAAAAATATACTAATACTCTAATGTGGATATGATATCATTGCTCCCAACAACTTTTCAGCCACATTGCACACAATATATTCATATTTTGGCTGCTAATTTGGTCTTCTAGGTCAGTTTGTGTGCATTTGTGTCTTTCAGTACATTTCTTTCTATGGATAAATCATCCGTAATGGCCATGTCTAAGAGCTCTTTTGACCTTATCTCATATAAGGATATCCTGAATTGAGGATTCTATATTGAGATAAAAAGGTAAATAAATACACCGATCAGTATTTGTTACCGTTAGACATTTTACACTCCATTATCAATGTACCTCCCATTTCTTAAATTAAGGATATTATAATTATAAATGATAAATTCTTCTATGCACAGGATTTTTTTTTCTTTGAATATCCGCATCTATAATGTACCATGTACTGAAGGGAGCAATGCCATCCGCTGGACTCAATATACCGTATATGGAGCGTAGTGTTATCAAAGCACAATATGAACTCTCAATGCTACCCAGTAATAAATGTGCCCCTAAACATCCTATACAAATGAATAGACAGTTGAGAAATCTCCCCTCTAGCCAACTACAGCAAGTTTTGTATAGTATTGTTAAATATACCTTAAATCTTATAGATAGCTTATATAAGCTTTGTAATACCAAATAATTGATTAGCTATTTTGTGAAATAAAAACGATATTAAAAATAAAGGCCATTTTGACATATATTATAACAACATATATTTGAACGCTCCAGGAGGGAAAAGGTATATTTTGCTGTTATGAAATAACAGAAAGGTTGGAGAGGGTGTTGGTGGGTGCCCCTGTGTCAGAAGTCCCGGTGAGCCTCAGACCATCCAATCCAACGCTGTGCACTAGCCCATGGCAGTGAAGGAAAGCCCTGTGGCGTGCCTCCCCCTACTGCCCCTTATTAATACACCGCCACTGAATGGGGTATCTGCAGATATCCATGTTCTGAAACTCAGAGACTTGTGCAATCAAAATAGAGTGGAAGAGGGTAGGGTATAAAAAATGGCAGATTACACCTGTTTTTTTGCACTTTGCACCTTGCCATTTTACACCTTGTCATGCTGTATCTCTCTCAGGCTGTCCCCTCTCTCTATACCATATCACTATCCTTGGGGCAAATTTACTTTCCTACAAAAATTCGCCAGCGCTGGCTTTGCGCACATCACAACACTTCGCCAGGTGTAAATTCGCCTGGACAATGCTAAATCATGAAGATCCGAAGTTGCGACATAGTGTACTCAACACTTGCGAAGTTTTGCTAGCGATAATACGATCAGCAGTTTGAAGTAACACTAGCGTTAGCTAATTTGCATATGGTGTGCAGTTAAAATACAATGGCCCGTATATGCTGCAGCAAATACATTACACTAGACAAGGCCAGGGAACCTTAATAAAATTATATAGTTGTTATAATGCCCTACACACGTGCCCACAGTATAGTTTAGGTGCCATATGGTATCAAATGTAGGGGGGAAGCAGGGGACCCCCCAAAAAATTCTATCTTTTTCAGCCTATCACCCCGTAAAAAGGAAAAGACGCCAGCGTTTTTTGGGACGTAGAAAAATTTTCAACAAAATTTCAACTAAGTCCTATCTAATCCATTGCACTTCATCTGGTCTGAGGTGGCGAAGGCAAGTCTGGCAATAGAGGTAACGGTCAGTAAAAGCTAAAACTTGGTGAATTTGCATAGTTACGCTCTTTCGCCAGAGCAAAAATTTGCCTGGCGTTAGAGTGCAAAGTTGCACCAGAGTCTATCTCCTTCAATGGCGTAATTACGCCAGCAACCATTAGTAAATCGGTAAAGTGCCGAAATGACATCATGCTGGCGAATTTTCACCCTTTAGTAAATTTCCCTCCTTGTCTCTTTCCATTCTTTCCATGGAGTAACAACCAGGGGCGAAAAGGGTGCAATCGCACCTGGGCTGACACTCCCTTGGGGCCCGCAATAAGCATATTATGGGCAGCTGGGGGTATTTTTTGCTGTGTGAGTCTGAGGGGGGAGTGCAGGGGGTCAGCGTGTAGGATGTGCACCCGGACACAGTTAGTTACACCACTGCTTTCTTTCCTTGCCCCTGTCATTATACAACACATCATAGCATTACAGAGCTTATGCATCACATACCAAATGCAACTTGGTAAGATGCTTGGTGATGTATTTTTGCTTTCTGGTTTTTGATTATGGTTGCCTACTCCTGACTATATACCCAGTGGTAATAGACCATGTCTATTCAGTGTTATTAAAGACAGACATTTTGCCTAGGTCTAGAGAGACTGCGGTAATGCAAAAAAATAAATGAAAGCAATTTTTTCTTTCTGCTGGAACCGAAGCAAACAGACTTCCAGCTCTAATAATGCTAATTTTCTAGATCTTATGTATACACAAAACACACAAACACCTCCCTTCAAGCCCCACTTCTACATGTTCCCCTTCTAACTATGCCCACCTACCTTACACTCCACGTATCCTGGGGATTCTAATAGTTACAGAGGACAGTGACAGGGCATGGGGGACTGAACCAAATAGATCCCCAAAACTCATTATAAATGACTGACATCTAGAAACACAAAAGAAAAGGAAAAATGTATACACATAATAAGAATCAGTGCCAAAGTGCAGCACAGTGTGATGGTAAAGCACACATAGATTGCTCTCTGTCCATCACAAGCACACATGCACACATAGCTGTGGAAGATACTCTTTCAATGCCAAACCTGGTGGGGTTAAAAGCAAGTCAGTTAATTAACAGCTATCAGTTTCCTTTTTCTCTCCTTCTTATTTTTACATTATTTCAAGCTAATAATATACATCATTCACTAATTATTTTACTGCATTTGTTACTGCCACTTCTACCAGCAATCCAGTGTATTAACCCATCAGCCTTTAGAAGTACCTCTTGACCTTGCTTCGAAACTTTAGTTGTACTAATTTAAATGATGCATATGAGATGAATGCATCCTATCTTCCTATATAAATAAATAAATATATATATATATATATATATATAATATATATATATATATATATATATATATATATATAACACTTCTACTGTTGCACATAAACCACTGCTAGCCCATTTAATAGAAAGATTTAAAAACACTTAGGAGAGGTGTCTATTTTGTATTCTCTGTCTTGAAGATGATGGAGGCTTGTGCAGAATCTGCTTTTTTTGGTTGCTCCATCTAGAAACATGTGCAGCACGGCATAACTAAAGCTGGTCATACATTTAATGATCTACATTTAATGGTTATACATTTAATCATGCTAGTTTGATGAGGTCACCAAAATAGAAAATCTCTGCCTATTTAGTCACCTGCCTAGGAGCCCATCAGACAAGGACCACATAAGTTACATAAATAGATTTTGCTGGGTCAAACAGCAAATTCAATTTAGGGCCCCAAAACATTGGTAAGTTGACTATACTACCAATATATATTGAAAGTGCTCATTAATTAGAGCCTCACTGGATCCCGTACACTCCGGAACCCTCCTCCAACCAAAGGATCTGCCTCCTCTGTAATATATATATATATATATATATATATATATATATATATATATATATATATATATATAAAACATGATCAAAACACAACTTCAGAATTCAGCAATATACAGGAATATTGGACCGAGCTAAAAATGTAATACAATGTGTGTGTGCCAGTTAAGTATGAATTAGATTCAGTAAAGTACAGCGATACACACAATACCCACAACTGTTTCTCAAACACAGGTTAAAGTTTAAAAAATATAGTATGGCAGGCTGCAATAATACAGTTGTAAACTACAGTACAGTTAAATACATAAGGAAATAAGCATGAGGCAAAAGAAATATACTAATGTAGCCTGGCACCCTTTTGCTTAATATGGTAGACACAGGGCAGTGAAATAATGTATTAATGTACTGTACTGTGGGCTTAACCAACCAATGCAGTTAGCTTGTCAGTCAGAACTGGCCAGAGTCCCAGGGATGTTGCGTTACCATGGAAACGGTCGGGATACAGGAGAAAGGAGAAGAGATAGACCCCAGAGACAGCTTAGATATTAGAACATCAGTCTGTATGTATCTTTGCGGAAATGTGTACCACTTTGCATTTGCACATTTGTATGTTCGGTGTGCATTGTGTTAATGCCTGTTTTTTGTTATCAAAAGGTGGTTTCTACACATTTAAACCTAAAATAAGGTGTGTTTAATTAAATAATTGGAAAAAGCACACAGCACTGTTTCTGATTTAAAATAAAATTTTAAAAATAAATATCCCCTTCCTTGAGCAGCAAAAGTGGTAGGGAGACGAAAAAAGAAGGTTTAATGTGGAGTGCTATTAATAGCAAACCCCCCCCCAACCCCCCCCCTCGTTCAACTACATCTCAGCCTGCATCCTTTAATAGCTTTAAAGAAATTACCTGCCTTTGTCCTGCACAGGGTGTGAGGGACATCTTAGCTCTCTGTGCCACAAGAAGCGTCCAGCTTGTATAGGGATATAGAAAGAAAAGGGAATAGGCTAACAGGTGGAGGGAGAGATATGTAAGACTATTGTCGATTAATTTCTACAAAATAATTTGCCTGTGAAAGAGTTCGGACCACAAGAGTGAATTTAGATACAGTACAGGCTTTTCAGATACATAAACAGATGGATAAACAGACCTTTACCTGTGCCTAGAATTTCCCACATACTGACCACTCTGCCAAATTAAAAAATTGCTGCCTCAAACTTACAGTTGGGTCCTCATGTTAGATAGCCTGGCAACAAGACAATACAGTGTAATATAGGTGTCCAGTAATAGCGAATACAGGAGGCTCACCATAAGGCAAAATGATAATTACTGCCCACCCACTTCTGCAGCACTTCAAGGTAGTGTATATTTCAATCGCTCTGTACCCACTTCAAAGGTAGGGTAAATTTTAATTAGCATGTACCCATTTGAGAGACAACATTCATTAAGTAACTGTATAGCTACATCGCACAAGTGTGCTGCATCGACCAGCTGTTTCGAGAGATATGATTGAATTATGAATAGATAGATAGATAGATAGATAGATAGATAGATAGATAGATAGATAGATAGATAGATAGATAGATAGATAGATAGACAGAGATAGGTAGATGATAGATAGATAAATATAGACAGAGATAGATAGATCAATAGATAGATTATAGATAATGATAGGTAAGATAGAGTGTTAGACTGGGGGAGCCTGGGCCCTCTGGGGCTGCCACATATGGGGTCTTCACACCTTCCTGGTAGCTTTCCGTCTCCTTTAACTCCAGAGGGAAACAAGTCTCTACCAGAATGTACGGGTGCTTGAGTTAATAAATTAGTTAATAAATTCAAAGGGGCTGTCAGTGAGCTTTGCCAGGAAGTAGGGTTTGTGCTCCCACAGCTGAAAGAGCTGAGGGAAAAGCTTGTAAATAAAAATGTTCATAATATTCTGGATTAAACAGTGGCTGTACATAGAGCAGATTTCATAGATGTTTAGACTGCTACTAAACCAGTCTATTCTAGCTTCAGTGGAATGAACTTTTATTTATTTGTTTGCTGCATATTCTATATGGCTTTAAACTTATTTTCTAAAAAATAATCCTGAGTTAAATAAAACACAGGTAAAGACTTGTTTACAGTTACCCAAGTGTCACCATCTTTCTCTTTAGGAACAATAATACCACTCCTGCCATTTGAGTGCATTCTGCTCTCTAATCACTTGTACAGTTGTGTAAATGCGAGTTCACTCTTTGATAAATATGGGCATACAATCAAACTGAATGCCTGACCTCTCTATCTGCTGGGAAAAAAAACAAAAGCAATTTAAAGTACCCTTTGTTCTTCCAGGTTCTTTAGCCTTATATATTTCCAAATGTCAACCCATACCCCTTTCTTGTAGGTAGGACATGATTCAAAATACACAATTGCAAGTTTGCTTCTGTACTGTTTTAACTGTAGATCCTTGAGCCTGGCTGAGAATGCTGGTTCTTACAGTTCAACTGAGGCAGGAGCAAATCATGTTTGACATTAGTGTATAAAGTGAAACCTATTTATCTTCAGATCATTGACTTAATTCATTGGGTTCATTAGAGATGTATAGAAAGTCAGCATCATTATACAGCTCATTATCAGTACATCAATACTCAGCATCGCAGTGGCATTATGATAAGTGCAAGGTATCAGAGGCAGTATACTGAGCAATGTGCTCCTTTCCTAAATATAGATTCTCAGCGTAAAAAAAAAGATTTACCTACAGGATACAGACAGTCAGGATCACTATAAGGCTAATAGTGTATGGCTTGTTTGACCATGCTTGTCATCTGGTGGAAAACAGCAGTGGTCAAAACATCTCGGGCCACCTCTCACTGTTGGTATTGTTATTCAATGAAAAGAACCCTGGCTGATGCACACTTAGTGGTCACAAGTAGTGATGAGCAAATGTTTTTGGCAGCCATGGATTTGTTGTGAAATTCCACATTTCACCAACTGCAAATGTTTTTGTGAAACTGCGGGAAAAATTTGCAGAGGAAAAATTTGACGTTGCAAAAAAATCACTGATACAAAAATTTTAAGTCGCTGTAGCACACAAATCCGTTTGGTGAATATATAAAGTGATTTATTGGCTCATTGTAGACTGCAAAAACATTGCAACGTTAAGGGCCACGCAGGGCCCTTTATCCAGCCTCCTGTTTTGGCCAAATAGCACCAATAGCTGTATAGCACCAGACATCTGAAAAGGTATATGGAGTAGCAGGTGAGCGCTCTAACTTCTGTGAGACAAAAATGTTGGTGAGAAAAAAAAAGTCGCTATAAGAAAAAACGCCCATTGACTTTAATGCATTCGGACAAAAAAGTAGAAGAGACAAAAAAAGTTGGCACAAGAAAAAACTCCCATTGACTTCAATGCATTTGGAGTGAGAACAATTGTTGCGCACATAAAAAAAATTTTGACGCCCATTGACTTCAATGTGTTTTGCAAATTTTTCACCATTTCACATTTTTTTTTTGCAGATTCCATCATCAATAGTCACAAAGCAGAAAGGTGATTATATATAATATATATGTATATAACCCCTAAACTGTGCAAAATATGAGCATTTATGTTAATAGGCACTTCCGATGCAGGGGCAAACCACCAAAATGTAATAAACATCAGGGATACCTTTGTGCCAAGTGTCAGACTGTAGGTCCAGGGCCCACTGGGGGTTCCATTTCCGAGACAACCCGCTAGGCCCCCTACCCCAGTCGCATCCTCCAAACACCTACCCCCTCCCCAGCTGCATCCCCCCTGCACGCTCGCCTCCTCACTTATCTGTTTTTTCTTATTAGGGTACTGTCAGGCGCCAGTGGGGGAAGTCAGTGAGTAGCGCCTGGGGTCACCCGACGGGGTGCAGGTTTGGGTCAGCGGGCCCCCTGGGTCCCCAGTCCGACTCTGTTTGTGCTATATCTATGTGCAACTGTGTTACAGCTCACTAGGCACAAGAAATCAAAGGCACATAGCCTGTATTGTGGAGGTATAACACACAAACGTCACATAGGATTTTGCACCCACCAAGCACTATAGCTACTCTTAGTAAATGAGGTCCTTTATCAAAAATAATATAAAATCTGCGAGGATTATCTGTGCCTGAAAATTATGAGTTTGTATAAAACATATTTATCTTTTCAGGGAAAATACATTGCTAAACTACAATGTAAAACACAGGAGATTTTGTTGGAGGTGGTTGGATTAGCAGAATACGCCCTGTAGTTACATATGTCTAAATTAATATAACCAATATCAAAATCTGATCTGCAAATAACATTAAGGATTTGCCGTTTGAAACGACACAACTTGAGAATGCCGGAAATATTGTATATTCATCTGACAAGATAAATCTAGACTGATAAATACAAGCAACTTAATCTGATCAGATTTTACATTACAGCACGGTGGATAAGATTTAGCATTCCAACAAATCTCTTGCTGTCGCATGACCTGTGGGTCAGATAAAGTCTGACCAAAATTCTCTGTGTAGTTCTACCCTTAGGGTAGTATAACAGAAAGCAATTTGCATGTGAGTTGTTTTTATAAGCTGTCCTGTAAATTGTTAAACTGAAAATGTTTGCAGGTGACTTTCCATTATAATCTAAGGGAAACTCTAAGGGGCAAATTCACTAAGATGCGAAGTTGCGCCAGGCGCAACTTTGCCGCACTTCGACGCACTTCGCCGTACTTCACCACACTTCGCCAGGCGTAGTTTCACCAGCGCTCCGCAAATTCACTAAAATCCGAAGTTGCGCACAGGGGTAGCATAAGGTTTGCGAAGTTGCGCTAGCGTTGATTCGCTATATAAAGCTAAGTTACGCTAGCGAAGGCTAATTTGCATACGGCGCGAAATTCAATGGAGGAACACGTATCTGCACTACAAATGCCTAGAAAACCTTCAAATCAGCAAATATAAATTTTATTTTGCCCTACACATGTGCCCACTGTCTGGGTAAGTTGCCATGAGTCAGGAAATGTAGGGGGGAGGAAGGGGAGCCCCAAAAAATTTTCGATCTTTTTCAGCCTATCACCCATCATGTAGAAAACACGCCAGCGTTTTTTGGGACTTAGAAAAAAATTTGACTTTTTTGGAAACAATCCCTATCTACTCTATTGCGCTTCGCCAGGTCTGAGGTGGCGAAGGAAGTCTAGCGTAAAAGGTAGCGTTCAGTACACTGCGCAAGTTAGTGAATTTGCGTAGTTACATCGCTAGCGAAAATTCGCCTGGCGTAAGGATGCGAAGTAACACTAGCGAAAATACGCCAGCGTTCGTCAGTGAATTTGCGCAGTAGCGAAAATGCAGAACGCTAGCGAATTAACGCTAGCGTTCGGCGCTTCAGCGCTTAGTGAATTTGCGCCTAAGTACTTGACCACACAGCTGAAATTAATGGACATAATGGAATTGGACTAAAATGAAAATGGAATATGAAATCGGAACAATGGGATGGCAGCCTTACCATGTCCTCACATGCTTTTCTTATATGCCTTTAAAGACACATTGGTGCATCTCTTATGAATGTGCAGTGTGCCAAAATATGTTTAAAATGACAAAGGCAAGGTTTGCCCAGTTTTGTGTTTGCTGTCATTATTTTAATTACATTTGCCATAAGAGCGGACAGATGATTGGTTGCTATGGGTTACTGGATGGGACAAAATCTGATGCTACTGGAATCTGCAATTTACAACAGAAGGGTAAGCTTTGAGTTTGACATCCCCACTTTAATGAATTGCTCTCCTTAAAAACTTGTGTAGATCTCTACCAGTGAAACGACTTTTTCACCGATATAACACTGATACCCTTAAAATAGGTCTACCTCCGCATAGTCGTTTCCGAACTAGCTTTTAGCATCTCTCTGTGTGCTTAGCTTGCCAGGGGAATGTTGTTAGTTGTAATTCAGAAGAAGCAGGAATGCATAAGGCAGTTGTACCCTAATAGCTTTTACTCCTGATGCAACTGTCATACAGGTATGGGATCTGTTATCCGAAAACCTGTTATACAGAAAGCTCCTAATTACGGAAAGGCTGTCTCCCATAGACTCCATTTTATCCAAGTAATCCAAATTTGTTTAAAAAATTATGTCATTTTTCTCTGTAATAAAACAGTACAGTTTACTTGAAGCAAAACCAGTCTATTGGGCTTATTTAAAGTATAGATAATTTTCTATATCCAAATTACAGAAAGATCCGTTATCCTGCCATGTATCCCCTTATAGGAAAAACAAAGCCTTAATAAACAAAAAAAAACCTACCCCCTACCCTACATAGACCCCCATCTTATCTGCTACCCCAGGCAAATGCCCTTAACTCTTTACTTACCCCTCTGTGCAGATTCTGACCAGCAGCGTTCATGGGTGACATCTGCAACCGCTTCGATAATCTTCGGAATGAGACCGGCACTTCAGCAATTTTCGCAAGTTTGCCTGCAACCTGCAATTGCTCCGACTGCGCATGCGTCCATTCGCCGGTCTCATTCTAAAGATTTCCGAAGAGTAGAAGATGCCGCCCGTGAACTCCGCTGACAGAATCTGCACGGAGGGGTAAGTAAATAGTTAGTCGCATTTGCCTGGGGTAGCAGCTAGGCTAGAGGGGGAGGTGGTCTATTTAGGGTAGGGGGGAAGGGTTTTTTTATTAAGGGTTTGTTTCTCCTTTAAAGCCCGATAAGTCCCTTTAGTGCATAAAGAGGTCTGCTCATTTATATGATTTCCTAAATCTCTGTGATTTAATCTCGCAAAGGCAAAAGGTGAAAAGAATTTGCATACATATGAATAATACATATTAATGTTTTCCTCTAGCAAGATTTTGATGGAGCTGCTAATTCGATACCTGCTACTTCAATAAATCCTATCATTCATTTGCCACTCATAGAGATTGTAACAAATTCATAAAGACTTGAATGAAAAAAATGCAAAGGCTTATAAAAAACCCCCCCCTGTAGTCGGTTTGTATCAAACAAGTTAAAATCAACATATGTATGCTAGGGAACTGAGTCTACAGCAGGTCTTTTAGTTTTAACAAATAGCCTTTTGTTCTTTTTTGGGGATGGGCTGTTTTGGAAGCTGCCATAATGTTTGTTACTTTTTGTTACAATGCCTTATGGTAACAAGCTACTGGGACAGTTGTGCATGGATATCATTAAACAGGACAAAGGCAGATTAGTTCCCCTAGTAGACATAGGCATTTCTGAAAAATAAAAGTTCACATCAGAATAAACGTTTGGGCTGTGGCAACATGATAAATGAGGCCATTTTGATTACATTCAACTTTACAGTTTAAGTCACCAGCAAAAAGTCTTTTTCCCTAATCTAATGCTGAACTACAACTTCCTGTGTGGAATTCTGGGAGTTGTATTTTAACAGGTGAATTACATAGTTGGGTTAGGGGTTCAGACATTACAGCCGGCCTGGTTTAATAAGGATTAAGTAAAATCTGGTATTGTTTTGTTACTTCCCATGTGCTATAGACCAGCGCCACCTGCAAGGCCACAGTGTGTACTGCACATAAAAACTTGCATGGAATAACTGGGTATGTTTGACAGCAGTGTATTAAACATTGTGCAAATGCTTGACACCCATTTGTAGAACTCACATGAAAGTGATGACACGTACTTGAAACTAAAGGTCACAATTCCATATACACCAAGCCCTTTCCATATACACTAATGCCATATGCTGTTATTTAAACACACAAGAACAGTCTATAACGCTATACCATACAAGCTTGGTATGCCTGTGAGTCCTAGAAAATCGTTTTTGTTGTTAACATATATAGAACACTTTCTCTATACATATGGCCTCTCACCAATATAGATGCTATTTTGTATAAGACGTTAGTACTGTACAGGTAACCCTGACCACAGATGATTTTTTTTAACTTTAAGGGGGTCCATGGCCACCAATGTCTTTTATTCAGGCCCCTGACCACCAATTGTTTTTTTAACTTGTAGGGAGGACCCTGGCCACCAATGGGTATTTAGAACTGTTTTAGTGGTCATGTCTGTGTGGCTTTTTTTACAGTGATGTGGGGTGTGCGGGGTCTGGGGAGGGGCCTGTGGTGATGGCACGATGGGGTTTGAGAACATTTTGATGTATGGGGCTCCGTGATTTCTGATGGAGGCCCTGACAATGATATCTTCAACAGGAAGAAATGGCAGGTAAAAGTTGTTAAAGGTCCTATAGAAGTCAGTAGGAGCTGTGTTGATCCTATTGGAGCATTTTAAATCAAGTTTTCAGGTTTTTTTGAAAATGTCTGAAAAACTCAAGTTTTTAGAGGTTTTCAGAACTTTTATCGCATTATTTTACATTAGTAC
Organism: Xenopus petersii; assembly: GCA_038501925.1. NCBI lineage: Eukaryota > Metazoa > Chordata > Amphibia > Anura > Pipidae > Xenopus > Xenopus petersii. The sequence goes on along the minus strand of CM076672.1, from coordinate 118,402,175 downwards.
TCTTTTATTCTGATCTTTTAATTAATTTCAGGACATTCATAGTTTTAGAGTTTGTGAGTTTAGTCGTACTTTCTAAAACCTCGAAAACCACTAAAATCTGACCATTGATAAATAGACCCCCGCATGAAAGAAGTTGGGAAGTCCCACATTGCAGATATTGAGCAAATGATCTATATATAGATTAAAGTGGAAATCATCTATCATCTAGCTATCTAGAACAACTAATATTCAGGTTATGTCTATAACAGAGACACCAACCCAGTGGTTTTCTATTTTTGCAATGTCTTTAACACACCCTGTTTTACCCAACAATGCCCATCTCCACCCCTGGCCATGCCTCTGATCACACTCCTACCAGTTTCTAAGTTACTATTTTGGTCTATATCTGGGTGCTTTTCATTGCTATTCAGGGGTGGGGGTCAACAACAAATCAGGTACAAATCATAGGGAAAGAGTTGGGGTGGGGTGAAGAGGTCCTCTTTGATTTGGAACAGAGATATGCAACCTTTCAAATGGTCATCTACCGCACCCACTGTCCTTTGAAAAAGTTAAAATGATCAGGGCTATATATTTTGTTTTTATTGAGATTCGCTATCCCTACATTATATAGGTCAACAATTTTCTCCTTGTTTCTCCAGTAACACTGCAGCCCAAGGACACCATGTTTGTGGCAGAACCAAAGAGGTCATGAAGAAAATCAAATGAGTTAGGCTTAATTAGCTTATTATGTACAGGTATGGGACCTGTTATCCAGAATGCCTGGGGGTTATTTCTATAATAAGGGATAAGGGATATTTCTATAATTTGGATCTTCATTCCTTAGCCTATTAGGCTGGTTTTGCTTCCAATAAGAATTAATTATATCGTAGTCGAGAGCAAGTACAAGGTACTGTTTTATTATTACAGAGAACAGGGAAATAGTTTTGAACATTTTGGATTATTTGGGAGAGGACCTTCCCATAATTCTGAGCTTTCTTGATAACTAGTTTCTAGATAACGGATCCCAAACCTGTATAATCAAGTCTTTACCAACCACACATTCTTATTAGGATATTTTTTTGGTCTACAGAGAAGGTGGGTGCAGAATTGGATAGAATGAGGTTTAAGGAGGAATTAATGTACTTTTCGAGGACTCATAAATGATACACGTGGGAAGCATGAAAACACGGTCTTGTTATCTGAAGTGAATAAAAATGGGACTGTTTCTTTTGTCTACAGAATGCATAAGTGCTGTATAATCAAGGCAATATCTATTTTCTTTGAGGTACCATAGTAAAAATGCAGTTTTCATCTGGAAGATTTTAGTAATATCCAGCCAAGAGAGAATAACATAGTTTCATATCATTCACATGGTGATGTTTGCAGCCTTCTTGACATTCGAGTTTTTTTTTTTGGACAAAAAAATTAGATTCAAGTTATTCTAATTTGAATCAAATTCGATTCAAGTTATCTGGTCGATTCAATTTGTCCAAGCTGAAAAAATTTGATTTTATTAATCATTTCAAAGTTAACAACTATTTCCTTTGTTTTGTTCATGTATCATGTTCATACAGATTGTTAACTATGAACCAGTCCTTTAGGCATTTCACCTCTTGTTTATATGCTGACTCGTTGTTCTTGCTGATGAGACCCACCACGGTTGTATCATCAGTGAACTTGATGATGTGATTCGACCCCTGCCTTGCAACGCAGTCATGAGTCAGCAGTGTGAACAGCAGTGGACAGCCTTGAAGAGCCCCTGTGCTCAATGTTATGGTGCTGGAGATGTTTCTTCCCATTCAGACTGCCTAAGGTGTCTTGGTCAGGAAGTCCAAGATCCAGTTGCAGATAGAGGTGTTCAGGCCCAACATGCTCAGCTTAACACTAAGGTGCTAAGGAATGATTGTATTGAATGCTGAGCTAAAGTCTATGAACTACATTATTACATATGTGTCTTTATTGTCTAGGTGAGTAAGTGCCAGGTGCAGGGCAGTGGAATGGTAGGCAAGCTGCTGTGGGTCCAGAGATGGTGAGCAGGCCTTCGATGTGTCTCATGACCAGCCTCTCGAAGCACTTCATTATGGTGGATGTTAGTGCGAAAGGGCGATAGTCGTTGAGGGTTTCTTTGGAACAGGAATAATGACAGACTCCTTGAAACACTTCGTAACAACAGCAGTGCTCACCCCATCTCCCCAGGCCCGGTGCCTTGGGGTTATCCTAGAATCTGCCCTGTCCTTCACTCCTCATATCCAGTTAATTATTAAATCATGTCACTTTCATCTAAGGAACATTTCCAAAATACGATCATTTATCACCCGAGATGCTGCCAAAGTTCTTATTCACTCTCTGGTCATATCATGTCTAGACTATTAGAAGTCTCTTTTAATTGGCCTTCCCCTCCAGAGACTGTCACCTCTCCAGTTCATAATGAATTCTGCCGCAAGGCTCATAAATCTCAGCAACCGCTTCTCTTCTGCCATGTCACTCTGCCAATCCCTGCACTGGCTTCTGCTACCTTTCAGAATAAAATTCAAATGAATGACCCTGACATTCAAAGCACTTCATAAATTTGCCCCACCCTACATCTCTGAACTCATCTCTATATACTCATCCAACCTCTTACTATGATCCTCTACTGACCTGCTGCTCAACGCTTCTCTCATTACCTCCTCACATGTTCACATTCAAGACTTTGCAGGGGCTGCACCCCTCCACTGGAATTCTCTCCCAAGGTCTGTCAGACTTTCTCTCAATCTTTCTGCTTTCAAAAGATCTCTTAAAATGCATTTTGCACTCTGCTTGACTACCAAATAAAATACCACATAAAGTACTACATCTCTCACTCACTTAATTCTGATCTTGCCCACTCCCACACCTTGTGTCGTATTCCCTTCCCTTTAGATTGTAAGCTCTTTTGCACAGGGCCTTTCTCACCCCTTGCACTGGTATTGGTTGTGATGTATGTAACTCCATATGTTCTATGTATGTAATTAATGTGATTTAGTTGTATAAACACATTTACTTTACAGAGCTGTGAAATATGCTGGTGCTATACAAATAGATGTTATTAATAATAATAATAATAATGTTAAAGATGTTGGTGAGAACATCTGCCAGCTGGTCTGCAAAAGCAAACAAACAGCAAAAAAGCAAACAGTTATGACCCATGTGCCCCCTCAAGTCACTGATTGGTTACTGCCTGGGTATTGTAGGCACTGGCAGTTTGTTGGAGTTGTGTATTGGTTAACCATAATCTATGTATAAAGTAAGTTGCTACCAGCAAAATGTGCTCTAATACAGTGCTTTTATTCAGTGGCTTTAATACAAGGTCAGACAACTGCATCAGATAGGCATCATAAGAAGACACAAATGGCTGGACAAGAGGAAAGCTAGACACATGTATACAAGTCAGGGAAGACAGAATTACTGAATATAGGCCAGAGGTCTAGAATCATGAAAACCAGGAAACTAGTATCCAGCAGCTCTAATAGCTGGTAGATACAAAGAGTTAGTTTATAATGGCCCTTGATTAATGCATGTGGCTTGTCTTAACAAAGTCACAGGTGAGTGAAAATGAAAGCAATGGATATGGATACAAAGGTAGAGGCATTATTAACTATACTGAGCCTACAGAGCTCACAGAGCTCAAGAGACTTTGCCATAAACAGTAGCTGCCAGTTAACACAAGCTCCAGAGCACTTATGCCTTTCAGATGTATGTTACATTCCTGCTTACCCCTGTTTTCTAATGCAACTAATGAGACACTGTTGTACCACAGGCAGGTAGAAAGTAAAGGGCACTGCTGTGCATTGGTTTTTCTGAATAAAAGAATTGTGCTTCCCATCAATACAGTGGTTACTGTGTTTGGCATAGGAAAGGCGCAGGTCTTTTTTTCCCCATTTTTTCCACCCTGCACTTAATAAACTAGGCCTACTCACTAAAAACACATTTTTTATATGGGTTACCAAAATAAAATGTTTCACTCAGCAGAACAGAAAATGCAGTAAAGTGATCCCTATAATTTTGAAAATGTGGAATACCTCTTGAAGGCTCTTACACAGGGGCATTGTTTCCTGATTCCATTGTGGTGTTTTTTTACTCATTCCATAATAAGGGAACACATGCAATTAGGCAGCCCATTACTTTCTATAGAGTGCATACTCACTATGCCACACAGAACCATTAAAAGCAGGTTGCAGCATAGAAAACAATGATCTTCATTAACTTTACTTGTCGTGGAATACACAAAAAGACATTTGTTCAACATTTAAAAAAAAGTCAAAACTCTATATGTTTTGGGTGAAGACCTTTATCAGTGCTGTACCATCAGTCATCATTTGTATAAATAGTTTGAGCAATTTACAAAATCTCTGTGTGAATTGTGGAAGCCTGCCTCCCTCCCTGCCTCTCACCAATAGCCATATTTCAAGAAGTGGGCATGTACTAAATCAAGGACAACTGATTCATCCCCTTCTCTGCACACATAGTTAAAAGGGTACATATAAGGTTAAAAAGTGTGCAGATCATTTTTGCCTCCACTTCCCAAAACAATAAGAGGAAACATTGCACACCCTTATATGTGTACTCGCTGATTGCCTTGCTCTGTTATCACAAGATTCAGGACTGAAACAATCGAATTGCTTTTTTTCCCCAAATCTCTAATGTTTGCTAGTAATTATCTGAAATTTTTTCAGAGGTTTTTGTATTATTATTTGGATCGTTCAGCATTTTTTTTATTTATGCTTTTTATATTCAGATCTTTTAATAAATTACATGGCATTCGTGGTTTTAGAGATGGTGGGGCTCATTTATCAACACTGGGCAAATTTGCCCATGGGCGGTTACCTATAGCAACCTATCAGTGATTAGCTTTTTGAAACCAGCTGCAAGTAGAACAATGAATGCAGCAATCTGATTGGTTGCCATGGGTTACTGCCCATGGGCAAATTTGCCCAGTGTTGATAAATGACCCCCAGTAACTTTATTTCTTCTTTCAAAAACCACTAAAATGAGATTGTTGATAAATAGGCCTTCAAGTTACATGAGGAGGAGTGGTGTGGACAAATCTGTGCAGTATTGGGGTTTGGGCCAATGTTCACTCTAAAATCCCCCTAACACAGGCCAATAAAAGGTGCCGTCAGAACGAGCCGGCAGCTTATTGGCCTATGTGTGGGGCCATCTGATGGGTGTCCCCAATCGATATCTGGCCAAAAGTCGGCCAGATGTTGATCGGGCAGGGTAAAAAATCCTGTCTGATCACGGCGCATCTGTTTGTTAATGTAGTCCTGTATTCTGATCCATGATCAGCCGGCAGACATAAGAACTATGCTTTTTTGCACTGTGTGGTTATAAGGGAAAAGCACTAGCCAACAATGAGTAATTAATGAATCTAACAGTAAGGGGGTTATTTATTGTGGTCCGAATGCTTTTTTACTATAAAATTTGAATTTTTAGTGGGAAAAAAAATAGAATGTTATTTATTATTCCCAGATGCTGCTAAAAGTCCGATCTGAAAATACTCCATCTCCAACTGTCGGGTCCTGTAGAAGTCAATGGCAAAGGTCCCATTTCAAATTTGAAGATATCATGGTCCGAAAAAATGGGGGTTTTGAGAAATTTCATGAAAAATTCTAGTGTTTGGGCATAAAAAAAGTGTTTTTTCAATGATAAATAATGTGTATCGAACCTTTTCCACTTGAGCCATAAAAAAAAAAAAAGTTCTTTATAATTATTTGTAAAATTGTACTTGTGTATTAAAAATCCTTAAATATGTTTATCTTCTATAGAAAGACTGGAGTTTGTCTGTTTGTTTGTTCTTTATAATTGTAGATATATTTAGGGGTATGTTTAAGATATCAACTGTACTTTAGCATGAAAACAGGTCTTTTAAAAATACATTATAATCTTAATACCCCTATTTTTAACATAGTAATGAACCCAATTGATTTAAGATTCTTTTGTGTCTTTGGATCATCGGTCTGCATTTAGTCTAGAGAGCATTGCTGTTTTCACTTTGCTGTGTTCTCCTGGGCCTTGTGACCCATACAAAAGTAATGCTATGTATCATTGCCTTTGCCTTATTTCTTACCACTATGGCTAATATCACACATATTGTTTTGTAGTATTTTTTTCCATTAGTCATATTAGCCTTCCTCGCCATGCATAATACATGTTCTTTTCCAGCAAATCATTATTCAGGTTGTGTGTATGTAACTCATTATCACATGTATTAATGCAGGAAATGTTAGTAAACAACCTCTTCTGCTTCCTGAGGTGAACGGAGACTGGGCCTCTCCATGCATTATTCAAATGGTAACTTTTTGCAAGAACTTACTTCTGTCATTACTTTTTACAACTGGTAGCAATGCTTATAGGTTGTTGAAAAGATTTTGATTAACAATTTATTTTTAGTTCTGCAATGGATCACTATAAAAAAGCCTGAACTACTGGGAATGCTCCTGGATTCCATCCCTAGTATAATCTTTAATAAAGCTGCCCTTTAGTTTATTAAACCCTTGTTTGTGACCGCCTTTAAAGGGATACTGTCATGGGAAATCAAGTTTTTTTCAAAATGCATCAATTAATAGTGCTACTCCAACAGAATTCTGCACTGAAATCACATTTTCAAAAGAGCAAACTGATTTTTTTTTTATATTCAATTTTGAAATCTGACATGGGGCTAGACATATAGTCAGTTTCCCTGCTGCCCCCAGTCATGTGACTTGTGCTCTGATAAACTTCAGTCACTCTTTACTGCAAGTTGGAGTGATATCACCCCCATCCCCCCCCCAGCAGCTTAACAACAGAACAATGGGAAGGTAACCAGATAGCAGCTCCCTAACACAAGATAACAGGCATGACATTATTCCTTTACGTTCTCAAAGCTGCTAAAGTTAGCTCTTTCCATCAGGGCTGTATTTTCTATACATGTGCCCCACTAAGCACTCTCTGATTGGACCATATGCACCAGTCTATTCACTTGTGCCAACCACATCGGTGAGGGGACTGGTGATGGAAGGACTGCTTAGGGCAGCACCGAATGTGTGAATCCAGCGCTGCTCTCCACCTGCTTGTTAATTGCTTCTGATCATTTATGACCTGTCTGGCTGTTGCTGACCTATCCCTGTTTGCAATATGCAACCATAAGCACACTGCAGACAGGGAGGCTTGTAATTCTCAACATGTGATTGTAAGGGCCTGATCTGTCACTGAATGCCACAAACTACACGTGTTTTTCAGATTTTTCCTATCTGCACTGACCTTGGCCTGAATGTATCTTTCTTGTACTTTCTTGTACTGTTTGTATCTCCATAGACCAGCCCCAGAGCCCAAGGTAACACAGGTCATCGATGTGTCATCCGTGCTGCAGACATCAGAGCATTTTGTAAGATTAAATGCATTGAGTAGTATTTATATATTTATATATGGTAGCTGTTTTAAATAATGGCTGTTGCCTGCCATCACCTGGTAAGTACTTGCATAGCAATGGATACACAGAGACTATAAGGAAAGTAATAAACACTGATGTATGCAAACAATCCAGTGCATGAAGTCTCTCAGCAGGTCATTGCATACAAGTTACTTTAGCTAATAAACATACAGTATTGCCAAAGTGTTAATATTTGTGCTCTGTCCTTACTGAGTCATGGGGCTTTTAATGAGATAAGGGAATATCTTGTTTCTGCATCTGATTTCATGTGTGAAACAACCCTTCTTGAGGTATCTATGGGCTGGCACCTTAATTGCTGTTACTGTTTACTGCACTTTAAACCATTCTTGGTTACTGATACATAAACTACTGCTTCAAACAAGCTAATTTCCTTTCTGTGGGTATTCTCACTGCTTCTCACATGTCACACTCTGAAAAGAAGTCAGTGACAGCACATTCCCTGGGCAGACAGTGTCAGATTGTAGGTCATTGATATGCAGTATAACCAGTTACCCTAGCAGAAAAGGGTTCACTGAAGCTTGTGCCCAGGAGCTTCAGAGAGGGCAGTCTTCAGGTGCATATATAAAAAAAAAGTCAAATTTTTTTAAACCCCCCCCTGGAATGCCTTCTGTATTCAGGGTAAATCTGTCTGTGTGGCTGGGGTACGGTGAACACCCCAGATGTTTAGACAGGGAAACGACAAATGCTACATGATTATTAGTTACTATGAGTTATTAAACCTGGTGAAAACTTTGTGACTTTTAATACAAAACTGCATCCTCATAAATCAGATTATTGCATTGGTGGCTATGTAAACTGCATAATTTATTAAGGCTATGCAAGCAGACAAAAGTTTCAGGCTGTTCTTAGGGGCCAATTTACTAACATTCGGATTTCTATTTTTCTCACGAATCTCTAAAGATTTGTAGCTATTCTATATTTCTTTAAAACTCTGAATATTTGAGATTTATTGAGTGTAAAAACCACGAAAAACTCGAACTAAAAATATGCTAGGTGAAAGTTTTGTGATTCTAGGCAAAGTGAATTTAATCATGGTTTCAAAAGCCTATAAAACAACATAAAATGTTTTTCATACTTACTACCCCAATGCAAGCCTTAATTAGGTAAGGTTATCTTCTTTATTGTCATGAATAGGTTAATCTGCAGTGGGTTGCTACCATACTGTATGTGATGTTAGCTTATTTGCCCCCCCCCCCCCAGGGGGCCTGCTTGGGTCATGGTAAAGGTAAACTGTACAACTTAAGCCAGATAAAAACACAACACACTAAATAAAAGCTTTATTTTTAAATTCCAGATTTAACAGCAATAACATAATTATTGTGGGGAATTGCTCGTAGCAGTGAGTAGGGGTCAGGCAAAACAGTTCCACAGATGAGACACGAGGCACAAGTTGGCAACAGAAATTCTCAGGCTCCTGTCTGTGGTTTATTTTTACAGCAAACAAAATAAACAGGCACAACTTATGTGCATAAGGAGGAAACAATAAAGCAAAGTCTCACCAGCTTGAAGTTTTCAAAGAACACAAAATAAAAGTCCACTCTGCCTTCACAAGGCAGTCTTTCTCTGGGTAGTTTGACACAAAATTCAGACTTTACCTCACAGCTTCTACAAACTCACTGCACTCCCAAAGCACACCCAGGCTCCACTTAAACAGTCCCACCTATGGACTAATTAGCCAGAGTACTTTCCAACCATGCTCCAGGGTCCTAGCCTGTCTAGGAGATTCAAAGGAGCCAATACCTCAACCTGGGTGCTATATACAGTATCTACCATCATATACTGAATTCCTACAGGAGCAAGCCTCTTTGTCATACCATCCATAATACAATAAAACCACTAGCTAGCCCCAGTCTACCACCACAACAGGTTTGTCTAGTCCATTAAACTATCCCAGCCTTAATCTACTAGCAATGGAATATCACCAGTTTAACCACTATTCTCCTATCTCCGGCTATGACAATATTTTTCTTTTGTATTTATGCAAAGAATAGAAAAACAAAAAACAAGCTTAAATAAAGTTGCTTCTTATTGCATCACAATCTCTTTTTAAGAAGTAATGGGTTTCCTATTATCTACAGACATACTCTGAACATTCCTTTCATGGCCTGTTATACTAATGGAGCAAATAAAGAACCAGGTTGTCTTCTTTAAACAATGTTTTGCTTCCATCTCTTTTAAATTATTTCCAATGTAACCAGCTCTTTAGATCTGGATATATATAAAAATTCTACCAGAATAGCAGATCCTCTTTAATTTTATCAGGAATGCACAAATTCCAGGTTAGCTTCACTACCCCTTTACTTAGCAATGACAATTCCTACTGGGATCACCCTGAAAGCAAAATTTACATGACCTATTTAAGATTGATGCTATTAAAATTTATTATTAAATTTGGAAATTGTATCAACCAGGCAAACCCATAAGAAATGTAAATACTGTTGTTGGTTGAATAGTTTTCTCTGCTGATAAAGGATACCACATTTTTTTAGATATCTAAATAAATGTACATAAACATTTTGACCCAACAATTCATCTAAATAATCAACTAAAAATGTAATTCCTTATCCAAATTTGGCTACCCACTACAAAGCACCTTGATAGATTTCAAAATATGTGCATGGCAGTGTTTCAAGTCCCAGAACTGATCATTTCAGAATGTAACAATGTAAGGGGGGAGTTAATGTCTAGGGGTCCTAAGGGAGAGGTGGACAAATGGTCCTATGAGTCAAACTATCATGGATAACTTTCAGCTTGGGCATTCATATATGTTTGTGGAATAGGAGTCATTTGCAATGCCCCATGCTGTGTGCAAAAAAATGCCTCGATCAGCCATATTTTTGCACTTTATCCACTGTGTGGGGCAAAGTGCACATGGAATAAGGCTTATTATTATTATTATTGTCTTTATTGCTTGCCTAAAGACAGGGCTAGCTGCAGCTTCTGAAGTTGTGCTTGTCATTGAGAGCTGCATGAAGGCCATCACGCAAAGGGGTACAACCATTTTTTATGGTAGGAGTTGATTCTAATTTTTGACCAAGACAGTTGTTCTCCAGACCACAATAGCAGTCAAAAGCCCCTGGTGACATAGGCCAAATGTCTAATTAGAGTTCATTTGGCTCAACAAGGACAGGATTAATGTAAGGCTGTGCTTGATTAATGTTTTTCTCCACCCTTAGCAACTATGTAGCTATGTAAACTTCAATAACCCAATAAACAAATAATTGCAATGTTTAACTTTTCACTAAATTGAACTGCCCAACCAGTTACACATAATGACATTAAAGGTATTCCCTAGCTTTACTATTGTGTTTCCATGGTGATTAATTATAACCTTTTATGTAGCCAGTTCTAGGAAATTCTTTCAAAGTGCTTGTTCTTCCTCAGCAATCATAACAAGGAAACAAAGTTCAACAAGGTTCAGTGATCTGCATATAAATACATCTGCATGCACACTTTGCTACATTCAATTACTTACAGCTTGATAAAATGTCCAGTTGAGATAACTATTTTGTGTTACAGATACAAAAATATATAAAATTGACAGATAAAGGAGTAGGAACGTATTAATCAATTTGCCAGGCACCTCCTAACCACCAAAAGTGTTAATCATATTTACTAGTTTGGTTCTATAAAAATCACATTGGATCGGATCATATTGTTAGGGACTTTTATGAAACATAACAGGCAGGGTGCTTTGTTTGCAGAAGGTGAATTGCCAGCTGAGAAAACTGCCATGTATTATATTCATATTGGGGTTCCTGCACCTCAGACCAGGCGAAGTGCAATAGAGTAGATAGGAGTTCCTAAAGAAATAGTAAGCGCAACTTTGCTTGGCGCAGTAACGCTACCGCAACTTCCCCAGCGTTCAGCACCCTGGATGCAACTTCGGATTTTAGTGAATTAGCAATGTCCTGGCGAATCTACACCTGGCGAAGTATTGCGCTGTGAGCGAAGCCATCGCTGGTGAATTTTCAGAGGTTAGTGAATTTGCCCCCTGGAGTTCATATTTAGGGAGTTTAATTTTGTATGTAAGAAATTATTTACTATAAATGTAAATTAGATTATGTCATTTCAATAATTTTAGGCAATTTTCAGAAATGCCACTGCCTTTTTTGTGCACTATTTTTAAAACTGCGTGGAAATAAAAGTATAGGTATAGAATCCATTCTCTGGAAAGGGGATTTACGGGAAGGCCATTTCACATAGACGCCATTTTAATGAAATATTATAGAACCCCCATTTTACATTTTTCAGGGAACCTGAAAAAATGGTGTAAAATCTGGGAAAATGTAAAATCAGGGAAATTCAGGATGCAGTACATATTGGCGAGACCACAAACGTTGTAAAATGTTGTAAAAATGTAAACTAAAGGTATTTAAGAATGCCTGTAATTATTTATTTATTTATTTTTTGGATGATTTCCCTTTTCCCTGTAATAAATAAAACAGTGCCTTGTTCTTTGGACCAACTAAGATATCATTAAATCTTTTTGGAGGCAAAACCAGCCTAACGTGTTTAATTCCTGTTTAGATGATTTTAAACTGACTTAATTTATGGAGATCCAAATTACAGAAAGATCCCTTTTCTGGGAAAATCCCTGGTCCCAAGCATTCTGCATAATAGGTTGATTTCCAACTTCTTAACACAACTTTGGCCAAAAGTTCTGTTTTTTATACTGCAACTAGATTGCCCCAAAGCTTTTTAGAAAACTTTGAGGCATGGTCCACAAAAAAACCTATTGAGGCTTGGGAATTCTGGAGCTAAAGTAAAGCTGGCCGTAGGTATAGGATTTGCAGACCTACCCTCAATGAATATTGTGCAAATGTCATTATAATGCAGGAGCTTAAAATGTTGCAATCCAAACTTTGGACACCATTGCATCCAATTAGTCAAAATGTAAAGTTTTGTTTGTTTTGAAGCATCAGATGCAATTCTGATGTATGCAATACTGTGGGGATTATTTGCTTAACCTCCAGTTTTTCTGGTCAAGGTTTTTTTGGGCAAAAACTCAAATTTTTAGGGGGAAAAAATCAAAATTTTTTCAAGATTCATTATACCCCAAAGCTACAAAACGTTTGTAGAAGTCAAAGGCAGATGTCCGTTTTGCAATTTAAAGGTATCATGATTTGGGTTTTGTACAATAATCCCAAAAATTCAGGTGATAACTCAAAGCAAGCTAAGGGCGTCAAATCCGGAAAAAATTGTATGATTCGATTTTTTGCTAGATTATTTTCCCCGATCTGATTATTTTGACTTATTTTATTGATAAATAAGATAAAATCAAGGATGGGAGTTTAGTCGCGCTTTGTTTAATAAAAATATGAGATAAATTTGTGTTTTAGTAAATAATCCCCTATGCTTTGCTGCAATGATGCTTCAGTTGTGGCAAAATCAATAAAACACAAGCTGAATTGCATCCAAAATGTGAAAGTACTCTGTACTTGTTTTGTTAAATATGCTCCTGAATTTTAGCTGTTTGATAATAGCATAAACAAGGCCAAAGTAACATTAGGGTGGGTCAAGAACACTGGCCTACAATGGTCCTGTCAAAGAACTGATCTTAATCCAGCTGAGAAATTGAGACACTATTTCAAAATGAGGTGCCAATGTAAACTGACTAACCTGAATAACATGGAGAAAACTGGTCTTGAGCTATTAGCTTTTACTGCTTCAAAAAGTGATGCTAAAATTATTAAACTATAAGGACAAACAGAATATTTCAAGGTTTTTATTTTTCTTAATATATTTGTTAGAAAAAATAATGTCACATTAAAAACTAGAACTGAGTTTCAATACTAAAAATATCTCAGATAACACGCTGGGATGGCATTTTTTGCAAGTCGCTATATAATATACAGGTATGAAAACCCATTATCCAGAAAGTTCAGAATTACGTGAAGACCTTCACCCACAGAATTTTTTTAAATTGTTTCCTTTTTCTATAAAACAGTACAGTGTAACTAATCTGCATGAATTCATATTAATGGCAAAATAATCCTAGTGGGGTATCTCATGTTTCAATTGATCTTTAGAAGACTTATGGTACGGTGATCCAAATTACAGAAAGGTATTTCATATGGAAAGGTCCTAATCATCCAGATAATGGATCTCATACCTATATTTTAATTTTATATAACACTTTTTCATAAATCACTGATAACAATGGGAGAAGCAGTACAAAGTGTAATTTGTAGCAACTTTTGACCTGGCCATGACTATGGAGTGATATGGAAAGACAAGAGGGGTCATATACTTACCACAATACAATGCACACATTTTAATTCCTATAATTCTTACATTATTGTAAATGATACAGGGAGTTCATTACCATCAGCATCATTATCCACTAGCAAATTACATGGCACTTTATACAGCACATTAATTTATAACAACCATGAGTCTTACAATAATTTGCCGAAAATGAGGCACTTGCACTTGAACATGAATTGATGCTGGCCACTGTTGGAACCCTGGAGCTACCACTTGATTTGGAGGTGGTGGTAGCAACTAGGGTTGCCACCTTTTTAATAGCTCAAATAGCTCAGGCAGGACCAGTGTTGTCGCAGGTGGGGCATGCTGAGTGCGGGTTATAACATGATGATCAGCATTTGGTTGATTGACATGCCATTAACTTCAATGTCCTGTTCAGGTTTCCTAATTTGGAAATCTGGACAGGCAGTTTTCACATGGACAGCCCTTCCAAAAACCAGTCTGTCCAGGTGAAAACCATAGGCGGCAAACATAGTAGCAACTGACTGAGGCAAATTCAGTGGTCTTGCAACTGCAAGTTGCAATTGTAAATGACCCATAAGGTCTGTTAAAATGACTTACCACCCACTTGCAAATCTAAATTTCAAATTGGCCTTTATTTCTCATGTTTTCCACTTTGGATTGCTCATAATTATTTGTGCTGACTATACAAAGAAGTTAAGCTCTTCATTACTTACAGTGCTAATTGCTGTAAGCCTGTCACATTTTCCATTTCCAAATTACCCATTTGCTAGATTTTAACTAGTAATTCAAATTCCGAGCACATTTCAAGTTAAAAACCTATTATTAAACATTACACTCGTGGTCAAACAATCAAAAGTATCTCTGCATTTTAACTGTGGTTGCTAGGAGAAACGATTTGTGCTTCGGTGACGGTTTTTTAATATCAGGAATATGGCTTTATAGCGATACCCACAACAAATCAAAGCAGATTTTAATGAATTGAGCTGATGCACATCTATAGTAGACAAATCTGAAAAATGTGACCGGCATGCAGAACTGAAAGTAAACCATTTTTCCAATAAAGAAAATTATTTGAATAATCCCTTTTGTTTTATTAGTGTACTTTTATGATGTCACACAAAATGTACGCAAAGGCCTCTGCTATCTCAGGTTTTTCTTATTTAGAGTGGGCTGGGACACTATAACTTTTGCAACTAGTTCTGAATACTCATGCAATTGCACTGCAGTATGAATCCTTATATTTCTGTTGCTTCTACGCAATGCAAGTATTTGGCACACAGGTAAATGACTGGATCACACAGGAACTGGGAAATTTGTATTCAGCTTTGCAATTTACAGAAAATAAACAGGGAGACAACAGTATGTTCGAAATCCCTTGTTTAAACCAATAAACTGAAAAGGAGATGAAGTAATTTATTTTGCAAAATGGCACACATCTCTGGCTCTATGTGAAAACACAGAAATATTTTTTAAGTAGGACTCAAATTTTTTTTTGGTGAATGCTAGGAGCAAGGGCTATCACAGACCTGGGTTCTAAGCCAGATGGCAGGTAAAATTTAAAGATTAAAAACTATTATTCTTCATTTTTTATTTAATTTAAAGGAGAGGTGATGTCTAAATCACTGAGGGGGGTGCAGGGCTGGATTTAAAATAATATGTATGTATGTATGTCTATCTTTATTTGTAAAGTGCTGTAAGGGCCCACAGAGCTACAACATATAAAAGTACAATATATAAAAGTCAGTGGCATTTCAGGGGCTGCTGACAACTGAGTAGGGATGTAGCGAACGTCGGAAAAAAAGTTCGTGAACATATTCGCGAACTTGCGCAAAAATGCGAGCGGTTCGCGAACGGTTCGCGAACCCCATAGACTTCAATGGGAAGGCGAACTTTAACATCTAAAAAAGACATTTCTGGCCAGAAAAATGATTTTAAAGTTGTTTAAAGGGTGCAACGACCTGGACAGTGGCATGCCAGAGGGGGATCAAGGGCAAAAATGTATCTGAAAAATCTGCAGCTACATGCAGAGCACTGCAGTAGAAGGTAGATTACTAGCCAGCAAAGCTACCTAAGCTTAAATGTCCCTCAAACCCCTGCAGACTTCTGTCCCTCCAATAACAGAGCAGTATCAACACGATTACTAGCCAGCAAACTTTCAACTGTCCCTGAAATCACTAACAGGCAGCAGCTCTCTCCCTACACTATCTCTTCAGCACACACAGGCAGAGTGATAAAACGCTGCAGGGCTTCGGTTTTTATAGGGAAGGGGAGTGGTCCAGGGGAGAGCTTCCTGATTGGCTGCCATGTACCTGCTGGTCTGGGGTGAGAGGGCAAAAAAAAGCGCCAACAATGGCGAACCCAAAATGGCGAACGTCGCGCGACGTTCGCGAACTTCCGGTGAGTGCGAACACCCGATGTTCGCGCGAACAAGTTCGCCGGCGAACAGTTCGCGCCATCTCTACAACTGAGGAAGCAGCCCCGATGCTTCCCCCCTTCCCACTCCACGCTTTAACATTTTAGTGTTGGTGCGGGTCCAGGAGAAGCCGCATCAATAGTGTAGTGAAAGCAATAATGCTCTTGCTGCACTAGCAGAGTGAATTTCCTCGTTAAAAAATGTAAATTCGGCTCTTAAAGTTTGCCACCCCTGGTAACTGGCCACTCCATGCCACCTCATGGCAGGAGCGGCTATGAAAGTACACACAGGGAGGCCAAGTAACTAGAATATATAGAATAGTAACTAGTAAATAGAATAAATATACACAAAGTACACAGAGCTTATATAAGGACACAGAGTTTTAGTGCCATGTGGTAAGAGAGACTTTAGGAAGGAGCTTCCTGCCCTGTTAAGCTTACAATCTATATATGCAGATTTAAAATCCTCCCCACCTGCACTACCTCCTGTACCATATCTAGCAATAGCGATTGGCAGTAGAGGGGAAGATGGCACAGTCAAATAGCCATTGAGATCTTCTGTCTGCTCAGTCCCCAGTGCAGATGCGGCATGGCTGGTGTGCCGATCAGTTCTACTGCCCTAGGCCCAGGTCTTTGTGGCCTTTCCACAAATCCAGAGCCTGAGGGAGTGCCAAGTGTTAGGGCACTTCAGTGATTGTAATCATTTACCTGATACCCCGGACCAGTGCCTCTGTTAGCAGAAAACTACCCTGACCCGGGGTTCTTCTCCGCAAACATCCCAGAGCGATTCACTTACTGCTTCCTCTCTCTTTTTGTGAGAGTGTGCATGAGAATTTTATCCAAAAAAAAATGTATCTAGTATAGGTCAATCTAAAAAAAAATTATTACTCAGCAAGTCCGGTTGTTTTTAGATTGACCTATACTAGATATACCATGACCTGGATGAATGAAAATCTTCATAGTCAAAAAAAATGTCTTTTGCACTCGATTGCACATGTATTGGCCCAGGGTCATTGAAGAAAATAAAAGTGGAAGAAGAAGATTGTTCTATGGTGCTCACTGAAAAGTACCCAGGTTCCATGCAGTTTTTCTGCAACTTATTCAGACACATTCATGTCTCTAAGCACAAAGTTAATTAAAAGTGTGCACAAAGGGAAAATTGTGTGCATTAGAGTCAAAATAAAATAAAAGAGAAAACTGCTGGGAATCACCGCTCTAGAGGGATGGATATACACCACATGCTACCCCCTTTTGTCACCCCCCCCCCAAAAAAAGGTGGTAACCCTATCTTAGGCACCATGTATGTCTGTGTAAAAAATTAGTGTATCTTTATTTTTGGCTGCTTAGTGTGAATGAATCTTTTTTACACATGCTCCAAATGAATTGAATGTGCTCATGTCAAAAAGGTAGTCTGTTTTCCCTTTGATTTATTTGTGTCAAGACCTGAGTTCTTCTTATGGGTTATTTTCTTCCTTTGTTGTTTTTTATTGAGTGATTTTACCCATGGAGTACTGTCGCCTCTACTGTTTATACAGTTGTTGAGTGAGGTGACTATGGCCAAAATATACACGTAGGTATGCATTCTTCGATTAATTATGCAGTTTCCTAAGAGACAACACAGCTCACAAGGTAGCAAACATCACATGAACTTGTCATTATTTTTTCTGTAATATAACAGAAGGCTGCTCCTAAAATTGCAATTGAAATGCTATGTTGAAACATGGCAGGGCATTAATGGGGTTATGTAATAAAATGCACCAAGTTTGCCCAGGGGCAATAACCCACAGCCATAGTGCCTTTTATGTCTATGCATATGGGGGTATGTCTTTTAAATACTGAAGGCACACTCCACTATTTCAACTAACAACAACAACTCATGCATTATAACTATGAATGCATTAATAAGGCACAGCAACAAAATAAATATATATGTATGCATCAACAAGACGGAACACTCACATAACAGGTCCAACATCTTGCCTGAGTGCAGGGAAAAAGTTTTATGTAATAGCAGGACTGAGTACTACACTCATCAGGATCATGTGCAAAAGATATATTAGAGAAATCGGTTGTTTCGATGACTCCATGGTGATCTTCCTCAGGGGGAAAAAAACTACAAACTGACTAATGCAAGTAAATAAGTCTCCTTCCCCCACATGGAAATGGTGCCAAAATTGAGCTCAGTAACCATAGCAACCACTGTGCATACTCATGAAACAGTGAAATATCATAAGATTAAGACTAAAGCACTATAGCTGCTAAGATAAGCGTGCAAAAAAGGTAGATAAAAAGATTCACAGAAATTACACAATGGGAAAACAAAAAACAACTGCATCAGCTGCTGAAAACAACCAACTCGCTTGGTTTTGGCAGATGTTTTCAAAGGAAGCACAAGAAGGGTGTCTTAAATATCCACATAGTGCATTATATGTAAAAAGCTACACATTGCACTCCAACTGTATTAGAACAGCTACTGCCCCTGTTCACAGAGCACAGGTATTGTAGCATAAAGAAAAAGTGAGCTGTTAAAATATGGTGATACTGTGCCCCATGGCAAAGCAGTCCAATGGCTTATTGGGGCCAAATCCTTGGCAAAACATACGAAATTTGGGCAATAAACCAACAGATTAAATAACCAAATGATGCAGTCTCAAACAGCTGCTGTACTACCAATAGGAACAAAACAGTCCTTAGGGGTTGAGCTAAAACTACCTGCTCTTGTTTGTAAAATTGATGTATAAAAAAACCCCAATAAGGCAAGTCCAGGTGATGTCCTTTGTCAAAGCAGGCTATCAGGGGCCAACCCAAAACATTTTAAAATGTAGCTGGTGAGCAAAGCAGAGTTAACAATAATAGATGTAAATCAACAATAGGCACATGGTGCCACATTCAAACCCATGGCAGTTACAGCAATCTGGAGGTAGAATTTATCCTCAAAGATGAAGTAATTATGAGACAAGGCCGAATCAAGTAAACTACATCAGAGCTTGATGGGAGGGCCCTGAACCCATCTGACAAAAGCAACACCAGAGTTATGTGGTATGATGGTATAAAGACTATCTACATCCATAGAAACCAGTGGGGCATTGGGTGGGGGATTCTTAAGCAGGTGAATAAGATTTGTGCTCTCTTGTAAAAGTGAATCCATGTTTTGTAAAAATAAGGAAATGGTCCAGAAAAATAGGTCAATAGGGCAAGTGAGAAATTTATCGATTTTAGGAATAGTATAAACAATGGCAATGCAGTAAAAATCAGTAAGAAATTTAAAGTAAGAGTTATGGTTACTGAGCTCACTTTTTGGCACTCTTTCCTTGTAGGAGGTGGGTACATATTAAATTGCTCTAGCCAGTTTACAGTTTGTTTTCCCTGTGGAAGATCACCACAGAATGATCGAAAGTGTGGTATTCTGTCCTGCTAATATATATATATATATATATATATATATATATATATATATATATATATATATATATATATATATTTAACATTTATCACCAGTGCTTTGGTCTCCAAATTGTGAGGCTCTCCCCCAGGGGTGCCCAAGGCAGTGGATGGGGTGGGGTTACGGTGAGACTAGAGGGGAATGCTTATGTATTAAGTGAATACTGCGAAAAGTAAAACAATGGCTTTGTTTCTGTTACCTAGTTATATAGTGCTGAATGAGTGGGGAGAGGTGACTATCACAGAGTGCATTGGGAAAGTTGTTCAGCTTGAAATCAAAAAGCCTGAAAACTGACCTTATATTTGTGGGAAGTTACAGCATCTTATTTATCTAGGTCAAATAATTCCAAATTAGAGCAATCTAATAGTCTGTGTTTAATTCACCACACATATATGCCTGACATGGCTGGATGAACAAAACACATTGTACTGACCCTGCGAAAGACAACAGAATACCATTTGGACGTCTCTACTTGAATGCAATACCCATATCATATAGCACACGCCCCATTGTTCCCAGGGTTTACTTTGCTCACCAGATGACTCAAAGGTTGCTCCCATGTGAATCTTCCAGTTGTTATGGAAACACAAGCATTCCAAGTTTCCCAGCAACTGGGGTAGGAGAAGGAAGGAGGGGAAGTAGTTTGAGACAGAGGCGAGAGGAAGACGAATCAAAAGAGAAGAGAGTCTGGTAAGTGAGGTGTGCACAGGCTCCTGGTCACTAGTGGCATATAGTAACTCTGGAAACATTATAAAAGAGGACTAGCAGTGTAAGAATAAATTAAAGAGGGACTGGTGGGGGTAGTTTTAGCTGGGCTTATGCAGCACAGTTTCAGGGAGAGTTTTATCAGTGTATAATTTTTTTTATGCCACTAAAAATAAATAGTATATATAGTATATTTACATTTTTGGGGGGTTATTTCAGAGAGGTGAAGCCTTCATTATTCCCATGATTACGGTATGAATCTCTCAGTGCCTTCAAGGGCTTTTAGCACCTTTTAGCAAATGCTGTACCTGTGCCTGGATGCTTCTACACATTCTGTAATATATAGGATTCACAAGGTGCAGACATGGATGTGGAATTTATGATCCATAAACCTATTACCTAAAAAGCTCTTAAATATGGGAAAACTATTCCATAAAGTCCTACCTAAGCAAGCAATTCCTATTTTTTGCAGTGGAGGAGGGTGATCTTTCTGTTTAGAAGGCTTGAAAAACGTATTTTAACCATGGCGGCAAAATTTCTGATAGATGAGGAAATTAGTTGTCCCACAATTATACTTCTCTAGCACAGGTGACTAATCTCCTTCAAATGCTTTCCCACCAGCAATAATGTCGTTTTCTCACTTTGGCTTTCCGAAGTTGACCAAAGTTGCCTCACAAGGAAACTTTAGGCGACTGGAAAAATTATGTGCTGCATATGCTTTAGCACCAGGAATTTACATTATTGCCAGTGGAAAAGCATATTGGCAGTGGGAAAACACTCAGAGGAGATTATTCGCTTGTGCTAGATGAGATTAATTACAGGGGAAATAATCTCCTCATCTATTAGTGGCCTCAGCTCTCATGTATATATGTCATATGTACAAAGTAAAAAATAGTGCAGAAAAGCCTAAGTGAGTGCAGACAAGGAATCCTATGCCTTAGTGCAAACCATAACTGTTTTGTATTAATATAATAAAAAAACATTTTATTAACATAGTTACATAGTTAAATTGGGTTGAAAAAAGACAAAATCCATCAAGTTCAACCCGTCCAAATGCAAACCCAGCATCCATACACACACCCCTCCCTACTTTTAATTAAATTCTATATACCCATACCTATACTAACTACAGAGCTTAGTATCACAATAGCCTTTGATATTATGTCTGTCCAAAATATCATCCAAGCCATTCTTAAAGGCATTAACTGAATCAGCCATCACAACATCACCTGACAGTACATGCCACAACCTCACTGTCCTGACTGTGAAGAACCACCTACGTTGCTTCAAATGAAAGTTCTTTTCTTCTAGTCTAAAGGGGTGGCCTCTGGTACGGTGATCCACTTTATGGGTAAAAAGGTCCCCTGCTATTTGTCTATAGTATCCTCTAATGTACTTGTAAAGTGTAATCATGTCCCCTCGCAAGCGTCTTTTTTCCAGAGAAAACAACCCCAACCAGTCTACCCTCATAATCTAAGTCTTTCACACCTCTAACCAATTTAGTTGTCTCTGCACTCTCTCCAGCTCATTTATATCCCGCTTAAGGACTGGAGTCCAAAACTGCACTGCATACTCCAGATGAGGCCTTTAAAGGGACCAATAAAGAGGCATAATTATGTTTTCATCCCTTGAGTTAATGCCCTTTTCTATGCAAGACAGAACTTTATTTGCTTTAGTAGCCACAGAATGACACTGCCCAGAATTAGACAACTTGTTATCTACAAAAAGCCCAAGATCCTTCTCATTTAAAGAAACTCCCAACACACTGCCATGTAGTGTATAACTTGCATTTATATTATTTTTGCCAAAGTGCATAACCTTGCATTTATCAACATTGAACCTCATTTTCCAGTTTGTTGCCCAGTTTTTCAACTTAGACGAACATCTAACACCAAAATAATGTTTTTTGGAGGCACAGCATATGATGGAGCGATATTTGTCATAAAATACAACACTTCTAAATGGAGAAAACAGTTGTATTTTCTGACTATGAAGATTTTCATTCATCCTGGTCATGGTATATCTGATATAAGTAATTCCAAAACAACTGGACTTGCTGAGTAATCATTCAAGTTGTATTTTCTTATATATATATATGCCTCCATCATGTTTAGAATTGCCATCTGGTCAATAAAAATGATGCTGAATGTAAATACATAAAAACAAAGAAAGGTGGCAACCCTAATCATATACTGCACATCCCCTACCAAGAGTCCTTTTTCTAGTGAGGGCCAAGAGTCCTTTTTCTAGTGAGGGCAGCCATGCTAGGGATCACACAGGGGGAACACTATATGCATGATGTGAAAAGTGGAAGATGCATATGCATCTATAAGTAAGTACTATTTAATTATATACATGTGTGTGCCCTAGTGTTGCTGCTTGCACCCAGAGTGGGCTCTCAGTATAGGAGGCAAAGCATACACAGGAGATATTCTTCCAAACATAATATTATCACCTATCCTTGAGTACAGGCTCTGTTAGCCTGCACCTCTGGTGGGAGAAACTATATTTTGCTGGTGGTAGGTGCCCTTAAAGGAGAATTCAACCCTTTAGCAAAAAACACCTACCCCCACCCCATGTAGACCCCCCTCCCCCCAGCCTAACCCCCCCCCAGGGAAATGCCCCTATCTTTTTACTTACCCTCGTCACAGACTAAGGCATCGGAGTTCCACGCAGCCATCTTCCGGGTATTCGGTAAGCAGAGACGGAGACCAGCGAAGCATCGCATGCACAGTTGGAGCAATTTACCTGTGTGGGGTAGTGTTTTTTTTCTAAAGGGTTGAATTCTCCTTCAACTAGAAAAAATTAATGAAGTTACAAAGTAGTGGACCATTGTATCTCATAGGTAAAGGTCTCATGTAGAAATGTGCTACAAAACTATATACTGTGCATTAAAATTTGATTTATTAATTAGGATTTTGATGTTTTAATTTTAAAAATTGCACTCCAGCTTTCAGCACATAGCTATTCCTATGTATTATAATTAGGAGAGAAATCCCTAGTGGCTTTCCACACACAAGAGAACATTTCTATATGGTTGCTTCTGAATGACAACTGAGAATATTTATTAAAGTGTAAAAATAGAGCTTGCCACAGTTGCAAGCCAGATGTCAATATTACCACTCTGTTCACATCTATATGATTTTTAGAGGCATATTTAGTGGTACAAAAAAGCCCTCTTGTGGACTGTGTTGAACTCTATTTTTACTTTGTAATAAATATTCCCATTGTCACAAGATGGTATGGGATACTTCACTGTAAACGATTGGTTGCCCTGGTTTTTTCATCACATGTAATCAGACTTTAATTCATGTGACATGTCCTGTACAGTCCTTATTCTACAGCAAGTGTGTCTCTATAAATTTGCTGCCTTTGGCTTTTGTGGAATAGGTCAGAAAACCATAGGTCCCCATGCTGTTTAATGTAGGTCACTATGATGTCCATTAATACAGCGAAATGTCATCCTACAATAAAATTAGTAACTAAAACTATAGTGCAGTGCTGTTTTCATGATGGATGGGCAATGCAAAGGAATAGATCCATCTTGCCCCTTTCCCATCCCTTAACTTTGCTGGAGGGTGCAGGACGCACACAGTCCTTACTGAATAGATCAGCAGCAATGCATCTCTTTCTTTCTTTCATTATAAGCTGTTTTGTTCCCTATTGGTATTAACTTTTCAAGATTTATTTCTGTATTTTTGGACTGTATACATAGGCTCCATAGATATACAGGTATGGGACCTGTTATCCAGAATGCTCGGGATCTGGGGTATTCCGGATAATGGATCTTTCTGTAATTTGGACCTTCATATCTCAAGTCTACTAGAAAATCATGTAAACATTAAATACACCCAATAGGCTGGTTTTGCTTCCAATAAGGATTAATTATATCTTGGTTTGGATCAAGTACAAGGTACTGATTTATTATTAGAGAAAAAGGAAATCATTTAAAAAAAAATTGAATTACTTGATTGTAATGGAGTTTATGGAAGGCGGCCTTTCCGTAATTCTGAGCTTTCTGGTTAATGGGTTTCTGGATAACAGATCCCATACCTGTATATTTGTAACTCTTTCCTGAATCCTACATTTTGCAAAGTTATAGCACTGGAGCTACTGCTCCTCTTGAGGCTGCTAATCTAGGTTTGGGCTTTTGGACTCAATAAATACACCTATGCTTCACATTGTCTTATTTTCAGTTTCCTTATTGATCCATTTGTTTCTTCCCAGTAGGGTTATGTTGGCTCTTTTTCTCATACAATGGCTTTGACTTCATATTCAGCTTCTCATGAAAATCGTCTGGATATGCTTGCTTGCCCCAAAGTGAATTTCAAAAAACATCAAAACAGGTCAGTAAGAGACAAGTTGTACCTGAGCAACATGATGTGCATAAGTGGAGTGATTTTGTTACAAGTGGGGTTTTTTTGAAGAGGAAGGTGAAGTTTTTATTCTCAGCAAGTCAATACTGAGTGTATATTTGCAGAACAGCCTTTAATCATATGTGGCTATATATACTGTGTGTATATATACACTGTATGCTTAACGTTCCTTTGTCTTTAAGCCCTACCCTTTTCCTTATCCTTAGTTACTAGGCAAAAGGCTATGGGGCAAATTTACTTACCTTCGAACTTGCGCCAGCGTTGGCTTTGCCACACTTCTCCAGGGCGCTGCAAATTCACTAAAATCCGAAGTTGCGATCAGGGAGGCACTACCGTTACTTTGTCAAGCAAAGCAGAGTTATGCTAGCGATGCCTAATTTGCATACGGCGCCAAGTTAAAGCACAATGGACGTTTATGTAGCAGCATATACATTACACTACACAAGCCTGGGAAACCTTCATGATATATAATAGAGTTGTTATTTTGCCTATAAATGTGCCCACTGCATAGTTTAGGTGCCATATGTTAGGATATGTAGGGGGGAAGGAGAATAAATTTACAACCTTTTTCAGCCTATCACCCTTAAAAAAGTAAACCACAACAGCTTTTTTTGGGACTTTTTTTGAAGCATGCACTTCGCCTGGTCTGAGGTGGCGAAGGCAAGTCTGGTGCAAGAGGTAACGTTCAGTAAAATGCACAAGTTAGTGAATTAGTGTAGTTACGTCCCTTTGCCATAGCGCAACTTTGCCTGGCATAAGGGTGTGAAGTAGCGCTAGTGTAGGTCCACTTCGCTAGTGAATTTACACCAGCAAAGTTATGAAATGACACCACGCTGGCGTCCATGAGTTTTCACATGATAAACCTTTTTGTCACTGAATTGAATCTGGCCCTTTATGTCAGTATTCATGATACTTTGTCAGTATTCCAAGGACATCATTGAATTCTGTCAATGTTGTCATCCATGTTCTGCATCCCAGCAAAACATAGGTCTTCATGAATGGAGATGGGTTTTTGCCACACAAGGTAGTTTGTACCTGTTAATGTGATGACGTTTCCAGTGAGTGATCTCAGCCTTACAGATTTGCTTGATCTTCAGTTATCTCACTGCCCATGTGTTTCTCATTCCACATTTTGTGGAGTTGCTTTTGTTTACAATTCTTATCTCTTGCAGTTTAGCTAAATTAGCTGAATTTAGGCTGATTGCACACAGGTGGTTTTCACCTCTACTAGACTCTTCATAAACAAGAAAACACTACCACTTGTAGAAAAAGGTCAATTTTATGATATATATCATATAATTGATCTATTTTATGAATATTTTATGTGTGGCAGAATGCTTTTAAAATGGTACAATTTAATCTGATTTCCCATGGCCTCCCATGGAAAATCAACATTTTGAATTGTTCAAATGATTGTAGTAATAATAATTTTTCACTAATTAAAAGGAAAATAAGCATTCCTTAGAAATGAAACCTGACATGACTTTCAATGGCATTTATAAATGGAGAGTGCAAGCTAGCATGTGTAATCTCCATGGAGACTGATAGCAACAGATGCTTATGGATTACATATGAGTGGAGAATAGATGATCATAAGGGATCCTTGTTTTATTTGCACAATAAGAAATTATGACACCAAGAGGTACATATGCTCCATAGTTATGGGTGTTTTATTAAAATGCAATTGTGCATAGTACACACACTGTGTAGTGTGTGTCTTCTGTGAGTTCACCCCACAACACTTCGAGATCTCACAGAGGGTCCATACCTGCCCATAAGGAGATCAATACTAAATGCAATGAAAAATTGATTGTGCTCAATTTTTTTGTATACAGTGCCTAAAGTATTGATCAGGGTCGGACTGGGGGGTCAGGGCCCATCGGGACTGACACATCAGGGCCCTGCCACCGCCCCACCCAGTAGCAGACCCCCTGCCACTCCGCACCATGTGGCAGGGCCCCCGCTACCCCAGTCGCCGGGCTCCCTCTGTCCCCCTCTCCCCCCTGCTGGTGCATACCTGCTTCACTCGTATCGCACCTTCCACATGCGATCAGGCGGGGGGAGAGGAGGTCAGGAGTACCGCCTATTTCTAACGGATCTGGGTCGGCAGGGCCCACCAGTTTTTTTCCCATTGTCCCGCCGGCCCAGTTCGATGCTGGTGTTGAACTACACTCCTGTGGTTATAGGCTCATTATGATACCTGAGACACATGCATTGCCCTGCCGTCAACACATGGCAAGGGAAAAAAAGTGTCTACTGTGGATACATACTGTACTTGTTCATATTAGGTAGGAGCATTCATACAGATAAACCATGAATCCTTTGATAGTTCTCTATAACTACCTTTCCTTTTGACATTTGTTACTCACCTTCTGCTTTTGTCATTTAAAATCATGCATTTTGTTGTTTTATTCCTCCTCACATAATTCAGTTCTAAACATATTAGGCGTTCCGGTTGGTTACATGAATACCAGAAGATTGACAGCTACTGTTATTATTTAAAGCTTGCAATGCATTTTTCCTTATTACGTGCCATTTAATTATAGTTTATTAATCACAGATCCCCTGCAGTGTACAATAAGGCTGAAATTATAGGTGACCCTGGATAACAAGCTTTAAATGTCAGAATACTGACAGAGAACCCTTAATTACAATGTGCCTCTTTCGTTTCTATAACATGCCACATACCTTGCTCACTGTACTAGTTTCTTGTCAGCTACAGCAGCATTGTAGCAATAATGTAACATGTTCCATTTGTTATAACAATGGCCCTGCTTGTTCATTAGGGCTTAAGCATGTGTTTTGAAGTGACATTGTGTCATTTTCAATATTTCACATCCACTTAAATATAAAGTAAATGTACTCTGAACTTTTGAACTATGTATTAATATAATTTGAGGAACCTGTTAATTTGTAATTATCGAATATGCTATGAAAAGTCATGTAGTGCAGTAAACCCTACCTTCATAGCAAATGAAGAGATTAGTTATTTATAAATAAAATAGGATGGCTGATGGCGAGATTTGTCACCTGTGATAAATGTGGGCTACTGCTGGTGAAAAATACCCCAAAAATAATAATAAATAATATTTTTTTAATAATAAAAAAGATAATTGAAATTGCTTCTGGCACAACCTACACGTCGCTTTGTTTTTTCCGAAGTCATCCAAAGTTGCCTCTTGAGGAAACTGTGGGCGACTTCACGATGCATAGGTTTTACCTCTGGCAGTTTCAATTATTGCTGGTGGAGAAGCATTTTTGTGAGATTTGTCACCATCAGTAGTGCAAATTTATCACAGGTGACAAATCTCCTCGTTGGCCATGGCCTTAAATTTTATTGGCACTTTTAGGACAATGGAGATTTAGCACTTGTAGCATGATAATTCTCCTCACTAATTTGTGAATCACTATGTTAAAAAGTAGGGATGCACTGAATCCAGGATTCAGTTCGGGATTCGGCCTTTTTCAGCAGGTTTCGGCCGAATCCTTGTGCCTGGCTGAACTGAATCCGAATACTAATTTGCATATGTAAATTAGGGGCAGGTAGGGAAATCACGTGACTTTTTGTCACAAAATAAAAAATTTTTCCACTTTTTCCTTTTCTGCCCATAATTTGCATATGCAAATTAGGATTCGGTTTGGTATTCGGCCGAATCTTTCACCAAGGATTCGGGGATTCGGTCGAATCCCAAAAAGTGGATTTGGTGCATCCCTATTTAAAAGGTAAATGCCCAAGAACAAGAGAATGTGAGCAAAATGTCAAAGAGTGGAAGATCTAAGATTTACACTGGATGTTTTGTCATCCTCTGTAAATCTGTGCTACAGTGGGTGACATAGCGTCCGGCATTTCCTGCCCACCAGCATGTAAATCGATGTAAATCAGTGGAAAACATATACAAGCAACGTGTATATTTTCTCACCAGCTATTTGCACTAGTTCCTATATGTAAAAACACACAGGTAGCCATTTACTTTTTGGATTTGAATTAGGTTTACGGGTCATAGGGAGTGAGATTTAACTAAGAATGAATTCTTTAGGTGCATTTTAATCCGCAGCATCCCCTGAATGCTAAGGGTACTAGTGCATGGGGTAATTCTGAGTGTTTTGTCAACCAGGTCTTTTCTAGCCCCATTCAAAACCCTTGGAAATAAATAGCTGCTACTTAAACTGGCCACATTTGATATAATGAAACCTTTCTGTAGCTAGTCTAAATTGCATCAATACATTTCTTCATGTATCATTGCCATATGGAATGTCATTGGATAGTGGGAGCTGTAATTCTGCTGGAAAGCATCAGGTTGTCTGTCCATGTTAAATTATACATAGAACAGAATTGTCACACAGTCGAAAAATGTTGGAACACACATATATGCAGCGTCCCTGGTGGTCTAGTGGTTAGGATTCGGCGCTCTCACCGCCGCGGCCCGGGTTCGATTCCCGGTCAGGGAACATGCTTTTATATTTTCAACTAATTCTGCCTGCTACGGATATGTACTTAAAAGTTAGGTGCCACTATAATAATACTTGAAAAAGTTATTGCTTTGTATAGTTATCCAACCTTTAGGCTCAGATGAGTGGAAAGAAAGATCTTATTGCTGTTATGAATACGCCTTTATCTGTAAATATTAGACTACTAAAGGAGCTTGGACAACAGCAAAAAAGTCTTATTTAACATCATTTACAATTGTATACATGTAAATACAAACAATAAAATCAATCAAGGAAAAATCTGTAAAGTTAAAGAAGTGCGTTGGCCGGGAATCGAACCCGGGTCAACTGCTTGGAAGGCAGCTATGCTCACCACTATACCACCAACGCATGTGTACAGAAAAAAGACCAGGATTTAAAGCTTCCAGCTGCTCTGTAGAACGCATGAATACATCGGTAACCATATCCTGAGCATTCTAGCTACATTACAAAGACATTACACAAAAAGGCAAAATCAGATCTTATTTCAAAGGGTGTTTTCAGTTGGAAACCAAACTGCTTGAGCTAAGCCTGCATGAAATTCCTGTAGGCAAGAACTGATCTATATAGATCTATATAACACGTATGTGTTACCACTTTTCCAAATCATTCTAGCTGAAAGCTTAATAGCTAATGTTAAATTGGAATTTAATTTATTTTCCTTAATCTTTGAATTCTGGGAAGTGCTTCTAGTTCTCCCCTCTCACCATTTCTCCGTCTCTCTTGTGCCTTTCACCTTTTGTCCCCGCCCCTCTATTTTCCTCACAGTCTAAATTGGTCTCTTGTGATAGGCTTCTCCCTTCCTATTTTGCTCCCTAAAGCGTCTATTTTTCTGTAGTCTTTCCCTCTTAATTTTTAATTTGTTTTCTCAGTTCACATTTGTTTTCAGTATCTCTGTGTCTCCTCCCCCAGGTCAGACTGAGCACAGAGCAATGCAGTAGATAAAGACAGATAGCAGAGCATAGCAATCATGCAGTGAGTTAAAAAGAACAAACCATACAGCAACAACCAGTCAGAATCAGATTTATCCCATGAAATTAATCTTATTACAAGGTGTATATATATGAATAATGAAAAGAACCACACTACACAGGACTTGTGATTGAAAAAATATATATTCTGTTTATTCCTTCAATGTTTCAGCATCTTACTCAAGCCATCTTCAGGAAGTAAGAAGCCGAAACGTTGAAGGAATAAATGGAATATATTTTTTTTCAATCACAAGTACTGTGTAGTGCGGTTCTTTTCATGGTATATTTTTTTTAACCACCACCTAGGCATTAACTGACAATGTATATGCACAGTATAATAAAGTTGAAGTGTCTCTGCGTCCAGTCCCTGTGTCCGTGGGATTGCGCTACTGCGCATGTGCCCCACGGACCGTCGTTACATACAATCTTATCTGTTGCTATTACTCAGCCGCTTCCCCGGCATCCCCACACTCAGTGGGCGGAGCTTCAGCGTAACTCCTCCCGCGTACTGCGGCCTCCTCGCCTGCTGACGTGTGCGCGCAGCACTGGCCCCTGAGCGAGTGAGTGGAGGGGAGCGCGCCGTGTCTCCCGGGTGGACGTTCGAGTTATAACCCAGAGAGGGGCGAGAGGGCTCGGCCGGACCAACCTCGCGTTCCCTCGGGCTGGAATGTGATGAGTGTAGGGGGAGCAGCGATAGGGGCAGCTACAGTATGAGCAGGAGAAACAAGAAGAGGAGACTGGTGCCAGTGCTGCCGCAATAGGTCTGTGTTTGTGCTGCGCCAGACAACAAATTCCCCGGTGTGTCTGGCGCTGCTCCTGGCTGTGCTGCTTCTCCTGCCGCCCGTGTCCGTCTGTACCTTGTGTGAGGCCGGCGGCCCCCGCAGGAGGCGGGACACTCCTTCACTGCTCACAGGTAAGTACCGGCATCTGCCTGAGCGAGCGTCATGTGATCAATGGACCTGGCAGCCTCAGTCCCACACTCACTCACAAAGTGTTTGGGGTCCCACAGGCAGCACTCGCGCTTATCCTATCCTATCCTATATAATCCTATCCTATAACCTATATAATAAAGTTGAAGTGTCTCTGCGCCCAGTCCCTGTGTCCGTGGGATTGCGCTACTGCGCATGTGCCCCACGGACCGTCGTTACATATGTTCTAGCGCCCGTTAATTTAACGGGCTTAATGTCTAGTATATATATAAATCCACTTATGAACTTATGATTACAAGATGAAAAATCCACAGTACATTAAAGCAATGAATAGAGCAGAAAGTCATATCTGGATAAAAATAAGCAGCTCATTACTAGTCTTACTAGTCAAATCTTTACTTCTTCCCAGATAATTATGAGCTCCTAGAAGTAGAAGTCTCTCACTTCCCGTCCCTGGGCTGAATGATCATATATGGAGAGCTCAATGCCAGAACAAACAGACAGAAAGACTACCTGACATCTGAGAAAAATACTTACATACTTGGATCTGCAAATTGCTTCCAGGAATCATTACAGACCCAAGGAAACAGTTATGACAGCACAGTAAACAGGGAGAAAACAGTTACCTATATGGTGGCACCAAAAATGACTCACTAGGGAGATTTGCATTTAACTCCTTTATAGGTAGCAATGTGGTAGGTAGACTATGCCATTACAGACATGGACTCAGCAATCATCAACACCTTTACACCAGAAACCCACCTGTCAGACCATAATCAAATACTGCTATATGTTAAATCTAGCAACAAACAACCTGTACAACCCCATCAGCATGGCCTCTACAACCTCTCATTCTTTAAATGGTCCCAACACTCTACTGTAAAGTACTAGGAGGCCACCACCAGATCTGATGTGAACCAACTGCTGAAAGTTTCTAAAACAACACATAGGAGAGAACCTCCACAAAGGTTGAAACAAGCATCAAAGGACCTCAACAAAATACACACCATGGAACAACTATCTGACCTGCTGCAAGATCTACTAAAAGAAACAAGCCTATAAAAAGCCCAATAAATAGGTTGGCAGTGAGTGCAAGGTAATAAAAACAGTCAAAAGCACAATAAGACAAATAACCTACAGCTAAAGGCACCCTATCACATACAGAAACAACACAAACATTCTTAGAAATTAAAAACACTATATTTCCTACAATCTCCAACAACTGGAGGATCTCCTACAAGATAACTCATTCTGGGAGATATAGAACCACATGGGGCCCAAGCACATCATAGGCAAATCATATAGAGACAAAGCAATCAACGATCTCTTCCCCATGTGTCCGATCAATTCTAAGATAACGTGCTCTTCTTTGGTTCTCCCAAACTTCATTTGACACCTCTTGTAGGTGCCCCATTGGGGAGTTATTAGCATATTAATAGGGATTAGCATTTTATAGTCAGGGCACAAGTTTGTGTCTAACCCTATAGCTGTAAAAGCCTCATTAACAAAACAAGTAAAACATTGATTAAACAAAATAAATTATTTTATACAATTTGATATGTAAAATGTTTTTAACTCACACTTGCATTATTTTACTATTTTTCGCTTAATGAATGAGGCATTATTAGCAATTTGAGTGAATATGTTATCTAAAGGAAAAGTAAAGCATCCCAGACCATCACCTATTTGGCCAGTCAGTTCCAGCGCCCATTCAGCTGTTCCTTCAGACCGTGTGCAGGACCTTGCACAACCAAAGAAAACTAGTCAGGAATGGAAGGAAAATAGACTTTACAGCATAGTCAGTAAAGTGTACCAACATAACACACAGAGTTGCCGTTTTCATGTTTTTCGTTTTACATATCAAATCTTCATGTCTTGGCTACTAGGTTTCTGAAGGAGATAAAAAAGCTTCAGCTAGCCCACACACTATACAGTTATCAAAGCCAAAGCACAGGGCTACCTGCTCCCTTCCAGGGACACCAAACAGCCACCAAGGCAGTGTGAAATGAATCTGCCAGATCCATAAAGTCAGCTCCCACAGCAAGGACTGAAGACTTAGCAGGTAAGAACACTTGCACAACAGAATGAATGCCTATTTTTTACACTCTGCTTGGCAAGTATGGAGCTGGAAGTGGCATTCAGCAAGATACTTGAATAGCATGCCAGTTTATTACATTGCACAATGATTGACCTATAGATGGTAATAGTAATAATTGTTATTATTTATTAACATATTCTGCAGTTCTGTACAATAAATGGGTGTGTACCTTGAACATAAAGGGGCCCTACTTGCAAAAGCTTACTATCTGAAAGTTATTGATTTGGTCTGCCTTTTAAATTTTAGGCACTTTAGAAC
This sequence comes from Xenopus petersii, assembly GCA_038501925.1. Taxonomy (NCBI): domain Eukaryota; kingdom Metazoa; phylum Chordata; class Amphibia; order Anura; family Pipidae; genus Xenopus; species Xenopus petersii. Next base: position 118,368,854 of record CM076672.1, on the reverse strand, counting down.
AGTGCTGTTCAATTTTTCATTGTGTGGTCTGAATTCTGCCAGGGGAGCCGGGTCTGCTTCCTCTAAACAGGGGCATGCAATTAGGAGTCATGATTGACCCACAATTTTTTGTGCGCTATGTGCACCACATGAGAAATCATGGGTGGCTGGCAATTTTGAGGGTGTTACAAGGAGCGCATGTTGTGTGTGGACAAACAAGGGGCCTGAGAAAAAAAATTACAGCGTGGCCCATACCCACTAAAGTATGCCACTGGAATGTGTAGTGTGTCGCCAAAGGTGTAGCCTGTAATATCTGAACATTATTATTCTATATACTTATTGGTGTCATGCCATGGTTCCTTTATTCTTCTCTCACTCTTGCTTCTGTCAAGTGGGTGATATTTTGGGTACCAATAGTATTGGATTTATTTCTGGCACCACCCTACATACTCCCCTGCCTGCCCCCCTCTCCAAGTGACAGAACAGTTTACAGGACATAGATATATACTTGCTTCCTAGATTGGAACTAATTTTACACAAAATCCTGTGCATCATAGGGCTGCTGTGGAGTCCCACCACAATCCTCGTCAGCAATCTGTTTAAATTGTATTGCTATGCAAGCACTCTGAGCCACTAAAATTAGACCCATTCACATGAGCACTGAAAACATAATATGCAAATGCACATCTGTGATAGGACCAAAACTGCTTGAAAGAGTGTTACACAGCAGATGACTTTGTTGTTTTTTCTTCTACAAAAATCATTTGAATAAGAGCTGAATGTACACAGTATTATTATTTCGGTTTTTCTTGCCCTTTTTTACGGCTTAGGTGCATGCATAGAGGTGGATTGCGTCAAATGCATACTCACGTGTTTCGGACCTGCATACTTCCCAACTGTCCCGTTTTGAGTAGGACAGTCCCGCTTTTGACAGCTCAAACCGCAGTCCTGGTTCGTTAGTGAAATGTCCCAACTTTGTTTGATCTCCTGCACTGAACAATCAGAAAAATATAAAAAGTTTCTACCTCAATTGGCTTTTGGCAGAAAGCCCAGAACAGCAATTGCACTTGGATACTTTTGTAACAATTTCAGATATGGAAATAAGTAATTGTAACAATTTAACATAAGCAGGTCTCTTGGGGAAACTGTGACTAGCAGCTTAAAGGGCAATTCACTTTCATTAGCATAACTGTGATTACACATAAAAAGCACAAAATGTGTTGAAAATTTCATAAGTTACCAAATTTTGCAAAATTAACATAGTAATTAAGGGGTGTGGCTGCAAAAAATAGGTGTGGTAAAAAAAAATCCGCTGTGCTACACGCGGCAAATTTTTTTGTCCCTCTTTCTATTTCCAAAATGTTGGGAGGTATGAACCTGCACCTGGGCCAACGCAGTGACCCCAGGTGCACACAGAAGAGTGCTGATTCAAGTGTAGAGGCTGATTTAGAGGCAGATAAATGCAGACCGAGAATCAGCCCACTGTGGTCATAGCCTTAAAGTAACCTATACAGGAAATCCAGAGGCAAAGGTTAATTTGTATTAATACTGGCTTTTTAAGTACCAAGAAATCAAATTGCATCCTGTGCTATCAAGGTACCCCTCTCCCCCACCCCAGTTCAGTCTTCCCACAGAAAATCCATATATGATCTCACTTTTTCTTGACATGTGGATAGTTGTATGGGTGCACCAGAACCAAAATACAGTGTTGGAACAGGTGTCAGAGCGGTGGCATGATGAATTGCATCCCATCAGGTATAGGAGATAAGATTATGTTCCTTACCATCTAACACTAATTTGAAGAAATTTTGCTAGCACTAATTTCAGTTAGAAAATGTGATCTACAGTTCTACAGAAGGTTTCAGATTCAGAACTCCTACTAATGCATACCCCATTGGAAAACAGACAATTAAAGTGATAACACAGTTTGGCTGCTGCACAATCCCAAAGGCAAGACCTAGAAACAGTCTGATTTTCTGCATTACAGCCCCCAAAATTTTGCAATTATAATCAAACAAAGTACTAACCTAAGGTAATCAGGTCCTGGGAACAACCCATCATAAATTCAAAATATGTGTTTAAAACTGTCAGTATCACTTTAACCCTACTTAAAATAAAGCATATTTTAAAATCTTTTGTTATATCATATTACCTCCTTTGGTTCCAAGGTTTTGCCTTTCATACAGAAGACATATTTCATTGCATCTGACTAGTATTGTTCTTATATCTGTGGAGATGGAATTTCTTAGATTTAAAAAAAAAAATCTATATCTACTCTGAGCAGAATAAAATTACCAGACAAAGGTTCTGACATTCAATTTCTCTACTACATCTTTTCAACGAAGAAGAAGGATGGCCTTAATCATTCAGAAATTGATTTCAGTGAACAGAAATCATGTTCTGCCAGCAGATTCAAGAACTGCTTTTCCCAAAGCATATCTTGGCAGCACAGATACAAAAGGGATACATTAGCAGTTCTTGTTCAGTTTTTTTGTCATCCTGCTTCCTAGGTGGTAGGCCATTCACACCTATATCTGCCGTCCCTCTTCTATTTAGGAGGTAAGTAGTTCATTCATAGCTATATCCTGTATGTCTTCTCAGCTACTGAAAATATTCAATGTGATCAATGATGCCACCTTAGGTACCCTGCAGTTACTTGCCAAATCCTCAGTATTAAGTGAAGGGCTAAAATGTTGGAATGAGGATATATCATCTAAACAGGGTCTGTTAGCCCTCCCCTTCTTGGGTAATTCTCTCATAATGGATTCTACTAAACTAGACTTCATTATCTCCAAAATCAGTGGAGGGATTGGAAAAGCAATTTTCTCCCACACAAAAACGGCCTTTCACTTCACCTACAGTGAGGAACCCTGAATCACTTCACCTACAGACAATCAACAGGAATCCTGAAGCCAGAGCAACCTCTCTGGCTTTTACACGCCAGGGTTCACAACCTAGTAACCCATGTATATGAGTTAATCTAGTCAATCTAAAAACAACTGGACTTGCTGAGTAATCCAGTTGTTTTTAGATTGACCTATACTAGATATACTATGACCTGGATGAATGAAAATCTTCATAGTCATGTCGTATATGAGTTAAGTTTCCCAGAACTGGATCTAAAAAATGTAATTGATTCTTCCATATTGCAACCTATACAATGGAATCCCTGAACTCATTGGGGATAAAGGCAATTTCTTCACATCAATCAACCTTAGGGATGCTTATTTACACATCCCCATGCACCTTCAACCAGGGCTGCGTGGTGCTTTGTTTTAACCATTTAACGCATGTGTTTAATAACCGCCCGCCCCAACCACCTTAGTGCTGTCAGCTTTGTAATTTTTGCGCTCCCTCTTCACCCCTCCTGCTGGACTGTACCTTTCTTCCCATCGGACGCTTGCGCAGTGAACAGTGGTGGCTGCGCGTGATGTCACTGTATCGATTGACGGTACTTGCGCTGGTGTGGCAAACTGGATATTGGAGACATTTTTGGCAATTTTATTTGGCACACTGGCTGGCTGCTGGCACAGGTACACAGGGGGGAGGTTGTGGGGGCTAATTTAATATGGTTGCAGTAATTCAGGGGATCCTGGTGTGGCTCTGGTTCTCTCACACTGGAGCAAAGTTGGAGAAGGGTTAGAGAAAGTTTGGAGACAGTTGTTGGACTAATTTTATGTGGCACCAGCTGGCTGATGGCACAGGTATATGGGGCAAGTATTGGGGGCTAAGTAAAAATTTAATATGTCTGCACTAGTGCACTGATTCACTGTTGGCACTGTTCAGGGGGACATGGTGTGGCTCTTGCTCACTTGCATTGGAGAAGGATTTTAGCCACAGTTGTTGGACCAATTTTATGTGGTGTTGGCTGGCGCTGGCACAGGTACATGTGAGCAGGTATGGGGGCTAAATAAAATATAAATATTTTATGTGGCTGCACTGATGCTGACACAGGTTCAGGGAGCCCTGGTTACATTTTTATGGCTGGCTGCTGGCACAGTTAAACAGGCTTTATGTGGGGGCTAAATAAATGTTTGGGAGGGGGGTTCTGGCCTGGTAAAATATTCTGTGTCCACTCTCATGCTGGATGCTAGCACATGTTTGGGGTGCAATCAGGAAGAGGGGGCTGGCTAAATATTTTATTTGCCTGCATTTTCTGGTAAGCTGACTGATTTGGGTGGTTATGCTACATTATGCAGAGAATACAACCTATGTGCCATTATTCTAAAAGTTAAATTAACTACCCCTTTTTTTCCTGCCTTCGCATTGTACTGTATAGAAGTGTGTCCTATTTGGCATTCAGTGCTTGCTCTATTTTGTTGTATTGTGTTTTTATTGCCATTATACTCATATAGTTTACCTAATCACATATTTTGTGATTGCTTGGTATTTCTGATACAGCCCTTGTGTGTTAATACCCAAGATCTAATTATGCTATGATAAAGGGTCAGGCAGAGCATTAAACCATGATTCAAATTCTTTCCATGAAAAAATTGTGATTTCTGGATTTTCATTGTATTTATCACACTTCGTTTTCCGATCATAGTTTTCGCTATATTCGTAGTTGTTCATAAATGGCTTATTTTTTCTGAAGTGAGTTTTTTCTTGGTTTTTAAAACCATGAAAGTCACTAAATATGACCATTACTAAATGGGCCTCTATGACACTGTCAAGTCTGATTGGGTACATCGCTGCCCATATTTTTTGTAATTTACATAGTAGATTTCTTTATTAACAATTGAAATGGTAAAATGGCAAGGTGAAAATGGTAATGTGAGACTACTGGTTGGGAGGGGCACCAACTGAAGCACTTGCCTAGGGTGCCAAAATACCTTGGCCCAGCCCTGCCTTCAACACCAGAAATTTTGTATGCTTCCAGGTCCTTCCATTGGGTCTAGCCATGGCCCCAAGAGTTTTCAAAAATGTAATAGCAGGTCTGGTAGCTTACATGAGACAACAGCACCTTACAATAATACCCTACCTGGATAAACATCTTCTCTAAATCCCATCCAGCACAGATATTTTTTGGAGCACAGAGACCCACTACCTGTGTGGAGTTGAGGGCAGAGTACAGTAACGGAACTAGGTGGGGGTGGGCCCTGGTGCGGGCCGTGCAGCCGGGCCCGCCCCCACCCTCGTCCATGTGATTTTTCTCTGCGGCTGCAGTCGAATCCAGCCGGCTGCATCGCGCGATCTGCCGGGGGGCCCTGCGGGGGTGCGGGCCCTGGCCAAGTTGCCCCCCCTGCTCCCCCGGTAGTTACACCCCTGGTAGAGTAGGCATCACACCACTTGCCCTCTAACTTGTCCATTATTAGGATGTGCATCTTAGGGAGCATCAGGAGATGCAGCTGCTTCCTGCAACAAGCATCCTGCAACAAGAACTGTCAACTATTTATACTTTTGCAAAAACAACTATTGATTTTTCCAGATATCAGTAACCTCATTCAGGAAATTCAAGACATTCACCCTTACTGGTGTACCCCAGTACCACTGAGGGACTTCAGTCTTGTCCTTCAAGCTCTGTAAAAGTAGCCAGAGAGTGTGTAGGGGGGAGACGTGAAACGGCCAAAATCTGTGGCTGTGCTACTCTACAGTTTACTCACAAGTACAACAAAAAGGCTTCCTTATCCTTAAAGGAGAAGGAAAGGTTAAAACTAAGTAAGCCTTATCAGAAAGGTCCATCTAAATATACCAGTAAACCCCCAAAGTAATGTTGCTCTGAGTCCCCTGTCAAAAGTAACACTGCATTTCTTTCCTTCTATTGTGTACACATGGGCTTCTGTATCAGACTTCCTGCCTTCAGTTTAAACCTCATTGTCCTGGGCAAAAGCATGCTCAGTTTGCTCCTCTCCCCGCCCCCCACCCTTCTCTACTGTAATCTGAGCCCAGAGCAGGGAGAGACTCAGGCAGGAAGTGATGTCACACAACATTAATACTGCAGCTCCTATTCTAAACAAACAGAGAGTTTCTAGAGCTTTTTACTCAGGTATGGTAAAGCATTCTACAGAATAAATATAGCATTCTAGCTTGCACTATTGCAGCTAATCTATTGGCAGTAAAATGCCTCCGTAGCTTTCCTTCTCCTTTAAGAGTCTGGCCACACGGGCAGATCCGGGAGATTAGTCGCCAGGCGACAAATTTCCTCTTCTTCACGGCGACTAATCTCCCCGATCTGCCTTTCCCTGCCTTCTGCCAGCTAAAATGTAAATCTCCTGGGGGCAGGCACACGGATAGCTTTGTTTTCCGAAGTCACGCGAATTTTCCTCATGAGGCAATTACGGGAGACTACGGATAACTAAGTGTACCGTGTGCCTGCCCCCAGGCGATTTACATTTTTACGTGTAAAATTAGAGGTCATCACAGTAAAATTCCACCACTCTCTATTCATTCCTATGGTATTTTTTTTATATTTATCAACTGATGAACTCTAAGGCTAATGCCACAGGCACTGCGTCGGGCCAGGTGCTGGCACACAAAGTGGATTTCAGAGATAAAATGTGTACCTGCGCAATTTGACACTGAGATGACATCCCCTTGTGTGCTTGCACCCAGGTCGACGGGGTCAGGGAGCATGAACGGCACCACTAAGGGCAGACATACCTTATGTGAGCTTGACATCCTGGCCTAGCATACATTGGCTTTAAACTCTTGCTTCTTGAACCATCATGGAAAGTATTGGCACTGACTACCCATAAGTCTTTAAGCACTGAAGTCCCAGCACTTCTATCTTTACAGGCCTCATAGGACCAGGAAGTGGCCTAGGCATAGAGGCGGGGCAGAAAATTACTTTCACTTTCCATTTAGCATTTCCTAGATGTCACTGCTCTCCACACATTCCCCTGTTCTCTTCACCATTTAATTGTGTAGCCATGCATGGGGATGGACATCTGGTCCCCCATTCTGGTGCACAAACAAGATTCTGAGATGATGCGAGGCTTGCCTCAATAACAGTGTCCACAAAATGGCTCCCGTCTGCTTGCAATAATTAAGAATTTCCAGGAAACAAGAATTCAAATAATTTATACAGTGTAATTAAAGTTCATTTTGCTTTACTAATGTGATAAAATAGGATTTTTTTTTTTTTTTTTTTCACATTTAAAATTTTTTATTTTTATATGACAATATACTGCTGACATTTATCTTAATTATACAACATTATTTACAACGCTTACTATATACCTTCTTATACATGCGATTACATTTATAACCCCCAAAAAAGAGAAAAAAAAAAAAAAACATTAATACACATAAGGTTGTTATATTATAAGCTAGCAATATTAACCATAGCTTATGAACAAGAACGATCTATTCCCGTGTGGATTGGATATTTACAGACATACGGCTCCCAAATTTGACGGAACTTATTAACCTCATTATTTATCAATGCCGTTATTTTCTCCATTACCAATACCTCCCTAATTTTTGCCTGAATAAAATCCCATATATGAGGTATTGAACCTTTCCAATGTTTAGCTATACACATTCTAGTAGCCAAGCATATTTTAAGTATCAGTAAAGCAGTAGAATCATTATATGTTTTATTTTCTGGTATTAGATTTAATAGGGCAATTTTTGGACAGGGAGAAATATTTAGCCTACATATACTGCATATTTCCTGGAAAACCCGTTTCCATACCTTTTTTATTTGAGGGCAATCCCACCACATATGCATATATGTCCCTACTTCCCCACATCCCCTAAAGCATTAAAGATAAAATAGGATTTTGAATATTTTTTTTGGGTGACGGGTCCCCTTTAAAGAAAGTAAAAATTGGATTTTATTTTTTTGCAGTAGAAGTCTACCTATATCTGACGATTCAGCACTAACAGTGAGCGATCTTTGCGTGCCTGATCAAAATTTTCCGTCCAACCTGATCGACATACACGCCCCACTATACATGCACCTAATATCGTACGAAAATTTGTTTTGTGCGATATTATCTGTGCATCTTTGGCCACCTTTAGTCTGTCTTTCTTGAAGTAGGAGGTAACATTTACCTCTTCTGTAAATTTCTAACCCTACTGTGTTGCTTGATGTGCATGTACTCTTTTGGGCTGCCTGGCTAAACAAGACATCACAAGATCAAAGAGCTCAAACATCTGAAAGGTGCAGAAGAAATGTCTTTATTTTATCTATGCTTTTCTATTTGACAAAAATCTGACAGAAGGGTTGTAGGAATATGCTTAAAATCATGGTTCTTATGTTTTCACTGATAAATCCTTACATTACATGGTTAATTGCTTGTAACTGCAATTGCAAGGTTCAGTTAAACTACAGGCTGTAGAACAAAACCCATTGCTCAAGATTATCTGTACAACTTGTAGAAACTGCATACCGTTACTGAAATATATGTAACTTCAGCTGTTGCACTTTAGTTATTTCTGTAACTTGGACATCTTGCTTCCCCCACCCTATGTAACTTGTTTGCTTCTTCTAAATGTAACACATGCTCTATTTCTGTGATTCTGCAAACTGTGCTGTATGTTTGTCTCTCTCTCCTTATATGCTGTTGAAGGGGGGAGCTATAGGGAGTGTGCAAAGAGTATAAGAACGAGATTTACATGTTAATAAACAGAAAAGTTTTGCATCATATCTTGTGTGGTGTACTGCTTGTCTCCCGGAGATCTCTGGATCCTAAGTGAGGGGCTCCAAGGGCGTGGCAGGTGGAAGGGTGGTCAAGTGAAGTGTTTATTGTGTCCACAGTCTTACGCGTTTCGTGATAAACACTTAAGCATAGCCTATGATTAAGTGTTTATCACAAAACGCGTAAGGCTGTGGATACAATAAACTCTTCACTTTGAATTTATCTGCCTGGTGGAGGATTGCTTTCATTGAGCACCTGCTCCAAAGGTTTTTTTTGGTTTGTCTGCTCCCCGTGCTGGGGGATCAGGGCGGTGCACTTGCGCCTCTTCCCTTGTGTGGTGAGTTATCAGTTTCTACTTGCAGACCCTAAACTACAGATTTATTATTGAACATGCAACATTACCTATTTGCTTAAAAGCTAACTGTAACTTTTTCTTTGAAGTTACTAAGATAGAGCATCCTGAGTACCAGCATGATTCACATGTTGTGAGATCAGTACCATTGTCTGCCCTTCATACACAGGCAACAGATCAAGTTTGCCAGCTTGCTAAACCCAGCCCTCGCAGGATAATCTCTGATGTGTATGACCCATATAGAACCACACCTGCTGCCAAACATGCAGAAGCTTCACCCCACATCCAGGAGCTCTGTACCCCTCCAGCCCGCAGACAGCGCTCAAAAAAGATATGACTTCTTAAAAAATCTTTACCTACTATATATCCATTAATAGTCAAAATTACCTTGATTCTGACTACCTAGATATGTTTTGTGATACTAAAGTTAAATGCACTTGCAGCATAACCTGTGTGATTTGAAGAACCACACCTGCTGCCAAACATGCAGAAGCTTCACTCCACATCCAGGAGCTCTGTACCCCTCCAGCCCGCAGACAGCGCTCAAAAAAGATGTGACTTCTTAAAAAACCTTTACCTACTATATATCCATTAATAGTCAGAATTACCTTGATTCTGACTACCTAGATATGTTTTGTGATACTAAAGTTAAATGCACTTGCAGCATAACCTGTGTGATTTGAAGAACATTTGACAGATAAATGACAAATATGTAATATGTGATATGTAATATGTGAATACAAGTGTACAAAATTTGAGAAAATACAACAAATGTGATATACCTTCTGTAAAATCCTCTATTGCCATAGGATATCTAACCACTGTTCATTTACTGTATAAAAAAAACTTCAGCAATAACAGGTAAGGTGAGAAGGTATTTACAAATTACATTGCGCAATCCCACCAAATTGTGTTTTGGGGGGTATACACCAGAAATGTTATATGCTTCTCTATACAGGTATGGGACCTGTTATCAAGAATGCTCGGGACCTGGGGTTTTCCAGATAATGGATCTTTCTGTAACTTGGATCTTCATACCTTAATTCTACTAGAAAGTCATGTAAACATTAAATAAACTCAATAGGCTGTTCTTGCTTCCAATAAGGATCAAGTACAAGGTACTGTTTTTTTCCTAAAGAGAAAAAGCATAGCTGTACTGTATTTGAAATAGTGATACATTTCACAACTATTTCAGTGACATAGCACCAACCAAAGTAAGCATACCATCCACAGCAAAAGAACCTCGATCTCTGGTCGTTAGTGAACTAGAACTCACGCAACAGAAAAAAGTTGTAGTGTGATATATGTCCAGGAACACGGAGCACACAACTAACTACACCATATATTGTATGTACGTACACACAACATGCACCATTTTGTACCTGTGATTCTTCCAATTAATTTACTTAGGCAAAACCGTTTAACTTTAATTTTTTCTCTTCCCAAATGTTCCTCATTTTCTTTCCTTTTTCCAAAGCCCCCTTCCCTGGACTTTTTCATATCACCTTTTATGCAATTGTCTTACATTTTCTTGCATCTTTTTTTATTTTAAGCATTCTGAATTGCCCTTTTTTATTTGCCTTTCTTTTCTGCTCTTAGCCTTGCCCTCTGCTTACATTTAAAATGTAGGCTTATGGCACACAGGGTGTATTCTCTGCCAGTGCTTGTCTGCGGGCATTAATGACACCAACATGGTAGAGGAGCAGTGATGCTTGAAGGTTATGGGGGGGAGGTGTATCTGCTTGTCACCATCCTGCATTGCTGTTCCTGCTAGTTGCCTCCCCCTGCTCGCATCATTATCACCCCATTATTACTTTACTGTTTAGAGATTGGGAACAAGGGGGCTTTCCTTGGGCACAACTTACATTTGGGCTGGCACTGCTCCCTGGACCAATTTCCAGGTTTTGGGTAGGGATGCACCGAATCCACTATTTTGTATTCGGCCCAACCCCCTGAATCCTTTGCGAAAGATTCAGCCGAATACCGAACCAAATCCTAATTTGCATATGCAAGGTGGGAAGGGGGAAAACATTTTTACTTCCTTGCTTTCTGACATAAAGTCAAGCAATTTCCCTCTCCGTCCCTAATTTGCATATGCATATGATTCGGTTTGGCACAGAAGGATTTGAGCCGAATCCTGCTGCAAAAAGGCTGAATCCAGAACCGAATCCTGGATTCGGTGCATCCCTAGTTTTGGGCTTTGCCCACAGGGGGGGCACAGAGGTGACTCTCATCCCAGGCCTAGGCAATTTCTGGTTCTCAGGGGGGCCTAGCCATGCTGAAGAAGAAGCTGCTCTGTAGAAAATGGGGAGAGCAAGAAGAAGAGGTTAACCCGAACCAAACCCGCCTGCTACCTGCAAAGGGTGTACTAAGGTTGGCCTGCACCCGCCCGACCAGCGGATAACAGGCCAGCCCGCACATCACTAAAGACTGCCGAAAGATTATTTTTGACCTTTAGAAGCAAATACACAACTTACTAGTGTGGAATAACCTAACGTGGCCTGGGTATAAACTGTATGATCCCTTTGAAGAACGGTGCAATGGGTGCCCCTTGAAGATTAGAAACCTTCAATATAAAACATAAAAACTATATGGTTATCCTTTGGGTATCTAAGTTTACTGAAACTTGTGTTTCTAAATATTTCTACAGAGGGATGAAATCACAAATGGCTAATCCAACTTTCTCCTTCTAATATGTGAGCCTCACCCAACCTCTTATATAAATCAGGCCCAGACTTGCAATCTGTCTGTTCTGGCAAATGCCAGAGGGGCTGCTGTAATTTGCCACAGCCAGTCACTATTTATTGGGCTGGTGGGGAATTGTTTGGGCCTCTGTGTAGCTATAGTGCCAAGGCTTATTTTGAATCTCATTGCAGACCTGATATAAATAAGTTTGGTGTTATCGACCTCTAAACAATAATTAGCCCTCCGAAACAACAAGGAAACTCAGAGCGACATCACCAGTGGGAGTCTGAATATTATATATCACTTAATCACTAGTGCACTGATGGGTTTTTTCACACTCGTCACAAGCACTTTGTTATACTTTTGCGGGTACTATTGCTTCAGGTACTACCGTTATTGCTGTCTGCAGCGCATCAGGCTCACGCCCATTGGATAGGCTAATGGGAGGAGCAAAGTTCTCCCTTCAGGTTATCCAATCGCTGTACAGGCTGTGCCGGGTTATACGCGTTAAAGGAATAGTTCAGTGTGAAAATAAAAACTGGATAAATAGATAGGCTGTGCAAAATAAAAAATGTTTCTAATATAGTTAGTTAGCCAAAAATGTAATCTATAAAGGCTGGAGTGAACAGATGTCTAATAAAACAGCCAGAATCCAACTTCCTGCTTTTCAGCTCTATAACTCTGAGCTAGTCAGCGACTTGAAGGGGGGCCACATGGTACATTTCTGTTCAGTGAGTTTGTAATTGATCCTCAGCATTCAGCTCAGATTCAAAAGCAACAGATATGACCCATGTGGCCCCCCCTCAAGTCTCTGATTGGTCACTGCCTGGTAACCAGGGCAACCAGTCAGTGTAATCCAAGAGAGCTGAAAAGTAGTGATCTGACTGACATGTTATACATGAAATCACTCCAGCCTTTATACATTACATTTTTGGCTAACTAACTATATTAGAAACACTTTTTATTTTGCACAGCCTATCTATTTACCCAGTTTTTATTTTTACACTGAACAATTCCTTTAAGAGTACTCAAATAACACTAGCAATTCCAGGAAGTGATAGCAAGTAATTGCACTCTGCACCGCATACACTCAAGCAGTAGTTTTTCCGAAGATGGTTTTTAGAACCGACTAGCCTGATATGCTTGGACATTACTCAGTGCACATAACCGGGGTATGTGAGCCGTAACTAGCGAGCCCACACTTAATATAAACTATAAGTTCCCCTGTACCTATTATTTAATTCTTAGGCTGTCCTTCCGAGGCGCCTCGCGTGACTTCCTTACCTGGGTCACACCCCCTCATTCATTACAGCAGCCAACCAGCTTCCTCTCTCACATCCGGGCAACGCTGCTCCTCCTAGTCCGATGCTCGACTGGTGGAGGTACCCGGTGCTTTGGTGGTGGAGAAGCGACTTCTTGATTTCGCTCGGACACCCTGCTGGGTCTTGTGTGTTGTAAACGTATGGGTAATGCTGTGTTCTCAGTCACTGTCAGTAAAGGAAAGAGACAGCTACTACAGCAATAAAGCCAGTGTGTATCGCTATGCATAAATAGTTCCGCCCATAATGACGCTGCCTCCTTATAAACTTAGTATATTATGACATGCAAACGCAGTACTTTCTCAAGTTTTTACCTGAGGGAAAGAGTTGATAAATGCGATATTGTGTGCGAGGATCAGTTAGTGAGATGAGAAGGGAGGCCAAGTGTTTGTTTTTTAGGGATCATACGAATGCATCAATAACGCTTTGGGTCACATTCACAACCTGCAACACGTTTAAGGGATTCACAAAGACATCACAAGATTTGGCAGGAAGGAATAGCCAGACACCTGTAATACTAAACAATTATGATTGTATCTGATTATTCTTTGGCTCAACAAGAACCCACCTGTTGCACTTAGGAACCTACCTTACCTGTCAAGCCATTGTGGAACACTGGAGACACCTGGTGCCTGTCTGAAGCATTGCGCAACAATCTGCCCTGGTCCTGAGTGAGACGATCAGCAATTGGTCACAGCCAGCGAGGAGTTAAAGCTAGCAGGGATCCTGGAGCAGCAGGAGGCATCTTGGGGCAATGGGGACACACAGGTAGGACACAATAGGGACAATGGATACCAGGGGCGTAACTATAAAGGAAGCAGACCCTGCGGCTATAGGGGGGCCCAGGAGGTATAAGGGCCCCATGAGGCCCTAATTCATATTCAATTTCAATAAATATTGGTAAAACAAGCCAAAAAGTCAAGTGGGGCCCAGTAATATCTAGTTACGCCGCTGATGGATACCCTTGATGAGGTAGTGTATTGGTACAATACTGGAATTAACACTGTTTTGGGCTTTTAGGTGGATGATCTGGCATTCCAGGAATTGCTGGACTTCTATGGTTATGAAGCTTCGGATCCCCTTTCTGACCAAGAGGGTGAAATCAAAGGATCTGACTCTGAGCTGCACCAGAGTAGCCAGGAATCGGTACGATTAACTAGCCTAAACAAAAGGCACTTCTCTACTAATTAGTCATACGTCATTCATCATAACTAGGATTTATATTCCATTGTATTACCCTGTGCCTGTGAGGGTCTGGACACATTAATTATTTCTGTTTACTTGCAGGGATCAGTAGATGATGTGCCCCTTGAAGCTGAACAGATGCCCCCCTCTTTGCCTCCTAGGGATTCACTCAGTCTCTCACCCTGGTCTCTCGGCAGTAAGTTTACTTTTATAATGAACGTTCAGTTCTTGTTAAAGTAGATGTCAACACAAAAATTAAATTTAACCAAATGTTTGTCCCTTGCTATTTTCAGCCCTGGTGGCTTGGACTTTTGAGAGCACATGAGTGTGCCCCTTAGTGCTCGCTTGCGTCCCCTGGACTGCTGCTCTCTGCCCTATGTGACAAATCATAAATCTGGCACTCGTTTTTGGATCTGATATCTAAATTGTCTTAAATGAAAGCATGGTAGTATCAGAGGATGGCTATTTTCTTATAGGGGCTATGGTGGAATAGTATGTACAGTGGTGTGAAAAACTATTTGCCCCCTTCCTGATTTCTTATTCTTTTGCATGTTTGTCACACAAAATGTTTCTGATCATCAAACACATTTAACTATTAGTCAAAGATAACACAAGTAAATACAAAATTCAGTTTTTAAATGAGGGTTTTTATTATTTAGGGAGAAAAGAAATCCATATCTACATTTTCATGTGTGAAAAAGTAATTGCCCCCTGAAACTAATAACTGGTTGGGCCACCCTTAGCAGCAATAACTGCAATCAAGCGTTTGCGATAACTTGCAACGAGTCTTTTACAGCGCTCTGGAGGAATTTTGGCCCACTCATCTTTGCAGAATTGTTGTAATTCAGCTTTATTTGAGGGTTTTCTAGCATGAACCGCCTTTTTAAGGTCATGCCACAACATCTCAAAAGGATTCAGGTCAGGACTTTGACTAGGCCACTCCAAAGTCTTCATTTTGTTTTTCTTCAGCCATTCAGAGGTGGATTTGCTGGTGTGTTCTGGGTCATTGTCCTGCTGCAGCACCCAAGATCGCTTCAGCTTAAGTTGACGAACAGATGGCCGGACATTCTCCTTCAGGATTTTTTGGTAGACAGTAGAATTCATGGTTCCATCTATCACAGCAAGTCTTCCAGGTCCTGAAGCAGCAAAACAAACCCAGACCATCACACTACCACCACCATATTTTACTGTTGGCATGATGTTCTTTTTCTGAAATGCTGTGTTACTTTTACGCCAGATGTAACGGGACGCGCACCTTCCAAAAAGTTCAACTTTTGTCTCGTCGGTCCACAAGGTATTTTCCCAAAAGTCTTGGCAATCATTGAGATGTTTTTTAGCAAAATTGAGACGAGCCTTAATGTTCTTTTTGCTTAAAAGTGGTTTGCGCCTTGGAAATCTGCCATGCAGGCTGTTTTTGCCCAGTCTCTTTCTTATGGTGGAGTCGTGAACACTGACCTTAATTGAGGCAAGTGAGGTCTGCAGTTCTTTAGATGTTGTCCTGGGGTCTTTTGTGGCCTCTTGGATGAGTTGTCTCTGCGCTCTTGGGGTAATTTTGGTCGGCCGGCCACTCCTGGGAAGGTTCACCACTGTTCCATGTTTTTGCCATTTGTGGATAATGGCTCTCACTGTGGTTCGCTGGAGTCCCAAAGCTTTAGAAATGGCTTTATAACCTTTGAAATTGAACTCAGGTGTGATAAACCACAGTTAAGTTATTTTTTAACAAGGGGGGCAATCACTTTTGCACACAGGCCCGTGTAGATTTGGAGTTTTTTTTCTCCCTTAATAACGTAAACCTTCATTTAAAAACTGCATTTTGTGTTCAATTATGTTATCTTTGACTAATAATTAACGGTTTTTGATGAGCAGAAACATTTAAGTGTGACAAACATGCAAAAGAATAAGAAATCAGGAAGGGGGCAAATAGTTTTTCACACCACTGTAATTAAATCCACAATAAGGTATTGCAGCAAGTTAATGTATATCATATTAAGTGGCCTATTAAGGAATCTTACCAACCAAGAACTTGGTATCAGGGCAGCACTCCCCTACTATATTGGCCTCATTGGCCTCAGGTGCACGGTAAAAGTTCCAAAGTATAATAAAAAAAGACCAGCAACTCAGAGATTTCTTGTGATAGATAATGAGTGTATTAAAAAGTGCATGTACAGCCAATGTGACGCTTCGGACCAATCAGGGACCTTTGATAAAATGAAATGAAAATTGATGCAAGGCTAGGGTGTCACTTTGTCCATTACCTTCCAGCCTGAAGACTTACAAGGGGGCAGGATAACAAGTGTCCCTCCAAAGAGGTCCCAACACATAATGCGCCCACAACGGGCCAGTGTTCAGGGGGGGGGAGGATTCCAATGGCCACACATCACGCCACTAGAGAGGTGCATCTTACCTGGAGGTTATGGCACCAAATCCAAAAAGTGCTATGTGTTAAAAAGTGCCAAGGTGACTCTAAAGTGAAACGTTAGTTTAAATGCAGTTGCAGTGTTTTAAAAGTGGCTTTAATTTAGGGATGCACTGGATGCAAGGAATCTGTTCTCGATTTGGCAGTATCCCAGCACTTTTTACAACATTTGGCTGCATCTATAGTTTGTATTTGGTTTGCCAGAATACTTAAAGTCATGTGACTTTAAAGCTGTGAACATCTGAAAATGAAGATTTTTTTTTTATTTATCTCAAATTTGAATATGCAAATTAGAGTTGAGCTTTGTTCATTATTCAGCCATTTTTTGTGGAACATTCAGTCCAGTTTTAATGAATATTTTTTATTTTATTGCTGCAGCTCATGAGGACCGGACACTGGAGCCATCTATAGTTGAAGAAGTAAGGGATAAACTATGATTTATGAAACTTTTATCTAAGTACTCAACATTTATGCACTTTCTGTACTGGTCTTTAATCCACAAATTCATATTTCTTTTAAATACTGCCCTGAAAAAATTGTAGACATTTTTTTTCAGTTATTACCTGTTTCTGGAACTTGCTTTAATGGACTGAATTGTTACCAAGTTAACAGGAGTCACTGCTAAGATGGCAATCATAGCCTCTAGGCATGCCAGAAATTCTTTGTCATTTAGTTTGTTCCGTTAACTACAGTAGGTTACACCAGGTCTTCAGTGAAAATAATGGCATAATTATGAGGGTAAGTATGACATAAAAAAAAGACATATACATACACTTAAGCACATCAACAATGTCAGATGTTGCAAACACAAGTTTGTCCACTGCTGCCATGTGCTTTGTAACACAAGAATTTTTCATACATTTTGTAGCAGGAAGTACCCATCAGTGCATTTGCACATAATAAATTGCCCTTCGACATAATAAATTGTTCTCTGTATATCCTAATTTTTCTTTCATATTTGATTTTGGTTTGTTGGATTAAAGCAATCCTCTGATTATTTGAGGATAATTGATTACCTGTGCCAATTGTCAAATATTATTTTCTATGTGCTATCGCCTTTTTAAAAAGTTGGAGTAGAGCAGTCTATAAGCAGGAAGAAGAAACAAACAGAGACTTTTATATTAGCGCTGAAGGCATCTCTGTTTTAAATCAGGGCAGACTAGTGCAACCCTAGTATGCAACTGTCTTCTTCCTGGAAACAGTGCCTAAAAAGCAGTATGAACATTACCTTTCTAAAACAAAGCTCACTTTTATATTTGTCAGTCCAGTCAAGAAGTTGTGGGTGGAAAATAAACTGTTTTTTTATTTCTTGCTTAAAATATACAATGCAGAATCCTTTATCTTAAAGGCGAACTAAACCCTATATACGGTAATGAACTTTTTGCACCAGTCTAAAGTTTCAGCTTGTCAATAGCAGCAATGATCCAGGACTTCAAACTTGTCACAGGGGGTCACCATCTTGGAAAGTGTCTGTGACACTCACATGCTCAGTGGGCTCTGAGCAGTTGTTGAGAAGCTAAGCTTAGGGGTCGTTACAAATTATCAAGCAGAACATGAGGTTTGTCTGTAATATAAGCTGATGCTACAGGGCTGATTATTAAATTCTAATGCTAATTGCACTGGTTTTTGTGCTGCAGTGTAGTAAGTATCTGTATTAATTACTAATCAGTCTTATATTGTAACTTTTATATTCTGTGTTCTGTATATTGTGAGTCTGTCTCTAAGCTCAGTAAGTGACAGCAGCACAGAGCATGTGCAGTGAATCAGCTGAAAAGAAGACAGGGAGCTACTGGGGCATCTTTGGAGACACAGATCTTTACTGCTAAATGGTTGTGGTTGCCTTGGGCTGGTACAGAAGTCCAAAACATAATGTACAACATTTCTAGCCTACATCTTTAGTTAGGCTTTAGTTCTCCTTTAAGCCTAATCGTTTTTTAATTTGACCCAGTGGCCATTTGTTAGTGTAAATATATTTTAACCAGCTATAGACATAAGATCTGCTCATTTGGTTACTTTTATGTTAGCCAAACTGGGCTGGTCTGATTGTTTGGCCCACTGGGCCAACAATTCTACAAGTATAGGATGCATTATCCAGAATGCTCCTATAGATTCCATTTTAATAAAAAAATGAAAATCTTTAAAAATTATTTAAATTTTTTTCTATAATAATAAAACACTACCATGTAATTGATCCCAACTAAGATTACATTAATCCTTATTGGTGTTAAAACAATCCTATTGTGTTTACTCAATATTTAAATTTTTAGTAGACCTAAAGTATGGGGATCCAAATCGCGGAAAGATCCCTTACCCAACATCCGTGAATTATTACTTCAAGGGATCAAAATGGCTGTTGTTAATGGGACATAGGATGTTTGGCCACCACAGTTCTTTTGGAGCATTCTGAAGTAACCCTCGTGTGAGAGTGACAGCATCTGCAATTGGCAATTGATAAGAATGGGAAGTGGGTGCAGGAGCAGTTAAGTTTTTGGGTAATGTAATTTTCCATGCAAGCATTGCAATGGTCGAATGCACTGAGTGCCACTAGTTTTTTGACAGTATGTTCTTTGTTTCAGGAGTCAATGCTCAACTGTCAGGCCCAGCTTCCAAATCTGCATTATATTCCACCTGCTGAGAGAGGTGAGGGACTGTACTATTTATCAGTGTGTTAGTCGATTAGATATTCTAGACTTTGAAGTGTCAACATCTTTAGTACAGCAATATTCAGAAAATACACTATTACAGTTAATCTTTGTCATTATAAAGTACATTATTATTATTATTATTATTATTAAAGGGGGCCGTCACCCAAAAAAAAAATTCATAATCCTATTTTATCACATCAGTCAAGCAAAATGTGCACCAGAATGGGGGGACCCGATGTCCATCCCCATGCCCTAGCTACACAATTAAACGGTGAAGAGAAAGGGGGGATGTGGGGAGAGCAGCGATTTCTAGAAAGTGCTGAATGGAAAGTGAAAGTAATTGTCTGCCCCGCCTCTATACCCAGGGCATAGAGGAGGGGCAGACAATGTTTGATTGACAGCTGAGATGTTTAAATGAGCTTACAACAGCTATGAACAGTTTAATAAAAAATAGAAATTGGATTTCATGTTTAATTTGAAAAGGACTTTTACTATACAGCTTTTTGTGTCTGGGTGACAGGTCCACTTTAAGCATTCTGAATCATTTCTCAGCCCGGTGCATACTGTGCTTGGATACCTAGTAATGCCGATCAATGCTCAGGCCTTTTAGATAGCACCTGAATTATGATATTAGCTTTGGCCTGTGTTTCAAGCAGGTTGTATAAACAGAGGGAGCTCTGTACTTTTTGCATGTAGGAAGATCATAATTATATATGTTCATTAATTTTCACTCTACTGATACACTTTCTCTCATGGTACAAATAAATGAAAATTAACTCACAAATCTTATAAATCTGTGCATAGATACTTCATGTACCATTTGTGGCCACACCCACACTGACATCAACCTACACTTTCATTCTCTAAGAGTTAGTCTATGTCCCTAATTAAGGATTTATCTAACACATGACAAAGACTGACAGGGGCTTTAGAAGAAGAAAGAATTTAGGTAGAGAAAATGCAAGAGCACATTAGTGCTAGTAACCATTTTAAAGTGGTACAGAGACATTCTTATATAAATAAGAAAGATGTTTATTTTCTGTAGGAGGTATGGCTATATGTAATAAGTGTTGGTGTAAAATACATTCTCTTGAGTTTTTATACTACACAATTATTTATGTTCTTTTTTTACAGATGATCAATATAATGTTATTATATCTTAGCATCAGTATGTTTTGCTGCATGTTATTTATAGATTTTGATGGAAAAGACCAGATATTATGGGATCCTGATGTCCTCCCTGAACAAGAGGTGGAGGAATATCTGATTCGTGTCTCTGAGCTTCAGCACAGAGCAGGCAGAACATATGTTCGTGATGCAGAGCTTGTAAGGGATAATGAGCAGGTAAATGGTCAAAAAGTTATATACTTTCTTTGATCACCATAATAATATATTGCTTTTCACTCTTATTTTCTTTACTGTTCCTTGTTTTCTTTTCTTTTTTTTTTTTCTGCTTGGCTGGGTAAGATTATTAATTGGTGTTCTTGCCTCTACTCGAGTGAGGTTACATTTCTTCCTTCCACCTCTTATATGTATTTTTTATTGTTTCAGGCACTCTATGAGTTGGTCAAGTGTGGATTTAACTCAGAGGAAGCTGTTCGAAGGTTGCATTTTAATGTGAAGGTTGTACAAGGTGAGAAAAGGATGGTAGCTTGGCAGAAACCAATGAAAGTAATAAACATGATAAATTAGTGGTAAATCTAGAACACATATGTTGTACTGTCTGTGCCTGTATGACATAAGTAGGACTACACACTAATTGAGCATCATTTACATGGTTAAAAATACCATATTTTTTGTTTTCTTTTACCTCTTCTTCTTTTTGCTTGTGTTTCAACCTTAGGTGGACTCAGTGCCTGGAGTGAAGATGAGCGCAGACATTTTGAGCATGGGTTCCGTGTTCACGGCAAGAATTTCCACCTTATCCAGGCTAACAAGGTAAGTTGAGAAGTGGTTGGAATGAATAAATGGTAGGTAAAAGAGATGGGGATGCTAAAAAGCAGCTTGTTCTATAATGATGATTTTCCCCATAGTAAGGCTGAGAAAGCCTTTAAAAAGGATTTTTTTTATTTGTTTAGGCTAAAGCTCCTAACACA
Source organism: Xenopus petersii (assembly GCA_038501925.1). Taxonomy (NCBI): domain Eukaryota; kingdom Metazoa; phylum Chordata; class Amphibia; order Anura; family Pipidae; genus Xenopus; species Xenopus petersii. Next base: position 118,347,592 of record CM076672.1, on the reverse strand, counting down.
CATGCTTAGCAATCTGTGGTTTATTAGGCGACACACGGTTTGCCACTTATTATAGACCTAGTTATTGGGCTCACTGACAAGACCACAAGGACCTCAGGCAATCTCTCAAGCCAGTACAGGTATAGGACTTATTATAAAGAATGCTCAGGACCTGGGGTTTTCCAAATTTGGATCTTCATATTTTAGGTTTCCTAAACATTAAATAAACCCAATAGGATTGTTTTACATCCAATAACGATTCATTATATTTTAGCTGGGATCAAGTACAAGGAACTCAAATTATTTGATTGCAATGGAATTTATGGAAGAAGGCCTTTCTGGATAAAGGGCTTCCAGATAACAGATCCCATACCTGTGGTGATGTTCTGAGCAGTCTCATCAAAATGGACAGACACATTATTTTGGGACAATACACCGCAGCTTATGAAGAAAAAAAAGAATATGGTGTTTTTTTCTGGTGCAATACAGTACCATTTTTATATTAACAAGAAAGAAATACAAAATATTGTAACTCAATTAGGCTATTGTTTGAATAATATACAAGATAGATACACGTTAAAAAGTAAACCTGCCATAAGATAGTTAATTTCAAATAATGGAAGAGGAAAATGAGATAAGAGCGGCTATAACTTCCTTCGTTAGTCAAGTCCATAATGACTTAATTAAACAAGTAAAAAATAGCTGATTATAATTGCTTACTAGTCTCCATCTTCTTCCGCTTCTTCAGTCCTCTTTCCATTAGGCAGCCGCAGCCGCATGCGCAGTAGAGTAAAAGCTGAACTTAGGTGCTGAAAGCTGACTTTTTTTTTTACAATGCTACGCATGTGCCTGCCTGTGCCTTAAGAAAAGAAGATAGAAGAGAAAGGAATAGAAATAAAATAGTAATTTTAACTTTTTTTTTTTTAATCTCTGAGCAAACTTGTCATTTCCTAGTACGAAGTCACCACTAGTTATGCTTTTTTAAAACCAGTTTTATTTCTATTCTAGGTTCGAACAAGATCAGTAGGAGAGTGTGTTCAGTACTATTACCTCTGGAAGAAGTCTGAACGCTATGAGCTTTTTAGACAGTCTCGTCTGGGGAAGAGGAAGTTTGGGAACGCACCATCTGTGTAAGTTTTTATGATACTTAAAATACGTATAAACTGCAGCCCTCAATGTGCCATGTATGGGCGATTTAATGAAATGTTGTAATGCCTCCTATAGGGAGAATGAATTTGACCTACCAGAAGCAGCATGTCCAACAAAGTTGCACAAATCTGTATTCAGAGGAGAACATTTAGGACAAACAGGTAGAGGGGCTTTTCATATACCTACTTAATTCATTGCCTGAACACATTGCTTATATCTGTTTATAGTTCCAGCAGCTTCTTAGTTACTATTTTTACCTCCCTTTATACTTCCTAACTAAATCATTTCACGTTGCCACACATCTTTTCTGTGACGCTAATGAGAATACTCATTATTACATAACTAATAATTTACAACTTTTCTATTGTAAGCAGCTGTTACACAGAGAAATTCTGTAAACTATACCACCTGCAGTTGCAACAAAAACCAGTGTTCCTGTGGAATGAGAAGACAATCTGTTGCCAACTCCAGTGGCTATCAAAAAGCCCCTCCAATCACTGGTGACCTCATCAGCCTCAACTTTTCTCAGCAAATTCTGCCCTTGCTGCCTGATTTAAAGGCTCAGGATCCACCATTATCCACTTTCTCTATGACAGAAATGGCACTATCCGACTTCCTCTCAACACCCTCTCTTCTTTGTACTGCCTCTCTTCCTCCCTAATACCTATTTTCTATTCAATTTTCTGGAGACTTGAGATAAAGACTTTAAGTTACAGATACTGGTCATTCTGGTCATTTTCAACAGGAACAAAGAAGTGTTGTTATTTTCCTGATAACTTTCATTGGAGACCCATCTCTCTCCCACAGGTGCCTGTTGCACCCAAATTATTCTCCTCAGGGTGAACTTAACTAGTATTTAGCCACTGTGCTAGAAAACACTGGTGGGTGAAAACACTAATTTGTTGTACAGTGACAGCAGTTTAGCCACTTCATAAATTATATTAAAGAACCTAGAGTGCCAGAATATTGTGATACAGCTCACAGTATATAATTTCCTTTGTAGCCTTTAGGAATTGTCTGAATATGAATTAGGTTGCTCCCTAGGATGTCATCATGTGGAGAATGCCTAAAAACTTTTTTTATGCACCCTCTTTGCCAGCAATAGAATAGGATGCATTTATTTTTGTGGGTGGTTAAATTATTTTTCAAAGTTTTGCTCTTTAAATGTAAGTATTTTAGACTTTTTCAGTGACATGTCCTGATGTATTTTTTTGGGTAAAATACTAGCCTGTATTTCTATGTTGCGATGATAACATTTGTTATTGCTAAACTTCTTTACTGATGTGTATTTAAGAGCACAACTCCTTTTTCCTCTCTGTTGTCTTTTGTCTCTCTCTCTCTCTCTGTACAAGAGTCTGGTTGCCAAAACATAGGTCGTGTTTTATACATACTTAAATTCTTATATAATTTTGAAATTAAACATTTGTACAGAATTCAAACGATTGTCTGCAGTCAAGATCCTTACATGAAGTGATGTCTTAAAGAAAATTCAAACTCTGCCTATTCTTGACTACAATGGTGGTGCTCTGTCTGAATAATCTGTTGCTTATAAGATCAATGTGTCATATGAAATAAAAAATAAATCAGATGGCACTCACAACCTGCAGTTGTGCTAGAAATCTCTACTCAAAGTTTTGTAGGATCATCCCCAGTTGCTCTTGAGTCATTGGTTTAGGTTGATGACTCCTGGGTCAAAATGAAAACACACAAGATTCTTTTCAGCATTTACTGAACACATACATTCTGTGCACAAGAACATCAAGTTAACAAGCCAAGATGTGAAAGACAACAAATTAGCATATTTTAGGGGATATCGGAATACTTAACTATACAGCAAATCCACTCATACTGATCAATATTTGCTGTTTGATTCAAACCATTCTGAAAAATATACTGGGGGATATCAGAACTATACACCACCAGGCTGATTCCAAGGACAAGCATCTCAAAGGAGATTTTAAAGCCTGTGAATAACCAGATGTAACCTTTTAAGAGCATCAGCGTCATGCAGGATGACTAGATCAACACAGATTGACACAAAATTGCCTATATGTGGCTGAAATACTAAAAAAAGCTATTTCTGAATTTTTAAGGAATTATTGTATTTGTGTATTTTAAACCAACACCCTAGACCAGAGGTCCCCAGCCTTTTTTACACTCAAATGTAAAAACCATTGTGGAGTCACACAAGCAAGAGAAAATGATTGGGGATGCCAAGTAAGGGCTCTGATAGGCTAATTCAGTATAAATAGTTAAAAAAATGTGCCTTCTCACATAAAATAATGCAATATTGAGTTTTTGAAGACAAATGATAAGGTGGGTTTTATTATTCATTTAACCTATTTTGCCATATGCCATTACTGAAATGCTGTTGCCTTTACACTAAGTAAAAACTCAGTATAGTACTCACTTGAGAAGCATTGTGCCTTATTTCATCATTAGGGTCCTCTTCAGCCATCTTAGAAAACTCTTCCTTTTCATAGCACCTACCATGTCATAGGTCAAATGAGTCCATTTAAGTAACATGGTGACATTGCATTGTCTCACCTTGACTTCCGAGATGCATAGCTTCCTATAAGCTCAATGATACCACAAGGCTAACAATGTGAGCTTCATTTCATTGCTGTAGCCAGAGCCGACATGGTTGACTTCGGCAGGGGCCATTGCACATGTAATACTGTGGCTGCAGTGGTTAGGCTGGCTCCTAACATTGTAATAATGTGACTGCATTGGATTAGCTGGCTCCTAAAGTTGTAATAATGTGACTGTGGGGGTTAAGGTGGCTCCTAAAGTTGTAATAATGTGAATGTGGGGGTTAAGGTGGCTCCTAAAGTTGTAATAATGTGACTGTCGGGGTTGGGCTGGCTTCCAAAGCTGTAATAATGTTACTGCAGGGGTTGGGCTGTTTCTCAAAGTTGTAATAATGTGACTGTCGGGGTTGGGCTGGCTTCCAAAGCTGTAATAATGTTACTGCAGGGGTTGGGCTGTTTCTCAAAGTTGTAATAAAGTGACTGCAGGGGTTGGGCTGGCTCCCAGAGCTGTAATAATGTTACTATAGGGGTTGGGCTGTTTCTCAAAGTTGTAATAATGTAACTGCAGTGTTAGGCTGGCTCCTAAAGTTGTAATAATGTGAATGCAATGATTGGGCTGGCTCCCAAAAGTTTAAATAATGGTACTGCAGGGGTTGGGCTGGCCCAGCAAATATCCTGCTCATATTCACAGACTTCTGGTGATTGAAGAAAAATTTATTTTTGCGGTGATCCTCCGTTTGGTAATATTTATATTGGTCTGGAGAATATATTTAAGGAATGGAGAATGACAGTGGATAATTGCAAGTAATCCTGAGCTTATTACAACAGGTGAAATAAACAAAACCAGATAAAAATCATTGCCTGGGTAAGCCTTTTTTTTCAAACCAGTTTAGGCTGGATTGTACATTAATTATATCGTAATGTGGAGTTGAGATTTTGTCAGACAAGGTTAATTCAGGAGGGTAGCAGTTCTGTTTAGTTTACTTATACACTTAAATACACATACATTACCCTACATTTTCAGCAATATTGTATTGCATGACATTCAAATTGAGCTATGAATTTTTGATGTGATTTAATAACCTAGTGTTATGGCTTTCGTTTATGGAGTATAATGTGGGTTAATATTGGCTGATTAGAGCACACATTCTAAAACAATGCAAGGTAAGAACAAAAAAAATATTTTTGGGATCAAGAATCCTCTTTAGATGTCACTCTTGCAGCCTACTGTACTGTACACCGTGGAGGTGCATATTCCATTTCCATTGCTATCTTTATTTTCTGATTGGTGGATACTGTGTGCTCTGCATTATCTATGTCTGGGAATAGAATAATCTCAGAATGAGGGAATTAGGCCTGCAAAAACACAGGCGTCACGTCAGATGTGACAGAAATAAGGCAAGTAATAGCACTGTTGGATGGTGTTGCAGCGTTGATCCGACACGCCACGACTGTCGGATGCAGACACTGCGTCTGCATCCAACAGTCCTGTCGCGTCGGATCAATGCTGCAACTTCATCAGACATTTCCAACTCTAACCTTATTTCCGTCGCATCCGACGTGACGCCTTCGTTTTTGTGCAGCAAGTCTGTTCCCACCAAAATCGCCCATGGAGTTCCTCCCTCCTCTACTTTATTAAAGGAAAACGATACCCCCAAAATTAATACTTAAGCAACAGATACTTTATATCAAATTGAATGACATATTAAAGAATCTTACCAAACTGGAATATATATTTACATAAATATTGCCCTTTTACATCTCTTGCCTTGAACCACCATTTTGTGACTCTATCTGTGCTGCCTCAGAGATCACCTGACCAGAAATACTACAACACTAACTGTAACAGGAAGAAGTGAGGAAGCAAAAGGCAGAACTCTGTCTGTTAATTGGCTCATGTGACCTTACATGTGGTTTGTATGTGAGCACAGTGAATCTTACGATCTCAGGGGGCGGCCCTTATTTTTTAAAATGGCAATTTTCTATTTATGATTACCCAATGGCACATACTACTAAAAAAGTATATTATTATGATAATGGTTCATTTACATGAAGCAGGGTTTTACACATGAGCTGTTTTACTCAGTATCTTTTAATAGAGACCTACATTGTTTGGGGGGTATAGTTTTCCTTTAAGTAAAGGAATCCAGCTGATGGAAATGGATGAAAGTATGACCCTGACCTCTTGCTACATATTCTTTTACAAGTGTGCAATGGCATTAAAGGGGCAGAATACCCCCTTGTTCAACATAATCATTGAACTCATGGGGCTATACTGCTCCTATAAAGGGGTTGGTCACCTTTAAATTAACTTTTAGTATGATGTAGAGAGTGAAATTCTGAGACAGTTTGCAGTTGGTGTTCATATTTTATTATTTGTGATTTTTGAGTTGTTTAGCTTTTTTTTTTTCAGCAGCTCCCTACTTTACAATTTCTAAAATCTGGTTGCTAAGGTCCAAACTACCCTAGCAAATATGCATTGATTTGAATAAGATTCTGAAATATGAATTAGAAAGGGCCTGATTAGAAAGATGAGCAATAAAAAGTAGCAATAACAATAATGAGCAGATTTTTTAAGGGTCGAATAGTAGATTTGAATTTAAATATAATTTTTTGGTGTCAAGAATTCACACATTCAAATTTTAATCCCACAATTTGAATGTAAATACGGATGTGAGATTTATCACACCTCAAGCTCTAATTCAAGTATTCGCCGTCTAAAACCTGCCTAGTTCATTTACAAGTCAATGGGAGAGGTCCGTTGACCCATTTGAATATATTCATTTCCTTCCTGACATTCGTTTTTTTCCAAGGGAAAACTCAATTCGAATTTTCAGGTTGAAACTATTCGAATATCGAATATTAGACATTCAAATTTTTTCTTAACCTCTCATTCGAGTTGTGAGTATATTCGAATTTATTAGAGTAACAAAAAAAAATCTCAAATTCAAAATTCGACCTATGATAAATCTGCCTGTAAGTGTGTGTCCTTACAGACCATTTGTTTTTAGATGGGGTCAGTAACTTCCATTTGAAAGCTGGAAAGTGAAGAAGGCAAATAATTCAAAAACTATAAAAATTAATAATGAAGGCCAGCTGAAAAGTTGCTTAGTGGCCATTCTATAACATACTTAAAAGTTAACTTAAAGGGGAACTTCACATAAACATAACTTTAAGCTTTTTTGAAAAGTAAACATAATTTCAAGCAACTTTGCAATATACACCATTTAAAAAATATGCAGACTTTTCATGATTTTTAATGGTTTCGGACAGTACCCTAAACCTAGCCCCCCTGCTCTCCTGCTGATCTTTCTGACTACTTTGCTGAGCTGGTCGACTACTGTTACTTTGTATCAACAACCAGCTGTCCTCAGCCTGCATCCTCCAAACCTCGCAATTCCCTGTGCATGTGATTTCAATAAGGAATGGGACATCACAGTGCAATGAATTGTGGGTTATGTAGTTCTTGCATGCTGTCTGTAAGCTGTGGAGAAGTTGTTACAATTTGTAACATAAGTGTTAAGTTCCCTGCCAGAATTTCAAATGATGCAGAAAGGGAAGAACTGTTAAACAGCTGTATTTCAGCATATAAAATGGCATTTATTCATACATTTTGAAGGAACAGGTAACTGTGATGAGTATATTAGGGGTTCTGTGGGCCTCTTTATCAAATTTTGGTTTGGAAGCTGGAGTTCCCCTTTCAAGATGAACCACCCCTTTAAAACTCAAATAATTAAGTAAATGGATCACAATTGAACAGCTGATGTTATTTTAGAAGTAGTTCATATAAATATTTCAATTTATGTGCTAATAATTCAGGTAAACTCTTACCATGAATTCAAAAACTTAGGACATACTCCACTTACACTCTGACTGAGTGGAATTTACCTATGTTTCAACCCTACACACATGCCTGCCCCTTTTGCTATATACGTTTCTATTTAAGCCACGCTAGTTTCTATGCAAGTCATATTAAAAGTGTTATTTAAAAACAATTTATATAATTTATGTTACCTTTGTGCAAAGCAGCTAAAAGTCCCAGGTCAACAGGCTGCATTTTAAAATTAAAGCAGGGTTGCATTTAGGTCTGATGCAGCCCTAGGCATCGGACCTAAACACCCCCTAAGTCATGCACGCTGACGTCACGTGACGTATTCAGCGGAAAGTCAGCACCCCATGCGAGTGATGCCACTTCGGCATTTTTCCTTGGCCCCCCTACCCCTCAACTCCATCAGCGGATTTCCTATGGAACTCCGTGGCAGAGGGTGGGGAGGTTTTAAAAAAAATCAAAAATAAAAAAATAGGCTCCCTGAGGGCCGCCCCCAAAACTGTACCGCCCTAGGCATAATGCCCTGAATTAAAGGGGAACTAATCCTCACTAACAGTGCAGCAATACACGTGGCCACCATATTTGTTTGTGCTATTTTCAGTCCCAGGCTCCATGGTAATAATCAACAACCAGGAGAATGAACACTGGAAGCCAATGTGTAGCCCTGGCCCAATAGGCATGCTCCTGCGTGGTGATTACATTACTAGTTTGATGATGCACAAAAATAATAAATAATAAAACTATTTCAAAGTAAATAAAAAAATAAGATGACATATTAGATTTATTAAACAGTTATGGTTCTAATCAATGTTCCCTCTAATTCCTCTTTGGCTATGTTCTTAAAAAAATATTTTGTGTGCACATTTTAAACTTGTGTGTACAGATCAGTCATAAATATAAAATGTGTTTTCACACAAATCTCATTTTGCGTACCACATTTTGTTGTGAGCGCACGCACAAGCGCACAGCTTAGAGGGAACATTGGTTGGGTCTAATATATGTCTTCTGATGAGTGACATCTGATATTGTATATTCCTTATTTAGCAATTACTGGAAAACCATTACTTGGAAATTACATTGCTTTGTCTCTTGTGAGCTGAGTTAAGGCAACAGTTCGCAGAAGATGAAGGGCAAAAACCAGATCTTTTGAAATGTTCATGTAATTTTTATGTCCCTAGATCAGTGCAGCAACACAGAACAAAAAAATATATGATGTATAATCTAATTACTTACTAAAGGAAAATAACTACCTATGTTTCACATTAAAGTGAGAAACTATCATCTGCATTTATACATGTAACAAAAATAAATAACAATATTATAGGTTATCTTATTGGTTTTCCACCAAACAAGCACATCAAAGAAATTCCCCCAGTCTGGTACTCCAGCACAACATGACAGCAATAACATATACAGTGGCCTATGATGGTCATTATAGATTTAACACATTTGTTCACCTTTAAATTAACTTTTAGTATGATGTAGAAAGTAATATTCTGATACAATTTGCAATTGGTTTTTAATTGAAGTTTTTGAGTTATTTGGCTTTTTATTCAGCAGTTTGCAATTTCATCAATCAGGTTGCTAGGGTCCAAATTTTCCTAGCAGCCATGCACTGATATGAATCAGAGACTGGGATATGATAGGAGAGGGCTTGAAAAGAAAGATGAGTAATAAAAAGTAATAATAACAATACATTTGTAGCCTTACAAAGCATTTGGCTTTTAGATGAGGTCAATGACCCCCATTTAAAAGCTGAAAAGAGTCAGAATAGAAAGGCAAATAATTCAAAAACTATAAAAAAAAAGAAAAAATGAAGGCCAACTGAAAAGTTGCTTAGACCTACATTTTACTATTATGCATATAAGTTGGGCATATCTTCCCCACCCAAGCCATATCATTTGTAATGCATATACCTTTTCCATTTGCCAGCACCATCACATTTTCCTAAAACAAATAGCAGCTTTCACCTGGCGGCCATTTTCCCCGACACATCATCAGTAACATTGACATCTGCAAACAGGACACGTATGCTGTAAAGTTCATGCAATGCAAAATGCAGCTTTACAAAGGCACAACATACTTTGAAAAAAAGTTCTGCTGAGGCTGAGCAGTGTAATGGTTAAACTGAGCTCAGGAGAGGTGGTTAGGAGAAAAAATTAGGATCAGATAGCTAAAGATGAGTTTCTATGGGAACCAGCAATGCTATCAATGCTGCAGCCTTACTGTTAACCTTTTAACAACCAGAGTGGCAGGTATATAAAGATTTCAAAGAAGCTGTTCACATTGTGGGAAGGGGGGGGGTTACACTTATTTGTTCACTTGAGAAAGGGCCCTTGCTGCCCGAAACATGTCGTGTGGAATGCACAATAAAGATTGAATAGCAGGTAATCTGCTCTTTGCTGTTTTTCCTGTTTTGCTATCCTAATATATTACACTTATTTGTTCAGCACTATACTAGGGTCAGCCATATTTAATGGTTCAATAAAGATTCTCAAACCTGTGGGCATTGAATTACAGCCAATATGGGGCTGCTGGTCATTTAAATATTTAGATGTTTATCACTTAAATATAACTATATGTCAATTTCATAGGCTCATTTAAAATAATTATTTTTTTAAACAACACTTTTTAGCAGCAGTTGGTAATATGGATTCACTAATCCATCCAGTTCAGCATATATTTATCTAATTATCAGACGTACATTGAGTTAATCTTCAATGCAGCTACATGTTTGACATTTGTGATTAATAACATTTCCATTCTTGATACCAACACAGATCTACTATATGGAACAGATCACATCAATATAGAGACAAGCTTGCATTTAAAAATAAAGAGTGCAATTTGTATTGGAAAAGAAGCAGTGGTGAATATATATATTTCCAAGTTCATTAAAACTGAACTGAGAAGACAATAGTGGGATTTAGAGAGGATATTTATTGTCATTCCATTCTACTTTGTTTCCTTTCCTCTACTGTGCAATTATGTCAAGATCAACTCTTGTGTTTTTAACAACTGAATTAAAGGGAATGAGAGAAATGCCCAAATCAAAACATTAATTTGTTACAGTCTCTTCATCTGTATGGGCCCTTAGATGTTCTAAAAGATTAGAGTCATTATTGAAAGTTTCCCCACAGCTAGCACACATGTAGGGCTTTTCTTCACTATGTACTCTACTGTGTCTTACAAGGCTTGACTTGTCCTTAAACCTCTTCCCACATTCACTGCACGTATAAGGCCGCTCCTCTGTATGGACTCTCTGGTGTCTAACAAGAGCTGAGCTGCCGGTAAAACCCTTCCCACACTCCATGCAAACGAAGGGTCTCTCTTCAGTGTGAGTTTTCTGGTGCTTGACGAGAAGTGAATTATGGCTAAAGCTTTTTCCACAGTCTGAACATGTAAACAGCTTCTCTACTGTATGGACTCTCCAGTGAACTACAAGGCTTGAGCTCTGAGTAAATCTCTTTCCACATTCTGTGCAACTATAAGGTCTCTCTCCAGTATGAACTCTCTGATGAGTTACCAAATTAGAACTACTGCTGAAACATTTCCCACATATTTCACATGCATACGGTTTTTCGTTAGTGTGTACCCGAAGATGTGTGCGGAGCTGTGAGCTACAAGTAAAGCTTTTTCCACATCCTGGGCAGTGCCAAGATTTCTCTCCTGCATGAACCTTTTTGTGCTTCACCAAATTTGAGCTTCCGCTAAAGGATTTTCCACATTCATTGCAACTATAGGGCCGTTCACCTGTGTGAATTCTCTGATGTGTAACCAGATGAGAATTCTGGCTGAAGCTTTTGCCGCAGTCTGTGCACATGAAAGGTTTTACTTCTGAGTGAACTCGAAGGTGCCGAGCTAAGCTGGAACTTTGCGTAAACCTTTTGCCACAAACAGTACAAGAATATGGTCTCTCTCCAGTGTGTGTTCTTTGATGCACTGTATAATCTGGTTTCCTATAAAACATTTTGCCACAAACCATACACATATATTTTGCCAGCACTTTCTTGCAAATATCATTCTTTTCTGTTTCCCCAGTTAAGCTTTCATCATCATCATCATCAGCATCATCACTGGCAGCAGTGGCATCATTATCATCACCATCAAACAAATCTGGTGTTTCCAGGAGTTCACTGTCAGTGTTTTCACTCTGCCCTGGAAGATTTCCTTCTTCTTGAGACACTGGTGAATTTGATACTTCACTGGAACTTCTACCATAGACTGGCTGTTTGTTGCTGGTTTCTGAAGCAGCTCTAGCATTATCTTCATCATTATGGTTTTCCTCCATTTCTAGGCTAGATCTGGTATGGTGGCATTGATTTTCACTTTAAGTGAACAGCAACCAAAGAGTACCCTGTAAACAAACATATTGCAAAATGTTCATTTTTTGACATAGTAGTTACTCTTTGATGAGACAACAAATCTATTAAAATATAATACACAAAAGCCATGAATATCCTATAAACTGATGCTCAGTTTCCAGTGGTAGTAAATGATCACAAAAAAAGCTGTTGCTTTTTCTCTTTGTTTTGAAATACCAACGCATTTTTATGAAAATTCAAAGGAATGTGTCAAAACTGCTAGACAATAGCCTGTGTACATTTTTTTTCCCTTCTGTTTGATATGTGGGTGGAGCAATCCTACTATAGGCTGGAGTACAATGAAAACTGTAGTCCAGGGGTCCCCAACCTTTTTACATGTGAGCCACAAATGTAAAAAGAGTTGGGGAGAAACTCAATAATGCAAAATGTTCCTGGGGGTGTGAAATATGGGCTGGGATTGGCTATATGCTAGCCCCTATGTTGAATGGCAGCCTACAGGAGGCTCTGTTTGACAGTACACCTGGCTTTATGCAACCAAAACTTGCCTCCAAGAAATTAATTAAAAAATAAGAACCTGCTTTGAGGCCACTTGGAGCAACATCCAAAGGTTTGCGGATCACTGCTCTAGCCTATTGAAAGATCCCAGCGCTTCCTCCAGTGCGACTGCTATGATGCATTTTCAATGTCGGCTACAGTAAGTACCCATAGGTTAGGGGTGTTTTGGGGTACTGTTGGTAAAAAAAATATCACGTTCATTCTTTTAATTAATACTGGCACATTCTTACAGCTTTGGATTGGAATGTGTCAGTATTGCTTGAAGCAGAACCAGCAATTTATAGAGCAACATTTGCTGAAAGTATCCCTTGCAGCTGAAAATACTATAAAGAGTGGGTGGGCCTATCTGATGTAGCTGGCCACAACTAGCAATGCAGATAAGGAGTTTGGCGTTTCCCTATTTTTACAATTTAGTCTCTGTGGTGGTGTGAATGCAGAAAACACTGGTGGGTGAAAACACTAATTTGTTGTACAGTGACAGCAGTTTAGCCACTTCATAAATTCTATTAAAGAACCTTGAGTGCCAGAATATTGTGATACAGCTCACAGTATATAATTTCCTTTGTAGCCTTTAGGAATTGTCTGAATATGAATTAGGTTGCTCCCTAGGATGTCATCATCTGGAGAATGCCTAAAAACTTTTTTTATGCACCCTCTTTGCCAGCAATAGAATAGGATGCATTTATTTTTGTGGGTGGTTAAATTATTTTTCAAAGTTTTGCTCTTTAAATGTAAGTATTTTAGACTTTTTCAGTGACATGTCCTGATGTATTTTTTTGGGTAAAATACTAGCCTGTATTTCTATGTTGCGATGATAACATTTGTTATTGCTAAACTTCTTTACTGATGTGTATTTAAGAGCACAACTCCTTTTTCCTCTCTGTTGTCTTTTGTCTCTCTCTCTCTCTGTACAAGAGTCTGGTTGCCAAAACATAGGTCGTGTTTTATACATACTTAAATTCTTATATAATTTTGAAATTAAACATTTGTACAGAATTCAAACGATTGTCTGCAGTCAAGATCCTTACATGAAGTGATGTCTTAAAGAAAATTCAAACTCTGCCTATTCTTGACTACAATGGTGGTGCTCTGTCTGAATAATCTGTTGCTTATTAGATCAATGTGTCATATGAAATAAAAAATAAATCAGATGGCACTCACAACCTGCAGTTGTGCTAGAAATCTCTACTCAGTTTTGTAGGATCATCCCCAGTTGCTCTTGAGTCATTGGTTTAGGTTGATGACTCCTGGGTCAAAATGAAAACACACAAGATTCTTTTCAGCATTTACTGAACACATACATTCTGTGCACAAGAACATCAAGTTAACAAGCCAAGATGTGAAAGACAACAAATTAGCATATTTTAGGGGATATCGGAATACTTAACTATACAGCAAATCTACTCATACTGATCAATATTTGCTGTTTGATTCAAACCATTCTGAAAAATATACTGGGGGATATCAGAACTATACACCACCAGGCTGATTCCAAGGACAAGCATCTCAAAGGAGATTTTAAAGCCTGTGAATAACCAGATGTAACCTTTTAAGAGCATCAGCGTCATGCAGGATGACTAGATCAACACAGATTGACACAAAATTGCCTATATGTGGCTGAAATACTAAAAACCAATACTTTTAAACCAACACCCTAGACCAGAGGTCCCCAGCCTTTTTTACACTCAAATGTAAAAACCATTGTGGAGTCACACAAGCAAGAGAAAATGATTGGGGATGCCAAGTAAGGGCTCTGATAGGCTAATTCAGTATAAATAGTTAAAAAAATGTGCCTTCTCACATAAAATAATGCAATATTGAGTTTTTGAAGACAAATGATAAGGTGGGTTTTATTATTCATTTAACCTATTTTGCCATATGCCATTACTGTAATGCTGTTGCCTTTACACTAAGTAAAAACTCAGTATAGTACTCACTTGAGAAGCATTGTGCCTTATTTCATCATTAGGGTCCTCTTCAGCCATCTTAGAAAACTCTTCCTTTTCATAGCACCTACCATGTCATAGGTCAAATGAGTCCATTTAAGTAACATGGTGACATTGCATTGTCTCACCTTGACTTCCGAGATGCATAGCTTCCTATAAGCTCAATGATACCACAAGGCTAACAATGTGAGCTTCATTTCATTGCTGTAGCCAGAGCCGACATGGTTGACTTCGGCAGGGGCCATTGCACATGCAATACTGTGGCTGCAGTGGTTAGGCTGGCTCCTAACATTGTAATAATGTGACTGCATTGGATTAGCTGGCTCCTAAAGTTGTAATAATGTGACTGTGGGGGTTAAGGTGGCTCCTAAAGTTGTAATAATGTGAATGTGGGGGTTAAGGTGGCTCCTAAAGTTGTAATAATGTGACTGTCGGGGTTGGGCTGGCTTCCAAAGCTGTAATAATGTTACTGCAGGGGTTGGGCTGTTTCTCAAAGTTGTAATAATGTGACTGTCGGGGTTGGGCTGGCTTCCAAAGCTGTAATAATGTTACTGCAGGGGTTGGGCTGTTTCTCAAAGTTGTAATAAAGTGACTGCAGGGGTTGGGCTGGCTCCCAGAGCTGTAATAATGTTACTATAGGGGTTGGGCTGTTTCTCAAAGTTGTAATAATGTAACTGCAGTGTTAGGCTGGCTCCTAAAGTTGTAATAATGTGAATGCAATGATTGGGCTGGCTCCCAAAAGTTTAAATAATGGTACTGCAGGGGTTGGGCTGGCCCAGCAAATATCCTGCTCATATTCACAGACTTCTGGTGATTGAAGAAAAATTTATTTTTGCGGTGATCCTCCGTTTGGTAATATTTATATTGGTCTGGAGAATATATTTAAGGAATGGAGAATGACAGTGGATAATTGCAAGTAATCCTGAGCTTATTACAACAGGTGAAATAAACAAAACCAGATAAAAATCATTGCCTGGGTAAGCCTTTTTTTTCAAACCAGTTTAGGCTGGATTGTACATTAATTATATCGTAATGTGGAGTTGAGATTTTGTCAGACAAGGTTAATTCAGGAGGGTAGCAGTTCTGTTTAGTTTACTTATACACTTAAATACACATACATTACCCTACATTTTCAGCAATATTGTATTGCATGACATTCAAATTGAGCTATGAATTTTTGATGTGATTTAATAACCTAGTGTTATGGCTTTCGTTTATGGAGTATAATGTGGGTTAATATTGGCTGATTAGAGCACACATTCTAAAACAATGCAAGGTAAGAAAAAAAAAAATTTTTTTGGGATCAAGAATCCTCTTTAGATGTCACTCTTGCAGCCTACTGTACTGTACACCGTGGAGGTGCATATTCCATTTCCATTGCTATCTTTATTTTCTGATTGGTGGATACTGTGTGCTCTGCATTATCTATGTCTGGGAATAGAATAATCTCAGAATGAGGGAATTAGGCCTGCAAAAACACAGGCGTCACGTCGGATGTGACAGAAATAAGGCAAGTAATAGCACTGTTGGATGGTGTTGCAGCGTTGATCCGACGCGCCACGACTGTCGGATGCAGACACTGCGTCTGCATCCAACAGTCCTGTCGCGTCGGATCAATGCTGCAACTTCATCAGACATTTCCAACTCTAACCTTATTTCCGTCGCATCCGACGTGACGCCTTCGTTTTTGTGCAGCAAGTCTGTTCCCACCAAAATCGCCCATGGAGTTCCTCCCTCCTCTACTTTATTAAAGGAAAACGATACCCCCAAAATGAATACTTAAGCAACAGATACTTTATATCAAATTGAATGACATATTAAAGAATCTTACCAAACTGGAATATATATTTACATAAATATTGCCCTTTTACATCTCTTGCCTTGAACCACCATTTTGTGACTCTATCTGTGCTGCCTCAGAGATCACCTGACCAGAAATACTACAACACTAACTGTAACAGGAAGAAGTGAGGAAGCAAAAGGCAGAACTCTGTCTGTTAATTGGCTCATGTGACCTTACATGTGGTTTGTATGTGAGCACAGTGAATCTTACGATCTCAGGGGGCGGCCCTTATTTTTTAAAATGGCAATTTTCTATTTATGATTACCCAATGGCACATACTACTAAAAAAGTATATTATTATGATAATGGTTCATTTACATGAAGCAGGGTTTTACACATGAGCTGTTTTACTCAGTATCTTTTAATAGAGACCTACATTGTTTGGGGGGTATAGTTTTCCTTTAAGTAAAGGAATCCAGCTGATGGAAATGGATGAAAGTATGACCCTGACCTCTTGCTACATATTCTTTTACAAGTGTGTAATGGCATTAAAGGGGCAGAATACCCCCTTGTTCAACATAATCATTGAACTCATGGGGCTATACTGCTCCTATAAAGGGGTTGGTCACCTTTAAATTAACTTTTAGTATGATGTAGAGAGTGAAATTCTGAGACAGTTTGCAGTTGGTGTTCATATTTTATTATTTGTGATTTTTGAGTTGTTTAGCTTTTTTTTTTTCAGCAGCTCCCTACTTTACAATTTCTAAAATCTGGTTGCTAAGGTCCAAACTACCCTAGCAAATATGCATTGATTTGAATAAGATTCTGAAATATGAATTAGAAAGGGCCTGAATAGAAAGATGAGCAATAAAAAGTAGCAATAACAATAATGAGCAGATTTTTTAAGGGTCGAATAGTAGATTTGAATTTAAATATAATTTTTTGGTGTCAAGAATTCACACATTCAAATTTTAATCCCACAATTTGAATGTAAATACGGATGTGAGATTTATCACACCTCAACCGTTGAAAAAGCTCTAATTCAAGTATTCGCCGTCTAAAACCTGCCTAGTTCATTTACAAGTCAATGGGAGAGGTCCGTTGACCCATTTGAATATATTCATTTCCTTCCTGACATTCGTTTTTTTCCAAGGGAAAACTCATTTCGAATTTTCGGGTTGAAACTATTCGAATATCGAATATTAGACATTCAATTTTTTTCTTAACCTCTCATTCGAGTTGTGAGTATATTCGAATTTATTAGAGTAACAAAAAAAAATCTCAAATTCAAAATTCGACCTATGATAAATCTGCCTGTAAGTGTGTGTCCTTATAGACCATTTGTTTTTAGATGGGGTCAGTAACTTCCATTTGAAAGCTGGAAAGTGAAGAAGGCAAATAATTCAAAAACTATAAAAATGAATAATGAAGGCCAGCTGAAAAGTTGCTTAGTGGCCATTCTATAACATACTTAAAAGTTAACTTAAAGGGGAACTTCACATAAACATAACTTTAAGCTTTTTTGAAAAGTAAACATAATTTCAAGCAACTTTGCAATATACACCATTTAAAAAATATGCAGACTTTTCATGATTTTTAATGGTTTCGGACAGTACCCTAAACCTAGCCCCCTGCTGATCTTTCTGACTACTTTGCTGAGCTGGTCGACTACTGTTACTTTGTATCAACAACCAGCTGTCCTCAGCCTGCATCCTCCAAACCTCGCAATTCCCTGTGCATGTGATATCAATAAGGAATGGGACATCACAGTGCAATGAATTGTGGGTTATGTAGTTCTTGCATGCTGTCTGTAAGCTGTGGAGAAGTTGTTACAATTTGTAACATAAGTGTTAAGTTCCCTGCCAGAATTTCAAATGATGCAGAAAGGGAAGAACTGTTAAACAGCTGTATTTCAGCATAGAAAATGGCATTTATTCATACATTTTGAAGGAACAGGTAACTGTGATGAGTATATTAGGGGTTCTGTGGGCCTCTTTATCAAATTTTGGTTTGGAAGCTGGAGTTCCCCTTTCAAGATGAACCACCCCTTTAAAACTCAAATAATTAAGTAAATGGATCACAATTGAACAGCTGATGTTATTTTAGAAGTAGTTCATATAAATATTTCAATTTATGTGCTAATAATTCAGGTAAACTCTTACCATGAATTCAAAAACTTAGGACATACTCCACTTACACTCTGACTGAGTGGAATTTACCTATGTTTCAACCCTACACACATGCCTGCCCCTTTTGCTATATACGTTTCTATTTAAGCCACGCTAGTTTCTATGCAAGTCATATTAAAAGTGTTATTTAAAAATAATTTATATAATTTATGTTACCTTTGTGCAAAGCAGCTAAAAGTCCCAGGTCAACAGGCTGCATTTTAAAATTAAAGCAGGGTTGCATTTAGGTCCGATGCAGCCCTAGGCATCGGACCTAAACACCCCCTAAGTCATGCACGCTGACGTCACGTGACGTATTCAGCGGAAAGTCAGCGCCCCATGCGAGTGATGCCACTTCGGCATTTTTCCTTGGCCCCCCTACCCCTCAACTCCATCAGCGGATTTCCTATGGAACTCCGTGGCAGAGGGTGGGGAGGTTTTAAAAAAAATCAAAAATAAATAGGCTCCCTGAGGGCCGCCCCCAAAACTGTACCGCCCTAGGCATAATGCCCTGAATTAAAGGGGAACTAATCCTCACTAACAGTGCAGCAATACACGTGGCCACCATATTTGTTTGTGCTATTTTCAGTCCCAGGCTCCATGGTAATAATCAACAACCAGGAGAATGAACACTGGAAGCCAATGTGTAGCCCTGGCCCAATAGGCATGCTCCTGCGTGGTGATTACATTACTAGTTTGATGATGCACAAAAATAATAAATAATAAAACTATTTCAAAGTAAATAAAAAAATAAGATGACATATTAGATTTATTAAACAGTTATGGTTCTAATCAATGTTCCCTCTAATTCCTCTTTGGCTATGTTCTTAAAAAAATATTTTGTGTGCACATTTTAAACTTGTGTGTACAGATCAGTCATAAATATAAAATGTGTTTTCACACAAATCTCATTTTGCGTACCACATTTTGTTGTGAGCGCACGCACAAGCGCACAGCTTAGAGGGAACATTGGTTGGGTCTAATATATGTCTTCTGATGAGTGACATCTGATATTGTATATTCCTTATTTAGCAATTACTGGAAAACCATTACTTGGAAATTACATTGCTTTGTCTCTTGTGAGCTGAGTTAAGGCAACAGTTCGCAGAAGATGAAGGGCAAAAACCAGATCTTTTCAAATGTTCATGTCATTTTTATGTCCCTAGATCAGTGCAGCAACACAGAACAAAAAAATATATGATGTATAATCTAATTACTTACTAAAGGAAAATAACTACCTATGTTTCACATTAAAGTGAGAAACTATCATCTGCATTTATACATGTAACAAAAATAAATAACAATATTATAGGTTATCTTATTGGTTTTCCACCAAACAAGCACATCAAAGAAATTCCCCCAGTCTGGTACTCCAGCACAACATGACAGCAATAACATATACAGTGGCCTATGATGGTCATTATAGATTTAACACATTTGTTCACCTTTAAATTAACTTTTAGTATGATGTAGAAAGTAATATTCTGATACAATTTGCAATTTGTTTTTAATTGAAGTTTTTGAGTTATTTGGCTTTTTATTCAGCAGTTTGCAATTTCATCAATCAGGTTGCTAGGGTCCAAATTTTCCTAGCAGCCATGCACTGATATGAATCAGAGACTGGGATATGATAGGAGAGGGCTTGAAAAGAAAGATGAGTAATAAAAAGTAATAATAACAATACATTTGTAGCCTTACAAAGCATTTGGCTTTTAGATGAGGTCAATGACCCCCATTTAAAAGCTGAAAAGAGTCAGACTAGAAAGGCAAATAATTCAAAAACTATAAAAAAAAAGAAAAAATGAAGGCCAACTGAAAAGTTGCTTAGACCTACATTTTACTATTATGCATATAAGTTGGGCATATCTTCCCCACCCAAGCCATATCATTTGTAATGCATATACCTTTTCCATTTGCCAGCGCCATCACATTTTCCTAAAACAAATAGCAGCTTTCACCTGGCGGCCATTTTCCCCCTGACACATCATCAGTAACATTGACATCTGCAAACAGGACACGTATGCTGTAAAGTTCATGCAATGCAAAATGCAGCTTTACAAAGGCACAACATACTTTGAAAAAAAGTTCTGCTGAGGCTGAACAGTGTAATGGTTAAACTGAGCTCAGGAGAGGTGGTTAGGAGAAAAAATTAGGATCAGATAGCTAAAGATGAGTTTCTATGGGAACCAGCAATGCTATCAATGCTGCAGCCTTACTGTTAACCTTTTAACAACCAGAGTGGCAGGTATCTAAAGATTTCAAAGAAGCTGTTCACATTGTGGGAAGGGGGGGGGGTTACACTTATTTGTTCACTTGAGAAAGGGCCCTTGCTGCCCGAAACATGTCGTGTGGAATGCACAATAAAGATTGAATAGCAGGTAATCTGCTCTTTGCTGTTTTTCCTGTTTTGCTATCCTAATATATTACACTTATTTGTTCAGCACTATACTAGGGTCAGCCATATTTAATGGTTCAATAAAGATTCTCAAACCTGTGGGCATTGAATTACAGCCAATATGGGGCTGCTGGTCATTTAAATATTTAGATGTTTATCACTTAAATATAACTATATGTCAATTTCATAGGCTCATTTAAAATAATTATTTTTTTAAACAACACTTTTTAGCAGCAGTTGGTAATATGGATTCACTAATCCATCCAGTTCAGCATATATTTATCTAATTATCAGACGTACATTGAGTTAATCTTCAATGCAGCTACATGTTTGACATTTGTGATTAATAACATTTCCATTCTTGATACCAACACAGATCTACTATATGGAACAGATCACATCAATATAGAGACAAGCTTGCATTTAAAAATAAAGAGTGCAATTTGAATTGGAAAAGAAGCAGTGGTGAATATATATATTTCCAAGTTCATTAAAACTGAACTGAGAAGACAATAGTGGGATTTAGAGAGGATATTTATTGTCATTCCATTCTACTTTGTTTCCTTTCCTCTACTGTGCAATTATGTCAAGATCAACTCTTGTGTTTTTAACAACTGAATTAAAGGGAATGAGAGAAATGCCCAAATCAAAACATTAATTTGTTACAGTCTCTTCATCTGTATGGGCCCTTAGATGTTCTAAAAGATTAGAGTCATTATTGAAAGTTTCCCCACAGCTAGCACACATGTAGGGCTTTTCTTCACTATGTACTCTACTGTGTCTTACAAGGCTTGACTTGTCCTTAAACCTCTTCCCACATTCACTGCACGTATAAGGCCGCTCCTCTGTATGGACTCTCTGGTGTCTAACAAGAGCTGAGCTGCCGGTAAAACCCTTCCCACACTCCATGCAAACGAAGGGTCTCTCTTCAGTGTGAGTTTTCTGGTGCTTGACGAGAAGTGAATTATGGCTAAAGCTTTTTCCACAGTCTGAACATGTAAACAGCTTCTCTACTGTATGGACTCTCCAGTGAACTACAAGGCTTGAGCTCTGAGTAAATCTCTTTCCACATTCTGTGCAACTATAAGGTCTCTCTCCAGTATGAACTCTCTGATGAGTTACCAAATTAGAACTACTGCTGAAACATTTCCCACATATTTCACATGCATACGGTTTTTCGTTAGTGTGTACCCGAAGATGTGTGCGGAGCTGTGAGCTACAAGTAAAGCTTTTTCCACATCCTGGGCAGTGCCAAGATTTCTCTCCTGCATGAACCTTTTTGTGCTTCACCAAATTTGAGCTTCCGCTAAAGGATTTTCCACATTCATTGCAACTATAGGGCCGTTCACCTGTGTGAATTCTCTGATGTGTAACCAGATGAGAATTCTGGCTGAAGCTTTTGCCGCAGTCTGTGCACATGAAAGGTTTTACTTCTGAGTGAACTCGAAGGTGCCGAGCTAAGCTGGAACTTTGCGTAAACCTTTTGCCACAAACAGTACAAGAATATGGTCTCTCTCCAGTGTGTGTTCTTTGATGCACTGTATAATCTGGTTTCCTATAAAACATTTTGCCACAAACCATACACATATATTTTGCCAGCACTTTCTTGCAAATATCATTCTTTTCTGTTTCCCCAGTTAAGCTTTCATCATCATCATCATCAGCATCATCACTGGCAGCAGTGGCATCATTATCATCACCATCAAACAAATCTGGTGTTTCCAGGAGTTCACTGTCAGTGTTTTCACTCTGCCCTGGAAGATTTCCTTCTTCTTGAGACACTGGTGAATTTGATACTTCACTGGAACTTCTACCATAGACTGGCTGTTTGTTGCTGGTTTCTGAAGCAGCTCTAGCATTATCTTCATCATTATGGTTTTCCTCCATTTCTAGGCTAGATCTGGTATGGTGGCATTGATTTTCACTTTAAGTGAACAGCAACCAAAGAGTACCCTGTAAACAAACATATTGCAAAATGTTCATTTTTTGACATAGTAGTTACTCTTTGATGAGACAACAAATCTATTAAAATATAATACACAAAAGCCATGAATATCCTATAAACTGATGCTCAGTTTCCAGTGGTAGTAAATGATCACAAAAAAAGCTGTTGCTTTTTCTCTTTGTTTTGAAATACCAACGCATTTTTATGAAAATTCAAAGGAATGTGTCAAAACTGCTAGACAATAGCCTGTGTACATTTTTTTTCCCTTCTGTCTGATATGTGGGTGGAGCAATCCTACTATAGGCTGGAGTACAATGAAAACTGTAGTCCAGGGGTCCCCAACCTTTTTACATGTGAGCCACAAATGTAAAAAGAGTTGGGGAGAAACTCAATAATGCAAAATGTTCCTGGGGGTGTGAAATATGGGCTGGGATTGGCTATATGCTAGCCCCTATGTTGAATGGCAGCCTACAGGAGGCTCTGTTTGACAGTACACCTGGCTTTATGCAACCAAAACTTGCCTCCAAGAAATTAATTAAAAAATAAGAACCTGCTTTGAGGCCACTTGGAGCAACATCCAAAGGTTTGCGGATCACTGCTCTAGCCTATTGAAAGATCCCAGCGCTTCCTCCAGTGCGACTGCTATGATGCATTTTCAATGTCGGCTACAGTAAGTACCCATAGGTTAGGGGTGTTTTGGGGTACTGTTGGTAAAAAAAATATCACGTTCATTCTTTTAATTAATACTGGCACATTCTTACAGCTTTGGATTGGAATGTGTCAGTATTGCTTGAAGCAGAACCAGCAATTTATAGAGCAACATTTGCTGAAAGTATCCCTTGCAGCTGAAAATACTATAAAGAGTGGGTGGGCCTATCTGCCTATCTAGCCTATCTAGCTGGCCACAACTAGCAATGCAGATAAGGAGTTTGGCGTTTCCCTATTTTTACAATTTAGTCTCTGTGGTGGTGTGAATGCAGAAAGTTGCCCACATGGCAAGTCTACAGTCCACAGTCTAAAAGACCACAGCTTCTTGAGACTGACTCTGCCCAGCTCTCTAACTCCATTCACTGAATTCGGGAAAGATTATACAGGTATAGGACCTGTTATCCAGAATGCTTGAGACCTGGGGTTTTCCAGATAACGGATCTTTCCGTAATTTGGGTCTTCATGCCTTATGTCTACTAGAAATTCATTTAAACATTAAAGGAGAAGGAAATCTACAGAAGCAGTTTATTTCAATAGATTAGCCACAATAGTACAAGCTATAAAAAGATAATTATTCTGCAGAATGCTTTACCGTACTTGAGTAAACAGCTCTTGAAGTATTCTCTGTTTTTTTATGATAACAACTGCCATATTGGCTTGGTGTGACATCACTTCCTGCCTCTACCTATGAGTCTCTCCCTGCTCGCTCATAGCTCTGGGCTCAGATTACAGCTGGGAGGGGAGGAGGGAGGGGGAGAGGAGCAAACTGAGCATGCTCAAGGCCGTGCCCTGGAGGTTTAAGATGAAGGCAGGAAGTCTGATACAGAAGCCCATGAGTACACAATAGAAGGAAAGAAATGTGGTGTTTCTTTTGACAGAGGACTCAGAGCAGCATTATTTTGAGGGTTTACTGGTGTATTTATATAGACCTTTCTAATAAAGCTTACTTAATTTTAGCCTTTCCTTCTCCTTTAAATAAACCCAATAGGCTGGTTTTGCTTCCAATAAGGATTAATTATATCTTAGTTGGGATCAAGTACAAGCTACTATTTTATTATTACAGAGAAAAAGGAAATCATTTTTAAAAATTTGGATTATTTGGATAGAATGGAGTCTATGGGAGACAGCCATTCCATAACTTAGAGCTTTTTGGATATCGGGGTTCCGGATAAGGGATCCTATACCTGTATACATTTACAATGGAAACAGATTACCACTAATTACACAAACTGCATGAAATTCAAAAAGGTAAGGGTAAAAGGGAGTGCAAATCTAGCCATAAGCCTTAAGATATGATAAGTAGATCACTATGTTCAACCAGTAAACTGTGGCACATGGCAATAGAGAACCAGCACAGTGTAGCTATCATAGTACTCGTAATTAGCCGTCTCATTCATTGGATATTTATCTAATACCCCCCCCAAAAAAGATGGATCTGATTGTTTCCTAGTAATTGTATTGTTTTCACTGCTTTATTGAGTGACATAATAATTACTGAGAATTTTGTTTCTCTTATGGAGCATGTTGGAATAGCACAAAGGGATATTACTTAAAATCTCATACACTTTTCTACTGTTTTGAATGAGAGATTCTCCTAACCACTGGCCTTCTGTCTTCTGGGAACCAACAGGAATATTTTGGGCCATCCACTTACTATGGGTACATGACTAGCTACTTCACACTGGCCCAGGATATAGGCAGCTAACCCCTTGCTCTATCAGCAGTTTATTGCAGATTCTAATGCACACGATAGAGAGGATATAGACAGTGACAGTGCTATGGTTGGGCTGATTGTATGTCTTCTACAAATCTCGTGTGGTAATTTTACTCTTAATTTCTGTGATTTTATGAATACATATCAAATGGGAACAAGAAAAAAAATTTCCATAAGAAACATCCTGTGATATCTCATCTTTATTGGATTTTACAATAATATTTTGCCTGCTGCACCCAGTCACATTTGAGTGGGTGCTATTCCTTGATATACACGCATTTATAGGACACTGTGGCACTCCACACAAAAGTTAGCCCAGTCTTAAGCTGGCCATAGATGTTGAGATTTTTAAAAGATCAGATCCTGATCGTGAGACCACGATCTTCTCAGAACGATCGTACGGAATTGACCATCAACTAAAAAGACCAATTTGCCAGGAAAACAAAGGGGAGCTGCCTGCTTGGCCCTGCAAACATAGATAGATTGCACTGGGGCTGACAAAGATTTTTTGACCTGGCCGATCAATTTCCTGACAGATGTCGGTCGAAAAATCGTAAAATGTACGATCATTGGAATCCCACTAACCGCAAGATAATTTCGAAGGATCGGTCGGACTTCCCTAAAATCGGTCATTCGGCAAGAAGAATTGTCGTGTCTATGGGGAGCTGAATGTGATGACACTCGAAGGTCACTTGGGATACCTCCCAACTGTCCCGTATTACGCAGGACAGTCCAATTTTGCCTGCCTGTCCCGGATAATAAGTAAAGATATCTCGCAGGTTCGGATCCTCTTCCGGCACTTCTTCTGGGTTTTCTCTGCACTAGGGGCCATGTGATTTGTCGCGGTCCCAGACGTGGGCAAGAATCGAACTGGAGGGACACGGGGAGCCCTGGGTAGGAGAGTGGATCCCGAACGAGCAGGAGATCAGCCAGGGGGGCCCAGAAGAGGAGCCTGGTGAACTTGGAATGATCCCCGCACAGCTGGGCACAGTGGAGCCGCAAGCAGCAGGCACCTGTCCGGGAACACGGGCAGCAACTCCTCTAGTTTCATTACCCCCAGTCCAGGCTCATCTGCCACCAGTGCCGGACCCACTGCCACAACCACCGAACTGTCCCCTTGGAAGAGAGAGCCATCCACATTCAGATGAGTCCCGACTGCTTAATGCTCACCCAACCTCACCCTGGCCACTGGCACCCACAGGGTTACCCTCTCTCCCCTATACAGTTATACAATACCGGCTGCTGGGCTCAGGAACTCACAGGGTTACCCATTTTTAAAAGAGGGGTAGATTTTGTGGGTGAACTTGGGGGAGGGGCACACACTATACCCAGCCATGCAGGATGCCAGCGTACCCTTTCAGTCCAGTGATACCGGGCATAGGACTGGTAGAGCAGTACTGTACATAAGGACAGGTGACATAGAGGTGTTGCCTACCCACCCCACTAGTTAGCCATTAACCTGGCCACTGACTAGCAGCCACAACTTATTTCCTTGCAGTTGGTCCTTTCTGGTTTGTGAATGAAATCACTTTCTGCATTGCAAGTTTTCTAAAAACGAACATGGTAATTAGGGGGTGTGGCCACAAAATGGGCGTGGTCAGAATGTTGTCCCTCTTTGTATGGGATAAGCGTTAGGATTGAGGTACACAAATTAATATAGAAGAAGATCTTTTGTGAATGCAGATATGGAAGGAGGTTTCACTGAGTAACCTCAATCTCTTCAATTCTGAGCTCTGAACTTCACTGCTCCGTGGAGGTCTGGAGGACACTCTCTGCAACTCCTTCAACTTATAACAAGTTATCATATAAAACTGTACAAGTCCCCTTCTATCTGCCTATATCTACAGCAAATGCAAACATTTCCCTTCATGCTTTTGTCAGCCTATAACTACATACCGCATACCACCCGTTCGTCGCATCATTTTCTTTACACAGCCTACAGTCCCTGTTCGCATTTTATACGTTCCGTAACACCTTTCAAGTCCAGCTCCTTTAGTCCAGACTGACAGCTAAATCCCGACGTCACAAGGTTAATCTCGCGAGACTGTGGTTTTCCCGACTTCACGTATATAAGCGTAATGACGCACAACGTAGCATTGTTGGGAGAGAGATGCGCTGTGTTGTCAAAAAACAAAAACTATTGACCAAAATAAATCAATTTTCCCCTGTTTATTGCAAGGAATACCAGAATAATGATTACTGCTCGTTAATAACAGATGTAGTATTTTGGGAGGGGCATATTTAGGGCAACTTCTGGACTCTTTAAGACTCAGGAGCCCTGAATTTAGCCAGTTGGTGTGCATTCATATGCTCATCAATAAGGGTCATTATACTCTGGCCTTGGTGTACTACATTATCCTCAGAGAATGATAGTTTAACGCAAAAAAAAAAGTTAAGTGAAATTGCTAAACTGGTTTCCTATATATTTATTTTTTTCCCCTATTCACAACATTGGGATCAGCCATCATTTTTACCAGCAGGCTGGTAAAATACTGGCCAGGTGGCAACCCTAGCTAAACATCCCTTAAAGGAGAAGTCAACCCCTTCGGCGCTAAAACCCTCCCCCTCCCCTGTGTTTCCCCTCCTCCCCCCTGGCCTACCTCCCTTCCCCCCCTGCCCCTAAGTTGCTACTTACCCCTCGGCGCAGGTCCTGTCCATGGAGTCCACAGGCGCCATCTTCTCCCATGCAGTCTTCTTCCTGGATTGCCCAGCGTTTGGCGGCGCAGTAGGAGTATTTGCCGGTTCAGCTCCACAGCGCATGTGCCGAAAGTCACAAAGTTTCCGAAAAGAGAAATCGGAAAACTTTGTGACTTTCAGCGGATGCGCAGTAGAGCTGAACCAGCAAATATTCCTACTGTGCATGCGCCGCCAAACGCCGGGCAATCCAGGAAGAAAACTGCACAGGAGAAGATGGTGCCTGTGAACTCCGTGGACAGGTCCTGCACCGAGGGGTAAGTAACAACTTGGGGGCATTTGCTGGGGGGGGAGAGGTAGGCCAGGGGGGAAGAGGGAGGTGGGGAAACACAGGTGAGGGGGGGAGGGATTTTAGCACCAAAGGGGTTTAGTTCTCCTTTAAACAAATGCTGTAGTTACATACCTCCCAAGTGTCCCCCTTTTGTCAGGATAGTCCTGATTTTAGATCCCCCAGCCAATGGTCCTAGATCTCAATTTTCTTACTGGCTCATCAGTGTAACGAGATTAGACTTTAATGTTGCTCCCCATAATATATAAAACATAGCCACTTGGAGAAGAGTGTTCAATGTTTGAGAGGTTTCCACTGTATCTGTCATGAAATGCTTAGGGCCATAGTGTGTCTGTTGTTCGATCGTGTAAAAAGGTGTGTGCTTTTGTTCACTTCCCATGGTATTTTTTAATGTGGCTACAAAGTGGGCATGATGAAAATTTTCACTTGCTCATTTTGCAGGGCAGTATCAATTATATCAATCTCAGTTTTTCAAATGTTAAGGAAATGTAATTATACCAAACACACATAACCATGGTTCCTTTCATCAACCTTAAAATATACCAACAGTTATTCCTACTGTAAGCACACCAAATGAACAAAGGCTTACTTTGTCTACTTTATCCATAACAAAAGGTTAATCCTGCTGATAGTGGTGAAGTCTCCATCCTTCTAAGGGGAGCTCAATGACATTATCACATGTTTAGCCAAACTATTCTACGAAAAAACAGCATTCCACAATAATGTAGCTTCTATATGAAAATGGCTATTTCCCTGAATATGCTGTAGTAGTAACTATAATGGAGGTTAATAAGTAACTAAACTTACACTGTAAGTTACTATGCACTGTTAGAATGGCATGCATTGTGTAGCAGAGCACTAGGCTAAATCATAGCGCATCAAGTATATCATATTCAATAACAGTATATTTTGAACATTTTGATTTGCACCTTGACTGTAGGATAGAAGTCTTTTATAAACAAATATATGCTGTTAGATCCCTGCTGCCAATGAACAATAAGAACTTATAGGTAGTGAAATTCTTGCCTTACAGAGATGTGGTAAAATTTCTTACCGTCCTGGAATAAACATGCCACCTTTGAAGGGGACTGTTCACCCCCAAGCACATTTTTCAGTTAAGTTTTCAGCTTGTTTACCAGACAAAAATACTTTTTTTTCCAATTGCTTTACATGTTTTATTTTTTTACCTTTTTCAAAAATTGAAGTATAAAATGTAATGTTCCTGTCTCTGGTGTTCTGGTTTGGCAATTCAGTAATCCAGGCACAGATTTTGAACTGTTAGAACTTGCTATATCTGTTGATACATTTCTCAACTGCAACTGTGAAATATTAGCAACAAATGCCTTTAATAAAACTCAGGGATTCTGCTCAGCAGGGTCAAATATAAGAAATGTCTCACCTGATGTATCATTTATAATAAATTATTCTGGTCAGTAACTCCACCCCCCTCCCAGTGCTGATTTAGAAGTACATATTATAAGTCATGAGCCCTGATGTTATGTCAGCGAAGGTCAAAGTAATATCACAATAGACATGAACATGCAATGCCTGATTCACTTTATATCAGAATCCCCTTGAGAAAGTACTTAGCTCCTAAATGTTAGGGTATTTCCTCTGTTACTAATGTGTCTGCTTTACTTCTCTACATTTTGCCATCTGGGAAGTATGTATATTTTATCATTGATTGCACTTTACTACTGTTGTATAAGTACAATATTTTTGATACAAAGCATTATATTTGGCATACCATCTGATTTGTTTAGTATTATTTTATGGGTGTGCATTGGTTAGACGCTGCTTTGTGATCAGATTACATTTTCAACCTAAAGAGGAAATTGTCTTTTCCACCACTGGCCAACTCAGTTTTGAGGTATTTGTTCAAGTGTTAGCCTTTTTTTTAAAAAAAAAAAACCTTCTTACAGAACACATACAACTCCTACTCATGTGGATTGAATTTGTTTGCCTTGATTTATGTCCCATAGTGATACATATATAAAGCACATGGCATACAAGCAGAGAAATTGCATTCACATAGTATGAAATGAAACAGCATGAACAATTAAGCAGTACCGGATTTAGAAATAAATTCAAAAGCCTGACGTCTCATTTACTTATTCTTCACAAAATGTAGTTCCACATTTACGGAGATTACGGAGAAGAGGCTTCTTATCCAAACGGCAACTACTGGAGAAAGATATCTCAGTAAATGAGTGGATATGGTTGGATATAGTATAGTAATATTGGTGTAGTATTGTTATCCTTTAATAGCAAGAACTGAGCAGCAGCAGATAGCAGTGTCAGACTGGAACACCAGGGGCCCACCCAAAAACTTTAGACCAGGGGCCCACTAAAAGACCTTAGACCAGGGGCCCACTCTCAGTACTATTATAATTCCTGTCCTCACTCAGCCTCTTTTCGCCTAGTCTCTTTTCTTTACATGCTATAATCTATTATTCAACTATTTTCTCTCTTTGTTCTCATAGGAATGGGAATGGCTATGAAATAGACCAAATGTTTTGAAGCAAGAGGGCCCACTGACATCTGGGCCCACCAGGAATTTTCCTGGTATCCCTGTGGGCAAGTCCGACTCTGCCCCCCCCCCATCAGTAGATATGCTGAACCTACTATTGCTCCTGTTTGGTGTTATGCCTGCACTATGCAAATTATCTCAAACCATGATCAAGCTTGTGGTAAACTGCATTGCACTGCCACTATTATCGTTTGAATCATCTGAGAATAACAATTTCACATAAATTTCAGTGGTTCGATTTTTATCCCATTTTATTTTGACAGCATTCTCTATAAAAATGAATTTGTAACAATCAATATTCCCTCTTAAAGAAGCCCAAGCACTGCTAGTACAACAGCTCTACATGAAATTTATTGTTGTCAAGCATTATGTTTAAAGGTGAAGGAAAGGCATCCTACAATTGGTGGTGCCAAATCTTAGGCAGAAGTGATTGTATTGACTTACCTGAAATCCTGAGCAGGTGCTCCTATCAGCAGAAAACTGCACCGGCCTGGGGTTATACCAGTGAGCACCACAGAGCGATCCTCTTCCGTCTTCTTCTTGCTTCAAATCTTCCGGGGTAAACGCATGCACAGTTGAACGAAATAGCCAACTTTTTAGTTAAAGTTAGGCTTTTTGTTCTATTGCGCATGCGTAGCCGCGCGAAGAAAGTGGAAGAGAAGCACTCCGTGGTGCTCACTGGTATAACCTGGGCTGGTGCAGTTTTCTGCTGACAGGAGCACCGGCCCGGGTTTCAGGTAAGTCAATATAATCACATGATGCTAGACAACAGATTTTTCCATTTTTTTTTCACATGTAACCCAGAGATGTTCGCTACTGCCATGAAGGTACTTCTGTGTTTGTGTCAAAAGAATGTGCTGTGGAGCATTTTGTGACCTTGATTTTCCAGCATTATTCTTCATTTGACATTTGGTTACCTCAATCTCAGAGTACAGCTTTGCACATGTACATGATCGCTGAGAGAGGATCACAGCAAGACGACATCGATAGTGAGTCTGCAATTGGATGGCAACCTGCTAAAAAGTTTATGGCACACAATATATGTGTTCCCCGCTAAGGTTTTATAAATTCACAGGAAAACTGAGGGATTTACCTGTTTAATACTTTAGTGTAAAACCAACAAATAAATAACAGAAGAAGTAATTTACTGCACATATAATTAAGTCAATAAATATTAAATATCTACTTTTAACTATTATATATTTTCCCGATATATATTGACATGCTTTGATGGCTACATGGTACAATTATGGTTCGAAGTTACAAGTTAAAGGGTTTTTTCACCTTTAAGTAAACTTTTAGTAAATTACAGAATGGCTAATTCTAAGCAACTTTTAACTTCATTATTTATTTTCTTTAGTTTTTGAATAATTTGATTCTTCTGACTCTTTCCAGCTTTCAAATAGGGGTCACTGATGCTATATATAAAACAAATGCTCTGTAAGGCTACAAAATGTATTGTTATTGCTACTATTGATTCCTCCTTTCCATTCATGTCCTCTTCTATTCGAATCAGTGTCTGGTTGTTTGGTTAATCTGGACCCTAAAAACAAATTGCTGAAATAACAATCTGGAGACCTGCTGAATAAAAAGATAAATAACTCAAACATCACAAATAATAATAAATGATAACCAATTAAAATTGTCTCAGAATATCACTCTCTACATCACACTAAAAGGCAACTCAAAGGCGAACAACCCCTTTAAAAAACGAAATCCACTGACACAAATAAAATCAATTTATATGTATAGAATAGCATTCTATATAATTGTATTTTACTTGTGTTCATACAAAAAACTGACGTTTAGTTGACTGGTGGTTGTGTCATCATTGGTTTAAAAAACAACAGCTTTGGGGCAATTTGTCTTATCTAAGGAACTATAAATAACACATTGATATTATATATTGCACAACATGGCCAACTGTCCCCCGTGAGTCCTTTTATGAACAGAAAGGGTAGATTTCTGTGCAAATCCTTTTCCACATTCACTGCATTTATACGGCCTCTCTCCGACATGAGTTCGCTGATGCTGGATTAATGCAGTGTACCAAGTGAAGTTTTTTCCGCACTCAGTACATTCATAGGGTTTCTTTCCAGTGTGAATAATGTGGTGTTGAGTAAGGTGTGCTTTCATAGCAAAACATTTTCCACATATGGAACAGGGATAAGGTTTTTCTCCTGTGTGTTTTCTCTTATGACTGACCAAATGAGAACTGTCAGTGTATGTTTTCCCACACTCAGAACATGCATATGGCCTTTCCCCTGTGTGAATCCTCATGTGTCTTAAAAGGTGAGTGCTCCCTTTAAAGCTTTTCCCACACTTGTTACAAATATATGGTCTCTCTCCTGTATGGGTTCTTTTATGTACTATAAGACCTGCTTTGTAAGTGAAGCTTTTTCCACATTCATTGCAAACATAAGGTTTCTCACCAGTGTGTGTTCTCTGGTGATTAATCAGATATGAACTATCAGTGAAGGTTTTCCCACATTCTGTGCATTTGTAAGGCTTCTCTCCAGTGTGAGTGCGCATATGTCTTACTAAGTGTGAGCTATGATTAAAGCTTTTCTCACATTTATCACAACAATATGGCCTCTCCCCCGAGTGAATTCTACGGTGCTGACGGAGGGCTGATTTATGGGTAAACCTTTTTTCACATTCTGTACAAGCAAACAGTCTTTCACCTGTGTGAGTTCTCCGGTGCTGGACAAGATCTGAACCCCGAATAAAACTTTTTCCACATTCTGAGCAGACGTAAGGCCTTTCTCCTGTGTGAATTCTTCTGTGCTGGACAAGATGTGAACTGACGCTAAATGTTCTGTTGCATTCAGGACAGGCATATGGTTTTTCCCCTGTGTGAGTTCGTTGGTGTTCAAGGAGCTGGGATTTTTGGAGAAAGTTTCTTCCACATTCAGTGCAAAGGTATGGTTTTACACCCGAGTGAGCTCTTTGATGTCTCCGAAGGACTGAGCTGCGACCAAAGCTTTTCCCACACTGATTACATATATAATGCTTTTTTCTTTTGCCACTTGTATTAACCACATAATCTTCATCATTATCATCATCATCATTATCATCATCATCATCATCATCACCATTTTCCTCCTTCTCATCATCATCATCCTCATCAAGAAAACTCCGGCTTTCATTTTCTTGAATATTTTTGTTGTTTTCTGGATTTATTTTATTAAACCCCTTCTTTTGACTACATAATTGTTCCACAGCACATTTGTGTTGGCTTGACTTGGCTTCTGTCACTTGTGGAGGGTGAGAAGGTTCACATTTCTGAGGTAATGTCTTCACAACATTTACCCTTCTCTCCCTTCTCTTGCACTGTTCTTCTTTGGGGAAATACTGGTGCATTTTAGCATTTTTCAAGCCCCAGCTTGACGATTGGATTTCTAAAGGATGATCTCTTCTAGCATTGCGCAGCATTGAAACATATTTTGCTGAAAGGAAAATATGCAAAGTAGTAAAAGTTATTTAGGAACCAAAGAGCAGTGCATACACACAGTAACTTGCATTTTATGAGGACAACTGATATAAATAAATCAGCACTGATCCACTGTTCTTGCTCAAAAGCTAGCTCACTACTACAACTGATTTTACAGACTACTGTGATTCTCCATTCCATCCATTTTACCAATTCTGTCTTTCCAAAAATACTTTTGCTAAGCTAAGCCTCATATTCCATCTCTCCAGATCTACTACTACTAATTATTTCCTTTACATCTTCAATCACAGTGTCAGTAGCTACTGTTGCTCCAACATCTTCAATGCTTTTCTTGGTGTGAACGTATGTCTGGACAGCTGCACAGTGTGTTGTTGGCTTGGCACCACCAGGATTTTTATATTGCTAAAATAATAAAATGTTAATAGCAAAGATTATTACTTACTTCTCTCAGTAGGTGTATAACCCAAATATGTTTTCTCTCCTTGCTCAATTTTAATAATAATATTTGGCTTTTCCTTTGCACATCCTGTAAAGCAATATAGAAAAGAGTTCTGATATAAGTATTTGATATTAAGATCTGCATGCATGTTTACATTACTAACATTACAAATGTATGGCATTTTACTATTTTTGGTAATAAGGAGCTATATAGAAGACCATATATTTTCCACTTGATAAGCTAAAATGATAGATTGGTGCTGGCACATCCAAACCCTGCATTCCTAGTCAAGCCACAGCATAAGTTCAGTAGGCCACACCAGTAAAAGCAAGGTCTTCGGAAGAGTGAGGTAATGTAATTTAAGATTAAGATACACTGCAATCTATAAGACAGAGAAACAGAAAATACATGCCTCAACACAAATACAATACAAATTACTGTTGTTTGGTCTTTAGCCCTCCTTTAATAAATATATATTATCTATCTATATTTAAAAATATAAATTTGCTGTACAATAAGGTAATAGATGTTATTGAAAATTAGCATATTGGGAAAGAAATCTTATCCTTGCAGACAAAAAATATATCATGGTTGTGTAGACTGTCTGAAATTTCTCTCACCAATTGAGCTGACACTATAATAATTTTCCATCATGACATTTCTGTAAAGGTTCTTCTGTCTATCTTCCAAGTAATTCCACTCATCCTCACTGAAATAAACTGCCACATCTTCAAACTTTATGGGTATCTGCAACACAAAAGTATGTCAATCTAAATATCTTGAAAGAGTTGAAGTTCAAGAAACAAGTACACAAACACATGGATTGACGTGGACCAGAGTTTGTGTTTGAAAAAGGCAGCACATACATGTAATCTTTACTGTTGCACGTCGCCCTAGGAGGACACAGTGGTCCAAACAGCCAGTGCTGAATTGAGGTGGGGCAGATGTTAATAATGCATAATATCAAATGATACATATAAATAATAATAAATGTACTTTGCTCATCATTCAGTGACTTATCAATCTTACAGTTACGGTAACACTAGTTCTCAAATATTATTGTTACTAAAAATGTTTTAGTATATGAGGAAATTAAACATTTATTTGCTCCAATTATTTTCCTGAAAATTCGGGTAGACTATATTGCATTATGAAAACTTTTACAATTCATATACATGTATGTCTCTCTGTATAAATTTACAGGGGTACTGTGTCCACAGCACTTTTTTTATTCACTGAATTATTTTTCCAAAACAAAATATATCTTTTTCCATACAGATCCTGCCAAAAATACTTTCTATTAGTTATGTTTTTTTCATTTGTTCTAAAAAGTATGTATGCTCGGTTTTCTCTTTACAAATAAATTCACTAACTTGAAAACAAAGGTAATTATTTTTAATAGAGCCATGCAGGCAGCATCATAACCAGATATAAAGGAGATTTGCCAAATACATATATGACTCAATAATATTACCACATAAAAAACAGTGAATTTAGGGATGTCAAGAGTATCATAAACGTTGTCGACAAGATATTCTCACTAACCAAGGTTTTATTCAAATATAATTACAGTATTTACGTATCTCCACTTGCTAGAGAATTTACCCCATAAACAAATAACAGATGTGGTTTACAAATAACAGATGTGGTTTATTATCATGGGGCAAGGGTTTAAATAATGAACCCTTGCCCCATGATAATAAACCACATGACTGCTCTGTCTTTATAATTGTAGTTTCAAATTTCACCTGGTTATAAGATGTGAATGTTTGCCAATGTGAAGATATATTCCACCAATGTGAAGTTAATTACCCAAACCTTGTTGTACTGTACTTTTAGTGGTGATTATGTGGTGCATGTTCATATTTGGTGAAATTTTAGCTTTCACCCTTTAGTTATTATGCCCTTGACAGTGACAAACAAACAAATTTATAAGCTTTGCTTTATGAGCTCCACCCCTTATGTATGTACAACCATAATAAGAATTATAAAGCAGCCGGAACACTTTGGTTTCCTCATAAATGAAACAGATCTACAAATGTAAGAAAAAGAATCAGTGGCATCATAAGTGATTGAATATACTGAAAATGTTCAATATTTTTCTATTGGAACTCTGTACCTTTCTACAGAAACCCCTATTTTTGCTTCCTTTTGGTCTTCCTCTTCGTCTTTTTTGAGGTAGCTCTTCTGAAGCACGATCCTAACAATAAAACAAAATATCAAGGTACTAGAATTTGCAAATTACCTTGCTCACTCAGCCTGTCTACCAATATTTTTAGTAGTCCATGGAAAATGAGAAAATAAAATATACAATTTCACAAGCTTTTGGTAGTTTATTTTATAATTTTTAGAAGGAACTCAAATTATTTAAGCAATTCTACTTGGAAAAACAGTAGTACAGTACAGATTTGTAAATAACAGCCCAGAGAATATGGTAGGAAATCTATTTATAGAAAATATATTTCATAGTTTAAACCCATACATATTATCATCACATACAGCTAGAATGGCATTCATTGAAAAAAAATAAATCTGGATTTCTGGGCATAAGGAACATATATCACATGCAGACTCTGTATATGTACATATATATATTTTATGATTGATTATATCTAGTATTGAGGTATTGAGGGTTAATGTCTAGTGAGATATAGACTATGGAATCTAAGACAATTTGCATGGTGTTCATATTTTTTTTTTCTTATGAACTTCCTGTTCTACATCTGTACTTACTAACACTTACAAAATAGAACAATAAAATGGAAGCATCACACAGTAGTGTGAGCATTTTAAATACCTAGCTCGGGATTAGGTAAACAAATAAACAGTATAAAAATACATAAACAATAAAAATACAAACTAATTGAATTGAGTAGGTTGAAATATCACATAGGGTGAGGACCATATACTCCAAACCGGATCTTTGCTGCAGTTTTGTAATACCCATTCACAGCTGTATGCATCTTGCTTACAGAGGCACTATAACCCCTTATTCAACATGAGTGCAACAAACAGTTCTAGTGTAAAATCTATGGTGTTTGTTGTTACTTGAGCTAAACAGGATAAACAGGGGAATTGAAGCTACTCCACCTTCTTTGTGCCTTGCAATATAGGTAATTAAATAGTAAACAACCCCTGTCCTTCCACCTTTGTTGTGACTGTTTTGTTAGCAGAAGTCCATTATGCTGGGGGCTTATCTATGCACTGATATCTAAACAAAATCACATATTTACATCTAAACAAAACCATATATTTTTCATGATTAAAACAGTAAGCAATAAGTATGTTCCGCACAAGCCCTTGAAAATGGGGTATACTGCCTATTTAGTTTATGAAAAATAATTGTTATATAGATAACAATAAGTTTAGCATACAATTGCACCACTACAGACATGTTAATGATTGCATTTTATTGGGTGAATGCATGCAGTTTTCTCTGTACAGTATGTACTTTTTATTAGATAGATAGATAGATAGATAGATAGATAGATAGATAGATAGATAGATAGATAGATAGATAGATAGATAGATAGATAGATAGATAGATAGAGTAGATAGATAGATAGATAGATACCTTGTCAGTGAGTATTTTATGTTTCATCTCATCCTTGTTCCAGGTACAGAATTTCATCAAAGTAATTTCCTCCATTTTTAAAAACTCTTACAGAGGTGGTAGGAAAAACAGAACACCTGTTTCTGGTCTGTCCATGTAACAACTGTGATTCTTATTTGGAGTTGCTGAAACCTTAGAAAAAGAAAATCATAACAAGGCTTATACCATTGTTAACATGTTAAAATAATGTATTCTACATTCCTTCTCTCATTAATTTGTTAAGGAGAATCATAATTCCCATAATAGAAATACAAATGTCCAACCTTATAGTATGAAAAAGGATCATCTAACTCAAATAAGTCAAAGGGCTTGCTTGAATAAAATATAAGCCAGATTAAAGGAATATTAGCATATTTTACATTAAAAACCTCTCTTCTAAACACGTATCATACAGAAATTTCAATGTGGCAAGTGTTTTTTGAAGAAATAACATTACCATGGATTAATAGGACAAAAGAAAAGGCAATAATACATCCATTAGGCTGCAGATCTCTTTCCGTGCATCCTTTCCAGGCTCCTTCCGGTACAAACCGGAAGTTTGTTCCCTGCATTCCTTACTTGCGATTAGGGTTGCCACCTTTTCTGGAAAAAAATACCGGCCTTCCTCTATTCTTGCCGCTTTTTCCTATTAATATCATTGGCATCAAGTATC
Source organism: Xenopus petersii (assembly GCA_038501925.1). Classification (NCBI taxonomy): domain Eukaryota; kingdom Metazoa; phylum Chordata; class Amphibia; order Anura; family Pipidae; genus Xenopus; species Xenopus petersii. The sequence goes on along the minus strand of CM076672.1, from coordinate 118,308,894 downwards.
ATTTTTAAATTACCGGCCAGTTGGCAACCCTAAGTGCAATGTCTGCCTTATGAGTGATTAAATGGGCTTCCCTTGCCAGTTCAGGGACAGGGATGTGGGGAGAAGGATGTATCTTCTCCTGCTGTGTCTGCGAGTTGGTGTGTGAGCTGAACTGAGCGCTGGCTGAGCTTGTACTGGGGGCGGGGAGGAGCAGGGCTGTCACATACACTGTAGTTAGGATTACAGCACATAGGGGGCTGTTACACAGAACTAAGGATTGCAGCTCATGGGGGAGGGGGTGTCTGTCACAGAGACTATAAGGATGGCAGCACATAGAGATTTGCAGCCTGGTGGATGCCCGATCTTTGTATGCTTTGTTGTAATAAAATTCTTATTGGCTTCACTTTCTAGTGGCATCATGTAAACACTAATGGGTTTTATAAATTCGCTGTGTAAAATGAATACACATGGAAGTCAAGAAGTGAAGGGACATTATTAAAAAATCCTGGGTTTGCATTACATTGTGTAGTAGTGTAATGGTTAAATTTGTATAGCAGGCCTGACTTTGTGTAGACAGTCTACTCGCAGATTCATGCCCCCCTTTAGTCCTCAGTACTGTTTCACCCATCAAGGACAGAGTGAAGTGGTTTCAGATTACCCCTTATTTGCTGGAGAGTAGACCAATGGCTGTGGGGTCTTATCAGTTTCTGTGTATGGTTCTATTGTTTTATGGTTGTGGGGCTTTAGTGGGTGGTGTGACTGCCTTCAAGGTTCCTCCAAGCTTACATACAGTTCCCACAACACTGTTTTTATGTTTTTGCATATCTATGCCATAACTTATTGTGTAAAATGCTATAAAAACCCAACCCTGTTCTTTGTTCTGTATTCTGCCACTTGTGAGTACAGAAACTGCACAGATCATTTCAATAAGCTTCACTTTCTACCTCAACTGATCTCTGGTTCCTGTATATTCCCAAGACAGTAGCATCCCACCCATTTATTAGTTTATTATGGAGTAGGGATGTAGCGAACGTCGGAAAAAAAGTTCGCGAACATATTCGCGAACTTGCGCAAAAATGCGAGCGGTTCGCGAACGGTTCGCGAACCCCATAGACTTCAATGGGAAGGCGAACTTTAACATCTAAAAAAGACATTTCTGGCCAGAAAAATGATTTTAAAGTTGTTTAAAGGGTGCAACGACCTGGACAGTGGCATGCCAGAGGGGGATCAAGGGCAAAAATGTATCTGAAAAATCTGCCTGTGTGTGCTTGGAAGAGATAGTGTAGGGGGAGAGCTGTTAGTGATTTCAGGGACAGATGATAGTAAGTTTGCTGGCTAGTAATCTGCTTGATACTGCTCTGTATTGGAGGGACAGAAGTCTGCAGGGATTTGAGGGACATTTTAGCTTAGGTAGCTTTGCTGGCTAGTAATCTACTGTTCTCTTTAAACAACTGCCATACGTTGACCTTGTAGGCATTGTTTGCCCAGTTTTTTTGGACGCAGCCACTGAAGCACAGTTGCCAGAAAAAATATGCCATATAAATGCTGAAAATAGTCATTTTTCGCCATACGTTGACCTTGTAGACATTGTTTGCCCAGTTTTTTTTGGACGCAGCCACTGAAGCACAGTTGCCAGAAAAAATATGCCATATAAATGCTGAAAATAGTAATTTTTCGCCATACGTTGACCTTGTAGACATTGTTTGCCCAGTTTTTTTGGACGCAGCCACTGAAGCACAGTTGCCAGAAAAAATATGCCATATAAATGCTGAAAATAGTCATTTTTTGCCATACGTTGACCTTGTAGGCATTGTTTGCCCAGTTTTTTTGGTCGCAGCCACTGAAGCACAGTTGCCAGAAAAAATATGCCATATAAATGCTGAAAATAGTCATTTTTTTGGTCGCAGCCACTGAAGCACAGTTGCCAGAAAAATTATGCCATATAAATGCTGAAAATATAAATTTTTTTGGTTGCAGCCACTGAAGCACAGAGGCCAGAAAAATTATGCCATATAAATGCAGAAAATATGCATTTTTTTGGTCGCAGCCACTGAAGCACAGCTGACAGAAAAATTATGCCATATAAATGCAGAAAATATAAATTTTTTTGGTTGCAGCCACTGAAGCACAGAGGCCAGAAAAATTATGCCATATAAATGCAGAAAATATGCATTTTTTTGGACGCAGCCACTGAAGCACAGTTGCCAGAAAAAATATGCCATATAAATGCTGAAAATAGTCATTTTTCGCCATACGTTGACCTTGTAGACATTGTTTGCCCAGTTTTTTTGGTTGCAGCCACTGAAGCACAGAGGCCAGAAAAAATTAAACCAGTAGGGTTTGCACCCTAGTTTGTAATGGTGGCGGAGGGAGGAGGACGCTAAAGGACAGCTGTGTGTGGAGTCATGAGGCTTGAAGAGAAGGACAGCTGCATAGAAGTCAGAACAAGTCTTCCGGCGTGCAGTAACCCTCCGAGATCCACCCCTCATTCATTTTAATAAAGGTCAGGTAATCGACACTTTTGTGACCTAGGCGAGTTCTCTTCTCAGTTACAATCCCTCCTGCTGCACTGAAGGTCCTTTCTGAGAGCACACTTGAGGCTGGGCAAGACAAGAGGTTCATGGCAAATTGTGACAGCTCTGGCCACAGATCAAGCCTGCGCACCCAGTAGTCCAGGGGTTCATCGCTCCTCAGAGTGTCGATATCTGCAGTTAATGCCAGGTAGTCCGCTACCTGCCGGTCGAGGCGTTCTTTGAGGGTGGATCCAGAAGGGTTGTGGCGCTGCCTTGGACAGAAAAACATTTGCATGTCTGACGTTACAGACCGGCCAAAGGGCTTTGTCCTTGCAGGTGTGCTCGTGGCAGGATTACTGGCACCTCTGCCCCTGGAATGTTGATGAGTTCCTGAAGTGACATCACCCTTAAAAGCATTGTACAACATGTTTTGCAGGCTGGTTTGTAAATGCCGCATCTTTTCGGACTTGTGGTATGTTGGTAACATTTCTGACACTTTATGCTTGTACCGAGGGTCTAGTAGCGTTGCAACCCAGTACAGGTCCTTCTCCTTAAGCCTCTTGATACGGGGGTCCTTCAACAGGCATGACAGCATGAAAGACCCCATTCTCACAAGGTTGGATGCAGAGCTATCCATCTCCGCTTCCTCATTATCAAGGACTGCATCATCCACGGTCTCCTCCCCCCAGCCACGTACAAGACCAGGGGTCCCCAAAAGGTCACCACTAGCCCCCTGGGAAGCCTGCTCCTGTTGGTCCTCCTCCTCCTCCTCCACAAAGCCACCTTCCTCCTCTGACTCCACTTCTGGCACCTCTCCCTGCGTTGCAGCAGGTGCCTGGGTTCGTTCTGGTGATTCCGACCATAAATCGTGCGCTTCCAGCTCCTCGTCACGCTGGTCTACAGCCTCATCTGTCACTCGTCGCACGGCATGCTCCAGGAAGAAAGCGAAGGGTATTAGGTCGCTGATGGTGCCTTCGGTGCGACTGACCATATTTGTCACCTCTTCAAAAGGTCGCATGAGCCTGCAGGCATCGCGCATAAGCACCCAGTAACGGGGGAAAAAAATCCCCAGCTCTGCAGATCCAGTCCTACCACCCAGTTCAAAAAGGTACTCGTTGACGGCCCTTTGTTGTTGCAGCAGACGTTCCAACATAAGGAGCGTTGAATTCCAGCGAGTCTGGCTGTCAGAAATCAAACGCCTGACTGGCATGTTGTAGCGCTGCTGAATGTCAGCAAGGCGTGCCATGGCTGTGTAGGAACATCTGAAATGGGCCGACACCTTTCTGGACTGGGTGAGAACGTCCTGGAATCCTGGGTACTTGGAGACAAAATGTTGGACTATTAAATTTAACACATGTGCCATGCAGGGCACATGTGTTAAATTTCCCAGTCTCAACGCTGCCAACAGATTGCTTCCATTGTCACACACCACTTTTCCGATCTGCAGTTGGTGTGGGGTCAGCCACCGATCGGCCTGTGACTGCAGAGATGACAGGAGTACAGATCCGGTATGGTTTTTGCTTTCCAGGCACGTCATCCCCAAGACAGCGTGACAACGGCGTACCTGGCACGTCGAATAGCCTAGGGGGAGCTGGGGGTGCACAGGTGTGGAGGAGGAGAAGGAGGACCCAGCAGCAGAGTAAGAAGAAGAAGAGGAAGAAGACGAGGTAGAGAGCGATGGAGGAGTAGAGGTGGTGGCAGAACCGCGTGCAATCCGTGGCGGTGACACCAACTCCACTGTTGTTGTTGTTGTTGAGCTACCCATTCCCTGCTTCCCATTCCCAGCCATTACCAAGTTCACCCAGTGGGCAGTGTAGGTGACATACCTGCCCTGACCATGCTTGGAGGACCATGCGTCAGTAGTCATATGGACCTTTGGCCCAACACTAAGTGACAGAGATGCGGTAACTTGGCTCTGCACATGTTGGTACAGGTGTGGTATTCCCTTTTTAGAAAAAAAATTGCGGCTGGGTACCTTCCACTGCGGTGTCCCAATTGCTACAAATTTGCGGAAGGCCTCAGAGTCCACCAGCTGGTATGGTAAAAGCTGGCGGGCTAAGAGTGCAGACAAGCCAGCTGTCAGACGCCGGGCAAGGGGGTGACAGTCAGACATTGGCTTCTTACGCTCAAACATGGCCTTCACAGAAACTTGGCTGGTGGCAGATGACTGGGAATGGGAACAGGTGGTCAAGGTGGAAGGCGGAGTGGAGGGTGGTTCAGATGGGTCAAGGAGAGCAGAGGTAGAGCAGTAAGATGCTGGACCAGAAGGAGTGTGGCTTTTAGTTTGCCTGTTGCCTTTGAGGTGTTGCTCCCAAAGTGCTTTGTGCTTGCCGCTCATGTGCCTTCGCATAGAAGTTGTACCTATGTGGCTGTTGGGCTTACCAAGGCTCAGTTTCTGACTGCACTCATTGCAAATTACAATGCTTTTGTCAGAGGCACACACATTAAAAAAATCCCACACTGCTGACTTTTTGGAAGTGTGCGATCTGGCGGTAACAGTAGAAGTTGGCGGCATTGGCGGCAATGGCGGGTGCGTTGGCCGGCTGAACACAGGTGCCGATACATGTTGTTGCCCTACTGATCCCTGCGGGCTGTCCTCCCTGCTTCTTCTAAGTCTTATTCTCCTACTGCCTCTCTGACTCTCCGTCTCTCCATCTGAACTACCCTCCTCTTGCTCTCTTCTACTAGGCACCCACAAAACATCAATCTCCTCATCATCATTCTCCTCAGATGCATCAATTTCTTCTGACACATCACAGAAGGAAGCAGCAGCGGGGACCTCCTCCTCATCACTCATCATTATGTCCATCTCTGTCGTGTTCTCTGCCAGAATTAAATCTGGTGTAACGTCCTCATCTCCTTCATCTTCTTCTGCCAATAATGGTTGCGCATTACTCAGTTCAAGAAACTCATGGGAAAATAACTCCTCTGACTCCAGTGAAGAAGGGGCACCGGTGGTGGAGGAAGTGTTACGTGGGGTGGCCATAGCAGTGGAGGATGAGGAGGATGTTGTGGTAAAGTTAGAAACGGTAGAGGATGGGGTGTGCTGTGTAAGCCAGTCAACTACCTCTTCAGCATTTTGGGAGTTCAGGGTCATTGGCTTTTTAAAACTGGGCAATTTGCTAGGGCCACAGGATTGCATAGCAGCACGGCCCCTAGCACGGCCTCTGCGTGGCGGCCTGCCTTTGCCTGGCATTATTTTTAAAAAAACAACAACAACAAAAACTCAGTTGGTTTTTCTGGAAACGATAATACACACAGCTAGATGGCAGTTTGAAGAAAACAGTGTGCAAATAATGCCTACAAGGTCAACGTATACACAGCGGTGGATACGGATTACGTAAAATATAAGAATGCTGCTTGAAAAAAAGTAACTCAAGTGGTTTTTCTAGAGACGATAATATTATCAATATTTAGACAAAATGTGAACAAGCTCACACAGCTAGATGGCGGTTTGAAGAAAACACTGTGCAAATAATGCCTACAAGGTCAACGTATACACAGCGGTGGATACGGATTACGTAAAATATAAGAATGCTGCTTGAAAAAAAGTAACTCAAGTGGTTTTTCTAGAGACGATAATATTATCAATATTTAGACAAAATGTGAACAAGCTCACACAGCTAGATGGCGGTTTGAAGAAAACACTGTGCAAATAATGCCTACAAGGTCAACGTATACACAGCGGTGGATACGGATTACGTAAAATATAAGAATGCTGCTTGAAAAAAAGTAACTCAAGTGGTTTTTCTAGAGACGATAATATTATCAATATTTAGACAAAATGTGAACAAGCTCACACAGCTAGATGGCGGTTTGAAGAAAACACTGTGCAAATAATGCCTACAAGGTCAACGTATACACAGCGGTGGATACGGATTACGTAAAATATAAGAATGCTGCTTGAAAAAAAGTAACTCAAGTGGTTTTTCTAGAGACGATAATATTATCAATATTTAGACAAAATGTGAACAAGCTCACACAGCTAGATGGCGGTTTGAAGAAAACACTGTGCAAATAATGCCTACAAGGTCAACGTATACACAGCGGTGGATACGGATTACGTAAAATATAAGAATGCTGCTTGAAAAAAAGTAACTCAAGTGGTTTTTCTAGAGACGATAATATTATCAATATTTAGACAAAATGTGAACAAGCTCACACAGCTAGATGGCGGTTTGAAGAAAACACTGTGCAAATAATGCCCACAAGATCAACGTATACACTACTACAGCGGTGGATACGGATTACGTAAAATATATTATGGCTGCTTGAAAAAAGTCACTCCGGTGTTTTTTCTGGAGACGGTAATATTATGGATATTTAGACAGAATGTGAACAAGGTCACACAGCTAGATGGCAGTTGGTTGAATAACACACTGGGCAAAAAATGCCTACAGGGCAAATAATGCCTAAAAGGTCAACTTATACACTACTACAGCGATGGATACGGATTACGTAAAATTTATTATGGCTGCTTGAAAAAAGTCACTCCGGTGTTTTTTCTGGAGACGGTAATATTATGGATATTTAGACAGAATGTGAACAAGGTCACACAGCTAGATGGCAGTTGGTTGAATAACACACTGGGCAAAAAATGCCTACAGGGCAAATAATGCCTAAAAGGTCAACTTATACACTACTACAGCGATGGATACGGATTACGTAAAATATATTATGGCTGCTTGAAAAAAGTCACTCCGGTGTTTTTTCTGGAGACGGTAATATTATGGATATTTAGACAGAATGTGAACAAGGTCACACAGCTAGATGGCAGTTGGTTGAATAACACACTGGGCAAAAAATGCCTACAGGGCAAATAATGCCTAAAAGGTCAACTTATACACTACTACAGCGATGGATACAGATTACGTAAAATTTATTATGGCTGCTTGAAAAAAGTCACTCCGGTGTTTTTTCTGGAGACGGTAATATTATGGATATTTAGACAGAATGTGAACAAGGTCACACAGCTAGATGGCAGTTGGTTGAATAACACACTGGGCAAAAAATGCCTACAGGGCAAATAATGCCTAAAAGGTCAACTTATACACTACTACAGCGGTAGTAAAATAAAAAAAAGTAAAATAAAAAAAAAATGAATATTAAAAAAAAAAAATTACAGTTGGTGCTGCTGAACTACTAGGAGCAGCAGATTAGCACACCAGTCCCACTCCCCAACACTGCTAGACTAATAGCACTGGGCTCTTATAGTAGTAGTAGTAGTAGTAGTAGTAGTAAAACAACAAAAAAATAAATAAAAGCAGTCCTTACAAGGACTACTGTTATTGCAGCAGTCAGCAGATGAGATCAGAAGCAGGACAGCTGCCCACTGCAGCTACATACAGAGCACTGCAGTAGAAGGTAGATTACTAGCCAGCAAAGCTACCTAAGCTTAAATGTCCCTCAAACCCCTGCAGACTTCTGTCCCTCCAATAACAGAGCAGTATCAACACGATTACTAGCCAGCAAACTTTCAACTGTCCCTGAAATCACTAACAGGCAGCAGCTCTCTCCCTACACTATCTCTTCAGCACACACAGGCAGAGTGAAAAAACGCTGCAGGGCTTCGGTTTTTATAGGGAAGGGGAGTGGTCCAGGGGAGAGCTTCCTGATTGGCTGCCATGTACCTGCTGGTCTGGGGTGAGAGGGCAAAAAAAAGCGCCAACAATGGCGAACCCAAAATGGCGAACGTCGCGCGACGTTCGCGAACTTCCGGCGAGCGCGAACACCCGATGTTCGCGCGAACAAGTTCGCCGGCGAACAGTTCGCGCCATCTCTATTATGGAGATGACAAAGATAGCAAGCACAGTTGCAATAGCAGGAGACTCTAAGGGGGTTATTTACTAAACTCTGAATGCAAAAAACACCAAAATCCGTAATTTTTTTTAATAAAATGTGATTTTTTTAAAAAAATCCTGATTTTTCCAGAATTTATTAAACCCTGAGGATGGAAACAGGGTCAGAATTAGGGGTAGGCAGAGTAGGCACGTGCCTAGGGCTCAAAGCTGGGGGGGGCACCAGGCACTTACCACCTCTGTCGCCTACCCCAAGTCTAATGCCTCCTGCCGGCGTTATGGCACGCGCATAGTTTTCCGAAGTTGCCTGACAAGGAAACTTCGGGTGACTTCAGAAAACAAAGCCCTCCGAGTGCCATCCCGCCGGCGATTTATATTCTAGCCGGCGGGAGGCAGTTCAGGGAGATTAGTCGCCCCAAACAAGAGGAGGAGATTTGTCTCCGGGTGAGAATGTGCCCTGAACCTAAACCTTAATACCTGCCCAGTGAGTGTTCTGTGGTGAAAATGAAAGGGATGTTAAGGAATACCAGACCAAGGGGCCATGACTAAGACCAGAATCTCACTGTAATAGAGATATACTTCAAGCAACGCATCCAAAACATTGTACCTGTCTGTGCAAACAAGGCCAAAGGTGCCATGAAATGTAGCCATTTGTTGGCAGCACGATCTGTGTGAATAAATCAGTAAGGTAAGATTGCTGTGTTTCATAAAAGTTTTATATAGAATTCAAGATCACCCAACTTTGTGCACTGCTTTGAGTTTATATGCAGCAAAACAGAAAATGTTTTATTTCCAGTATTGCATTACAGGAAAGACCAGTAGGCAGATGTATCTAAATCCATACACCTCCCAATTAGAATTACATGTGTAGGATCTGTTAGCCATTATCCAGAAAGCTCCAAATTACAGGAAGGCCATCTCCATAGACTCCATTTTAAAGGAAATCTTTACCCCCAAAATGAATACTTTAGAAACAGATTATATAATATTAATTGGCCTATTAAAGATTTTTACTGAACTGGAATATATATGTAAGTAAATATTGCCCATTTGTATGTGTTCCCTTGAGCCTCTATTTTATGATATTCTCTGTGCTTCCTCAGAGATCACCAGAAATACTGCAGCTCTAACTGTAACAGGAAGAAGTGGGTAAGCAAAAGACAGAACTTTGTCCAGTAATTGGCTCATGTGACCTAAGATATATGTTTTGTTTGTGTGCACTGTGAATCACAGGACCCCAAGGGGCAGCCCTTAGTACTTAAAATGGCAATTTTCTATTTAGGCTCACCTAATGGCACATACTACTAAAAAGTATATTATTGTGAAAATGGTTTATTTACATGAAGTAGTTGAGCATATGAGCTGTTTATGCAGAATATTATTTATATAATATACTGTATATATATATGTATAGTTTTCATTCAATCAGATCATTTTTAACCCTTTAAGTGCCACCCCACGTAGAATCTACGTTCTGTGGGAATGACACTTGAAATGCCACAGAACGTAGATTCTACGTTCTGCAGCATTTCAGGGTAAGGGAACGGAGGAAAGGCTTTTCAAGCGGCTTGCTCCGTTCCTTTTCGTTCCCCAGCCCCCAGGCAATGAGCAGGGGCTGGGAACGAGTGGCCCCTGAGGCGCGATCGCCCAGGGGCCCCAAGGCAACAGCAGGCACGTACAATATATGTGCCCTGCTGCTGCCTGCACTTTCAGAACAGAGGAGCGACTTGTAAAGTCACTCGCTCCGTTCTTAGTGCTATATTCCGGTTCCCCAGCCCATAGGCAACGAGCCTAGGTGAAGAACAAGGGGCCCCTAGGCAGCAGCAGGCACGTGAAATCTACGTGCTCTGCTGCTGCCTGCACTCTGTGAACAGAGGAGCGGCTTGTAAAACTGCTCGCTCTGTTCAGACTCATTCCCCAGCCCCCAGGCAACAGGCCTAGTCAGGGAATGAGTGGCCCCTGAGGCTCTATAGCCCAGGGGCCCCAAAGGCAGCAGCAGCACGTGCAATTCACGTGCTATGCTGCTTCCTGCACTTCCTGGCCGCTAAGCTCCGCCCCTTTTACCGGATCATCAGAAGAGGACGGTGCCATCTCTGCCTGCAGCTCTCCTGGACGATCTGGACCCTACTACACCCAGGTTAGTGCCCATCCACACACACAAACACACACTTATTTTCCCATTACACACTTACATTCACAGTTACACACAATCACAATTGGTCAGTTGTACACACACATACACACTTACACTATGTTGTGTCTTTTTTTTTTTGTTTTTATCTCATCTTTTTTTGCCTGAAAAAACAGTTTTATTGCCATTGCGAATAGCGTATTTGCTAATTGCACTGCGCAATACCTTTTGAATGTTATTTTGGTGATTATACTGCAATTTTGGTGATTTTTGTGCATTCATTTTTAGCCATTTTATTGCATGTTTAGCCATTTTATTACATTTTCAGCTTTGTGAAGGTGTTGTTCCCCTATTTCTGTCTGTAAAACCTATTTGGCCATGCTAAAATATTCAACCATTGATTCTGACTGCTTATTACAGTGGGGGGGGGAAAGCATTGATTTTTGCGGTTTTGTTGGATTTTAGTGATTTTATACCATTTCGCTTTGTTCTTTGTTACTTCATTTTGACCATGGAAATTTTGTCTGCTATATAACCATTTGGAGGTCTCTGTGTGCAAAATAGTTTGGTAAATCTTTTCATATCAGGCATCAAACTGTTCAGTACACCCCTGGCGTTCATATTTAGGATGACTTTTGTTGGCACGTTACAAAATGTGGGGTATATAATGGGATAAAATGCTTGCTTTGTGACTATTTTCAGAAATTTCATAAAAAGCGTTATGTTTAGCATTGCTTTGCGGTTTGGTAGTTTGCAGTAGAAAGATGTTCTTACCTGCTTGTCAGACTCTGTACTTTCCGAAAATATATGGTTTTCTAGGGTCTCCATATAGTTAGGGGCTCTCATTGGGTGCTTATGTTGTAGTAGCCAGAGTGTCATACGTGAAAATTCATATCCCCTATGTGGATTTGGGGGTCTCTGTATGCCACATAGTTTGGTAAATCTATGTTTATTGGGTATCAAACTGTTTAGTAGACCCCCGGCATTCATATTTATAATGCTTTATGCTGGTAATGATACATGGACAATACAATGCTGGAAAGTTTAAGCTTTGAGGCAATTTTCAGGTATTTCACCAAAACTGCCATTTTTGGGAAATCCTTGCGACTCAGTAGTTTGTAGCAGAAAGGCTACAAACCCCCACAAAAAAATGCAGTCAATGTGTTGATTTTTCATTAGCTGAAGTTACCCACAGGACTATTTGTATGTGCTAACTTCATTTTGGGGCCTCTAAATGCCAGATAATTTGGTAAACATATGAACAATGGGCACCAAACTTTTTTGGAGGAACCCTGGCAATCAGATTTAGGGGGCTTTTTCTTGGCACCTAATGATACATGGGTGATATAGTGCTGGAAAGATGAAGCTTTGAGGCAATTTTTAGATATTTCACCAAAACCGACAATTTTGGGAAAGCCTTGCGACTCAGTAGTTTGGAGCAGAAAGGCATGAGCACCCATTTTAGATTCGGTAGAATGTGTCCTTTCCAAAAATATATGGTTTTGGGGGGGAATTTTTGTGTTTTTACCCCACAAAAAATGCAGTCAATATGTTGATTTTTCATTAGCTGAAGTTACCTATAGGACTATTTGTATGCGCTAACTTCATTTTGAGGCCTCTAAATGCCAGATGCTTTGGTAAACCTATGAACAATGGCACTAAACTGTTTGGAGGAACCCTGGCAATCATATTTAGGGTGCTTTTTCTTGGTACCTAATGATACATGGGTGATATGGTGCTGGGAAGTTGAAGGTTTGAGGCAATTTTCAGATATTTCACCAAAACCGACAATTTTGGGAAAGCCTTGCGACTCAGTAGTTTGGAGCAGAAAGGCATGGTTACCCATTTTAGATTCGGTAGAATGTGTCCTTTCCAAAAATATATGGTTTTGGGGGGTAAACCTATTTTTCTGTGTTTTTACCCCACAAAAAATGCAGTCAATGTGTTAATTTTTCAGTAGCTGAAGTAAAGTCCTGGACAATTTGGATGTGCTAACTTCATATTGGGGTCTCTAAATGCCAGGTACTTTGGTAAACCTATGCACAATGGGGATCAAACTGTTCAGTGGACCCCTGGCAATCATATTCAGGGTGCTTTTTCTTGGTATCTAATATAGTGTGTGATATGCGAAGCAGCAAAATAAAACCTTTGAAGTGATTTTTCAAAATTTTGATACATTTTTATAAAAACCGCTACGTTCAGACAAGCTTTGATGTTTGGTAGTTAGGAGTAGAAAGACATAGTTACCCATTTTGGAATCAGCAGAATGTGTACTTTCTAAAAATATATGGTTTTCTGGGGTAAACCTACAGTTTCAGGATTTTGTGGCCTTGGAATCTAAAGTATGCTGTTTTCTGTCTTCTGCTTTCAAAATTCGGGAGTTTTTGCTGTACAGATGTCCTAAATCTGGCTAAAACTATACATATCTGGTATTGGCACGTTCGAGAAACTCGAATTTCTAGCTATAAATCTTTTTGCAGAGGTGGAAATACATGACAACTCAGGCAGATTTAGAAAGCTCAGTTTCTCCCGAAAAAAACAATGTATAGTTTTCCTAGGTAAACTATAGGTTTCCCCTCAGAAAATGCCCCTAAAGTGAGAGAGCACAAATGTTTCAAAAACGACTGGCATTTCGCGTAACCAAAATGTGAAATTCTGATGGCACTTAAAGGGTTAAAAATTATATCCTTTTTCTCTGTAATAATAAAACAGTACAGGTATGGGTTCCGTTATCAGAAAACGTGGCTCCATTCTACCCACATAATCAAAATTTTTTAAAATGATTTCCTTTGTCTTTGTTATAATAAAACAGTACAGGTATGTGTTCCGTTATCAGAAAACGTGGCTCCATTCTACCCACATAATCAAATTTTTTTAAAATGATTTCCTTTGTCTTTGTTATAATAAAACAGTAGCTTGTACTTGATCCAAACTAATATATAATTAATCCTTTTTGGAAGCAAAACCAGCCTAGTTTGTTTATTTGACGTTTAAATGATTTTCTAGTAGACTTAAGGTATGAAGATCCAAATTACAAAAGGATCCATTTTCCAAAAACCCCAGGTCCGAGCATTCTGGATAATAGGACCAATACCTGTACTTTGTACTTGATCCCAACTAAGATGTAACTAATTCTTTTTTTTTTGCGGCAAAACAATCCTATTGGATTTGTATACTATTTCATTTTTTTTATAGCAGACTTAAGGTATGGAGAGCCAAATAACAGAAAGATCTCTTATCCAGAGCATTTTGGATAACAGATCCATATCTGAGCTTCATCTTCTGCATTACATTCAAACTCTAAGCAACCAGCAATTACATTAAACTATTGCTCCAAAATACTATTTAAAGAAAGAACATAATTCAGTAATCTTATTGAAACCTTTAGGAATTTTTGTTTCTCATTCATTGATTCAAACCAGTTCCCTTTATAAAATTATCAAATTACCAACATTTCAATTAAGCATTGCCCACATGCTTCCTGCCAATAAAAGTAAGATGTTTTGGATTTGTAATGATCGGCACCCAAAATCCAGAACCAATACTAGGCTCCCTGGTCTCGGCTCTTGCTTCCACCTTTAACAGCCGCCTTTCACCTTGGGAGGAGCCCTGGGCTAATCGGATGCCGCCAGGTCTTATAAAGAGAGGAGCCAAGCTAAGTGTTCTGGACGAGCAGAGGGGCACGATTGTATGCAAAAGTCTTTTGGGCAGAAGGTCACAGACAGAAAGCTTAGTCAAAATCAGGCTGGGTAGGTGCAGGCAGAAAACAAGCGGAGTCAAACAAGCAGGGGTCAAAGCCAGGAGATCAATCAAGGATTAGGGATGGCGCGAACTGTTCGCCGGCGAACTTGTTCGCGCGAACATCGGGTGTTCGCGCTCGCCGGAAGTTCGCGAACGTCGCGCGACGTTCGCCATTTTGGGTTCGCCATTGTTGGCGCTTTTTTTTGCCCTCTCACCCCAGACCAGCAGGTACATGGCAGCCAATCAGGAAGCTCTCCCCTGGACCACTCCCCTTCCCTATAAAAACCGAAGCCCTGCAGCGTTTTTTCACTCTGCCTGTGTGTGCTGAAGAGATAGTGTAGGGAGAGAGCTGCTGCCTGTTAGTGATTTCAGGGACAGTTGAAAGTTTGCTGGCTAGTAATCGTTTTGATACTGCTCTGTTATTGGAGGGACAGAAGTCTGCAGGGGTTTGAGGGACATTTAAGCTTAGGTAGCTTTGCTGGCTAGTAATCTACCTTCTACTGCAGTGCTCTGTATGTAGCTGCAGTGGGCAGCTGTCCTGCTTCTGATCTCATCTGCTGACTGCTGCAATAACAGTAGTCCTTGTAAGGACTGCTTTTATTTATTTTTTTGTTCCAATACAGAGCAGTATCAAGCAGATTACTAGCCAGCAAACTTACTATCATCTGTCCCTGAAATCACTAACAGCTCTCCCCCTACACTATCTCTTCCAAGCACACACAGGCAGATTTTTCAGATACATTTTTGCCCTTGATCCCCCTCTGGCATGCCACTGTCCAGGTCGTTGCACCCTTTAAACAACTTTAAAATCATTTTTCTGGCCAGAAATGTCTTTTTTAGATGTTAAAGTTCGCCTTCCCATTGAAGTCTATGGGGTTCGCGAACCGCTCGCATTTTTGCGCAAGTTCGCGAATATGTTCGCGAACTTTTTTTCCGACGTTCGCTACATCCCTATCAAGGATGGTCAGGATAGGCACAGGTTGTAATACAGAGATCAGAATAGTCGGTTTTCCAGGCAGGGGTCGGGATCACAGAAGTCAGCTTAGTCAGGTGTGGTGTTTATACAAATGGCCTGTAGATGTCACTGTGTTCAGACATACTATGCATACTTCCTGGACAGCTTAAAAGTGAAAGTCGCTGTAATGCAATGCCTGCATGACTCTGCAAATAAAGCACTGTTATACTCTACTCATCCTCGGCTACCCAAAACATAACAAATGGTGACAAGGATGGCTCTTCTACCTCTGCAGCAGCCTGCACCTTTTCTTCCAAACCCTGGTGAGTCTACCATACATTTGACTGCTTGGATTCGTATGTTTGAAAATTACATTATTGCTGCTGACCAAGGGGAGATTTCTGCTGCTAGAAAGCGTGCTTTACTTATTCACTGCCTGGGAGCAGAGGGACAGCGTATCACCATTACCTGATGATATTTATGAAACTGCACATACTGCTATAAAGAACTTTTTCGTGCCAAGAGTAAATGTGGTTGCTGAAAGATATAAATTCCACCAACATGGACAACGAAATGGCGAATCCACAGAACAATTTGTAGCAGCTTTGAGAGAGCTGGTTGTCACCTGTGAGTTTGGGAATCTAACAGATGAAATGCTAAGAGACCAAATAGTGGAAAACACAAACTCACCTCTCCTAGAGCAGGATTAACCCTTGCAAAGGCTATTACAGTTGCTAGCCAATTTGAAACAGCAGTAGCAGAGGCTAAAACTCTCAGGGAACTGCTGGGAATG
Organism: Xenopus petersii; assembly: GCA_038501925.1. Classification (NCBI taxonomy): domain Eukaryota; kingdom Metazoa; phylum Chordata; class Amphibia; order Anura; family Pipidae; genus Xenopus; species Xenopus petersii. The sequence goes on along the minus strand of CM076672.1, from coordinate 118,292,984 downwards.
TACAGATTGTGAATTCAGGCAAAATACAGTGCTAAGGAAAGGGATTCACCTACACTGCAAAACCGTGCAGCAAATACAAATATAAAATACTTCTTTCGCTGTGTTTAACACAACACACTGCAAATTATGATACATGTCCTGCAAAAGCTTTACAGTGCTGCAAATGCAAAAAGGTAGGACATCTCGCAAAGATCTTCTGTAGTTCTGCTAAAGATGTTCATGAAGTCAATACTACAAATTACTCAGTATTAAGTGTGGATAAAGCTGGGACATTTATTCCAGACAAGTTTATATGCACTGTCAGTGTCAGTACTGCTTCTGCTGACAAAGGACACTCCATTAACCTGATGCTTGATACAGGTTCAGCTGTTTCTATACTACCAAAGGATATTTTCTTTAAATATTTTGCAAAAGATCCGCTTGTTGCACCTGCCCTGAAACTGGTCAGTTACTTAAAGGATCCAATCCCTGTGCTTGGTTGCTTGCCAGTGACTGTACAATTTGAATCAAATCGTGCAAAATCTGACTTTTACATTGTGAAAAGGGTACAGCTATACTTGGAGTTGATGGTCTCATTACTACAGCGCCAGTGCCTGCCACACAGCCAGTGTCTAAAATTTCACCACAAAGCAACACTTCACTGGGTTGTGCAAAGAACTTTGTACACAAAGTTAAGTTGAGATCAGATGCAAAACTAGTACCATTACCTGATTCAGCATGAGAAAAACTTGCTATTAATATTGTCGGTCCTTTTACAGATGCTCCTATAGACTGTGGATTTGCTATAACCTTGATAGACTATTACAGTAAATGGCCTGGAATTGCATTTGTTTCTCATATAACATCAGCTACAGTAACAACATTTCTGTCTACAGTCTTCAGCAAAGAAGGTAATCCAAAGAAGTTAATATCAGATAACGTACTACAGTTTGTCTCATATGAGTTTGAATTCTTTCTGAGAGAGGAATGAATATTGTGCATCGGAAATCTTCAGTGTATTCCACAAGCAAATGGAGAAATCGAGCGATTCAACAGAAGTCTGAAAGAAGCACTATAGACAGTAAATCTTACTGGGAAATCTTGTAAAGTATTTACAACAGAGTTCCTGCATAACTACAGAGCAATGCGCCATGCAACAACCCAATCATCTCTAGCAGAATTATCTAATGGCAGACAGATGCGCACTAAGTTAAATGTTGCAGACATCAAACTTCCACAAAATACTGTGCCTAGAAAATCATCTACTGTTGACATTGTGAAACGTCACCAAGCCAAATTCACGACTTATACAGACAGAAAACATGGTGCAAGAGAAGTACACTTTCAACCTGGATCTTTAGTCAGAATTAAGAAACCAGGAATACTGAAACAAGGACAATCTAAATTTACTACACCACTTGAAGTGAGACGCCAGCGAGGACCATACACATATGAACTGTCTGATGGACGCATATGGAATGCAAGTCGTCTTGCTCCTGTTAGATATGACTTTGGAGAAGCTCCATTTGATGAAGGACATTTTCCTACTCCTGATGTCAACTACAATAGGCCTGAAGAAAGTGAACCTATAAGGCATACTGAGAGAATCAGAAAACTACCTGCAGGGACCCAGGACTATGTGATGTGAATAATGTATATTATTGCCTTAAGATGAATTGTTGTTTATTACATTTGCCCAAATGCTTTCCTATTATAGGGGGAATATGTGGTATTTATACAAATGGCCTGTAGATGTCACTGTGTTCAGACATACTGTGCTTCCTGGACAGCTTAAAAGTGAAAGTGTGTAATGCCTGCATGACTCTGCTAATAAAGCACTGTTATACTCTACTCATCCTCGGATACCCAAAAAATAACCTCAGGAAGACAAGGATCAAACACAGGTATCAGATATCAGCACCCAGGAACTCAAGGAGATAAACATATAACGGGCAATCAAAAAATACAAAATATCTCTTTAAATACTTTTGAATTTCGCGCCATTGCCTGCTGGCTTCATCACGCCAGCATGAATGCGCCTATAATTAAAGAAGATGAGCGCCGCGAGCGCCCTTAGTTTACCGAACTTGGCGGGCATCCCTGCCGCTATAGACCACTAGGGTAAGTTATTACCCTATTTAAAACATTTAAAAAAATGGAGCCGCATATTTGGTTCCAGTAATTTTGGAATACTGATAATCGAATTGGTGTGTTTCAGTATCCTTCATTTAAGCTGCTAATATTTTTACCAACATATTATTAGCCACTCCCACAGGTGACTAAATATATCATTCCTGTCATGGTCGGCACCCTACACCAGAACAGATGCCAAGCACCCTGGTCTCGGCTCGACTTCACCAGTTAAGTGACCGCCTTTGGTCTCGGGAGGAGCCCTCGGCGTACTCAGATACCATCTGGACTTAACGAGAGGTGCAAGGCATAAGTTCTGGCAGGCAATGGGGCACGACTGTTTTACAAGGATGCTGAAAGATAGGAAGCCACCAGGAACAGGCAGGCCAGGCCAGCACAAGCAGTTAGAATAGTCAGACAGGCCAGAATCAGGATTAGAGATCGTAGAATAGTCGGAAAGCAGGCAAGGTCAGGATTGGAGAGAACAACGTAGTTTCAGGGAGGCAAAGGTCAGGATTGGAGAGGTCAGAGTAGTCAGCAGGCAAGCAAGGGTCAAACACAGTAGATCAAACAGGAATTACACAAAACAAACACCCAGGAACAAACTAATTGAACCAAACAACGGCAACTTGCTGAAACCTAAATTCCCCTTAAATACATTTGAATTTCGCGCCAATTGCGCGCTGGCGTCATCACGCCAGCGCGACTGCGTCTTTAAATAATGCACGCGCGTGACGCACGCGCACTAGAGGAACCGGCATAGGAGGAAGAGGGAGCTGCGCAGCGGGGGTCCACGCCGAAGGAGCGGTGGTGTACCCCGCTGCCCACTAGACCACCAGGGTAAGTCCTGACATTACCCCCCCCCCTCTAGGAGGGGCCACTGGACCCTCAAGCTTACCAAGAGACCTGGGATGGATCTGTCTCCTAAGGTGGTCTACCTTGGCGTCAGACTTAACCAGACTTTTCACCAACACTGGAGTAGGACATGATTGTTGGTGGACCTGTATGGCTGGTTTTAACACAGAAACATGAAACAGGTTAGATAACAGAAATAGCTCAGGTAACTCAAGGTGGACAGAGGTTGGGTTCACGATTTCCACAATAGGGTATGGACCTATAACTTTGGGCCCCTGCTTAAGAGCTGGAATTGTAAGCTTAATATTTCCTGTGGATAACCAAACCAAGTCCCCAACCTGAAATTTGGGTACCTCCCTATGGGACTTAACTACTGTTCTTTTTTGAGCGGATGGAACTGCCGATAGGGAACTACGTACCCCAGAACGAAACAGAAGGGAGTTTCTCTAAGGAAGTAACTGCTACCATTAGAGTGGAAGCTAAACATGAATCTTGGAATTTGGAACCCCACTGAATAACCTCCCCAGTTACCCAATCAATGTGGGGGTTGTGTACCTGTAGCCATGGTAACCCCAGAATTAATGGAGACGAGGAACCATCGAGAATGTGAAAAGCTAATTTTTCACAATGCATATTGTTCACACACATAGATAATGCCTTGGATTTTTGGGTTACCAAACCTGACCCCAGTGGGCTTTTATCAATAGTAGAAATCCTCATAGGAGGTGTGAGGGGAATAAGAGGAATATTATAACTTTCTGCGAAGGCAGCATCTAAAAAATTCCCCCCAGCCCCAGAATCCACTAAGGCCGAAACTGTAACTGAACCCCCAGGCCAGGATAAAACTACAAGTACTAAGTTTTTTGAGGCGAATTGGGGAGAGGAAATCTCTCTACCCAAATGGAGCTTCCCTTCTCCACAAAGGTTTTGAGAATTTCCAGGCCTCTTGGGACAATTTTTAAGAAAATGCCCCTTATACCCACAATACATGCATAGACCCAGGGATCGCCTACGGGCCCTTTCCTCGGAAGACAGACGTGTAGCCCCCAATTGCATGGGTTCCCCCTGAGGGTTAGGAAACGAGGGAGTTGGTGATTCGTCATTACATGTAGTAGGGAAATCTATATCCCCCTCAGCTCGTCTTTCTCTTTGCCTCCTATCAATTTGGATGGCTAACCTCATGAGGTCATCCAAAGTGGATGAAGGAGGGTAATTAACCAGGCTATTTTTGACAGAGCTAGAAAGACCCACCCGGAATTGACTACGAAGAGCTGTATCATTCCACCCCGTCTCAACTGACCAGCGGCGGAATTCCGTACAATACTCCTCAATAACTCTTTTCCCTTGACGGAGTTTACGATTAGCGGATTCGGCAGAACTAACACGATCCGGGTCATCGTATAACATGGCCATGGTAGCAAAAAATGCTTCTAGGGATAAACGGGCAGGGTCAGAGGGGGGTAATCTTAGTGCCCAAACTTGTGGGTCACCTTGTAGTAAGGTCATAACGAACCTTACTTCATCCTCACCAGTAGGGAAGTTGTGAGGGAAAAAACTGAGGTATAACTTACATGCCTCTTGAAAAACAAAAAATTTACTCCTATCCCCATCTAAACTTATCAGGAAAGGGGATTTTTGGGTCATGGGAAAAACCTCTATTACCCGAAGTAGCTGATGGAACAGACCCCTCAGGAATCTCAGATTGCTGTGCATCCAACCTCTCGGAAAGAGACCGTAGACCTTGAATGATAAAATTCTGCTTCCCCTCTTGTTCATCAAGGCACTGGAGGAGGGTTGAATACAACAGTTCAGTGGTTTGCGGAATAGCGGGAACTTCTTCCATTTTCTTCCATCTCATGGGCCCGTTGTAATGTCACGGTCGGCACCCTACACCAGAACAGATGCCAAGCACCCTGGTCTCGGCTCGACTTCACCAGTTAAGTGACCACCGCCTTTGGCCTCGGGAGGAGCCCTCGGCGTACTCAGATGCCACCTGGACTTAACGAGAGGTGCAAGGCATAAGTTCTGGCAGGCAATGGGGCACGACTGTTTTACAAGGATGCTGGAAGATAGGAAGCCACCAGGAACAGGCAGGCCGGGCCAGCACAAGCAGTTAGAATAGTCAGACAGGCCAGAATCAGGATTAGAGATCATAGAATAGTCGGAAAGCAGGCAAGGTCAGGATTGGAGAGAACAACGTAGTTTCAGGCAGGCAAAGGTCAGGATTGGAGAGGTCAGAGTAGTCAGCAGACAAGCAAGGGTCCAACACAGTAGATCAAACAGGAATTACACAAAACAAACACCCAGGAACAAACTAATTGAACCTAACAATGGGCAACTTGCTGAAACCTAAATTCCCCTTAAATACATTTGAATTTCACGCCAATTGCGCGCTGGCGTCATCACGCCAGCGCGACTGCGCCTTTAATTAATGCACGCGCGGCGCGCGAGCCCTAGAGGAACCGGCATAGGAGGAAGAGGGAGCTGCGCAGCGGGCGTCCATGCCGAAGGAGCGGCGGTGGACCTCGCTGCCCACTAGACCACCAGGGTAAGTCCTGACAACTCCTTTATTATTTCCCTTAACTTCAGTGTTGGTATCAAATCTTTTACCTACTGTGTTTGAGGTATTTATGTATCCTCCCAGGACAAAAACACAGGCTTTGCATTTCTTGTGCCTCCTGCTCTCTTTTTCAGAATCAATAAAACCCCTTTTGCTCCTAAAACTGAGGGCAATTATTTTCTTTATTTTTTGGTCCAGAAAAGACAGTTGCTTATCAGGTAGCATTTGTGACAAAACTGGAGCAGCTGAAAAAATTCTCCAGTGTTTTTTCAAGATATGCTTAAATTAAAGGTTAAGCTTATTGTACTGTTTCACAAAGGTTCCCTCCCCTTACTAATGTTCTTTTCACCGCTGTTGCTACTGATCTCACAGACCTTTCTTTTGGCTTTTTCTAACAGTTTATATGATGTCTGTGGTGATAAAAAACCCTCCCCTTTGGTATAGCTGTGTCTCATGCAAAATAAAATCCTTTATTTGTGCTCTAACTCCTCTGGTCACAACCTCCACCCAACTGAACACAAATGGCCCCAGTATCAGAAACTGCATGTATAAATGAATACACAAAAATCCTTTTGCAAATCACCACAAAAAAATTAATCACAGGTGATATTCCCCCTTATTATTAATTAAAATCCCTAAACTTATAATAATCATGTGTAAAGATTTGCCAAGCTAGGACCAAAACTAGCCCATAGGTGTCCCAATTTGTTTAATTGTCATGAACAAGATACATATGATTATGACATGATTAATGCAATACTGTTCACAAGATAACTAACCACTGGACATGTAATTATTCCTCTTAAAACAGATAGGTCTGTTGAGATCAGCCCCCCCAGTGACAAAGAATAGAGAGACCTTTATTTCATGGTACTAGTTTGTTTAACCTTGAAATTAAGCATTTCTAGTTTAATAGAAGTATACTGGAAAATATAGATGAGAATATCAATATTCCTAAATTACTGGCAGCTAAACAAAGCTGAGCCATAACCACCATATCACTTATAGGTGGAGAGATTGTGGCCAATACCTTATTAAAAAAGGGATGGTAATTTGAGGATTCTGTAGTTTTGGATCTATGAATGTCAAACAAAATGACCTAAATGTCCTAAATAGTTCAATGAGATAATTTTATTATGTTATTTTGATTAAAATTTTAACATGTGGTTATTGGTTGATTATAGTCATAGTTTGCATTGAAGAATGCAGCTTGTATTAACTCCCATTCTCCTTATGCTGTCTTGACCAAATAAATAAAAAATAAATGTCAGCTCATAGATTTGTAGGGCATTACCCTGTTTTGCCTTGTCACTGTTCACAAAGACCAGGATTTTTATTGGTTGTGTCTTTTTTTGTGTTTTTTGTGTGTGTCTTTTTGGACAGATTTCAGATCTAAATGACTTGCAATGTTGAAATGTGAACAAATGGCTTTTACAAACATGGCCAGTGTATATAATAAAATGTCGCAATCGAAAAGCGTTTTTTACGACAACATTTAGAGCAGGTGTTAACTCTAACATATGCTCAGTGATAATGAACAATGTAATATTCGATAGCAAATGATTTAACATTGCAAGTTGCGCTAAGCATTCACAAAAATGCGGTTTTAAACAACGCTCATGATTTTAATTATATATACCTCCTACAGTGTTTTGTTAATGTGTATGCATAATGATTCAACCGGAACAAGCAATATTGCAGTTCCTGCTTTAAAGTGAACCTGTCATCTATACATAAAAAATGTATAATGAAAGCCTTTTGCAAATTAAACATGGAACCTAAATAATTTTTTTATTAAAAAAATACATACCTGTTATACTGTTACCTGTTAACTATCTGAGCTATCAATCAAATATTACCTTCCCCACCTTTATGCCTGAGGCATAGAGATGGGGCAGTTAATTACTTTCACTTTCTATTCAGCACTTCCTAGTCACTGCACTCCTCACATTTTCCCCTTCCTCCCCACAATCTATAATTGTGTATGACACTCTGCATGGGCAATAGGTCCCCAATTCTGCCACATACACAAGATTTTGGGGTTATACACAATTTGTCTTAATAACATTGCCACAAAATGGCTCCTGCCTGCTGGCTGTGATTGCGTAATTCCAAGACTGAAGGAAACAAAATTTAAATAATAAATATAGTGTAAGTAAAGTATATTTTGTTCAACTAACATGATTAGCCATGTTTTCATTTTAAACCTTGTTTTTGCATCTCAGGAATTGTACATTTTTGCATTTTCAAAATAAATCTTTTTTTATAGTAATTAAAGCCAGGCAAATGTGGTTTATTCATAAAGTTTTGTAAAATATAAGAAGTAAGGCAGGAGAGGGTCTCCTTTTATGTATTTCATATTGCACTACCATGATTAGTGGACAGATTAAGTAGAGGGGTTTGCTGTCTTCTCAGATTTTTGATGTTTAACAAGTGACTTGTAGTCAATAAAGCTTTTTCCACACTCAGAACATATATAGAGCTTTTTTGCCTCATGGGTTCTTCTGTGTTTGGCAAGTGATGAGCTGTCAGTAAAACCCTTACCACATTCAATACACACATACGGTCTTTCTCCGGTGTGTGTTCTTTGATGGACAATCAAATTAGAACGATCCGAAAAACTCTTTCCACAAGACTTGCAGGAATATGGTTTTTCACCTGTGTGAATTCTCACATGCCTAACAAGAGCAGAGTAGTCAGTAAAACTTTTCCCACATTCAGTACAGGAAAATGGTTTCTCTCCTGTATGGGTTCTTTGGTGTGTTATAAGATTGGAGCTCTGGTTGAAGCTTTTCCCACATTTTGTGCAAACATATGGCTTTGCTCCTGTATGAACCCTTTTGTGTCTGACAAGATGAGAACTGTGAGTGAAGCTTTTCTCACAAATACCACAAACATAGGGTTTCTCCCCTGTGTGGATAATTTGATGCATCACTAAGTTAGAACTGCGAGCAAATGTTTTCCCACATGTACTACATTTATAATGTATACTTCCTTTGAATGATTTCTTCCGCACCTGATCAGGGTAGATAAAACCTTTTGAAGACTCTAAGCATGAAAAGTGCAAAGTATCCGTGTCATGATAATTGTACTTCTCATCTGCAGTGCATGGTTCCTCAAGCTGTTCTAACAAGCTACATGGATCTATGAACGTTTGGCTTCCAGAGGAATTAGTTTCACCTGGGATTTCACATTCTCCATCAATGGTGCAATTACATGGTCCCTCTATAAAATCACAGTTGGGTACAACATCTTCCATTGTCCAATCTGTTGAAAGGGAAACACACAACAAGATTAGGAAATGGAAGATATATAGCTAGTTTATTTTAAGATTTGTTCCCCAAGGACACACCACTCACCAGCATAATGAAAATGAATGTGCCATGTGCAGGTATAGGAGAGCATGTACAGTATATCCACATTTTATATTTCATGTATCTTGTTTAATTTGATCTTAAGTTTTTAATTCTTCGAGTGATCTACAAAATAATTGGGTCCACAAGACATTTAAAATAAACTATAAGACGTATGACTGATTGCATGTGTTTAAATACATTACATGCCTTTTATGGGAATCTTTATTTCTAGGTGTGGATATCAATGAATGTCTTGAACACAGGTTCAAGACACCTCTGGGTATATTTAGTGGGACCATTGGTATTTCTGTGGAAAACCATAAGTGCTGGAAATTTGAGAGGCCAAAGCCTGATTTTAAAGGAGAAGGAAAGCTATGGAAGCATTTTATTGCCAATAGATTAGCTGCAATAGTGCAAGCTAGAATGCTATATTTATTCTGTTTCTGTAGAATGTTTTACCATACCTGAGTAAAAAGCTCTACAAGCTCTCTGTTTAGGATAGCAGTTGCAGTATTAGCTTGATGTGACATCACTTCCTGCCTGAGTCTCTCCCTGCTCACTTATAGCTCTGGACTCAGATTACAGCAGAGAAGGGGGGGAGGAGCAAACTGAGCATGCTCATGCCAGGGGCAAGGAGGTTTAAGCTGAAGGCTGGAAGTCTGATACAGAAGCCCATGTGTACACAATAGAAGGAAAGAAATGCAGTGTTTCTTTTGGCAGAGGACACAGAGCAGCACTACTTTAAGGGTTTACTGGTATATTTTTGTAAACAAAATGCTGTATAAATGTCAGTGCCAACATAGCTTCATTGTAATCAGCTTTGAAGAAGGAACTGCAATGTTCTGAAAGCTTGCTGTGATTATCATCTCAGTTAGCCAATAAAGGTATCACCTTTACACCACTTTTGTTATGCTTCATAACAAAAGTTCTTCCCTATAAACTGGTAAATTTAGGTGGACCTTTCTGATAAGGCTTACTTAGTTTTAACCTTTCCTTCTCTTCTAAGATTTTACTCACAAACGTCAACAAGGACTCCCATGTTTGACTTTTAGGTACTGTCGTCTGAGCTACTCCCTATATAAATTACATTTGCAAGATGGTTTCTAACCTCTTAAAGTGAATTATGGAAGGAGTTTTCTTAACAGAGAAAGATTTGATGATATTTATGGATAACAGATTTTGCAACTGAGCAGTGTCATAATGGGGACGTTTTAAGTAGCCTTAGGGGTCTGTTTACTAAAGTGCGGTAAATCTGACTTTAAGGGGCAGATTTATCAAAGGTCAAATTTCTAAGTGAAATGTACTTCGAAATTCGACCATCGAATGCCTATACTTCGACTTCGAATTTGACCGTTTTGCAGTCAAAAGTTAGATCGTTCGAATTGAACGATTCGAATGATTTCAGCGATTTTACTTCGACTTCAAAAAACTTAGAAAAATGCATTAGAAGGTCACCATAGGCTAACATAGCACTTCGGCAGGTTTAATTTGGCAAACTATTGAAGTCGAAGTTTTGTTAAAGAGACAGTACTTTGATTATTGAATATTCGAATATTCAAACTATTTTACTTCAAATCGAATTCAAAGTAAATTCGAAGTCGTAGTATCCTATTCGATGGTTGAAGCAAAAAATTACTTTGAATTTCGAATTTTTTACTTCGAAAATTCGCTCAAATTCACTTCGATCCTTGATAAATCTGCCTCTAAGTTTCTGCATGTTATCGCTGAGAGTATTTTTCCGCCAGAATATTCGCAGCGAGTTTACTAAACAGCGATGTGCTCAGAAGTCATTGCGATCACTTGCGGTAACTACGTTAACGAACCAGCTTACGTTAGCGGTACTTTTTAGTGAGTTGCAAATTTCCTGGCGACAAATTAAGTTTTTGCTAATATTTATGCCATAAAATAGACTTGTTTTATGGTGGTTATTATGGCAATTTTTACTGTGACATTTATTGCAAGAAATGCATCTTCAAAACTCATAAACTTAATTGACTGATGATTATTCCATCCAACAACATTACCAGAGTAACACCAATCAAACGCGTGCTTCATATAAACCCTTCTGCCAATAGAATCATATGAACAAGAGATCATACCAGTCAATCTCTTTGCTTCATAGAAATGCACAGTTTAATGTAGCCAATTGCTGTTGCAGCAGATAGCTACAGATCTCTCTCCTGTCAGCAAAAAATGATGGATAAAAAAAACAGTATTATGGAATATTTCCTGACCCTTGAGAATTTTCTGGCGAAAAAATACTTTTACGCCACTACATAGGTGGCGGTAAAATTTTGCTAATATTCTTGCGTAAATTTTCTTTTGCACATTTCGCTGTTTAGTAAACCAGGCGTTTATGTGTACATAGCGTTATTTTCAGCGAATGCGATAACTGGCGAAAACATATTTTTGCGCAAGAAAATATGCAAATTTATATTTACCGCAGGTTAGTAAGCTGGCGAAAACATATTTGGCGTCCAATATGTCAATATTTGTTGCGCATATTTTTACCGCACTATAGTAAACGGACCCCTTAGTTCCTTCATATATTATGTACCTTTGCAAGTCCTTACAAAAAGATGATTTTTAGAACATGGGGAAGGACCAAGAACAGTCTCCTTTGGTACTCAAATAACAACAATGGTTCATATAACAACACTGGAAATCACAGAGCTGAGCTTTTTGTACCCTCGGGTACATGTATATTACAATGCATGACCAATCATGTGAACACATATACACACTGAACCCATTAGACAAAGAACCAAGTAGAGATACCCTTGGAAATAGGAGCCTGTTAGTCTACAGCTGAGTGCAGTGGTACCAGTCTGAATGCAAACACTATGGGGCAGATTTAGCAAAATGTGAGATTAGAGCTCATTACAGAAAAACTCACCCATTTTCTATTCATTCCTATGGGATTTTTAGAAGCGTATGTATCAATGGGTGAAAGTTAGAGTTCACCATTTGAAAAATATGCTTCCAAAAATCCCATTGGAATAAATAGACAGCATTTTTGCATTGAGCTCTAATCTCACATTTTGATGAATCTGCCCCTATGGGGCATTCTTATCAAAGGGTGTAAACAAAGCTCACCACAGTTTGCCGGAGCAAAATCTCACATTTCTCGATGCACTTATACAGGTATATATGAGTATATATACTGTAGGTATATAACACAGAAATGTAAAATTTATCTTTGGTGAACTGTGATTTCATTTTTTAATATACATTGCCCTCTGTTTACATTTCTACCCTTCTGAGGGTATATTGGGTATATTGGTTAAACATTATTTCAGGGTATTTATTATAATCTGAAAATAGAACATGTCATAGGTCCCCATGGAAAAATTACAGATCTCTGTTGAGTTTATTATTATTATTCTTTATATATCACTGGCATACTCCCCAGAGCTTTACAGAGATTAAACATCATTTACCTCATCAGACCCTGTCCCAGGGGAGATTACAATCTAAAATGTATTCGTTTTTCCTTTGTACAATCACTAATTGTGTGTGTGTTTAAATCTGCAAGTCTGAGTGTAGTTGTTTGTCATTGTGAAAGATTCATTTTCACTCTAAATGAAAAGCAATCTTCAGGGCTATTTATTGATGCTGCTGAATTGCCGTTGAGACCCACCTCGACCAAATGTTCAAGTCAGTGTACTGTTGTCAGCCATATTTTTTCTGAAGGCTTAGTCATGATAAATCGTGGATAATTTTATAATATTATGGCACTGTTTATGTTGAGCAGTACATACAGACATAAACAAAGATCATCCTACCCAGTATATATAGATTCATGTTTTCATTTCCTTTTATTGTTTAAAATGCCCACCCCTTTTGCTGCACTGCCTCCATTCTTAGTTCATGTGCATCCACATATTTACCTCCCTCCATAGCTTCTGACAATTTATTTAGTAACATTTGCATCCATAAAGGATAGCACACAAGCATATGTGTTTGCGAGTCCTACTGGCTAAACTATTTGTTTCCCTGCTTTCTTTGTGCCTACTGAATCTCTTCTTTTCTTATTTACTATGATTTTACAATAGTTTTTAATTCAAGAAAACAATGGAGCTGCCTCAGTTTCACAGCATGTTAGAATTTGAGCTAGACAATGTAATGCATATATTTTTCACTCACCCAAAGGACAGCCTTTACTTGAATCTTTGCAGAAGCAGAAGTTAAATCATGAGCTTAAATGCTGCCTCATAAGATGTTAACAGATGATGCTGTAGCTGCAGATGATCGTGCTTTGTTCTGCTTGACATTTTATACACATTTTATACACTCCAGCACTCCAGAATCGTCTCTTCTATTAGAACCCTGTTGTCCTTTTCTTGATGGGGTGGGTGCTTGTACCCTGCAGGGAGATATTTCCATTCATTGTAATCAGCATAGATACAACCCCTCTTAGAGTATTCCACATATCAGGATATTCTTCTATAGTCATTCTTCGTACATAGGCTAGCCTATGGTGTGCATGAGCTGACTTGCAGTAATCATGTGGTTTTGGTTGGCTGTTCCTGAATGCAGATCGATTTCCACCCTTTCTAAATTTTTGCTGCCAGTTTTTCCATGAATGAGCTGGCTCAGCCTTAATGCTGACTTTCTTTCATCCTCTGCCTCTATTGTCTGTTCTACACCATTGGCAAGGGTGATTAATATAGAGCTTTGCTGGGAAGCAGATAGGTCTGTATGTCTCAGAATGTTTTGGTTGTGCTCTGGATGAAAACTGTTGTTGTTAAAAAACGTAAGGCAGGCAGTAAAAGTATTTTACACAGAAGTCTGCATAAAATGATTTTTATTGTGATAGTAATACCCATAAATGTATTTATTTTGTTTGAGAGTTATTGATTTGGTTTCAAGGTGAGTTGAGGGGGGAATTCATCTTAAAATTATGCAAATGCCCTTTGTATAGCAGACATATCTACAACAGTCACTTAATTGCATTCCGTGCTTGCTTTATTGTAGGGTTATTTTAAGATTGATGCACTTTGATATAGCACATGGCCACCATATATTGGTCACTTTACATCACTTTATGTCATAGTCACTTTATAGTATATCACTTCAATGTTACTTCCTGTTGAATTGCCTATTTGGGTATTTATACTGATTTGATTTTTCCTAAGATATCTTGATGTTGCTGATCTTTCATACAATATATATTGACACCCCCATTGAATTCCTACTCCAACTATTAGAATTAACCCTATCAAGGAACTTTTTTTGGTTTGAGAAGCTGTTCTACCTACAGGTGGCGGGGACGGCTATGGGAAGTCCATTGGTACCATCAAATGCCAACCTGTTTATGCTGGAATTTGAAGTCACTCACATCTACTCACTATAGGGGAAATCTATATTGACCTACTTTCAGTACATAGACAATCTCTTCCTGATCTGGACCAGAACAGAAGAGGCTTTACACTCCTTCCACCAACATCTTAACAGCCTAGATACTCCGATCAAGCTGACCATGGCTTCAATAGTAACAACATAGATTTCCTCGACTTGAACATATGCCTGGAGGAATCCATCATCGGCACAAGACTGTTCAGAAAAGCAACTGACCGCAACTCAATTTTGTAAGCAAGCAGCAACGACCCCCCGGCTACAATTAGGGGTATTCCTTATTCTCAGTTCCTTCGGGTGATAAGAAACAATAGCTTACGGGATTCAGCCACAAACCAACTAAAAGAAATGTTTGAGAGATTCCTAGAGAGAGGCTACTCAGAGAACCTGTTATGCCAACAGCTTGAAAGGGCATTAAAATACACACAGTCCGACCTTCTGATGGCAAAACAACCTAAAGATGGATTAAACACCCCACTGGTTTTCTCAAACACATATTCCAAAGCCTCTCAACACCTGACCACAAGTGTCAATAAACATTGGCTAATGCTAAACTTTGACAAATCATTGTCCCTCCACCGCACGCTCAAACCCATGTTTGGATACAGAAGAGACAGAAACCTTGGGGACCTATTAGTACGTACAGACTTTATCAGACTTCCAAACACCGAAACCAATTGGCTCACTACACAGAAAAATTTGGGTTGTTATAAATGCCCAGATTGCGTGACATGCAGAAGCCTCCTCACCGGCCCTGATTTCCCTCATCCTCACACAGGAAAAAGATACAGGATTGCACACAGACTGAGCTGTTCATCATCATTCGTTGTATATATCATAACCTGTACCTGTGGTCGGTACTATGTAGGCAAGACCTGCACCACTTTAAAAGAACGCATTGGAAATCACAGGTCCGATATCAGCAAAGCATTGAAGGAAGGAAAAGTATTACAACCAGTAACACTTTTTACTTAAAGGACACTCTCCGCCAACTTTCAGGTGTATGGCCATAGATCACCAACCCCCACTGGACAGGGGTGGAAACAGAGACCGATCATACTAAGAATGGAATCCAGATGGATCTACAAACTTGATACTGTAGCCCCACATGGGCTTAATGAAACACTTCCCCTTGGCTGTTTTGTATAAGGACCGCAAACTGCCAATTGATTCTATCTAAGCCCTCCTTCTGACACATGGACAATGTTGCTACTGAATTCGGCTGTAGATCATTCCCCGGAACTGAGTTACAATATTGTTCCCTATCTTGTGTTCTCTAACATGCATCTTCTTTGCTTGATATATACCAATAAGCATAGATATACCATCTCCTTACTGCCTTGTTAATACCTACACAGAACTCTCTTGTACACAGATATTGTTTTTATTCTTCTTTTCACGCTTCATTGTACCTCCTAAATGACCCCCTTAGCTTAGTGGGTAGCAGGAGTACCCCTTAGCATTATATATGGGTAACGTCACCTGTGGCTAGAGTTGGGACA
Organism: Xenopus petersii; assembly: GCA_038501925.1. NCBI lineage: Eukaryota > Metazoa > Chordata > Amphibia > Anura > Pipidae > Xenopus > Xenopus petersii. Next base: position 118,277,244 of record CM076672.1, on the reverse strand, counting down.
TGTAGCCAAGCATTATGCTCTTATGATATGGCACTGCAGGACTGATTCACACTGATACTGCTGAGCAGTACCAGTAACGTCTTGGAACCTACGCCTTCAGATCTCCCTCTGCACAAGTGTTACGCTTGGATGACAGCCAGTTACCGGTTCTAGCTCCCTGCGCTATGCGCTGGGACACTGTCACCAGCTCCGGCAAGAATACACCCATATGCGCACACAGATCGAGAAGCAGCTGTGGTTGACTAGCAACAGGGGAAGCGATCTACTCACGCAACCTGCCTGAAGCTTCCGGGTTGTCGGCTCACCGCCATAGGGACTCTGGATGGATAAACCATTTCCCTTGCTGCATATTGATTAAGCTTTGCCACAAGAGGTGTGATTCCAGGTAAGGGGGGCGTTGGATGGTACTGCGTGACTTTTCCTTTCCCTATTCACTTCACTCCTAATTTTTTTCCTCACACTAGTGTTGCTAGGCTCCCTAGCTCCGGTACTCTGGCGCCATTTTGTATGTTTAAATTGGCTATCTATGTTTGGCAGTCTCACCCTGACGAAGATTCCTGTGTGGAATCGAAAAGTTGGTCCACCTAATAAATCTACACGAACTGAATTGTTTGTCTAAACCTGATTGAATATGGAGTGCCGTCATCGAAGGGATTATTTATATATTTAAAGACTGGCACCTCGCCTTCGGATCTGCTTTATGGTTGTGCGTTCCTTTTCGTTTGGTATATATATATATGCAGATAAGTTGTGCTTTATTCCACTCAAAGTTTCGATCCCTCACAGGGATCTTCGTCAGGAGATTACAAACAAACCTTACAACAGGTTTGTTTGTAATCTCCTGACGAAGATCCCTGTGAGGGATCGAAACGTTGAGTGGAATAAAGGCAGTTTATTTACGAATCAAAATGGGCAGCACGCCAGAATAAAGTTAAAAATGCCTTTATTCACAATCAGGCAGGTGTCCTTCCTGCTCTGTGTCCTTCCTGCTCTGTGTCCTGCTCTGAGAGAGATTCCTAACAGGCCCACTAGAACTAAATACCTTTCCACAGGACAGGACAGCCTTCCTATGGAAGGTGAGCTCTAATCCGTGAGTTAGACTACTGGATCGGAGTACCTGGCTTGCCTATTCCTTCCCGAATACTCCAACTTCCAGGACCTGGCCACCAAAGCCTAGAAACAGAGCAACTCTTCTCTGTTTATTAACACCCTTCCTGGTGCCTATATCTTCTACTGAGGAGAAATCAAAGGAAAAACACCCCTTCTTAACCAATTCCTCTGTCACTCTACCACAATATATATATATATATATATATATATATATATATATATATATATATATATATATATATATATATATCTGAATTGTTTATCCAAAATCATACTCAATACCTTTGTAGAGTGATTAGAGGTTTAATATATCACACTCATCTCTATGTGCCCTTCACCAAAATCGTTAATATATTCTGAGACAGTAATGCAACACATCACAAATTTCACTTCTGTTGAATATATTTATTGAACTATGTTTTAATTTTTTCCATATGATTTAAAACATGTGATGAACTCTTCTGAATGATCCAATTCTGGGATTTGAGGCTCCCCAGTCATTGTAACTCCTGTATTCTCCGGATCTCAGGTAGTACTGACGTCCCCTGTAGTTGGGTTCCTCATAGAACATCCAGTGGCCATCAAACACATTGCAGGAGTGAATGTCATGGAAACGGAATCGATCATAAGTATTGGGGCAGTCATCAAAGAACTCCATCATCTGCCCTTGGAAATCTCCTCTTTCATAAATTCTCATTTTGTACTGGCCATGGTACTTTTAATGAAAAACATTATGAATAAATACAGAGAAACTTTTCTATAATATATTATATTTTAAAAAGTATAGGAAACTTCTCTTTAATCTTCTATTACTCCTTAATTACCCCTTTAATGTTAATGGAGTGTAAATCAGATAGCAAATATAAAGTGATGTGACTTCATTCCTTAAACTACAGTTTGCATATAATAAAAGAGGAACTCTCAAGAAGGGTAAGTAGTTTCTGTGATATGTTCAGTAATTAAGCTTCTGCTTATAGGGCGTTCCAGTGTTGTACTTGGAAGAAAAATGTGACTTCTTTTTAGAACGCCTACTGTTGTGTATACTGTGGATGGGGTTTGGTTATTTGTTTTATTTGTTATGGTATTTTGTGTAAACATAACTTTGCAAACACTTACATTGGGAAGAAAGCGACAGGACCTGATGGAGTCATTGAAGCCCATCCATCTCTGGAAGTCTGGGTATTCTCCTTGCCAGAGATAATACTGGTGTCCCCTGTAACTGGGGTGCTCATAGAGGATCCAGTTTCCACCCTCTACCCTGATGGAGTTGCAGCGATTGAAGTATGAGGACAGGTCAGAACAATCTGAGCCACACTCATAGTGGCGCCCTTGAAAGTTCCTTTCCTCGTAGAAGAAGATCTGAATGAAAGAACAAATTCATTTTAAACATTTACCAAGGACATTATATATAAATATATATAGTGGTTAGTTGGTAATCTTTTGGGAGGCTAACCAATGGCAAATAGTTTTAGCAGCAAAATGCCATATATGTCATAAGCCTTAACCCTATACAACAATGAAAATAAAACTTTGCTTATGTATAGTTCTATTTTAAGTAATTTCTAATAAATTCTAATTTAAACATGAATACGTTAAAGAATAAGTTAGAATTTAGACATACATTCATAACAAAAATATAAACATGAGTTAAATAAAACAGCTGTATAGATCACGATTGTGACTTACCTTTCCCATTTTGGATGAATGAAAGTTTCAGTGCTGTTGAAGGGTGAGAAGTGACAGCCTTTATATATGTCCTGTATTGCTGCTGTCTGCATAATCTGAGCCTAGTGCTTATGTTTTCTGTCTAGTAAGGTAGATTTTAAGATCTTTTGTCTTGCTTTGTTTTAATGTTGTGCTGTGATAGTTGTTTCTCAGTGTGTACGAGTGCCTTTGTTCTCTAATGACTGAGCTCTTTTTTTAGGGAGCTAATAAGGTACATTAATCAGTTAATTTTTGTGTTTTCTATAGGATACCAATTAATACATGATTTGAAAGAATGTGGCAATAAGGCATCATTTCATGCATCATAGATTACTAAACCTGCAGGGTTTATTAAAGCCACTCTTACATAGTTACACTGCGTTGAAAAAAGACCAAAGTCTATCAAGTTCAACCCCTCCAAATGAAACCCAGCACCCATACATACACAAACTCCCACTAACCCCTCCATACACTTACAAACTATATATATATATATATCAATATCTATAGATTCTATATCTATCGATTTTAGTAACACTGTAGTCTTGGATATTATGTTGTCTAAGCGATAATCCAACGCCTTCTTAAAAGCATTAAGACAGTCATCACATCATCCAGCAGGGCATTCCACAACCTCATTAACCTCACTGTGAATAACATCTACGCTACTTCAAATGAAAGTTCTTTTCCACTAGTCTGAAGGGGTGCCCTCTGGTGTGGTGATCTTGTTAATGGGAGAAAAGAAGGTCCCCCACTATGTGTCTATAATGCCTCTAATGTACTTGTAAAGTATAATCATTTCCCCTCACAAGCGTCTTTTTTTCCAGAGAAAACAACCCCAACCTTGACAGTCTACCCCCATAATTTAAATCCTGTTCTGCACATCACCTTTACTGACTGGAATTGGAAACTACTGCCTTAAAATGAAAAATATGCCCTATAGTAGTATGCATTCAATTACTTATTTTAATTGTGCAATAGTAGGGAATGTTTTGTGCATAGAGAAATGCTCAATAGGCATTGCAGCATTTGCTATCAGTTCAATCATCCGATATAAACCATTAAAGGGATTATGTTATGATTTTTATGGTATAGTATTTATTTCTAAATTACACTGTGTACACTGCAAATTATTCACTCTAACATGTAAAATGTTATTCCTAACCCAACAAGTATGTTTCTTTATCTGTAATATTGGTGTATAGGCAGCCATCTCAGGTAATTTCGCCTGGTCATGTGCTTTCAGAAAGAGCCAGCACTTTAGGATAGAACTGCTTTCTGGCAGCTGGTGTTTCTCCTACACAATGTAACTGAATGTGTCGCAGTGGGACCTGGATTTTTACTATTGAGTGCTGTTCTTAGATCTACTAGGCAGCTGTTATCTTGTGTTAGGAAGCTGCTATCTGGTTACCTTCCCATTGTTCTGTTGTTAGGCTGCTGTGGGAGAAGGGGCGGGGGTTGATATCACTCCAACTTGCAGTACAAGTCACATGACTGGGGACAGCTGGGAAACTGACAATATGTCTAGACCCATGTCAAATTTCAAATTTAAATATAAAAAAATCTCTTGGCTCTTTTGAGATATGGATTTCAGTGCAGAAATCTGCTGGCGCAGCATTATTAACTGATGCGTTTTGAAAAAAAATGTTTTCCCTTTAATGATTAGTGCTTCATTTAAAAATGTATGAAATCAAGCAGACTAGTCTAGTCAATACAGTATACATGTATGGGACCTGTTATTCAGAATGCTTAGGGGTTTTCTAGATAAGGGTTCTTCCTGTAATTTGGATCTTTCTACCTTTAGTTTCCTAGAAAATCAAGTAAACACAATAGGCTTGTTTTACCTCCAATAACATTTAATTATATCCTAATTTGGATCAAGTACAAGGTACTGTTTTATTATTACAGAGAAAAAGCAAATAATTGTTAACAACTTGGATTATTTGGATACAATGGGAGACAGCTTTCCTGTAATTCTGAGTTTTCTGGATAACAGGTTTCCAGATAACGGATCCCATATCTGTATTAATTTTACAATTATATCCACTTATTTGATTGTACTTTTTTGTTTTAAATGACTTGAATGTATTAACTTTGTTTAATAAAGAGGTGCATTTCACATGAAGAATTAGTTGTGCAGTGACTGCTATCCAATGCATGTAATTTCGGGATCCAGTCCTTAGAGTTCCTTGACTTTAGGAGCTATTGCTTTTTCAGTCAGCTTTAAAGCAGACCTTTATAGTGTTTTACTGGTGTAGCTCTGTATTTAATAGCCCATTATTCCTCTATGCAGATCAGCAACTGCATAACCAGTAATGGTGGCCATAGACACACAGATCCGATCGTACGAATCGAGGATTCGTACGATTTTCGGATCGTGTGTGGCATGTGCCGACTTCTTTCGTCCGGCGGAGATCGGTCGTTTGGTCGATCGGTCAGGTTTGATTTTGACCCGACCGATCCCGCCGGAGCTCATGGCACATCGTAATCTGATCGTTCGGCCGTACGGCCGAACAATCAGATTACCCCCGATATAGCCATGCCTGTTAATGGCATATCGGGGAAAGATCCGCTCGTTTGGCAACATCGCCAAACGAGCGGATCTTTTCATCTATGGCCACCTTAAGTTAAAGCTCCGATCAAATGAGAGTGACTTGAGGCAAGTACATCATTGTGCCAGAGGCTGAGTGGGGTGTATTACGCACATGAGTGTGTGCCAGAAGCTTTCTAAGGGCACTGATGTAATACTTCTTATGTTACCTACACACCCATTTTTTATACTGTATATATACAGCAGGGAAAATAAGTATTGAACATGTCAATGATTTTCTCATTAAATATATTTCTAATGGGGCTATTAACATGAAATTTACACAGATGTCGGTAACAACCCAATAATCCATACATACAAAGAAATCAAAACAAATTAGTCCATACATTAAGTTATGTGTAATAAAATGAAATGACACAGGGAATAAGTATTAACGCATGAAGAAAAGGAGGTGCAAAAAGGCATGGAAAGCCAAGAAATCTACTGAAATCTGTCAGTATTTAGAAAGCAACCCTGCCCCCTATCAGTGCAAATTAATCACCTGGTTAAGTCCTAATTCAGGGGTAGGGAACCTGCGGCTCTAGAGCCACATGCGGCTCTTCAGCCTGCTTGCTGCGGCTCAGTCTTGCACCTTTGCCTGTCAGGTCATATTTACAGCCCTCGCACCTGCTGGTGGCTTCTTGAGTGTGCGACCGCGGTAAGCATACTCAAGAAGCCGCCAGCAGGTGCGAGGGCTGTATAGACGTCCCAGGAGTGGCAAGACTGTGCCACAGCAAGATGATTCTTCATGGTCCTTACCGCAGTCATACACTCAAGACAAGAGAGAGACGATCAGCATGGAGCTTCAGAAACAGAAGTCACATTAAACAGATAACACGCATTTAATAGGGCTATTCAGTGTTTAATTTTTTTCAAAGTAGCCCTGCATATACACAATGCACTTCTGTTTGTTGTATTCTGTTGTTGTAACAGTTAAAATTAAAAAAAAGGTTAAAAAAGTTTATAAGCTGTGTTACGTTTTGCGGCTCCAGACTATATTTCTTTAGTGGGAGAGGGGCAAAATGGCTCTTTTGAGCGTAAAGGTTGCTGACCCCTGTCCTAATTGATGGCCTGGTGCCAAGGTATCACACAAGAAGCATCTCATTATGGGTAAAAGCAAAGAGCTCTCTCAAGACCTTCACAACCTTAATGACATTGGTTACAGACATATTTCTAAGATTCTGAATGTTCCAGTAAGCACTATTGGGCCATAATCCTGAAGTGGAAAGAACATCATTTTACCCTAATCCAACCACGACCAGGTGCTCCTCACAAGATTTCTGACACAGGAGTCAAAAGAATAATCAGATGAGTTGTCCAAGAGCCAAAGATCACTCGCAGAGACCTTCAGAAATACCTTGAAATAGCAAAAATGGTACGGGTATTTTAAAGAAAACAATAGGTAATGCACTCAACCGACATTGCCTCTATGCACGCTCACCACGCAAGACTCCATTGCTGAAGAAAAAACATGTTGAAGCTCATTTAAAGCTTGCTGCATAACATTTGGACAAGCCGATGCAACTCTGGGAGAATATAGTCTGGTCAGATGAGACCAAAATTTAACTCTTTGGATGTCAGTACACACAATATGTTTGGAGGAGAAACCCCAAAAACACCATACCAACAGTGACGTTTTGAGATGGGAACATCATGGTGTGGGGCTGTTTTTCAACATATGGTATTGGCAGACTTCATATAATTGAAGGAAGGATGAATGGAGAAATGTACCGGGACATTCTTGATAAGAATCTTCCGCCATCTACCAGGATGCTGAAGATGAAAAGAGGGTGGACATTTTAGCAATACAATCTCAAACACACAGGAAATTCTTAATTGGTTTCAGAGAAAGAAAATAAAACTGCTAGAATTGTCCAGTCAATCACCCAACTTCACACCTGAGCAATGCATGAGACTACTATATCCATACAGGAGGCGTATTAAAGCTGACAATACCAACAAAGGCTTTTCTACTACGTATTATATAAATTTCAGTAAGCATGTTCAATACTTATTCCCTGTGTCATTCCACTTTATTACACATAATTTATGGACCTACTTGTTTTGATTTCTTTGTATGTGAGAATTAGTTGGGTTGTTCCCGACATCTGGTATAAATTTAATTTCAATAGCCCCATTAGAAATATATTTAATGAGAAAATCATTAATGTGTTCAATACTTATTTCACCTGATATATATATATATATAATCCAAAATTGTAGAAAGCGCGCTCACAGGTAGGGATGTAGCGAACGTCGGAAAAAATGTTCGCGAACATATTCGTGAACCTGTGTCAAAAATGCGAACGGTTCGCGAACGTCGCGAACCCCATAGACTTCAATGGGAAGGCGAATTTTAAAAGCTAGAAAAGACATTTCTGGCCAGAAAAATTATTTTAAAGTTGTTTAAAGGGTGCAACGACCTGGGCAGTGGCATGCCAGAGAGGGATCAAGGGCAAAAATGTATCTGAAAAATACATTGTTGATACATCGCTGCGTTTTGTGCTGTAAAGGGCAGAAATCACACTACGTCACTCAGGTGATGTTTCTGGACACGGAATGTGAAAAAGCTCACACAGCTAGGTGGCACTTGGTTAAAGACTGGGCAAACAATGCCTGCAAGGGCAACGTATACAGTAGTGGATACGGAATATATTATTGCTGCTGTAAAAACATCACTCAGGTGATGTTTACGGACACGGAATTATTATTGTTATTTAGACAGAATGTGAAAAAGCTCACACAGCTAGGTGGCACTTGCATACCTCCCAACTGTCCCTCTTTTGACCACTCAACCCCCTGTCCCTCTTTTGTACTGGAAAGTCCCTCTTTTCTCTGCACTGAACAGCCAGAAAAAAACAGTTTCTAACTTAATTAGCTTTTGGCAGAGAGCTCAGAACAGCTAACAGGTGCAAATAAGATACTTTGTAACAATTTTGACTCTGGTTGGTGCTGGTAGTGGTGAACTACTAGGAGGAGCAGCACACCAGTCCCACTCCCCAACACAGCTAGACTAATAGCACTGGGCTCTTATAGTAGCAAAGTAAAAAAAAGAAAAAAGAAAATAAAAGCAGTCCTTACAAGGACTATTGGGTTATTACAGCAGTCAGCAGATGAGATCAGAAGCAGTGCCCACAGCAGCTACATACAGAGCACTGCAGTAGAAGGTAGATTACTAGTCAGCAAAGCTAACTAACCTAAACTCACTGTCCCTCAAATCCCTGCAGAGTTCTGTCCCTACAATAGAGAGCAGTATCAAGTAGATTACTAGCCAGCAAAGTTACTATCAACTGTCCCTCAAATCACTAAACAGCTCTCTCCCTACACTAGCTCTTCCAAGCAAACACAGGCAGAATGAAAAAACGCTGCAGGGCTTCAGTTTATGTATTGAAGGGGAGTGGTCCAGGGGGTGTGGGGGTGGTCCAGGAGGGAGAGCTTCCTGATTGGCTGCCATGTATCTGCTGGTCTGGGGTGAGAGGTAAAAAATATGCGCCAGCTAAGGCGAACCCAAATTGGCGAACTTCGCGCGACGTTCGCGAACATTCGGCGAACGCGAACAGTCGATGTTCGCGCGAACTAATTCGTGCGCGAACAGTCCGCGACATCCCTACTCACAGGACTTAACACAAAATATATCTCTTTTATTAGGAAACTAACGTTTTGGCTGCAACTCAGCCTTTGTCAAAGTTACAAAATGTCAAACAAATCACCCCTAAATACCCGATCTGTCCCGTGAATTCCCAATCCCCTCCCACTGTGACGTGTTCCCCTTCATTCATTTAAATTGAATACATCCTCAAGGTATATATATCGCATTTACATTGTAACATCAATCAAACGGAAACATAGTTCTCCTATCAGTATAAATAACAGTTTGTTTGCTGGAGACTTGCAATAAAAGTATCCCATCGCCATTTAGTGTGTCAACCCCTTCCTTACCAACCCCGTTTCAGCTGCATTGGTGAATTAACCTCTTCCTTACCATCACAATTTAAAATACATTAACCCTAATTACATGTGTGCTCCTACCGCCCATGTAGGTAGTGTACAACAAGTCTGTGAACAATCGTGCAGTATCCACATCGCTGTGTATACAGCGTAGTCGTACCCACTCCGTGATAGATGTCAAAGTGTCTGTTCAGCGCACATCATTTCCTAGTGCTCCTCACCCGCATGTGAAGTCACCCGTCTGTGTCCACTACTCGCTCCACTGGATCATGCAGCGGTCTCGCAGGCATAATGGGTTTCAGCGCGCACATCTTGTGCGTCCAACGGAAGCCGTAAATTAAACGGCTGTTCACCGCATCTCTTCCATTCCTTCAGTCTCATCCATCCACTAAGCCACTCCAGACCTCACCACAGTGCAAATCCCGTGTCATCTTTGTCTCTTAGACCCATTTAAATGCTAGAAATCCGAAAACATAATACATTAGTGAAAAGCATCCATAAATATATACCCAATACAAATGTATCAAAATCCTCTCAACTGATATCATCCAAGGATACCTCATAAACGTGTACTGTGTGGGACCCCTCGAAATGCAGCTCGTCAAATCATAGTTAAATATTAGTCATAGAATATACTATTAATCCAAAAAATCCTATACTCAAGGTATTACTTATTTAGGGTTATATTAATCTATAGCCAGGTGAATATGCTGGCACATCCCGGCTCCCCTTATGTTCAAGTTTACCCAGTCTCCCCTGGTATGTTGCATGCTATTGGATAGAATTTTATGTAAAGAAACTTGTCACTCCCATCCCATATTTACAAATAATTCATTTAAAAACAAAAAAACACCCAATCTTCCTGTTGTCTAGTTGCCCATTAATAATTTCCCCTAGACATATCAAGTCAATCAGTAGGTCAGAAATTTGACAATAGTATCCGGCATCCGAAAATCACATATCCACTACAAAAACAGAACAGATTGCATTACATTCTTAATTCAAATGAGGCACCCGGTAACCTCATTTTGTCACTATATCAAAAAAGACTCACTCTTTATATCAATATCTAAGGCCGATTTAGTAGAAAGGTGTATAAGACACCATTTCATTCAGTCCACTTGGACTGATAGTGTTAAGCCTGTGGATATATCACAGTTCAGCTTGCAGCAGCAATTTTTCCCGGTCGCCGCCTCTCGTTGGTGTCGGTATGTGGTCAATAATCATGCACCAAAAGCTCACCAAGGAATGTTTATTCTTCAAAAAATGTGATGCCACCGGAGTATGGGCCTTGCCCGTTTCAAGTGCCTGTCGTATCGAACTTCTGTGGTTAGCCTTTCGATCTCTTAAATTGGTAATCGTTTTGCCCACATAAAAGAGCCCACAGGGGCACTTAATAAAATAAATCAGAAACTTCGATGTACATGTTAACCTGTATTTGATCTCAATTTTCTTCCCTGTATGTGGGTGGTTGAAGGAGGGCCCCACTATCAAATGACTACAGGTGATGCACGAGGGACATCTGTAGCATCCATTCTTCACTGTAGACAGCCAAGTGTTCGGTATCACATTCTGATAACACTGTACAGGGTCCATTTTTACCAGTAGGTCACGTAAATTGCGTCCTCTCTTATATGAGATTTGTGGTTTAGACCTAAAGATAGGTGGTAGTGTTCTATCCCTCTCCAATACCGACCAATGCGTATGTATGGCTTCAATCAATGGTTTGTTATCCGTAAATGTTGTCACAAATGTCAGTCTCTTTTCAAAATCTTCTCTTGATTTGCTACAAGTCCTCTCCAGTAATTCTTCCTGTGTATGTTCCAGTGCCTTTGCTTTACTTGCCAGTAATTCCTGTAAATTATAGCCCCTTTGGACAAAACGATCAATAAGTTCGTCAAGCTGTTTGATCATAGTTGTATATTCCATCTGGGAATATGGGATACTCCTAAGGGTATGCGGTGGATCACAGGATGAGTGCAGTAATATTGTATTGCGATCGGTAGGTTTCCTGTAAGTCATGGTTTTAAAGCTTCCTTTGTCAAGTCTGACTGTGAGGTCCAGGAAAGATACCTGGTATTCATCAACAGTTGCAGTGAATCTAATAGTGGAGGGAAGTGAGTTTAGGTCCTGAAGCATTAGCTCAAATTGTTGTTTAGATCCTGTCCATGCCAAGAAAAGATCATCGATGAAACGGTATAATCTGTATATGTACTTTCCATAGCGTGGTCGAATGATTCTGTCCTCATACATCGACATATATAGATTTGCAAATGCCGGAGCCACATTCAATCCCATGCTCGTACCGCTGATCTGTAATAAGTATGACAATTCAAATTTAAAGTAATTACAGGTAAGGCATAATCTCAGTAGATCAATTAGAAAATCTGTATGAGGATGTATACTATCAGGGAATTCACATAGGTAGCCTCAAACTATTTCAATCCCTTCCTCTGTGGGAATTACAGTGTAAAGTGAGGACACATTCATCGTGGCCAGCATTGAACCAGATGGTACCGGGCCCGCTATCTGTATTTTTTTCAGGAAGTCCCCAGTATCACTGATGTAAGAAGCTGTTCTCATCACTAGGGGTTGCAGGAAGTGGTCGACAAACATAGCCAGTGGTTCTAGTAAGGACCCTCTCGCACTTACAATAGGGTGACATGGTGGTGATACGCTATGCTTGTGTATCTTTGGGAGAGTATATATTATTGGGCAAATTGGGTGTTCACTTGTCAGAAAATTCTTAGTTCTTTCCATCAGATATCCCATCGTGTAGCCCATTTGTAGGGTATTATCAATGCGTGTCTTAAATTTAAAGGGGACCCGTCACCCAAACAAAATTATCCAAATCCTATTTTATCATGTTAGTCAAGCAAAATGAACTTTAATTACACTGTATAAATTATTTGAAAATTTTGTTTCCATCAGTCTGGGAACTCATAATTATAGCAACCAAGGAGCCATTTTGTGGATACTGTTATTAAGGCAAGCCTTGCATCATCTCAGAATCTTGTTTGTGCACCAGGGGACAGGGACCCAATGTCCATCCCTTTATTGTGGCTACACAATTAAATTGTTAAGAGAGCTGGGGGAATGTAGGGAGAGCGGTGACATCTAGGAAGTGCTGAATGGAAAGTGAAAGTAATTGCTTGCCCCGCCTCTATGCCTAGGCATAGAGGCAGGGTAGGCAATACTTGATTGACAGCTGATATTTTTAAATGAGTTTACAAGAGCCATGAATACTTTAATAAAAAAAAGAAATTGGATTTCATATTTAATTTAAGAAGGACTTTTATTATATAGATTTTTATGTCTGGGTGACGGGTCCACTTTAACCGTAGGGTCTCCCATCAGTTGTTGATATACATTCTTGTCGCCCAATTGTTGTAAGATTGCGCTCTTACACAGCGATGTGCATACTGCACGATTGTTCACAGACTTGTTGTACACTACCTACATGGGGAGCACACATGTAATTAGAGTTAATATATTTTAAATTGTGATGGTAAGGAGGAGGTTAATTCATCAATGCAGCTCAAACGCTGTTGGTAAGGAAGGAGTTGACACACTAAATGGCGATGGGATACTTTTGTTGCAAGTCTCCGGCAAACAAACTGTTATTTATACTGATAGGAGAACTATGTTACCGTTTGATTGATGTTACAATGTAAATGCGATATATGCCTTGAGGATGTATTCAATTTAAATGAATGAAGGGGAACACGTCACAATGGGAGGGGATTGGGAATTCACGCCACAGATCGGGTATTTAGGGTGATTTGTTTGACATTTTGTAAATTTTGACAAAGGCTGAGTTGCAGCCAAAACGTTAGTTTCCTAATAAAAGAGAAAACGGATGCAAACCGGGATTTCTTAAAAAAGTTAAAACTTACTTTTATTTAATACATGTAGGAATATGTGGACCGAGCATTATTAGCTATGGACTATGCATAGACTTGGCACATATCTGAGGCTGATGCGGATCGAGTATTATGGCAACACAGCCACACAGATTTACCTTGCAAAATAAATGACAAAGACATCGCAGCTGAGTGGGAAAGATACAAGAAAAAGGAGATCGATCTGGATTTACACAGTTTATTTCTTTCAGATTACTATAGATTGAAGTGGATCCAATGAGGGTTCCGTATCCACACTATTCCAACTATTGGACGGTCAAATCAATATTTCTGCAAGAAGTGGATAGGCGTTTTGAACCGCTGCTCGTTCGATTTGATGATCCTCGTGGTGGAGGAAGCATCAAGCAAGTTAACTAAAGTCCGTAAGGCAATGGGGGCATTTGAAAGCGAGCATGCCAAATTGATTAATGGAGACGCTGCGCCGGACCTGATGACTAAGATCGGAGCTTCTATTGAAACTTACAAACAAGACCTGCTAAGATTTAAATGTGAAAAACTTTGCCGTGTTAATGAGGATTGTACAATTTACTGAGTATACTGGTGGCTGAGTGGGGAGAGGCAACAGGCTCAATGTAACACGTGCTACAGAAGGGCTCCAAGACGTAAGCTAATGAAACCACTTAACTCTGTGGATACCAGCTCGGGGGATTCTGAAGGGGATGAGATGAGACATGTGAGTTACATTGACCCCGGCAGAATCGAGCCTATTACATAAAGGGATAACCTTCGTGCCTACATGTCAGTTTAATCAATTTGAATGGGAAGTAGATTGTTTTAAATTTTGTCGGATGGTGAATCTTAAGGATTACTTTAAAACCACTTTGGATAAGGAAACACCATCGTCCACATTGAGACTTAAAATAACCTTTACTCCCCCACTTGTCAATCCTGCTATTAAGATGTTTAAGCAGGTTATTGAAAAGGAGGGAGCAACTTGGTCCCCCCAAAGACATATGAAGGACAATATAACGAAGGCAGAACGGGCGGCCATCAAATCCCTGACTGCAGATACCAACATAGTTATCCGCCCGGCGGAGGGGGGATTGTGATATTAAATTATCAGGATTATAGTAAAAACATTAAAAACCAATTGAGCGATACTGAAGTATACAAATGTCTAAAGGATGATCCTGTGACCCAATTTAAGAAAAAGGTTGATACATTGGTGAATGTGGAATTTCAACAGCGCGTTATTGATGCGCAATTAAATTATTTTTTGTTACAGGAACACCCTCATTGCCCTTTATTGTATACCTTGCCTAAGGTCCACAAGAGTATGACATGCCCTCCCGGCTGACCGATAGTTTCGGGGCAGGGAACCCTCCTACATCCCATTGGAATTTATCTCGATACTGATACTGCAACCGGTGGTGCGTAATACTTCTACTTATCTTAAAGATTCCCCTCACTTATTGAGATGTATTAAAAATTTGAAGTTGCCCACCGATGGCTCCATCCTGCTGGTAAGCATGCATGTGGTCAGTTTGTATACTGTGATACCCCATGAAGCAGGAATAGAGGCTGTCAGACGTTCCCTACTTGAGTGTGGGACGTATGCAGGTCCACCAATTGCTTTTGTTTTGGAACTATTAGAGTTGGCATTATCGTTAAACTACTTCCGCTTTGAAAATTTTTTTTATTTACAACTATTAGGCACAGAGATGGGAGTGGCCATGGCGCCGGCGTATGCCAATTTATTTATGCATCAGTATGAACAGCATCACATTGTACCCAAATATGGCGATAAGTTGATTTTTTCTGCCATTTTATCGATGATCTGTTGATAGTTTGGAGGGGTACTGAAGCAGATTTTAGGGTAATGGTTAATGAATTGAATGCTAGAGATTGCCCTGTGAAGTTTATGTTTGTATCACACCCAGTAAGATTACAATTTCTAAATGTGGAATTAATACTTGATGGGGATCATATTGACTACACATTGTTTCGCAAATCAACTGACAGGAATACCCTCCTTCATTATAAAAGTTTTCACCCGGGACATTCGAAAAACTCACTACCGGTTAGTCAATTTTGCAGGGTATTAAGAAATAACTCTAACCCCCAACAATGTGAGCAGCAAATTGAGGATATGTGAGAAAGGTTTAGTGACAGAGGATACCCTGATAAGGTGTTACAACGGGCTCTAGACATGGCAAATAAAAAATGTGTGGAAAATTGAGAAACTAGCAAACAAAACCCAAGACTGGTATTCAGCACCAAGTATAATTCGGGTACTAAAGATTTAGGGGATGTTGTCAAGCAAGCATTGGAATATAATAAGAGCAGATAGTGATTTGGCTAATATTCTTTCGGAACCCCCTGTGATTAGTTATAAACCAGTTTGTGTGATTTACTTGTCAAGACTGACCTGATGGATTGCTATATAATTAATAAAAAAAACATGGCTAGCAGATTTAAAACCTGGATGTTTTCGCTGTCCAAGCTGCACATTTTGTCAGTATATGACGCCGGGCACCTCCTTTTTACACCCTCACACAGGGAAACGCTTTCAGATACGTCATCATATCACATGTACCACTACACACATAATGTACCTAATAACATGTCCTTGTGGGCTTTCCTATGTAGGTAAAACAGACCAAACCCTTAGGCTGCGGGTGGATGGCCACCGATCCGCTATCAGTACGGCCTTTAGGGAAGAGACAGAAAAAGAGGTCAAAAATTTTACTTCAACATGAGGTGTTTTGGATTAAAAAACTGAACACCTTGGCACCGCTTGGGTTAAATGAGCATTGCTCATTTCTATGCTTTTTGAATGAGCGTTGAGTGGTCTTGTCCCATCCTTTATACTTGGGTCTTTAAAGGCTGTAACTAAGATAGTGGTCATGTGTAAATTTATTAGATTTAGTTTGATATACAATTGTTTGATATGTGTACAACCTAGTATTGGTTAAAGATTTGAGTGGTTTATGTTTCATTGGTGTTAAAATTCCCCTGCATCGTCCAATGGCTAATTTGTTTTTATTTACATTTCCTTTTTGGTTTTCCCCTGCAGATGCATCTATTGATGTTTGAATATGCCACAATCCATATAACAGGGCTACATAATCAACTTAAAGTAAGCAGTGACGGGGTAACCATTTGTGGGCGGAATCAGTATATCTATATATATGTGTTCTAAGATGGAGACCGAAACGTTGACCTGATCAATTTTTAAACATGTATTAAATAAAAGTAAGTTTTAACTTTTTTAAGAAATCCTGGTGTGCATCCGTTTTTTCACATTCTCTGTATGGAAGCAAACATGGATAGCACCTGGGTCAGAAGTTGATTCATCTAATGGAGTGCTGAGAATAACTTTGAGACGATATATATATATATATATAAAAAAAATTTTTTTTTAATTCAAGACAGGTGCACTCAAAACAAACAAAAAATGCCTGGGTGCTGGTAAAACAATCACTACATAATTAATAAAAAAAACGCACTCCAAGGACTTGATAAGTGAAAAATCAAAATTTGTATTTTATTCTCAACGTTTCGGCACCATCACTCTGGCTGTCTTCAGGAAAGTGAACATTACACAACAGTGAAACATTTTATGGGTGAGGAATTGGCACCAAACATAGAAGCCTGAGGTCATCAGTAGGTGTCATATAACACTAAAACTTTAGCACTGCTCAACTGCCCGTGTAGAATAACCATCGGTTCCGCCCCCGTTACCATGGGAGCCGGACGTATTCAATTCAACCTTAGTCATCAGGTTACCGGGTATCTTATTGCAAGTGCCCCTTCATATCAAGTACTCATTCCGCCACTGTCATATTCATCTCACAATGTTACACACACATACCAGTAATTACCGGTAACACCGCATGCTACAGGGGGTCCTTTTTGCTCATATTGGTCTCGGTACTGTACGTACAAAGCGAACCCAAATAAGTGTCCTAATGGTGCCATGTCCTAGCAGTCGCACTGAGATATAAGTTATTAACAAACATTCTCCTAAGGGTATTCCGGCTGCACTGGTATGTCTTGCTGCCTCAGGACACTATACCTTCAATCCCAACCTAAATTCCTGCTGGGGTGTAAAATTACCTAGAGATAAAGCACAACATTCACAATACTCTGCAACATTGTATCTTATGGTTACATTTACTCTAATACATTGTTTCATTCTCCAAGCAATAAAGTATCTTTGTGTGTCTGGACTTTATCAATCTGAGTCTATAAATGTGAATAATCATATCCATGCAATATTCAACTTATTCAATAGGTATGGAACAGATGCATATAGTCCAAGAGTCCAACGCCCAAATAATCCAAAACACTAATATCTATTTAATGCCTCCTTTACTTGCACTGCCCCTAAAAAGGGGACATCGGGAGTGTCTCATTTAGTCCCTTAGGGACCAGGGTGTTCAGTCTGAAAATCCATCTAGACTCTCTCTGTATCAACATTAAGTTCCTATTGCCCCCTCTATGGGGGGGCCAGCACATGATCGTTTATCATGTGCCGGAATAGGGGGAATGTGTGTTTTAAGTTAATCCAATGCCGTGCCACCCATTGGTCGGCTTTCCCCGTCGCCAAGGCAATCCTTATGGTACTGTGATTGTTCATTCTCTCTCTGTTAGTGGTAGCTGCTTTCCCCACATAATATAGTCCACATGGGCACCAAGCCATGTAAACTACATGGTCAGTAGTGCAGGAAACCCTGTAGTTGATCTGGAACCCGTCCTTGGGTGTGTGAAGTAGGATCCTTGTAGCATCCTGCTACAAGTCAAACAGCCCGCACATTTAACAAAATCTTTTTTCAAAGGTCTGTCCAACCAGCTAGCTCACTTTTTGGGTGGTTCTGTATCATCCTTCACCACTAATAGGTCACTTAGATTCTGCCCTCTCCGACATGCTACTAGTGGTCTTTTATTGCCAGTAAAAGGTAAGTTGTGGTCAGCCCTGATAATCTCCCATCTATCAGTCTATCTTCTTTAACTCCACACTCCTCTCAGTCTAATCTGTGGAAAAAATTACATCCGGCAATGTTCTCTGTTTAATGCTCTGTTTAATGAGAGAGAGAGAGAGAGTGAGAGAGAGAGAGAGATCATTTAATATCACTTTTGAGGACTAAAATATTACCTTTTTTTCTACTTTAAGATTGAGATGTAGCCATACTAGTTTTTGCTATGTCTTTCTTGAGGTATTGCAGGTATTTGTTGGTTTTAAAGCAAATATGTATTTTTTGGTTTTATTATTGCTGTGTTTTAGATGGAAATTGTTTTGTATACATGTCATATACTTGGGTTCGGAATGACTAATATGCAGTTTTGGGCTGAAGTGAGTTGCAGTGTATTACAAGTCTCAAGTTCATCTTCACTCACAAGTCAGATTATGAGAAAGTATTTTATGTAGCAGACATATTTAAAGGGGATGTACATTGTGGCATAATATATATTCATCCTCCCCTTTAGCAGTGAACAGCTTGGCTCATTGGAGTGCCTCCCATCTCATACATTTATATCCAAGTATGGAATGCTTTAACAGGCTGTTTGACTGCATTTTTTAAGAAGAGATCATAGCTGGCCATAGACGCAACGATCTGATTGGACGAATTGTGGATTTGTACGATTTTCGGACCGTGTGTGGAGAGTCCCGGCATTTTTGGTCTGGCGGAGATCGGTCTTTTGGTCGATCAGCCAGGTTAGAAAATTTCTGTCGCTTGCCGATAATACCTCTGCATGTATTGCCGATCATACGATTTTGTCGGACATAACTATTGTATGATTGCTATCAGAGGTAGAACATTGGCTGATCTGTTCTTTTACTACTTTATGTGGTCGGAATGGTAAGACTTTGATCTGAATGGTTAGTGGAGGGTCCGGAGATGGTAAAGTCCGATCATACATTGATTTGTACGATCGGATCTTTGCGTCTATGGCCAGCTTAATGGAGCTTGGCAGTAATCTTATAATCCAGTATTAGGCTGCTGCAAGTTTGCTGATTTATAAATCTGAGCAATTGGCCATTTCTTTTTAACAAGCAAGCAGGTAGAAAGATGTGATCTCTTTTAATTCAAATAAATAGGACTTGGGTCTCTACGTTTACTAAACATTTATAGACAATTGAACTCAGCTGTATTCATTAAACCATCACCATAGGATTTTAGCTACAGATAAACAGTATATAAAAGGCAGTTTGAAACATGTCAGTTTTATTTATCTGTAAATATATTTGCTTTGACAGATTTATGAGTTAATTCAAACGTTGTGGTACACTCTTCTGAATGAGCCAATTCTGGGGCTTGAGGCTCCCCAGTCATTGTATCTCCTGTATTCTCCAGGTCTCAGATAGTACTGACGTCCCCTGTAGTTGGGTTCCTCATAGAACATCCAATGGCCATCAAACACATTGCAGGAGTGAATGTCATGGAAACGGAATCGATCATAAGTATTGGGGCAGTCATCAAAGAACTCCATCATCTGCCCTTGGTAGTCTCCTCTTTCGTGGATTCTTATTTTGTATTGACCCTGGTGCTTAGAAAAACAAATAAACAAAATAACATTTGATAGGGTATAGAAAATAATTTACTTACTATGTTTAATCTTTTCTGTTAATTTGACTTTTAAAGCTGAATGCGGTGCATAAACCAGATAGCACTCAAATCAGCATAATTAGAAGGCAAAATTCTCACCATTTTCTCACCATTGATCATCTTGAGCAGATCTTACATAAAAACAATGTCATTTATACAGCCTTGGCAATAATAGGGACACATGGCATTGTGTGTACCAGATCATAAAATTCTTGACTACACATACATATATATGGTTTAAACCTGAATGTTAAAAAAAAGATTCAAATTATTTCCATCATGCCTTTTAAATTTTTTGTATCAAATAAAAATTCCTAAACTTACTATAATGCAAACTAACTGCACATAATATTTCTTTACCTGTACTCTTTGTTCAGCAATTTAACTTAATTGCTGAATGATTAAAACATCTGTAAAATCATGTCTAAGGGGCACATTTACTTAGCTCGAGTGAAGGAATAGAATAAAAAAAACTTCGAATTTCGAATGATTTTTATGGCTACTTTGACCATCAAATTGGCTACTTCGACCTTCGACTTCGAATCGAACGGTTCGAACTAAAAATTGTTTGACCATTCGATAGTTGAAGTACTGTCTCTTTAAAAAAACCTTTGACGCCCTACTTCGCCAAGTAAAACCTACCGAACCTCAATGTTAGCCTATGGGGAAGGTCCCCATAGGCTTTCTAACAAATTTTTGGTTGAAGGAAAATCGTTCGATCGATGGATTAAAATCCTTCGAATCGTTCGATTCGAACAATTTAATCGTTCGATCGAACAATTTTTCCTTTGATCGTTCGATCGAACGAATTGTGGTAAATCCTTCGACTTCGATATTCGAAGTTGAATTATTTAATTTAATTAACCCTCGATATTCAACCCTAAGTAAATGTGCCCTTTAGTGTTATATGTGTAGGGATTTTATGACTGTACTATGTATTATGAAATAAATTTCATTCTATTCTTATAAAACCCTTTCTATTCTTTATTTAAATATTAATTGGCAGTGCTTTTCAAATCTTTACTCCTGCAATTCTTCAGATTCTGATTACCTGTGTTTAATATTAGTGATTGTTTAAAATATTAGCCTATTCATAACTGCATAATATTATTCCAATGTTCTAGGAAAAACAATCACTATGTTTTTAGAATAACTGTTACCCAGCTTTGTAAAGGTTATTTATTGCCTTTGTCTGTATGTTTTAATACACAAGTACATTGTCTACAAATCATCATACACAAGGAAAGGATTATTTTTAATTTAAGGAAGTTAAAGGAGAACTAAAGCTTAACTAAAGTAGGCTAGAAATGTTGTACATTATGTGTTGGGATTCTATACCAGCCCAAGGCAACCACAGCCTTTTAGCAGTAAAGATCTGTATCTCTGAAGATGCCCCAGAAGCTCCCCATCTTCTTTTCTGCTGATTCATTGCACATGCTCTGTGCTGCTTTCACTTACTGAGCTTAAGGACACACTCACAATATACTCTGCTTACAGTATAGAACATAACTGTCACAAAATAATGCTGATTAGTAATTAATACAGCACAGTGCAATTAGCATCAGAATTTAATAATCAACCCTGTAGCATCAGCTTATATTAAAGGCCAACCTCATTTTCAGCTTGATAATTTGTGATGACCACTATGCTTAGCTTCTCAACAGCTGCTAAGAGCCTACTGAGCATGTGAGCATGTCACAGACACTTTCCAAGATGGTGACCTCCTGTGACAAGTTTGAAGTTTTGGATCATTGCTGCTACTGAGAAGCTGAAACTTTAGGCTGGTGCAATAGGTTTAGTATATAAAATATGGCATTTTTAACCATATTAATTTTTAGAGTTTAGTTCTCCTTTAATGCAAGGATGAGTTAAGTAAAAATTGAGAGTAAGAATCCTGGGAAGGAAGTAACATTTTTGCTTCAGTCTAACATTTTCATGTTTGTCTTTTGTTACAATTGAGTGAAACCCCATCCTGGTTGATTAGAAACCTTAATTTCACACAGATGACCTTCAATAAGGTTAAAGCTTGTTTTTGCTGGTATCTGTTCTCAAAACTAGTGATTAAGTTTCTACTTGTAGGGCAATCCGGTGATTGGAGGTGACTTTTTACCCAGCACTCCTACTGTTTTGCTCACACTTGAGGAGGGGTTTTGGTTCTGGTTGAGGTATAAATATCACTTTGCAAATACTTACATTTGGAAGATAGCGGCAGGACCTGATGGAGTCATTGAAGCCCATCCACTGCTGAAAGTCTGGGTATTCTCCTTTCCAGAGATAATACTGGTGTCCCCTGTAACTGGGGTGCTCATAGAGGATCCAGTTCCCATTCTCTACCCTGATGGAGTTACAGCGATTGAAGTATGAGGACAGGTCAGAACAATCTGAGCTGCACTCATAGTGGCGACCTTGGAAGTTCCTTTCTTCGTAGAAGGAGATCTGTAATATATAATTAGTTCTGTTTTTCCAAAATAAATCTGCAACTCTTGTTTATCAATGATTTGTAATTCTTTTTGTAAAGTAATATAGGTAATTTTGCTGACAGCTTTTGAAGAAAAGATTCTGATGCAGTTACAAAAGACATAAAGTTTTGGGTGCACAATAAAAAGTAAAGTTATGGTGATAATATAGACAATTATTGCTAACAACTTCCCAGTTTAGTTGAAATGGAGTACAATGCAATTATCGGGTGGTACACACAATCTTTCCAGGATAAAAATTTTCAAAATTATTTGTATTTGCTATTCAAAGCTCTCTGTTCTCTGGGACTGACTCTTAAAGTAATGTAACAGGACTCAATTCTACTCTAACAGCATTGTTTCAGGAGTCAAATCCAGGATGCAGAGCATATAAATATTTATTGTTTTCAAAACACAATTACAAATAACTTTAAAACCATTAAAGATGTTTAATTTAAATATATAGGAACGTACAGAAGTATAGTTTCTTTCAGTCCAAAACTGTTTTTGGGTGGAGGACCCCTTTACATTTGTGGCCTCTGTTACAGTTTTGTGGTGCTAGTATTGTGCTGCAATATAGCTATTTTAATTTAAACTATGTTTATAGGAAACAATTGCGTAAACCATCAGAATAGTTCATGATTTTGACTTACCTTTCCCATTTTGACTGAATGGAAGTATGCAGCTGAAGGGTGAGAAGAGGCAGCCTTTATATATTTCCTGTATTGCTTACGCTGAGCCCAGAGCTTAATTTTTCTGTTTAGTAAGGTAAATGTATTGTTTTGTCATTGTGTTTTATGTTCTGCTGTGACAGTTATTTCAAAGAATTTAGTCATGCCTGTTTTCTATGACTTTAACCGAAAAACTACACAGCATTTCCAGTTGTTTCATATTCCCAGTAAGTGTATCTCTTTTATAAGAGCTAACAATGTCAAGCATGGGGTAACTTAGTTTCTACTATTACAATTAAAGTGAATCTTTGATTTGGCAGCAGTTCTCAATAAGGCATCATTCCTTGCATCAGGGGTTACTACTCTACCAATACAAAGAGACCAAAAATCATGATAGTTAATTTTATATTTATATAAATATTATATTTAAATATTTGTTGTTAAACTAATTTTAAAATGAGAAAAACCTTTTTTCTGAAAGGAGTGCATTTCACATTTTCTCCACACTGTTGCTTTCTATAGACCTTTTTATTGTATATATCTAAGCGGTCACTCTAAATGCAGTCACCTGGATACAGTACCCTAAAGATACCCTGCATTTACAAGTAGTCACCAAACAAGCCTCACGGTGCAATGTGTTTGGTACAAACATAGCCCCTCCCACAGCCTCCAGTGGTGAATTCTAGGCCAACCAAAGAGTTTTCCAGATAATCTATAAAAGAATGATTAGAAAAAAACTTTTTTTGCTCTTTAATTTTGATAATTGAATTGTTTTTTTAGTGCACATATTTATATTGGGTATACTATTGTACATTTTTTGAACTCTAGTTCCCCAATTTTGTACTTATTATTAGTAGGCATATTTATCAAGGGTCGAATTTCGAATTGAAAAAACTTTGAAATTCAAATTCAAAAAGACCAACTGAAGTCATAGTTTTTCTTTGGGTCGAATAGGTCCATTTTTGAACGGATAGGTCCGTATTCGGCATTTTCGATTCAAAGTTTTCCCCCCAAAAAACTTTGATTTTTCAAAATCCACCAATTGACTCCAAATAGGTTCTAGGAGGTCCCCCATAGGCTAATATAGCAATTCGGCAGGTTTTAGATGGCGAATGGTCGAAGTCAAATTTTTAAAGAGACAGTACATGATAAATTTTTGATATTCTAATTTTCAAATTTTTTGCAAATTCAAATCGAATTTGAACTATTCCCTAGTCGAAGTACACAAAAAATAGCTTGAAATTCGGGTATTTTTCATTCGAAAATTCACCTCAACCTTTGAAAAATCTGGCCTATTAGCCAATGTGTATGAGAAACGGATCCGCACACACACTGATTAATGCAGTCGGGGAATATCCCCTTTTATTCAGCCACCAAACATCAACATTTCGGGGGGGAACACCCACCCTTCCAGTAGTAAAATCTAGGCCAAGGGGTTTCCTGTCAATAGATTCAGTTATGAATGACCAACCAAGTGTAATAAAGTAATATGTGTTTGGTGCAAGCCTAGCTCATCCCACGGCCTCCAGTGGTGAAATCCATGCCAAAGGTTTTCCTTCACTATGTAATTTTTTGTGATTTAACTTTCATCCTTTAATTGTTTATCATTACAAGTCTACTTATATTGGTTTTACTATATTTTTTGAATTCTCGTTCACCAGTTTTAACTTATGAGTATAATATACTTATAGAGTGTTTTTGGGAGAATTTATTTCTTAAACAATTGTTAATAAAAGATACTGTTTCAAAAATGTAATATCAAAAAATATACAAGTGGTGGTTTTTCTGTCCAGGTTCAGTCAAATTGTTGCAAAAACTAAAGTCAGTTCCTTAACTCACTCATTTACTACACATTTAGTGCAATTGGTTACTTTGGTGTAGTGCCAAATAGGTTTTGCCAAAACCCCCCTTTTGGGAAAAATAAAGATTTTTTTCTTTTTTTTTAAAAAAAAACCCCAAAACATTCTTCAGCTAATCAAACCAAAGGATTGCCGAAATTGGACATTGTTTAACAGCAATTTAACAATGTGAGTTCAAGCAAACGTACTGTGAGATTTTGAGTATCCAGCTCCAGGGGCCCCAGACAACAGAATACAAATGTGAACCACAAGTCTGCTATTGTCTTTGTACTCAGACCCTCCAGTGCAACCCCTGACATCTTAGGCCACATGCTGACTCTCCTGCTTCTTCTGCATACTTGCACTGAGGTACAGTAATTGATACTTACCCAATACATTTTACACTAACACACTTTTATGGGATGAGGCTTTTTCACAATCACATTACATACAAAAAATGTACTTTACTGAGAGTTTTTGACTTAAAATGTGCTCTGTTGCCCATCATGTGTAGTAAACAAAACACATGGTGTAATTACATTTTGATATTGCTTTGGTGTTTCTGTTTTTGAATTTTTTTGTTCGGCATTTTGGTCAGTTACTTGTATTACCCATAAAACATTTATTACACAGTGAGACTATTGGAGCTGGAATTTTGACCACTAATCTCACTGTGCAATATTATTTTACTATTGCTTTGCAAGATAAGGCTCTACAAAATGCAGACTTTGAGGCGATTGTCAGAAATAATAAAAATATCCAAGTTCAAAAGTTTACCAGGTCATCTGAAAAATCAGGGACACGTCTAATAAAGGTTGATGGACTGCATTTACTGCTATATGTGACTTGTTATATATTGTATGTATCTGTAGTATATTTAATATGTTGAGCCTATACACTGAAATCTATTAGTTTGTCTTATTTTTAGAAACTCCACCCATTTAATCTCTGATTGTCTTGCTTTCCTTTAAATAGTCTGTGTTGTTAAGTATAATTTAGCCTGTGATTAAGTGAATAACCCTCGATATTCGACCGTCGAAGTAAAATCCTTCGTCTTCGAATATCGAAGTCGAAGGATTTACCGCTATTGGTTCGTTGAAACGATCATAGGAAAAATCGTTCTATCGAATGATTAAATCCTTCGAATCTAACAATTTTCCTTAGATCAAAAAAAGCTAGGAAAGCCTATGGGGACCTTCCCCATAGGCTAAAATTGATGCTCGGTAGGTTTTAGGTGGCGAAGTAGGTGGTCAAAGTTTTTTTTAAAGAAGCAGTACTTAGACTATCGAATGGTTGAATAGTCGAACGATTTTTAGTTTGAATTGTACTATTCGAAGTCGTAGTCGAAGGTCGAAGCAGCCAATTCGATGGTCAAAGTATTTTTTATTCTATTCCTTCACTCGAGCTAAGTAAATGTGCCCCTTAGAGGCCCATTTATCAAAGGTGGAATATTGAATTCATGTGAATTTTTTTTAATTCCAATATACTCACAATTCAACTAGGACGTTATTTAAGAAAAAAATAGAATGTCTAATATTCGATCGAATGGTTCCAACCCAAAAATTTGAATCTTATTCGATTTGTATTCGATTTGTAGGAATCAAATTTTTCTCCTGAAAAAAACCTTGAATGTCAGGCTATTAACATTTCCAAATGGCTCAACAGACCTTTGCCATTGACTGTACATAAACTTGGCAGGTTTTGGCGAATATTAAATTAGGACTGTTTCCATGGTCGAAATGTGATAAATCTCATATTCAAATTTACATTCGAATAGGGGGATTAAACACTTGAAAATTAGAATTAAAATGTACTAATCAAACCTTGATAAATCTGCCCCTAAATGTTAATCTGTGTTCAGTATTTTAGTGCACTCCGAATTAGAATCAATTGAATTGTGTTACTTTGCGTTAAACACACAAATATCCGGGAATGTAGCTAAAAATGCCAATGTTTAAGGGCCCTAAAGTGTGCAGGGGTTGTATTATGTGCCAGCATTTTTCAGCCAGTATAAAAGTGCCCAGCCATCACTGTTTGGCTTTATTTAAGGGGTTATTTATCAAAGGTCGAATGTTAGAGTTTTTCATACCTCTAATGAACTCAAATGGTATCTTATTTAAGAAATAACTTGATTCTGTGTGTTCGATTTGCAAAACTCGAATTGACCGAGTTCTTTGCTTGAATTTCTTGAATCATTTCAGTTTTCGAGCAAAACCCTCCAAAAAACTCAAAGATCAAGCAGGCTATTAACATCTTTAAAGGGTTCAACGGACCTCTGCAATTGACTCGTACATGACCTTGGCAGGTATAGATGGGGTTTTTTTGGATTCAAGCTATTTCCAGGATTGGGGTATAATAAATCTCAAACAAAACTAAAATCTGAACAGGCTGATATACAGTTTATGGTGCTTATCCTTCACCAGTATTTATTAGTTGGTTAGGAAGCCTCTGCTACTTCAGACTTCCTTTCACATGATTGGGAAATACAAGGCATGGAACTGAAACGTTTCTGCCAGAAAAACATTGTTTGGGGGTTGTACAATGACATTTTCTAGCTCTGCCTTGCATTTCCCATTCATGTGAAAGGGAATCTGAAATTTCAGTATCAGGATCTTTTTCCTAGGACAGAAAACTCTTGTGGAGAATGTACACTGTGTGTTGTAGCCCTTAGAAAGGCATTTTAAGTCTAAGATAAATCACCATAATTTTAATAATGTAGACTAATTTAAATAGGATTCTTAGGGTAACGGGTAATGATTTCACAGCATAAATGAGCAAGCAACAATAATGTTCTTTTTTTTATTTAAATCATATGAATTATTCCTTAATTACAGATTGCTATGGAAAACAACATACAAAGAATTTTATACCGGGATTCATGGGTAGCTTGAAGAAGGATTAAGTTGCAATATTTTTAGACAATTTTCAGAAATGTCGTAAAAACCGCTGCCTTTAGCGAAGCTTTGCAGTAAGGTAGTTTGGAGTAGAAAGACATAATTACCCATTTTAGATTCGTCAGAATGTGTACTTTCCAAACATATATGGTTTTGGGGGTCTATGTGCTGTTAGGAGGGTCTTTTGGCAAATAATACGCAGTCACAGGTCATTCTTCACAGAAGGCGAAAAGACAGCGGAGAAAATTCAAAACCACAATTTTTTGGTCGCACATGCCAGCTGCTTTGGTATATCTATGCACATTGGGCATCAAACTGTTCAGTAGACCCTTGGCGGCAATATTTGGGTTGTTTTACAATTGTATGTAAGAAATTGGGTGAGATAAATGCGACCAATTGCAATATTTTTAGACAATTTTCAGAAATGTCATAAAAATCGCTGCCTTTAGTGTAGCTGTGCAGTAAGGTAGTTTGGAGTAGAAAGACATAATTACCCATTTTAGATTTGTCAGAATGTGTACTTTCCAAAAATATATGGCTTTTATGGGTCACCATAACTTTTTGTAGCTTTTATCCCATATAAAACTGGTAATGTTTGGAAATTAGTGTAAATGTAAGTCATCAAATAAGTATGCACAAGGTAGATTCTGGGGTCTATACATGGCATGTACTTCGATAATGTACATTGGGCATCAAACTGTTCAGAGGACCCCAGGCTTTCATATTTGGGGTGATTTATCTTGATACCTAATAGTATGTATTAAATAAGGTGTTGCAGGGTGGAAGTTTTGAGGTGATTTTTGTGGTGATGTTGACCAACATCTCCAAGTTTAGGAAATATTTGCAGCTTGGTGCTTTGGGGTAGAAAGAGATGCATACCCAATTTGGATTCGGGGGAATGTTTACTTTCCGAAAATATATGGCTTTCTGGGGTGAGCATTCCTTTTTTCTACCATTGCCCACCCCAAAATGATGTAAATGTGTTGATTTTGCAGCACCTGAAATGATAGACCAAATGGGGGGGTCTTTGTTTGAGTCCCCTATATACCACGTGCTTAGGTACACCTATACATATTGGAAATCAAACTGTTCAGCAGACCCCAGGCTTTCAAATTTGGGGTCATTTGTCTTGATAACTAATGGTATGTTCGATATAAGATGCTGCAGGTTTGAAGTTTTGAGGTGATTTTTGGAAATGTCCCCAAAATTGCCAAATTTAGGAAAGATTTGCGGCTTGGTTCTTTGGGGTAGAAAGACATGCATACTCAATTTAGATTTGGGGGAATGTGTAGTTTCTGAAAATATATGGTTTTCTGGGGTGAACCTACTGTTAGTGGAATGTTTGGCCTTGAAATCAGAAGTATGCAGTTTTGTGGAGCGGTGCTTTGGAAATTTGCTAGTGTACTGCTTGTATAAGTGAGAAATCTCCATAAAACTATATATATTTGGTATTGCCACGTTCAGGAGACATAGACCTTTCCAAATCTGCTGTGTTCTCGTACATAAAATAAATGATGTTTCTGATATATGTAATTGTACTATGTGAAACATGATTTTTTTCATTTTATTAGGCACTTTGAAGCCTATATTTTCTTACAGAAGTGGAATTACACAAAAATAGCATATGTTGAAAGCTCAGGTTGTCCTGAAAAAAAACATATATTGTTTCCTGGGTAAACTAAAAGACCCCCCAGGAAAGGCCCTTAAAGTGAAAGAATAAAAAAATGTTCAAAAATGGTCTGGCAATAAAAGTACCAAATCAGCCAAATTGTCTGGCAGCGAAAAGGTTAAAAGCCAACATTTATTTAGTAAATAAATTTACTAAAGTGTAGGGATGTAGCGAACGTCGGAAAAAAAGTTCGCGAACATATTCGCGAACTTGCGTCAAAAATGCAAACGGTTCGCGAACGTCGCGAACCCCATAGTCTTCAATGGGAAGGCGAATTTTAAAAGCTAGAAAAGACATTTCTGGCCAGAAAAATGATTTTAAAGTTGTTTAAAGGGTGCAACGACCTGGACAGTGCCATGCCAGAGGGGGATCAAGGGCAAAAATGTTTCTAAAAAATCCATTGTTGACACAGCGCTGCGTTTTGTGCTGTAAAGGGCAGAAATCACACTACATTTCTAAACCTGTGTAATAAAATGCTTTAAAACGTCCAGCGTCTACATGCCAATCAAGTCGTGTAAAGGTTACAGCCTGTTCACACGCAAAGACGAAACGCGGTGCTTACTGCAACGCAAAAAGACGCAAAGAGCTTTAATGAATGATACCGTCAAGTGAGCAAATAATAGTTTTTAATTACTAGTTGCTTGTCACCTCCAGGATGTTCGTCCTGTTGGTGGCAATATTTCTGTAGTGGTGTGTTTAGCAGTCACCGTGCTTGTGCGCACGTGCACGGTCAGGCAGAGGTAATTCAATGTACAGTGAAGTGAACCAAAAAACACTGATTCTGCAGTGTGGGCCCAGTTTTGGTCTACTTTATTGATCACCTGCGGTGACCATAAAAGATGCGATTTTGCCACTGTTGCAGAACCCTGAAAAATTAGGCATGTGTACTTTCCTGAAAAATTATCTTTTTTTTGTCGCAGCCACTGAAGCACAGAGGCCAGAAAAAATATGCCATATAAATGCTGAAAATATTAATTTTTTTTTGTCGCAGCCACTGCAGCACAGAGGCCAGAAAAAATATGCCATATAAATGCAAACAATATTAATTTTTTTTTGTCGCAGCCACTGCAGCACAGAGGCCAGAAAAAATATGCCATATAAATGCAAACAATATTAATTTTTTTTTGTCGCAGCCACTGCAGCACAGAGGACAGAAAAAATATGCCATATAAATGCAAACAATATTAATTTTTTTTGGTCGCAGCCACTGCAGCACAGAGGCCAGGAAAAATATGCCATATAAATGCTAACAATATAAATTTTTTTTGTCGCAGACACTGAAGCACAGAGGCCAGAAAAAATATGCCATATAAATGCTGAAAATATTCAATTTTTTTGGTCGCAGCCACTGAAGCACAGAGGCCATAAAAAATATGCCATATAAATGCTGAAAATATTCTGTTTTTTTTGTCGCAGCCACTGAAGAACAGAGGCCAGAAAAAATATGCCATATAAATGCTGAAAATATTCATTTTTTTGTCACAGCCACTGAAGCACAGAGGCCAGAAAAAATATGCCATATAAATGCTGAAAATATTCATTTTTTTGTCACAGCCACTGAAGCACAGAGGCCATAAAAAATATGCCATATAAATGCTGAAAATATTCAGTTTTTTTTGGTCGCAGCCACTGAAGCACAGAGGCCAGAAAAAATATGCCATATAAATGCTGAAAATATTCATTTTTTTGTCACAGCCACTGAAGCACAGAGGCCAGAAAAAATATGCCATATAAATGCTGAAAATATTCAGTTTTTTTGGTCGCAGCCACTGAAGCACAGAGGCCAGAAAAAATATGCCATATAAATGCTGAAAATATTCAATTTTTTTGTCACAGCCACTGAAGCACAGAGGCCAGAAAAACTCAGGATTTACCTGGATTCAAATTAAACCAGTAGGGTTTGCACCCTAGTTTGTAACGGTGGTGGAGGGAGGAGGACGCTAAAGGACAGCTGTATGTGGAGTCATGAGGCGTGCAGAGAAGGACAGCTGCATGGGGAGTCAGAATCAGAAACTCAGCACAAGTCTTCCGGCGTGCAGTAACCCTCCGAGATCCACCCCTCATTCATTTTAATAAAGGTCAGGTAATCCACACTTTTGTGACCTAGGCGAGTTCTCTTCTCAGTTACAATCCCTCCTGCTGCACTGAAGGTCCTTTCTGAGAGGACACTTGAGGCGGGGCAAGACAAGAGGTTCATGGCAAATTGTGACAGCTCTGGCCACAGATCAAGCCTGCGCACCCAGTAGTCCAGGGGTTCATCGCTCCTCAGAGTGTCGATATCTGCAGTTAATGCCAGGTAGTCCGCTACCTGCCGGTCGAGGCGTTCTTTGAGGGTGGATCCCGAACGGTTCTGCCGCTGCCTTGGACTGAAAAACATTTGCATGTCTGACGTTACAGAGTGGCCAAAGTGCTTTGTCCTTGCAGGTGCGCTCGTGGCAGGATTACTGGCACCTCTGCCCCTGGAATGTTGATGAGTTCCTGAAGTGACATCACCCTTAAAAGCATTGTACAACATGTTTTGCAGGCTGGTTTCTAAATGCAGCATCCTTTCAGACTTGTGGTATGTTGGTAACATTTCTGCCACTTTATGCTTGTACCGAGGGTCTAGTACAGTCGCGACCCAGTACAGGTCCTTCTCCTTAAGCCTCTTGATACGGGGGTCCTTCAACAGGCATGACAGCATGAAAGACCCCATTCTCACAAGGTTGGATGCAGAGGTATCCATCTCCGCTTCCTCGTTATCAAGGACTGCATCATCCACGGTCTCCTCCCCCCAGCCACGTACAAGACCAGGGGTCCCCAAAAGGTCACCACTAGCCCCCTGGGAAGCCTGCTCCTGTTGGTCCTCCTCCTCCACAAAGCCACCTTCCTCCTCTGACTCCACTTCTGACACCTCTCCCTGCGTTGCAGCAGGTGCCTGGGTTCGTTCTGGTGATTCCGACCAGAAATCGTGCGCTTCCTGCTCCTCGTCACGCTGGTCTACAGCCTCATCTGGCACTCGTCGCACGGCACGCTCCAGGAAGAAAGCGAAGGGTATTAGGTCGCTGATGGTGCCTTCGGTGCGACTGACCATATTTGTAACCTCTTCAAAAGGCCGCATGAGCCTGCAGGCATCGCGCATAAGCACCCAGTAACGGGGTAAAAAAATCCCTAGCTCTGCAGATCCAGTCCTACCACCCAGTTCAAACAGGTATTCGTTGACGGCTCTTTGTTGTTGCAGCAGACGTTCCAACATGAGGAGCGTTGAATTCCAGCGAGTCTGGCTGTCGCAAATCAAACGCCTGACTGGCATGTTGTACCGCTGCTGAATGTCAGCAAGGCATGCCATGGCTGTGTAGGACCGTCTGAAATGGGCCGACACCTTCCTGGACTGCCTGAGAACGTCCTGGAATCCTGGGTACTTTGAGACAAAACGTTGTACTATTAAATTCAGAACATGTGCCATGCAGGGCACATGTGTTAAATTGCCCAGTCTCAGTGCTGCCAACAGATTGCTTCCATTGTCACACACCACTTTTCCGATCTTCAGTTGGTGTGGGGTCAGCCACCGATCGGCCTGTGACTGCAGAGATGACAGGAGTACAGATCCGGTATGGTTTTTGCTTTCCAGGCACGTCATCCCCAAGACAGCATGACAACGGCGTACCTGGCACGTCGAATAGCCTAGGGGGAGCTGGGGGTGCACAGGTGTGGAGGAGGAGGACCCAGCAGCAGAGGACGAAGAAGAGGAAGAAGACGAGGTAGAGAGCGAAGGAGGAGTAGAGGTGGTGGCAGAACCGCGTGCAATCCGTGGCGGTGACACCAACTCCACTGTCGTTGTTGAGCTACACATTCCCTGCTTCCCAGCCATTATCATTTAGTTCACCCAGTGGGCAGTGTAGGTGACATACCTGCCCTGACCATGCTTGGAGGACCATGCGTCAGTAGTCATATGGACCTTTGGCCCAACACTAAGTGACAGAGATGCGGTGACTTGGCTCTGCACATGGTGGTACAGGTGTGGTATTCCTTTTTTTGAAAAAAAATTGCGGCTGGGTACCTTCCACTGCGGTGTCCCAATTGCTACAAATTTGCGGAAGGCCTCAGAGTCCACCAGCTGGTATGGTAAAAGCTGGCGGGCTAAGAGTGCGGACAAGCCAGCTGTCAGACGCCGGGCAAGGGGGTGACTCGCAGACATTGGCTTCTTACGCTCAAACATGGCCCTCACAGAAACTTGGCTGGGGGCAGATGACTGGGAATGGGAACTGGTGGTCAAGGTGGAAGGCGGAGTGGAGGGTGGTTCAGACGGGTGAAGGACAGCAGAGGTAGAGCAGTAAGATGCTGGACCAGAAGGAGGGTGGCTTTTAGTTTGCCTGTTGCCTTTGAGGTGTTGCTCCCAAAGTGCTTTGTGCTTGCCGTTCATGTGCCTTCGCATAGAAGTTGTACCTATGTGGCTGTTGGGCTTCCCAAGACTCAGTTTCTGACTGCACTCATTGCAAATGACAACGCTTTTGTCAAAAATCCCACACTGCTGACCTTTTTGAGGCTGGCAATCTGGTGGTAACAGTAGAAGTCGGTGGCGTTGGCGGCAATGGCGGGTGCGTTGGCCGGCTGACCACAGGTGCCGATACATGTTGTTGCCCTACTGTTCCCTGCGAGCTGTCCTCCCTGCTTCTTCTAAGTCTTATTCTCCTCCTGCCTCTCTGACTCTCCGTCTCTCCATCTGAACTATCCTCCTCTTGCTCTCTTCTACTGGGCACCCATAAAACATCAATCTCCTCATCCTCATTCTCCTCAGATGCATCAATTTCTTCTACCAGCTCACAGAAGGAAGCAGCAGCGGGGACCTCCTCGTCATCACTCATTATGTCCATCTCTGTTGTGTTCTCTGCCAGAATTAAATCTGGTGTAACGTCCTCATCTCCTTCATCTTCTTCTGCCAATAATGGTTGCGCATCACTCAGTTCAAGAAACTCATGTGAAAATAACTCCTCTGACTCCAGTGAAGAAGGGGCGCCGGTGGTGGAGGAAGTGTTACGTGGGGTGCCCATAGCAGTGGAGGATGAGGATGTTGTGGTAAAGTTAGAAACGGTAGAGGATGGGGTGTGCTGTGTAAGCCAGTCAACTACCTCTTCAGCATTTTGGGAGTTCAGGGTCATTGCCTTTTTAAAACTGGGCAATTTCCTAGGGCCACAGGATAGCATAGCAGCACGGCCCCTAGTGCCTCTGCGTGGCGGCCTGCCTTTGCCTGGCATTATTTTTAAAACAACAACAACAACTCAGGTGGTGTTTCTAGAGACGGTATTATTATTGATATTTAGACAGAATGTGAACAAGCTCACACAGCTAAGTGGCAGTGGTTTGAAAATGAAGAAGAAGAACACACTGGGCAAACAAGGCCTACAAGGTCAACGTATACACTACTACAGCAGTGGATACGGAATATATTATTGCTGCCTGAAAAACGTCACTCGGGTGGTGTTTCTAGAGACGGTACTATTATTGATATTTAGACAGAATGTGAACAAGCTCACACAGCTAGATGGTTGTTGTTTGAAAATGAAGAACACACTGAGCAAATAATGCCTACAAGGTTAACGTATACACTACGACAGCAGTGGATACAGAATATATTATTGCTGCCTGAAAAACGTCACTCGGGTGGTGTTTCTAGAGACGGTACTATTATTGATATTTAGACAGAATGTGAACAAGCTCACACAGCTAGATGGTTGTTGTTTGAAAATGAAGAACACAAGTAGATTACTAGCCAGCAAACTTACTATCAACTGTCCCTCAAAGAAATCAGTGAAATCAGTAACAGCTCTCTCCCTACACTAGCTCTTGCAAGCACACACAGGCAGAATGAAAAAACGCTGCAGGGCTTCAGTTTATATATGGAAGGGGAGTGGTCCAGGGGGTGTGGGGGTGGTCCAGGAGGGAGAGCTTCCTGATTGGCTGCCATGTATCTGCTGGTCTGGGGTGAGAGGTCAAAAAAAAGCGCCAGGTAAGGCGAACCCAAAATGGCGAACGTTGCGCGACGTTCGCGAACTTGCGGCGGACGCGAACAGCCGATGTTCGCGCGAACAAGTTCGCCGGCGAACAGTCCGCGACATCCCTACTAAAGTGGCCACCGCTTGCGAAAATTCGCCGAAATGACACTTCTCAATAACATTTCCAATTTACTAACTGCCGTAGAGGACAATTGGCTAGTTAAAAAGCTCAACGCCAACGAAGTTTCGAGCCCTTCAGCCTGGTGAATTTTCATACAGTTGAACGATCATTACTCTGTAAATTCATCAAAGTATGAATTGCGAGGTTGGCCCAAACCCGTCCAACCCATGAGTAAACCTGCGGGTCCCATGGGTATGGGCCGAATTTGAATCGTACGAATCAATGGAATAGCGCATTTGATCGAATTTGATTCAAAGTTTTTCCCAAAAAAAAGTCCACCACTTGACTCCAAGTAGGTTCTAGGAGGTCCCCCATAGGCTAAAACAGCAATTCGGCAGGTTTTAGTACACAAAAAATAGCTTGAAATTCAAATTTTTTTCATTCGAATCTTTGTAACTAGACAATTTTATGCAAGTAAACACTGCTTTTTTCATTAAGCCATAATTTGGAATTTGACCTAAAGCTGCATTTCATATTTAAATTAATACTAAGGACAAATAATTTTAAACATGTCTATTTTATTGAATTACCAATATAACTATATTAGTAGATTTCTGAGATTATTTAAAATCTGTGATAAACTCTTCGGAATGATCCAATTCTGGCGCTTGAGGCTCCCCAGTCATTATATCTCCTGTATTCTCCAGATCTCAGGTAGTACTGACGTCCCCTATAGTTGGGTTCCTCATAGAACATCCAGTGGCCATCAAACACATTGCAGGAGTGAATATCATGGAAACGGAATCGGTCATAAGTATTGGGGCAGTCATCAAAGAACTCAATCATCTGCCCTTGGAAGTCTCCTCTTTCATAGATTCTCATTTTGTATTGGCCATGGTACTTAGAAAATAAGATTGAAAGCAAAATAAATATAGAGAAATGCATATCTCGGTATAACCTTTCTAAACTAAAACTCTGAAACCTTTATTTCTTTTTTTTTATTGAAATATGTTCATTCTCTGTGTTGTTCAAAAAGTAGACCTGCATATCTGAAGATTTTGATGACCTGTGTTTGATTTTCTTTTATGCCTTGTGATAATAACTACATGATATCATTCCAAAGTTCTAGGCAAAAAATAAAATAACCAGATCATGTGAAAACAAATGTAATGTCTTATATTGCATTTGTGTGGAACTACATCCTTGGATTTGTATGAATTGATCAGAAATTTAAGCTGTTTTATTGCTGGGATCTGTTCAGATTTTCTTCCAAACCAGAGATTAAGCTGCTACTTATAGGGTTTCCTATTAAACTGGTAGAGGTGGAAGAAAAATTCGATTTCTTTCCCAGTAATCCTACAGTTTTGTACACAGTTGTGGGGTACTTGGTTTTTGTGTAATCTTTTTTTTATATATATATATATATATATATATATATATATATATATATATATATATATATATATATATATATATATATATATATATATATATATATATATATATATATATATACATATTTTTTTTTTAATTTTTTTATTTTGTTTTTCATGAATATACAGAAAAACAAAAGAAAAGAAGACACAGATAAGGCAATGACATTTGGCGGTATAACAACATTTGACTATGCACAATATTTACTGAAGGATACATCACTTTGTAATCCTTACATATTATCACTTCTTTGTCATTTGCTGTCTTCCAACTGTGAAGATTTGGTTTTTGTGCAATCTTTACTGCTCCAACTTTATTGTTTGTATAAAAAACGTTATAAACACTTACATTGGGAACAAAGTGACAGGACCTGATGGAGTCATTGAAGCCCATCCACCTCTGAAAGTCAGGGTATTCTCCTTGCCAGAGGTAATACTGGTGTCCCCTGTAACTGGGGTGCTCATAGAGGATCCAGTTTCCACCCTCTACCCTGATGGAGTTGCAGCGATTGAAGTATGAGGACAGGTCAGAACAGTCCGAGCTGCACTCATAGTGGCGGCCTTGGAAGTTCTTTTCCTCGTAGAAGAATATCTGTAATAAGATATTTGCAAATTATTTCCTATTTTAGTAAAAACTAATCATTGTTATTGCTATTAGTTTCCTCCAATATAGTTGTTTGTAAGCATGTGCTAAATACAAACTGTAGCCTAAACATATATTCTAAAATGAGTAAATTCTTTATGATTATGAAATCGAGTCCAGGGGTCCTCAACATTTTTTAATTCAGTGGCCACATTTAAATGTAAAAAGAGTTGGAGAGTATCACAACCATGAAAAAAACTTCTTTGGGGCTGCCAAATAATGACTCTGATTGGCTATTTGAAATCCCAATGTTGACTAGTAGTCTACAGAAGGCCCTGTTTGACATTACACCTGTTTATTATTCAGCCAAAATTTGCTTCCAAGCTATGGATTTAAAAATAAGCACCTACTTTGAGGCCAATGGGTAACATTCAAGGGGTAGTTGAACAACATGTTGCTCATAAGCCAGTTGTTGGGGATTACTGCCCTAATCATAACCAGTAGATGTTGACTTACCTTTCCCATTTTGATTGAATGGAAGTTTCAGTGCAATGGATGGGGGGAAGAGGTTGCCTTTATATATGTCCTGTATTGCTGTTGTCTGCATAAGCTGAGACTAGTGCTTTTGTTTTCTGTCTAGTAAGGTAAATTTAAAGACCTTTTGTCTTGCATTGTGTTTGATCTTGTGCTGTGACAGTTATCTGTCAGTGTTTTATGTTCCATAGCTTTACTAAAAGAGCTACCTAGCATTCCCAGTAATTCCATAATCTCAATAAATGAAGGAATCCCATTTATTTTCAGAGAGCTAACAGCCACCAACCACTCCAAAGCTTTACAAAAACAACTCAAAACTTGAGCCCTATACAATGTATGGGGAACACAGCATGGAACTAAAAGAAAATACATCTTTTCCTCCCACCCACACTATAGACTACTTTTTCATGGATAAACATCTACTTTCAGTCTTACAATCTGACATAGTGACTAATACCTGGTTTGGCCATTCCCTTATCTCAATAAATCAACAGCACCACTCCTGAAGACCTCAAGGCTAATAGCACCTTAATGAGACTCTATTACGTAATGAAATGAATATAGAACAATGCAAAAAAATCCTTGAGGGTATACTTCCAACTCAATGCGATCCCACCCCAGGTATTTGAGTTCATAAAGCAGTCATTAGAGGAGAACTAAAAAAAATAGTTGCCATCACCAAAGCACTTTATAAGCCAAAACAGACTGATTGAAGGCCCTGGAAATTCAAAATAAGACTTACTGTATACAGGACCTTTATAAAGAGTGTAGAAACTAAGAAAGCAGAATGACATTTATGAAGACTTATATAGGGCAACAAAGCAATAAAACTTGAATTAATAGGAACGTTCCCTGCACTGCCTCAGCTGTATAGTCGAATGCATCAAATCCACCACGGGTACACCGCTATCCGATATACACTTAGCAATTTCCAAGAATAAAGGGTCAACATGGACCCGAAAAATGTCGTGTGGTAGCCTTGAATAAATATAATCACAGCATAATTTGCTACTTTTGAGTGCTCTCCTCATTCTTGGAAATTGCTAAAAGCAATAAAACTGTTAGACAACATACTAAAGCAAAAGAAAATGGATCGGTCAATAGCACAAATAATTAACCCAGAGGCAAGGCAGTTACTAACTGTACACAAATAGCCAATTAATTTGCAGGATGCTACGCCACCCTATATAACTTTCACTTGCACAAATCAACTCAACATCCCAATGAAGTCATACAACAATTCTTAGCAGCAACCAATCTGCCACAAATTCAACCACACCAGCTCAGTCAACTGAATAGACTCATCACCCCAGATGAAATAAAAATGGCTTTAAAGGGGGCATGGCTATCCGAGACAACTCATGGTCGCACTTTAAGGGCTCTCCTGGGGCAGCAGAGAAAAATCCTCCCTTCTTACCCTACAACAGTCACCAACACAGAGGTCATTTATAAGGCAGCAGAGTCGGCCACCAACAATCCTGTGCAAAACCGAGCCTCACAGCACCTCCTACAGCAATGCAATGCTGCTCAAGAATGCTGAGTGGCCTAGTCGCGAAGGGGAAGCCACGGGCTCTAGTGAGCGGGTCCCCCCCAGGCGTGGCCACCTGTAACTGGCACACAAAAAAAACCTGCCTGGCACAAGTTGTTTAATGGGTCTGGTGAAATTGGTACTTTACCTGATTCTTGCTATGATGCGTTAGTCACGTTGATTCTAAAAACAGGCAAGCCGTCTGATCGTTGTGAGTCTTATCGTCCAATTTCCCTACTAAACTCGGATGTTAAAATCTTTGCTAAAATTCTTGCTAATAGACTTAAATTGGTGTTATCGGAGTTGATTCACCCGGACCAGACAGGCTTCATGCCCTCTAAGGCCACAGACATTAATATTAGGCGTTTATATACCAATATATCCACTCAACATGATAACTCGGGATCTAGAATTGTGGTATCACTAGATACGGCAAAAGCTTTTGACAGAGTTCAATGGAAGTTCCTTTGGGAAGTTTTAACACCAGTATAAATTCAGTCCTAAATTTAGAAAGTGGGTTCAGCTGTTTTACACTCGCCCTCAAGCTAAGATTATAGTGAATGGGAGGTTAACCGAGAGTGTAGGGTGTCCACTTTCCCCAATGCTCTTCGATCTGGCTATTGAACCATTGGCCATACATGTACGGGCGAATGAGGGGATACAGGGGTTGAGACTGGGGAATGTTTCTGAAAAGAAATCTATATATGCGGATGATATGCTGCTGTACATGGCAAATCCACACCAGGCTCTGGAAAATCTCATTATAGCAGTGTCTGAATTTGGTCGATACTCTGGTCTTAAAATCAACCATTCTAAATCGGTCATCTTCCCGATAGACCCTCTCCCCCCGGGCACCCCTGACCATATATCATGTCTCCAGATGGTGACCTAATTTAAATACTTAGGTGTAATGATACATAAAGAGCTACATAGATATGAACAATTAAGCTTATACCTGATAGTGCAGACATTAACTAACGGAGTTGGTATCTGGCAGGACCTACCCCTTTCCCTCCTAGGTAGAATTAATATATTTAAAATGATGTTTCTCCCCAAATTCTTGTATGCATTACATAATTCCCCTACCACTCCGAGGGTGTTTTGGTTTACAGGGGTGGATAAAATAATTAGGGGCTTCTTATGGGCAGGAAGCCATCCACGCTTAAGCATGAAAATATTGCAAGCTTCTTTGTCCAATGGGGGACTAGCCTTACCTAACCTCAAAGCTTATTTTCTTGCAGCTCAGCTAGTCTATGCCCATTGGTGGGTGGTCCCTGATATGAATAATCCAGCCGTTATACTAGAAGCTGACATAGTTGGCTCACTTGAAGCCCTATCCAAACTTCAATACCGAGGTGCCTCGTCTTACTGTACCACCACACCCTCTATGGTCACTGTAGTACATGCTTTCCAGAAAGCCCAGAAGGTGGTACAGGGACCATCTGAAGTTTGGTCTCCTAGGACCCCAATATGGGGCAATAATCATCTCCCCCACTTTCATGAGCTACAAGACATAGCTAGATGGGCTCAGTTGGGAGTAAAAACCTTAAGAGACATTGTCAATGGTGGTGAATGTAAAACTTATGACTTACTGAGACAAGAGATGCACCCTCCCCCTAATATGTTTTTCAGGTATCTGCAGTTGCGTCATGCATTTAACATGCAATTTCCTGCTAGACCCATAAGGGTAGCTGAAACCGCCCTGGAGACCTACCTCCATAGACAAGACCTGACTAAACCACTCTCGTGGTTCTATACTATTTTGTCGACTGCAGGCCCTTCACCCCTGGAAAAATCTAAGACCAAATGGCAGAGAGACATTCCTGAGTTGGATGGTGAGAAGTGGTCTGATGCTCTCAAAATGGTTCCAAATATTTCCATCTCAATGAGAGATAAATACATCCAGGTAAAGTTTTTAAACAGAGCATACCTGTCTCCGTACAGTTTAGCAAAAATATACAATAATGTATCAGATATGTTCCTTAGGTGCAGAGATGAGGTAGGTACTCTGTTTCATGTATTTTGGTCATGCCCGGTGATACAGAGATTCTGGGGTAAGGTGCTTCAGTTCCTGGATGAAAAGTTAGCACTCTCAAATATTCGTTCCCCGGAACTCTGTCTACTAGGCCTGTCTGGTGAAGTTCCACTTTGCTTCTTCTCCAGACTTCTATATTACACCAAGAAAGCCATTCTTATGCATTGGAAGTCCTTGGACCCCCCCTCGTTGCAATATTGGCAAAAGCTGGTAAATGACACTCTCCCAAGTCAGAAATTGATATACTTAGCCAGAGGGTGCCCAGAGAAATTTGATGCCATATGGGGTACCTGGTTGAATTTACAGTAGTCTGTGAAAATGATTGAAATCCTGTA
This sequence comes from Xenopus petersii, assembly GCA_038501925.1. Lineage (NCBI taxonomy): Eukaryota > Metazoa > Chordata > Amphibia > Anura > Pipidae > Xenopus > Xenopus petersii. The sequence goes on along the minus strand of CM076672.1, from coordinate 118,235,349 downwards.
TAGCTGTAATGACTGCCTTTGCCTCACGTCTTTACTTTTCTTCTCTTTTCTATTTCCTTTTCCGCTTATTGTTGTTAAAATTGCAAAATAAAAACTTTTTTTAAAAAAAATGGCTTTAAAGTCATCCCCACGAGGAAGGCACCAGGTCCAGATAGGCTTTCCACTGCATATTACAGTAGTTTTTAGGAAATCCTCATCCCATAACTTAAAAGTTTATTTAACAATGTCCTTCAAGGAGGCTTCTTCCAAGAGAAATTGATCAAAGCGTCTATCACCACTATTCCAAAACTGGGCAAAAATCCAATGGCATCTCCCGACTACTGCTTCATCCATCTGCTAGATAGATTTAAAATTTAAATAAAATATAAAGTCCAATTAAGACAAGGAAAAAGCTTGCACTCTTAGAGAACTCCAAAAGGAGGAAAGTCCCTATGGTCCTGTTTAGCCTTAATGCCGAAAAGGCATTTGATAGAGTGCAGAGTGCACAAAGTGAATAGGTATTAAAGGACAGGTAATGGGCAAGCAATGTTGTATTTCAAGCAGGGGCATAACAACTGTGTGCAGGTACCCCTGCAAGAAATTTTTTTGGAGGGCTTGGCTCACAAAGCTGCTCTTACCAACGACAGACACACCTGTCTGCAACCCCTCCCCCGCAGCATTCTTGCATAGGAGTGAGCGCATCAATTAAAAGTAGAAGAGTGTCATGGAGGGGGATTTGAATGCTACAGAATCCACCCCCTCCCAACAGCAGGGTCTGCTTTCTCTTTTGTTACTCCAAATACAGAAAATAAATCACCAGCACTCAGGTCCAGATAGGCTTTCCACTGCATATTACAGTAGTTTTTAGGATATCCTCATCCCATAACTTAAAAGTTTATTTAACAATGTCCTTCAAGGAGGCTTCTTCCAAGAGAAATTGATCAAAGCGTCTATCACCACTATTCCAAAACTGGGCAAAAATCCAATGGCATCTCCCGACTACTGCTTCATCCATCTGCTAGATAGATTTAAAATTTAAATAAAATATAAAGTCCAATTAAGACAAGGAAAAAGCTTGCACTCTTAGAGAACTCCAAAAGGAGGAAAGTCCCTATGGTCCTGTTTAGCCTTAATGCCGAAAAGGCATTTGATAGAGTGCAGAGTGCACAAAGTGAATAGGTATTAAAGGACAGGTAATGGGCAAGCAATGCTGTATTTCAAGCAGGGGCATAACAACTGTGTGCAGGTACCCCTGCAAGAAATTTTTTTGGAGGGCTTGGCTCACAAAGCTGCTCTTACCAACGACAGACACACCTGTCTGCAACCCCTCCCCCGCTGCATTCTTGCATAGGAGTGAGCGCATCAATTAAAAGTAGAAGAGTGTCATGGAGGGGGATTTGAATGCTACAGAATCCACCCCCTCCCAACAGCAGGGTCTGCTTTCTCTTTTGTTACTCCAAATACAGAAAATAAATCACCAGCACTCGGTCTAACTCACACTGTGGTGTTGACCAGCTGCTATAAACACCTTTGTGCCAGCGCTCAGTCTAACCCACATTCTGGAGTTGACCATCTGCTATAAATGATAAAAAGCCAATTTGTACACAAAGAGAAAGAGAAAAATTGCTAGCACACAGTTTGCCTTTAAAGGAGAAGGAAAGGTTAAAACTAAGTAAGCCTTATCAGAAAGGTCCATCTAAGTATACCAGTAAACCCCCAAAGTAATGTTGCTCTGAGTCCCCTGTCAAAAGAAATACTGCATTTCTTTCCTTCTATTGTGTACTCATGGGCTTCTGTATCAGACTTCCTGTTTTCAGCTTAAACCTCATTGCCCTGGGCAAGAGCATGCTCAGTTTCCTTCTCTCCCCCCACCCCTCCCTTCTCTACTGTAATCTGAGCCCAGAGCAGGGAGAGACTCAGGCAGGAAGTGATGTCACACCACATTAATACTGCAGCTCCTATTCTAAACAGAGAGTTTCTAGAGCTTTTTACTCAGGTATGGTAAAATATTCTACAGAATAAATATAGCATTATAGCTTGCACTATTGCAGCTAATCTATTGGCAATAAAATGCCTCCATAGCTTTCCTTCTCCTTTAAAAATAATTACCAAAAAATTAGGTGGTAGTACCACACTTTGGCCAAAATATGCAAGCTCACGTGCTACGTCAAGACCACTCATTGTACGTGAGTCCTACACTATTTGTGAGCATTCTAAGTTTTTAGTGCATTTAAAATCAAGTCCCCCCACCAACCAATGTGACTGAGTAGTAAGACCATTGTGTAATTACCCTTAGCTCAGGAGCTCTAGTGAGAAGGCAGGGAGCTGCCCCAGCCTGCAAACATACACCTGTGAATGATTACCTTCCTACACTATCTATTAGCATTTTAAGTTTATAGTGCTTTTTAAATCAAGTCCCCCAGTAGACAATATGACTAAGTAATAAGACCATGGTGTTCTTCCCCTTATCTCAGGAGATATAGTGAAAAAGCAAGGAGCTTTTAAAGGACCAGTAACATCAAAAAAAAATTTAAAAAATTAGTTGCGTCTCTCACAGCCCTTGCGTCCGCGGCTGTGAGAGAATGCTGGGAGTTCAGCAAGTCGTGTGTTCCCTAGGAAACCAAATACCAATGTGTCAAGCACAATGATCAGCTCCCCGTACAACAGATCCCCCGTACAACCGGATTTACAGAGCAGGAGCGGGACTAAGAGACCATTAAATATTGTGCCCGCAGTGGTCTCATTAGGCCCCAGGCAGTGCATAACTACTCCCCCCTGCGCTGGCTGCCGCTTCTCTTCATCAGCGACATCATCCATTGTATAGGAGGAGGAAGGGGGCCCGGGCAGTCACTGCATCACATCCATGAGTAGCCAGGAGGAGAAATCAAGCTCAGCAGGATCGATGGTCGCCTTTTCGCTGTTTCTGTACAGGACAGGAAGTGCAGTTTCTTAATAAAGGCTTTGTGATTTTAAAGTATAATTTGTGTTGGTGTTTATTTTTTGATGTGTACTAACGACTTTTTTAAAAAAATTTTTTGATGTTACTGGTCCTTTAAGCCCCAGCCAATTAACATACATCTATAACTAATTCCCTGTTTTAAAGGCTGAATGGCAGCTATAGCCAATATTTGGCTACAAATTAGGGATGAGTGAATTTTTTTGCCTTGTTTCGTCACAAAAATGACGCCCATAGACTTGTATGGTGTTGTGTGTCAAAACTTTTTTTGACACCCATAGATTTTAATGGGCGTCCACAACATTTTGCCAGCGGCGAATTTTTGTCGAAAAGAAACGGGTCAAATTCGCCCATCCCTAGCTACAATTTGTATAATCTGTTGTTACTCCATTGATTTTAGGTGTAAAACCTATTAAAAATACAAATTATAAGGAGCATTTTACAATACATACCATGTAACATGTTGACGATATGCAATTACATTAGTTTCCACTTTATTTTGTTTTTCATTTATGTTTTGATTTATTTATTTAAGTATACAAACATTGCTCGGACTTATGTATATAGAACTTTATAGCCCAAAAACATTCAGATCGTTTCCAACACCAGCTGAGTAGCATTATGTATGATAGTCAGTATTAGATACAGTATGTGAAACACAAACCAAGATGGTTTATCAATACTCTAAAAGCTTTATCTAAAAGCTTTCTGTATTTAAATAATGTACATGTGTTACACATATACTCACTGTTATGTCTAACAAAAGAATCAGGTACTGTCCACGTGAGTAACCAAATGCCCACAGGGGCAGATTTATCAAAATGTGAAATTACAGTTGACAACAGAAAAAACAGATGACTACTAAATGCTAGTCAGTGGCACTATATTATGTTTAAGGTGTTTTTGGTCTTGCAATAGCATATACATTGTCTTACTGTGTTATTTAAGCTCCTTTCCACTATGCTAGAACTTCATTGAAAAAAATGCTCTAATGTTGCCAGTATTTTGGACAGTTTGTTAGATAAACAGAGGGAGGGATGGGGAATGCTCTGATCCCACGGGCAGGCCCGGATTTGTGGAAAGGCCACCTAGACCCGGGCCTAGGGTGGCAGTATTTTAGGGGAGCGGTATGCTGCCCAACCACACCCACATGGTTCAAAAACACTGGGGATGCGCTTGAGATACAATAATTTTTTTAATTTCCCATGCGCAATCCCCATTGCTCCGGTCCAGATGATAAAAATTTGCACAAATAATAGGGAGGGAAGAGGGGCAACGAATGGCAGTGGGCCTAGGGGCGCCCACTATGTAAATCTGGCCCTGCCCACTGGCTGATGTGGAAGCGGGTGTTGAATAATAATGATGTGTGTACTTTTGTTTTCCAGCACAAAGGACCACTTTTAATTCCAGTGAAACAGGCCACATGGTGAAATTTAAGTGCAGATTCATGACAATATTCACTGCTGGAGTAACCACAACATTTGCCACAAACCTATACTGTACCAGCAAAAAGGTTTGCTCATACCTAGTGAATACAACTGCAGCAAATTTTACACCTTTTATTACAAAACACCTAAATATGCTTTTATATTAAAACTGCACTTTTTTTGGCACATTTGAAACTTGAAATCATTCCACAAAATATTTTAAGTCGGGATCACCGTATCACTAGCAGAATTCTGCACTGAAATCCATTTCTCAAAAGAGCAAACAGATTTTTTATATTCAATTTTGAAATCTGACATGGGGCTAGACATATTGTCAGTTTCCCAGCTGCTCCAGTCATGTGACTTGTGCCTGCACTTTAGGAGGGAATTACTTTTGGGCAGGCTGTTATTTCTCCTACTTAATGTAACTGAATCAGTCTCAGTGGGACTTGGCTTTTACAATTTAGTGCTGTCCTTAGATCTTCCAGGCAGCTGTTATCTTGTGTTAGGGAGCTGCTAAATCATTACCTTACCATTGTTCTGTTGTTAGGCTGCTGGGGGGGAAGGGAGGGGTGATATCACTCCAACTTGCAGTACAGCAGTAAAGAGTGATTGAAGTTTATCAGAGCACAAGTCACATGACTGGGGGCAGCTGGGAAATTGACAATATGTCCCATGTCAGATTTCAAAATTTAATATAACAAAATCTGTTTGCTCTTTTGAAAAATGGATTTCAGTGCAGAATTCTGCTGGAGCAGCACTATTAACTGATGCGTTTTGAAAAAAACATGTTTTCCCATGACAGTATCCCTTTAACTACACAGCCGACAAATGAAGCTATATATCAATTAGAAGCAGCCAATCTGCCACAAATTCAAGCACACCAGCTCAGTCAATTGAATAGACTCATCTCCCCAGATGAAATAAAAACAGCTTTAATGTCATCCCCATCATTTACGGCACCAGGTCCTAGTAGGCTCACCACTGCATATTACAGTTTTTTCAGGACATCCTCATCCCAAAACGTATATGTCTATTTACCCATGTCCTTCAAGGAGGATCCTTCCACCATTTTAAAACCAGGCAAAAATCCAAAAGCATCTCCCAACTACTGCTTCATTTCTCTGCTAAACATGGATTTAAAACTGTACGCTTAGGTAATAGGAACAGCACTGATATCAATCCTCCCCATCTTAATTTTGACCTAGCACGCTTTACAAAAGGCAGAAAAGGTCCAGATAGAAAATTGCTAGTACTCATAGAGATCAGCCAAAGGAGGAAGGTCCCCATGTCCTGTTTAGCCTTAACCCAGAAAAGGCATTTGATATAGTGCATAGAGTAAATAAAAGGTATTGGGAAAGTAATGTTGTATTTCAAGCAAAGGCGTAACAACTGTGCGCCAGGCCCCACCAGAGAGAGAATTTTTCAGAGGGTCTGGCTCAAATCTGCTTTTGACTGTGACAGTCACTCCTGTTTGCAACCTTCTTCCAACTGCATTTTCACATAGGAGTGAGTGCATCAATTAAAAGAAGAAGAAGAGTGATAGGGAGGGGGATTTCAATGTTATCTGACTCCGTGGTCCACCCCGCTGATGTTTTGATTTATTTATTTAATTATTCAAACATAGGCAGGACTCATGTATATAGAACTTTATAGCTAAAAACAATCATATGATTTCCAGCACCAGCTGATCAGTATAATGTATGATAGTCAGTATTAGACATGTGAAACAAACACCGAGATGGTTTACCAATTTTCTAAAAGCTTTAATCATACTTATTAACTCTCTGTATTTATATAATGTAGTTCAGTTACACATATACCCACTGTTATGTCTAACAATAGACTTCGGGTACTATCTACTTGAGTACCCAATTGCCCACAGGGGCAAATTTATCAAAATATGAGATATAATTTACGATAGGAAAACTCACCCACTTTCTGATTTTATGGGATATTTAGAAACATATATATGATATGGTTTTACCCATTGATATGTACTTATTAAATCATGTCACTTCCACATATCCAAAATACGATCATTTATCACCCAAGGTGCTGCGAAAATTCTTATTCACTGTATCGACATATCACGTCTAGACTACTGTAACTCTCTTTTAATTGGCCTTCACCTCCAGAGACTTTCACCTCTCCAGTCCATAATGAACACTGCTGTGAGGCTCATACACCTCAGCAACCACTCGTTCTCTGCCACACCATTCTGTCAATCCCTGCACTGGCTTCCGCTACCTTTCAAAATCAATTCAAATTAATGACCCTGACATTCAAAGCACTTCATAACTCTGCCCCACCCTACATCTCTGAACTCATCTCTATATACTCACCCAACCGCTTACTTCTACTGAACTGCTACTCAACTCTTCTCTCATTACCTCCTCACATGCTCTCATTCAAGACTTTGCAAGGGCTGCACCCCTCCTCTGGAACTCTCTCCCACAGTTTGTTTGACTTGCTCCCAACCTTTCTGCTTTCAAGAAATCTCTTAAAACGCACTTCTTTTGAGAAGCCTACCCTCACTCTGCTTAACTACCAAACACAACACCACATACAGTACCACATTTCTCACCCACTTAATTTGATTTTGCCCACTCCCACACCTTGTGTATTACTCCCTTCCCTTTAGAGTGTAAGCTCTTTCTGCATAGAGCCTTCAACAAGGCAGTGATTGTAATGAGAATAGATTATATAATTACACGTAAGTCAATATTTAGGTTATCCATTAGGTCACCATATTTTCATTTTTTATGTCCACTCACTAAATACTGCAGTCAAAAATGCATATTCCAAGTTTAAAAGAGAATTAAACCTCCTGTCCCTTTTTTAAATGTGCCTCTAGGTGATAGGACTATCAACAAGCACATACTATTTATATAAATTAACATTTTATATACATAATATGTAATAAAAGCCTTAAAGTTGTCCAGATGTAATAACCCATGTAAAAAACCCACCCAACCATATATCGGTTTTCCTACTATAATCTGTCAGAAGTTTATTGGCTACATATTTCTATATTTATGATAACTTAAAAAGGTCTCAGGTAACTTATGAAAATAAAAGTTTATTCTTACCACAATTAACTAATACAGTTACAACAAGTATCACAGTTTAAATTAAATCTCATAATAAGAGAAACATACAACCTAGGTATATTTTAAGTATTCTAACCCATGTCTTGGTCTGCATGTATATAGTGCTATGTCTAGGTGGCTATCCTTAAACATGTTTCTTTAGATCACCTGTTCCTTATTCATTGGTTTCTTCTTTTGTTGTGTTACCAAATGGAAGAGCTTCAATTTTAACCCCTTTGCCCTCCACGACAACCAGGTAGTAGCCCACTAAAGTTTGTTTGTAAACATCCTGTAACCAGGACAAAACACTGTCCATTAGTAGTCACTGTAGACCATGAGATACTTCATGTTCCATAGGCATCCATTGAATTCCAGTAATGTACTACTGTATACTGAATACCATCCATTAGGTGCCCTTGTATACTGTGCCCCATGAATATTCCAGGTTTACTCAATTCCTGTTAAACTAGTTTTCTGTGGAGATGTGATAACTCTTCTTAGTTTGTTTTAGTAGCACCAATGTCTAGACTATTGCACAAGCTCAAGTTTGCTTATTGTAACAGATAGAAGCTGATCTTCCATAGGCTTGCTTGGCTACCTATTAGAGTCTCTTTCACCAGTATTATTTTGTCTTGTCATGAAGTCCATTATAACAACCCATAGCAACCAGTAAGATATTTGTTTTTAAACAGATGACTGCTAAACATTACCAAATAGTTAGTTGTTTTAGATGATTACCAGTAATAAGTATAATTGGTACCTTTTTCTTTGGGGATGAAACATTTTTACTCTCCCTGTGCTAATAGTCTGGGGCTGATGCACCTGGACCACTTCTTCTACTCCACCATATAGATGTTCTATTTCAATTCTGGGTGATTAATTCTTGGTATTCTCTAGATTCTACAAACAGAAGCCAGTGAGTCCATTTTCGTGTAAATTGTGCTTGTTGAATTTTCCCCGTTTTATTTTTAAATTTTTCAAACTGATAAATTTCCTGAACTTTTCCTAGCCATTCTTTTATCGTTGGTACTATATGCGATTTCCAGTACTTCGGAATAAGAGATTTGGCCACATTTATTAAAGTAGATATCAAAGATTTTTTTGTATTGAGCTGTAGACAGTTTATTTTTATGCAAAAGGAAAAAGGCCACTGAATCTTCTATATCTATATCCGTAAATGTATTTAGTGGTTGTTGTATTTCAAGCCAATAAGGATGTATCTTAATGCAGTCCCAAAGGATATGACTAAGGTTTGCTTTCGGCTGGTTGCATCTCCAGCAATTATCTGATATATTCCCCTTCATTCTTGCCAGGACCGTAGGGACCTTGTACCAATATGAGAGTATCTTGTAGTTATTTTCCTGTAATTTACAACAAGGGGTGATCTTATAGGTGCGCTCATTTATTCGGTTCCACTCTATTTCCGTGAATGTTTCTGCTAGTTCACATTCCCATTTTTGCAGAAATTTGCTTATAGCGTAGTCTCCGGATTCCAGAATTATTTTGTATAATATTGATATTTCTAGTGTTGGCCTGTTTCGACCCATTAACAATGATTCGAATACTGTGTCTGGCGGGCCCTCTGCATCCATAACACCGGACTTACGTAAGAAATTTTGCACCTGTATCATACGTATCTTATCCAATCCAGCCCTTGGCTCTGTCATTAATATACTTTGTAGTGTATTAAGTTTTCTATCCGTCATCAGTTGGTAAGCAAATAAAGAGTTCTTATTAGTCCAATTCTGAAAATTTTCAGGACTTTGGCCAGGTATAAAATCCGGATTATAAAAAATAGGGAGAACTCTTGATTTTTGGCTCAATAAATGCTTTTTGTATTTTATAGCGTCCCAGATTTTAATTATCCCAGACATGACCGGGCCTATTTCATCTTCCCGTGGACGATTGTGTTTTGATTTTTCAATTCCTTCTGCACTCCCTTCAGCAAGGGGTACATTTTGGTATTTTTTGTGCATTTTCTACTAGTTTAGTGAAACATTTGTGAAACTCCAGGAAATCTCACGCAGATGTAAAATTTAGCTGGAATGACTGTAGTCAGTGGGACTGTATTGTGGTTAAGGTGTTTTTAGCCCTGCAAAAGCATATACATTGTCTTACAGTGTTATAAAAGCTCCTTTCCACTATGCTAGAACGTCATAGAAAAAATATTCTCACATTTCCCCAGAGGGGGCTGGGGAGTGCTCTGATCCCATTGGCTGAAGTAGAAGTAGAAGCAAGGGGTGGATAATAATTATGTGTGCACTTTTGTTACTCCAGCACTCCTGCACAAAATATCACTTTTATTTCCAATTAAACAGGCCACATGGTGAAATCCAAGGGCAGATTCATGAAAAAATTCACTGCTGGAGTAACCACAAAGTTTGCCACAAACCAGCATATAGGTTTGCTCATCCCTACTGAATACAAGTGCAACAAATACACACGTTTATTAAAAAACACCCAAAGTTAATGTAAACATTAAATTCCACTAGTAAATATTCTGCTTTTAAATTATTCAACATATAAAACCTCACAGTTCTGACACATTACAAAAGTGAAATCATTCCCCAAAATAATCGATTGTAAGTAATTAAATTCAGCATGCAGATTTGCAATGTTACTTATATACCATAAATCATGACATATAAGGCCCCATGCAATTGTATTTTAACATGTTATATACATGTCATTCAGCTGTGCTGATCAAGAATATAAGAATGTCTTTTATATAGTAGGCATATTTAAAATGGTTGTATGTTGCAGTAGGACATTTATTACTCCTTACATTTAGACATCAGAGCAGCAAGGTGCCTTGTGGCTAATACATCTATACACTGTTGAAGTTATTTTTTCCTCAAACCCCAAACCTAAGCACAAAATGCTGTACTATTCCCAGAGACTGAGCAAAGGGTCAATTTAAATTAGAAGCCAAGTCTGTGTTGATGATTTTACTTCAAACAGGTATAACTGCAAATCTTTGTAGCTAGACAATCCTATACAAATAAACCCAACATTTTTCATTAAGCCATAAATATAGAATTTGACCTAAAGCTGCACTGCATATATAAATAAATAACACACAGACAAGTAATTTTAAACATGTCTGTTTTATTATTTTATTGAAATATCAATATATCTGTATAAGATTTCTGAGTTGATTTAAAACCTGTGATAAACTCTTCTGAATGATCCAATTCTTGGGCTTGAGGCACCCCAGTCACTGTATCGCCTGTATTCTCCAGATCTCAGGTAGTACTGACGTCCCTTGTAGTTGGGTTCCTCGTAGAACATCCAGTGGCCATCAAACACATTGCAGGAGTGAATGTCATGGAAACGGAATCGATCATAAGTATTGGGGCAGTCATCAAAGAATTCCATCATCTGCCCTTGGTAGTCTCCTCTTTCATAGATTCTCATTTTGTATTGGCCATGGTGCTTGAAAACAAAATAAATATAGATAAATAAATATCTAGGTATTACATTTCTACTCTGAAACATTTTCTTTAACTTTTGTACTGACATACTTTCATTGTCAGTGCTGTTGGAAAAATGAAAACATGAATTTGTATATTTTGATGACCTGTCTTTAGTATCAGTGATTTTCTTTTATGCCTAGTGATAATAATAACGACTAGATATTATTCCAAGGGTCTAGGCAAAAATAACTATGTTTTAAGAGCAAGGTAACCAAGGGATGAATTGATTGCATTTTAAAGAAATGCAATCATTGTAAGGTCAATGCATTCCAGCAACTTGTACTATTTAATTGCCTGGTAACCTTGTTTTAACATAACTTGTCATTTTACATTGTATTTATCATTAGGGTATAGTTTTGTTTTATACCAATGATAATGCACAAATGTTTATAAAACAAGGCATAAAAACTGCAAGTGCATCACTCCACAATGGCATTAGTGACACTGGAATTTTGGTGAAAACATTACACTGCTGGAAATAAGATAGTGATTTGCAACCAAAAGGGCCACTTAGCAACATGCACTGAATTTGTGAGCCTTCAGCTTTTTGGTTTTCTATTTTGTATTCCAATTTTTTGGAACCACATCACTGGATTTGCATATGTTCAGAAACCCTGTTTTACACTGTAACTGGTATACAGTTTTGCTGGGATCTGTTCAGATGTGAAAGAAAAATATGACTTATTTCCCAAAACTCCTAGTCTACTACTGTTTTGTACACAGTTGAAAATTTTGCACACACTTACATTGGGAAGAAAGCGACAGGACCTGATGGAGTCATTGAAGCCCATCCATTGTTGAAAGTGTGGATATTCTCCTTGCCAGAGGTAATACTGGTGTCCCCTGTAACTGGGGTGCTCATAGAGGATCCAATTTCCACCCTCTACCCTGATGGAGTTGCAGCGATTGAAGTATGAGGACAGGTCGGAGCAGTCTGAGCCGCACTCATAGTGGCGACCTTGGAAGTTCTTTTCCTCGTAGAAGAAGATCTGGAATAAGAAATGTCTGCATATTATTTCCTATTTTAGTAAATGCTAATCATTCTTGCTATTAGTTTGCTCTAATTACATTATTTTAATGTAAGCATGTGGTAATTACAAACTGAAGTCTGAACATTAATTTTAAAATGTATAAATTTACTCACCAATACTATTCTGTCTTATGTATTAATAACAAATACTGTATATGTGTCAACATGTCTAATATTCATTGTAATTATAAACCCTAGTTATAGCCAGTAAATTTTGACTTACCTTTCCCATTTTGATTGAATGGAAGTTTCAGTGCAATGGAAGGGAGAGAAGAGGCAGCCTTTGTATATGTCCTGTATTGCTGCTGTCTGCATAAGCTGAGACTAGTGATTTTGTTTTTCTGTCTAGTAAGGTAAATACAAAGACCTTTTGTCTTGCATTGTGTTTATCTTGTGCTGTGACCGTTATCTCTCAGTGTTTTCTGGTACCTATGTTCCATAGATTTACTAAAAGTGCTATATAGCATTCTCACTAATTCCATAATATCAATAAATGAACAAATAAATAAATGTATTTTCACAGCGTTAACAGCCACCAACCGTGCCAAAACATACAACACAGCAAAAGACTGAAAGAAAATACACCTTTTTCTATTACCCACACAACTTCAAGACTTGCAATCCAAACATAGGGACTAATACCTGGTCTGACCATTCCCTTATCTCAATAACTATCGACAACCATCACTCCTTAAGTCTTCAAGGCCAGTTGCATCCTAATGAGATTCTATTAATTAATACAATGAATCTTGAACAATGCAAAAAGGAGTAATTCCAACTCAATACGACCCCAGGTATTTCACCACCGAAATACACCCAAACTTATACAGGACCTTCAACAGCAAATACAGGGTATAGAAACCAAAAGAGTGGAATGGCATTTATGAAGACTGATACTGACTAGGTATACGTAGGACAACACAGTTAATTGCCAACATGCTCAAGCAAAGGCAAATTAATCAGTCAATAACACAAAAAATGAACCCAGAGAAACGCAATTACTAACCCTAAAGAAATAGCCAATCAATTTGCAGACTACTACTTCACCCTGTATAATTTGCACTCACACAAATCAACCCCACAGCTCACCAATGAAGCTCTACAAAAATTCTTAGCAGCAGCTAATCTGCCACAAATTACACACCAGCTCAGTCAACTGAATAGATTAATCTCCAAACTGCTTTTAAGTGTAAAGATTTTGAGAAAATTGAAAATTGCCACTTTACAGACTCGTGTTAGGGCACTAGAGCAACAGGACTTAGCGGGTCAGATAGTTTGAGGGGAACAGAATAGCAGCAGGAGGATGAGGTAGTTAGCTGGGTGACCGTTAGAAAATCTAGTGTGGGCAAAAGGGAAAGGGAGGCTACTTATACATCCCAACAGATTCACCAGATTGTGTGAAGAAGATGGGAGTGTGAACTCTGGATTGTCAATTCTAGATGGGGCTGACCTCTCTAACAGTTTCTCTAGTAGTGATGGGGAGGAGAGTAGAGCTAGGCTAAAAAGGATTGTGGTTTTAAGGGATTCAATTATTAGGAATGTGGGTAGGGTAATTTGTCATCTGGATTGCTACAACTGAACGGTTTGCTGTCTTCCTGGTGCGAGGGTTTAGCATGTGGTTGACTAGGTAGACAAATTAATGGGTGGGGCTGGGAATGACCCAGCTGTCTTAGTACATATTGGTACTAATGACAAAAAGAATGGTAGATAGAGGACCTTAAAGAATGAGTTTAGGGATTTGGCTCAAAAATTAAGAGAAGGTTTTTTTCGGGAGATTTTGCCTGTGCCACATGGGCTACAATTTATATAATCATGACAGATTGCACCTCAATGGAAGGGGATTTGCTGTGCTAGGGGAAAGAATGGCTAAGAGGGATTATGGGTGACTTCAATTATCCAGATATTGACTGGGGTAATGGGGTTGCCAAGTCAGAAAAAGCTAATGGGTTTGTAAATATGCTTAATGACAACTTTTTATTTCTGCTAGTTCAAGAACCTGCTAGGAATGACTCTCTTTTGGACCTGGTAATAACTACTAATACTGAACTCATCTGTAGAATTTGCGTGAGTGAGCATTTACTGAATAGTGACCATAACATGGCCTCCTTTGAGATTATGTTGCAGAAACAACACCATAAGGGAAAAACACTAAACTTAAAGGGGAAGGAAACCTAGCTGGTGCCAAAACCCTCCCCCCCGTGTGTTGCCCACCCTCCCTCCTCCCCCCTGGCCTACCCGTCCCGCTGGGCAAATGCCCCTAACTTGTTACTTACCCTTCTGCACAGGTCCAGTCCAGGGAGTTCACAGACGACATCTTCTTCCACACGATCTTCTTCCTGCTTTGACTGGTGCATGCGCAGTAGGAGCATTTCGCTGGTACGATCTACTGCGCATGCGCCAAAAGTACTTTGTGACTTTTGGTGTATGCGCAGTAGATCCGTACCGGCGAAATGCTCCTAGTGCGCATGCGCCAAAACGAAATTCAAAGCAGGTCTATGAACTCCCTGGACTGGACCTGCGCAGAAGGGTAAGTAACAAGTTAGGGGCATTTGCCCAGCAGGACGGGTAGGCCAGGGGGGAGGAGGGAGGGTGGGCAACACACGGGAGGGGGGGAGGGTTTTCGCGCCAACTAGGTTTCCTTCCCCTTTAAGACATGCAAAGTATAAGGGCATCTATGCAACCTATTAACTGGGAAAGTCTTTTCACAGGGTTAAGCACAGAAGAAAAATGGGATGTCTTGAAAATGCTGCTTAATAAATATATAGTACATGTCAGTATATTCCCCAAAGCAAAACCTTTGCGGTTTGTGGTTGGTAAAAAAAGACAAGCTTTTCGTTTATTCATTACAATTCTGTTCTTCCCCATCAGAATTCACCCTGTGGCATCTGGATGAGTAAATCAACATTGTGATCAAAAAAATGCATTTAGAGGAAAGGAGAAAAGAAGTAGGAAGAGGGAGGAATAGCGAAGTAAAGAGGTAAGTGACTGGGGGTGGTTGGGAGGGTGGAAATTTTCTTCTTGGTGAGTCTCTGCTACTGTTTATCCTGCTGCATTGCTATTGCATTGTGAGGAGGTCTCTGTTTCTGATAGACTGGATATTTGTTGTTTCCAGGCATGCCACATTTGATGAATGAACTTCTGTTTGCTGGACAGTGATGTATGTGGGAGCACACATTTTTCATAGGATAGGTTTGAATCTGTTAGATTGATCAGCTCTTCTAGGCTTGGAATGTAGCTAGACTTCCACCTCCTGTGTATTAAAAGTCTAGCTGAGGTGAGCATTTAAAAGACTACCTGCCATAGCTGATGGGGTAATTTTGTAATCCAAGGTTGAGCAGAGCTAGGGAAGGTGTGAGCTTGCTGGGTATTACAGTGACTTGTCTTAGAAGTTGTGATACCTTATTCCTGAAGGGAGCCAGTGTTGAGTATGCCCACCATATATGAAAGAGTGTGCCTTCTGCTTTATTGCATCTCCAGTAGGTTGTGGGCACTAATGGAAACATATGGTAACGCCTAGTGGGTGTGTTGTTTCATCTGTAGAGTATTTTCCTTTGGTTTTCTACATGGTTCGTACATTTGGAGTATGTAAAGATGATGAGTTGGCCGCTTGGAACCAGTTTAGCATAGAGTGTATTGAGACTAAATCTTGTTCCCAGCTTAGGATGTGTCTTGGTTTGTCTAGCGTGGGGCAACCAGGTAAAATCTGGCCAGCTGTTTTTAAGCACAAATTTTCAAAGGCCATTTGTTGTTGTTGGATGTCTTTCAAGTATGGGAAGAGGAGATGGTGTATTTGGAAGTATTTTATAGGTTGTGTTTCAGTAGATGATATTGTTTTTGCAGATCATAAAATGATTTCAATGCATTTTGATTAAGTAATTGTGCTATTGACGTCAGTCCTTTTGATTCCCAAATTGTAATTTTAAGCCCTGGGATCATTGCTTTCCTGGAAATTTATTAATATGTTTTCTAATTTTGATTTGGTTTTGAGTACTTTGGATGGTGGCATTGTAATGTTAGAGGGTGGATTACTTGTTGCTCTATATATATAACCAGTGTTTTTGGCATACAGGTAGGTTCGATATTGCAATTTGGTCCACGATTTCTGCTTTATAATAATTTATGAGGTTGTTTACACCAAATCCACCTATTTTTGTCTTCTGTTTTTTGCCCCTCCATATAAATATGATGAATGTGTTGAGCTTGGTGGAGGAAGGATTTGGGTATGTTGATAAGGAGTGTTATGAACAAGTAGAGGAGTTTTGGCACTGATGTCATTTTAACTGTTGCCATTCTTCCAAGCCATGAGATATGGAGTGGGCTGTATTTCTTGAACTGAGCTTGTATTTCAGTAAAACTTTGGGGTACTTTATTTTCTAATTATTGGTGATCAAATTGCCTAACTCAATGTCGAGGTAGGTAATAGAGTGCTGTTTCCATTGGAATGAATAGATCTATTTTAAAGTGGCTAGCTGGGATTTCAGTATTCCCAGTGGTAAGGCTTGTGTTTATGAAATGTTCAATTTATAATATGATATTTGGCTGTATTCTGAGAGAACTTGAACGGTTGCTGCCAGCGGTGGTTCTGGGTTGGTAAGGGACATAGGTATATTGTCTGCAAAAAATGCCAACTTGAATTCTGAGTTGCAAACTTTGATACCTGCTATCGCTTGGGAATCCCTGACTGTTTCGGCTAGTGGCTCTAGGATTAGGTTGAAAATCAGGGGGGATAGTGGGCAGCCCTTTCTGGTGCCATTGGTTATGTAGAGTGGATACAATAGAAATACCTTGTAGGTAACTTGAGTGGTTGGTTTTGTGTACAGAGCCATCATTGCAGGGTAAATGTTTCCTTGAAGGCAGTCTGCCATATACTGCCAGTGCACTCTGTCTTACGCTTTTTCAGCATCAAGTGCTAAGAGGATAGTTGGGGTGTGACTTTTTGATGAGTGACTTTTTCTATTAATGTCAGCCCCTTCCTAATGTTATCTGTTCCTTGTCTCCCTTTGGGGAATCCTGTTTGGTCTTGATGTATTATCTCTGGTAGGATTTTTTTTTAATCTTTACTTTGGCATATAGTTTTAAGTCACATTTGAGTAATGATACCAGTCAGTAAATGGAGCAATGGTTTCAGACTTTCCCTGGTTTTGGTATCGTGGTAATTGTAGCTATTAACATTTCTTTGGGGAATTCACCTTGTTTGAATATATGATTAAATAAAAATGAAGTTGGGAACCAGAACCGTTTTGTCAGGTACAGTATAAGGAGGCAAATACATCATGCAAAAAAGCTATTAGAGAAGCTAAGTTCAGTATGGAAAAGGGCATTGTAGCAAGGAGTAAAATGAATCCAAAATTATTTTTCAAATATGAAAATAGTAAATGAAGCAGGATGGAGTGGGACCATTGTTGTCAGTGGGGGTCAGTGTTGATGATTTTACTTCAAACAGGCATGACTGGGAATCTTTGTAAATAGACCATTCCATACAAATAAAAACAGCATTTTCCATTAAGCCATAAATACAGAATATGACGTAAAGCTGCACTGCATGTATAAATAAATAATACATAGACAAATCATTTTCAACATGTCTATTTTATTGAAATATCAATATACATGTATTAGATTTCTAAGCTGATTTAAAACCTGTGATAAACTCTTCTGAATGATCCAATTCTTGGGCTTGAGCCTCCCCAGTCACTGTATCTCCTGTATTCTCCAGATCTCAGGTAGTACTGACGTCCCTTGTAGTTGGGTTCCTCGTAGAACATCCACTGGCCATCAAACACATTGCAGGAGTGAATGTCATGGAAACGGAATCGATCATAAGTATTGGGGCAGTCATCAAAGAACTCCATCATCTGCCCTTGGTAGTCTCCTCTTTCATAGATTCTCATTTTGTATTGGCCATGGTACTTGAAAACAAAATAAATATCTAGGTATTACATTTCTACTCTGAAGCCTTTTCTTTAACCTTTTTATTGAAATACTTTCATTGTCAGTGCTGTTGAAAACATGAAAACATGAATCTGTGAATCTGCAGATTTTGATGACCTGTCTTTAGTATTAGTGATTTTCTGTTATGCCTAGTGATAATAACGGCATGATATTATTCCAAGGGTCTAGGCAAAAATCACTATGTAACCAAGGGATGAATTGTTTGCATTTTTATAAAATGCAGTAATTTTAAGGTCAATGCATTCCAGCAACTTGCATTATTTAATGGCCTGGTAACCTTGTTTTAAAATAACTTACTTGTCTACTTGTAAAAAGTTTAGTAATTTTACATGATATTTATCATTAGGGCATAGTTTTGTTCTATAGCACTGATAATGCACAAATGTTTATAAAAAAAGGCATAAAAAGGCTAATTTCCAATTGCAAGTGCATCACTCCGCAATAGCTTAAGTGACACTAGAATTCTGGTGAAAACATTACATTGTTGGAAGAAGAGTGATTTGCAACCAAAAAATCCACTTAGCAACATACACTGAATTTGTGAGCCATCAGCTTTTTGGTTTTCTCTTTTGTATTCTATATTTATGGAACCACATCCCTGGATTTGCATATGTTTATCAGAAACCCTGTTCTATATGGAAACGCGTATACAATATTGCTGGGATCTGTTCAGATTTTTTGTTTAGAACCATCATTTAAGCATTTACTTATAGGGTATTCTGTGAAACTGGTACACATGGAAGAAAAATGTAATGTAATGAACTCCTAGTCTCCTACTGTTTTGTACACAGCTGAAGTAGGGTGATTGATTGTTTTGCCATCTTTACTGCTTATATACAAAAAACTTTGCACACACTTACATTGGGAAGAAAGCGACAGGACTGGATGGAGTCATTGAAGCCCATCCATTGCTGAAAGTGTGGATATTCTCCCTGCCAGAGATAATACTGGTGTCCCCTGTAACTTGGGTGCTCATAGAGGATCCAATTTCCACCCTCTACCCTGATGGAGTTGCAGCGATTGAAGTATGAAGACAAGTCAGAACAGTCTGAGCCACACTCATAGTGGCGGCCTTGGAAGTTCCTTTCCTCATAGAAGAAGATCTGGAATAAGAAATGCCTGTAAATCATTTTATATTTTAGGGAATGCTAATCATTCTTGCTATTAGTTTGCTCTAAAATAGTTCTTTTAATGTAAGCATGTGCTAATTACAAACTGTAGTCTGAACATTAATTTTAAAATGTATAAATTTATTCACCAGTACTATTCTGTTTCATGTATTAATAAAAAATATAAGTGTCAACATGTGTAATCTTCATTATAATTATAAACCCTAGTTATAGCCAGTAAATTTTGACTTACCTTTCCCATTTTGACTGAGTGGAATTTTCAGTGCAATTGAAGGGAGAGAAAAGGCAGCCTTTATATATGTCCTGTATTGCTGCTGTCTGCATAAGCTGAGACTAGTACTATTGTTTTCTGTCTAGTAAGGTAAATGCAAAGACCTTTTGTCTTGCATTGTGTGCTGGGACAGTTACCGCTCTTACCGTGTTTTCTGGTACCTATGTTCCATAGCTTTACTAAAAGGGCTACCTAGCATTCCCAGTAATTTCATAATCTCAATAAATGAATAAATTCAATTTATTTTCAGAGACCTAACAGCCACCAACCATGCCAAAACATTATAAAAACAACTTAAAAGTTGGGCCCTATATGACATATGATGAACACAGCACAAGACTGAAAGAGATTACACATTTTTTTCCCACCCACACTACTTCAAGTCTTGCAATCCAGCATAGGGACTCATACCTAGTCTGACCGTTCCCAGATCTCAATAATTATCAACAAACACCTCTACATAAGACCTCAAGGCCAGTGGCACCATAAAGGACAAGGAACCCCTAAACATCACAATTGCCTATGTGTTAGGACCCTTTTTAAAAAGCCCATACACTCTTAAAAACACTCCAAAAATACTCCAGTCTTCCAGCAGCACAATGACAGGTACATGTTTCCCCAAGACTTGGCTGACATCACATTCACCCGCTGAGTGATCCCGGAGCAGGACCAAGACTGTATCGCATGTGCACATCGAATGTCTGAAAACCTGTGCATGCGCACAAAGTCTACAGAAGTTCCTTAATCTTCTGCTCACTCCAGCATGCATGAGCAGATGGAACAACGTGACCAGCATTAAAGGTATAGTCAACTTCTGTGGATTGTTACAGATAAGTACGAGGTTTAGTAGGAAATGGATATATCATTTAGTGAGGGGCTTTAGAGGACTATTGTTTGCTCAGGGTTAGGAATGTAGCGAACCGCCGCCGATGTGTTCGCGAACGCCGTTCGCGAACACCGGCAAAATTTGCGAACAGTTCGCGAACTGTTCGCGAACTTCGAACATCCGAAAATCGTTCGATTCGAACGATCGAAGGATTGAAATCGTTCGATCGAAGGATTTTCGTTCGAATCGAACGATCGAAGCCATTCGATCGAATGATTTCATTCGATCGAATGGTTCGATCGTTCGATTCGAACGAAAATCCTTCGATTTTAGCGGTCGAATGGTCGAACGATCGAACGATTTTGACGCGAACGCCTATTGGCGAACGTCGCGTGACGTTCGCGAACTTGCGGCGGACGCGAACAGTCGAAGTTCGCGCGAACTAGTTCGCCGGCGAACAGTTCGCTACATCCCTACTCAGGGTTTAGATTTAATGGGCTGATGGGGCTGATCTCTTTAACAGCCGGGGGGACCAGTTTCTCTAGTAGTGATGAGGAGGAGAGTAGAGCTGGCCCATAACAGATTGTGGTTATAGTGGATTCAATTATTATGAAAGTGGATAGGGTAATTTGCCATCCAGATTGCTACAACTGAACAGTTTGATGTCTTCCTGGTGCCAGGGTTTAGTATGTAGTTGATTGGGTAGACAAATTATTGGGTGGGTCTGGGCATAATAATAAATTATCAATGGTATGTATGCTACAAACCACCTTGAATAAGTGACGAGATTGAGACCCAACTACTATAACAAATGGCTGCTTCACTACTAGATCAAGTTATTATTATGGGTGACTTCAGTTATCAAGACATTGACTGGGGTAATGGGGTTGCCAAGTCGGAAAAGCTAATGGGTTTGTTAATATGCTTAATGACAACTTTTTATTTCTCAACGTAGGGATGACTGTGTACTGGGGTTAGGTTCAAGCTCTCTATCTCAGAAAAGACACCCCTGCTCCAGGTGTGACAAGGTAATCCAATGATTCAAAGTAACTGAGAGAAAGCACACCAAGCAGATTTACTGCTAAGTGGTTTATTGTTCACACAACATGTTTCGGGCTACTCGCCCTTTATCAAGTGTAAAACAGACAGATTAATCACATACTTTTAAGGGTACAGACAGGAAGTGAGATCACACAGGGTGGGTGTGGATTACCTTAATTAGGTTCAGGTCATTAACCATGTAGCCATGTTATACATGAAAAAATGGGGGGATTGCCATAGTTTCTAAGCGTGTAACAAGTGCAAAGAAATAAAATATTCAATAGAAAAAAACAGCATAATTTTATAAAGACTTTCAAGTGTCCAAAGTTCACATGTAGTACTGCCCATTGTTAGGGCCTACTAAAAAACTTGATAATCCTGTGTAATTAAGTAGGAAGGAATAGCCCAGTATTGTTACCATTAGCCGTACAAACTAGTATATTGTATCTATCTTGGGCAAGGAGATATTTATCTGAAAAAAGGAAACACATATAGAGTCAGTTTCAAACATAGGCAACATTGTAGCAGCATTAAAGAAAATATTTTACACTCCAGCTGTCATTCATGCCTTTTGGCTGTTATGTTTCAAGTCTCTTTATCCAGTAAGCTTCCCTTTGTAGCAACTTCTTACTAATATTCCCACCTCTCTGGGTGGGGTTGACTACTTCCACGACTGCCCACCTTAACTGGGATTGATTGTGACTCGCAGAATTAAAGTGTCCAGACACTGTAGTATCTGTGGCTGTTCCTTTTTTAAAGTTACGTATACTTCCCTTGTGTTCCTTGATGCGAGTTTTTACCGGTCTTTTCGTTTGACCAATATACCGTAGACCACAGGGACATTTAAGCAAATAAATAACGTAACTTGTGTCGCATGTGGCATAGTGTTTCAACTTGACCAGGGTACCCTGTGTAGGATGTCGCATCACTTCTCCTTTAATGATGGACGAACAGCAATTACAACTTAGACATGCATATGTCCCAACTTTTGGTTTCCCTAGAAACCTTTGAGTTCCCTTTTTCTGAGCGGGGTCAGTCTCTGAGGGGCATAGTAAATCTCGGAGAGATGAACCTTTTTTGTAGCTGAAGACAGGTGGATTTACGAAAACACTCTTCTGTGTTTTATCCTGTAGCAGTATTGCCCAGTATTTGTGAATGATATGCTCTATTTCTTTACTGTGGGTATTATATTGGCTTACAAATGGGAAAACTTTTTTGCTGCATTTTGGTTTATAATTTAACAGCTCTTTTCTAGGCAGTTTACCCACTTCCATAGCACACTTATCTATATCTTTAGTCTTATAGCCTCTTTTTTTACAAATCTTTGTTTTAGAGTTTCAACTGCTGAGGAATAGTTACCTTCTTCGGAGGAGATCCTCCGTGCCCTTATAAATTGGCCCTTGGGGATAGCTCTGATCACTTTAGGGGCATGGAAGCTGGAGGCTAATAACACATTGTTTTTTTCAGTATTTTTACAATATAAAGTAGCGCTGATATTGCCATTCACAATAGTCAGTGTGACGTCCAAAAAATTAATCGTCCGTCCACCTGTTTCGCTAGTAAACTTAATAGTAGCGTGTGCTTTATTAGCATTGTTTACCATTTCATCAAAAGCCAGATCAGGACCTTCCCACAGGACTAGAATATCGTCCACAAACCTGTAATACCCAATGATGTATTGTAAATAGGGTTCAATCAAAAACAGCTGTTTTTCTATTTTGTGACAAAAATATTGGCAAACGATGGAGCTACCGCCGCTCCCATCGATGTCCCTTGTTTTTGCCAGTAAAATTCTCCAGAGAACCTGAAGTCATTTCTCTTTAGGACAAGTGAAAGACAATCTAATAAAAAGAACAGCAGGTGATGGGAGATGTTTGTTTCTAACAAAGCCTCTTCCACGTAACGAATACCTTCGTCTTGTGGGAAGTGTAAAGGCTCTGTATGTCTATGCTGTACATTTTAACATTGTCCTTTACTTGTCCCAGGTCCCTCAGTTTACACAGCAAATCTGTGGTGTCTATTAAACAGGTGGGGATGTTATTAACCACAGGCTGTAGGAAACTGTCAACAAATCTAGAGAGTGGTTCTAGTACAGAATCTATCCTCAACACTATTGGCCTACCTGGAGGGTTTTCCGGGGATTTGTGTATTTTAGGCAAAAGGTAGAGTACTGGTATCCGTGGGTGTTCTTTGCATAAAAAATCCTTTACATTTTTAGGAATGATACCATTGTCTGCTGCTTGGGACACAAATAATTCAATTTCTTTTTTAATTAAGTTGGTGGGGTCATTTGCAATTTTTTCATAGTGGCCTGGTGTATTTAATTGTCTAAATGCTTCTACCAAGTATGCCTCCTTATCCATAACCACGATAGCCCCTCCCTTGTCAGCTTTGCGTATTATTATTAGGTCATTAGTTTTTAGACTTTGCAGCGCTGACCTCTCTTTAAAGGTTAAATTATTCTTTACAGATGTATTTTTATCCCAGGTCTTTTTTACTTCATATGTAACAATTTTTTCAAAGGCAGATAAACATTCGTTATTAACATCTGGTATAAAAGAACTAGCTTTTTTGAAACCTTTAAATTTATCCGCAGCCTCATTCTCACTAATGCCTTCATTCGATACACATGGTCCAAAATGCAGTTTAAGTTTAATGTTCCTCAAAAATTTTTGGAAGTCAATGTCCCATGTAGCATAGTCAATATAATGGGTCGGTACAAACCCTAACCCCTTGTTCAGTACCTGTAATTCAAACTTAGTCAAATCATACGAGGATACATTCACTACAAGGTTATTTACCTTGTTGATTTTCGATTCCTCGTCGGGTAGTCGTCCCTTGCATTCGGCATTCTCGGGTTGCGTGGTCTGTTCACCATTGTCTGTGTAGTCGCTGGTCCTAAAAAAAGAGGCAGATGACTGTGCAGATGAGACGGAGCATTCCTCACTGCTGGATGTGGCCTCTCCTGGTGCTTTAAAAGGGCCTCGCCGATGATACCTCTTGCGCCTCGTGTATGGGGGCTGTGTGTAGGTGCTGTCTCCACCGGTTCTAAACCTCTGCTGCGGGAATTTAGTAGACCCGTATCGGGAGCTCTGCAGGGTGCGCTGTATCCTTCCTTCCTCGCGCCACGCGTATTCGCGTCCTTCCTTGTAGTCTCTGGTGTCCCATTCAAATTTGCTGTGCTTACGACTAATGATAGTCTTGCGCAATTTAGAGAGTATGTGATCTTGTTCGCGCAGGGCCGTATCAGCTTGTTCTTTGCCCTTCTCCCTTTCCAGCTTCTCCTTGGTTTTGAATACAGCAGTGCGGATGTCTTCTAACTTAACAGTGAGTGTTTCAACGGTAAGCAGCATTAAGTCTTGACAAATCCCTGTACACAAATACCTGGAAACCCCTCCAGGTAGGCCAATGGTGTTGGGGACTAGATTTGTTGACAGTTTCCTACAGCCTGTGGTTAATAACATCCCCACCTATTTAATAGACACCACAGATTTGCGGTGTAAACTGAGGGACCTGGGACAAGTAAAGGACAATGTTAAAATGTACAGCATAGACATACAGAGCCTCTACACTTCCATCCCACAAGACGAAGGTATTCGTTACGTGGAAGAGGCTTTGTTGGAAACAAACATCTCCCATCACCTGCTGTTCTTTTTATTAGATTGTCTTTCACTTGTCCTAAAGAAAAATTACTTCAGGTTCTCTGGAGAATTTTACTGGCAAAAACAAGGGGCGTCGATGGGAGCGGCGGTAGCTCCATCGTTTGCCAATATTTTTGTCCACAAAATAGAAAAACAGCTGTTTTTGATTGAACCCTATTTACAATACATCATTGGGTATTACAGGTTTGTGGACAATATTCTAGTCCTGTGGGAAGGTCCTGATCTGGCTTTTGATGAAATGGTAAACAATGCTAATAAAGCACACCCTACTATTAAGTTTACTAGCGAAACAGGTGGACAGACGATTCATTTTTTTGGACGTCACACTGACTATTGTGAATGGCAATATCAGCACTACTTTATATCGTAAAAATACTGAAAAAAACAATGTGTTATTAGCCTCCAGCTTCCATGCCCCTAAAGTGATCAGAGCTATCCCCAAGGGCCAATTTATAAGGGCACGGAGGATCTCCTCCGAAGAAGGTAACTATTCCTCAGCAGTTGAAACTCTAAAACAAAGATTTGTAAAAAGAGGCTATAAGACTAAAGATATAGATAAGTGTGCTATGGAAGTGGGTAAACTGCCTAGAAAAGAGCTGTTAACTTATAAACCAAAATGCAGCAAAAAAGTTTTCCCATTTGTAAGCCAATATAATACCCACAGTAAAGAAATAGAGCATATCATTCACAAATACTGGGCAATACTGCTACAGGATAAAACAC
Source organism: Xenopus petersii (assembly GCA_038501925.1). Classification (NCBI taxonomy): domain Eukaryota; kingdom Metazoa; phylum Chordata; class Amphibia; order Anura; family Pipidae; genus Xenopus; species Xenopus petersii. The sequence goes on along the minus strand of CM076672.1, from coordinate 118,209,784 downwards.
AGAAGAGTGTTTTCGTAAATCCACCTGTCTTCAGCTACAAAAAAGGTTCATCTCTCCGAGATTTACTATGCCCCTCAGAGACTGACCCCCCTCAGAAAAAGGGAACTCAAAGGTTTCTAGGGAAACCAAAAGTTGGGACATATGCATGTCTAAGTTGTAATTGCTTTAAACTTTAGATGTGTAAACTTTGCCAGTATAGGGGCATCTCTGCAAAATATTAACTGGGAAAGGCTTTTCACAGAGTTAAACACAGAAGATAAATGGGATGTTTTTAAAATGCTGCTAAATAAATATACATGTCAGTATATTCCCCTTGTAAGCAAGGAATGTTGTCACAAAGCAAAACATTTTTGGTTCAATAGAAGTGTAAGAGGTTATTTACTAAACTCTGAATGCAAAAATCACAAAAAATCCTTTATTTTTAATTTTATAAAATCGCACTTTAAATTTATTAAACCCCGAGGATGGAAAAGTCAGAATCTGAAAATCCGGTATCTCAGACCTGTCAAGGTTGCATATAAGTTAATGGGAGAAGACCCAATGATTTTTTGATGTGCGCTAGGTTTCGAGGCAATACAACAGAGGCTTCGGAGTTTACGGAAAAATCGTGAAATTAATGAAAAAATTCTGAAAAATTTGTGAAAATCTGATTTTTTCCCCACAAAGCAAATTTTCTGGAAAATGTAATAATAAATAAGAGTAAATAAAACCTGAGCAGATTTGATCGGAGTTTGTAGCAGAAAATATTGAAATAAATTCAGACTTTGATAAATAACCCCCCTAGTGTTGAGGTTGGTAAGAAAATACATGTTTTTAAGGCTTTCTGTAACATTCATAGCTGGAAACTGCTGCAACGGGAGTTAAATTCACACTTGAAGGCTCAGGGCATGGTTTATAAAGGGCAATTGATTAGAGAACACAAAACACATGAGGGTAACAAGAAGGGAGGAGACAAACTGGAAACGTAACAAGATACAGGATCACTATAACAGGATCAGGACCAGCCCCAAGAGCCTCCAGTGGCTCAATTGGTAAGTGCACCGACTGTGCACTTAAATTCCAGCAACCCCAGTCCCAAGTGTTCAAATCCCAGATGGTCCTTACATTACCCCCCCTTGAGGATCGACCACCGGGCGATCCCAAAGTCAGCTAGTCCCCACTTTTTAGTGTAGTTACAGGGACCCGGAATGGGGGCATCAACAGGAACCGTCTGGGCTTCAGGCACAGGAGCAGGAACCGGCTGGGCTGCGGCACAGGAGCACGAACCGGCTGGGCTGCAGGCACAGGAGCACGAAGCGGCTGGGCTGTGGGCACAGGAGCAGGAACCGGCTAGGCTGCGGGCACAGGAGCAGGAACCGGCTGGGCTGCGGGCACAGGAGCAGGAACCGGCTGGGCTGCGGGCACAGGAGCAGGAATCGGCTGGGCTGCGGGCACAGGAGCAGGAACCGGCTGGGCTGCGGGCACAGGAGCAGGAACCGGCTGGGAAGCCATCACAGGAGCAGGAACCGGCTGGGAAGCCATCACATGAGCAGGAACCGGCTGGGAAGCCATCACAGGAGCACGGACTGGCTGGGAAGCCATCACAGGAGCACGGACTGGCTGGGAAGCCATCACAGGAGCACGGACTGGCTGGGAAGCCATCACTGGAACACGGACTGGCTGGGAAGCCGTAAGCAGCGGTTGCTTCAGGATAGTCCCCTCTTGAGCTGTGGGCAGTCGTTGCTGCAGGATAGGCCCCTCTGGAGCTGTGAGCAGCGGCAAGGAAGACCCTTCAGGAGCAGACACAGGAACTGAAGCAGACTGCAAGCATGGAACAAACATGGGAACTGAAGCAGACTGCAAGCATGGAGCTGACACAGGTACTGAAGCAGACTGCAAGCATGGAGGTGACACAGGAACTGAAGCAGACTGCAAGCATGGAGCTGACACAGGTACTGAAGCAGACTGCAAGCATGGAGGTGACACAGGAACTGAAGCAGACTGCAAGCATGGAGCAGACATAGGAACTGAAGCAGAGTTTTACTGAACTGCATCTAGCTTGTCAAAAAGAAAAATGCAGACTTTGAATAATATAGTCCTGCTTCCTCTCACGTACCTCTAGGTCGAAGAAGGATGCCTTTGGCCTCACCTTCCCCATCCCAAGGGAGTTGCAGTTCAACAACGGGACTTGAAGACATGGAGGGCTTACCCAAAGGTTTCCTGCAGTTAGGCTGAGTCATTCTGTAACGTTCACAGTGGGAAACCACTGCAACGGGAGTTAAATTCACACTTGATAGTGTGTGTGGTGGAAGCCCAGGGAAAAAGCCACACATACTTGAAGCAGGCATGGGGAAATATACAGGATTTAATGGAACTGAAGCAAAACAGGAACAGGTCAAAAATAAAGTCTTTACCAGGCAGGCAATGAAAAGCTAGAACAAAAAACACAGGAACTTGGAACTTGGAATATCCAGGAACAGATTCAGGAACAAAACCAAACACATTCAATGACTCAGCCCTGAGCAAGGCTCAGGGCGTGGTTTATAAAGGGCAATTGATTAGAGAACACAAAACACATGAGGGTAACAAGAAGGGAGGAGACAAACTGGAAACGTAACGATACAGGATCACTATAACAGGATCAGGACCAGCCCCAAGAGCCTCCAGTGGCTCACTTGGTAAGTGCACCGACTGTGCACTGTCCAGCAACCCCAGTCCCAAGTGTTAAAATCCCAGATGGTGGGGGGACGTCACGTGATGCGTTTGTGAGTAGACGTGTAGGCACATCGCTCCGTCCCGGCCTGTGGAAAAAGCATCATAAGCTCCCTTTTATTATCCCTGTACCGGTGCCATCTGCTGCCTAATCCAGTGGGGACATGACTAGGACAAGAAAAGCCAAGAAGAAGACACTACAAAAGCCGTTGACTGACTTCTTTGACTCCCAAAGCTCGGCCCCGGAGGAATCCAAGATGGTGGCGGCGAGTCCCTTCTCCTCTACGCAATCTTATAGCGGACCGCCAGATAGTCCGGTGAGCCTACATTCTGACATACCACATGATTCACCGCATGTTAGTGACTCGACCTTATTGCACAAGTTTAAATCTTTATTGCACAAGGAACTGACTGAAATGTCGGTAACTATCACATCGCAGCTTACACGCGAAATACGCGATTTGGGACACCGTACTGAGGAAATGGAGAATAAGCTGGATGGCGCTATCATACGCTTAAATGAGCATGACTCTTCAATTACACGCTTGTCGACACAATATGAGGATGTGGTGGAACGATTGGAGGATTTAGAGAATAGGTCCCGACGGAATAACATCCGTATACGGGGCCTTACTGAGGACATCAAGGATTTGCAAGTAGAAATCCCTAAACTTTTAGCCACTTTGGTTCCAGATATACCGTTTGCTCGTTTAGAACTGGACCGTGTGCACCGAGCTTTGGGGCCTAGAAAGGCCGACGGGATGGCGCGAGATGTTATCTTACAATTTCATTACTACGCAACGAAGGAAGCGGTTATGGCGGCTGTTCGAGGAACTGCGGACCTAAGCTACAACTCGAACTCTTTCCAAATCTTTTCGGATTTGGCCAGCATTACTATCCAGCGGCGAAGGGAATTACGCCCTGTCACGCAGCTATTGAGGCAACACAATGTCCTGTATCGGTGGGGCTTTCCATTCAAGTTGTTATTCACCTACAACAACAAACAACATCTGGTCAAGTTGCTGAAAGAGGGGCAAGCAATGCTTCGCTTGTTGGGAATAGCTTCAGATCACAGCTTGCCTGATCGTCCGCACTCCCCGCCTGCTCGAATACCGCCATCCCCAAGAAGCCGTTGGCTACTTGGGAGAAAGTACCGCTGAAATCCCCATGAGACCCTGTTCGTCAATGGTAATACCGTTTTTTTTCTATATATCTCTGCACCTGCCCCCTATGTGGGAGCTTACTACGCTACACTACATCATGTAGCGTTTAGTTTATTTTGCGACACTTCCTCGGCCGGGAGGACGTTTCCCCCCCTCGCCACTACACAAATGTCATCGGTGAGGATGTCACTGGAACATATTCTCCACATGGAGTCATTGCTCACTCATATGATCCTCTTGAGTGAGGGGTCCCATCTTCGTGTGGACTGTTCTGGTTATGTATATCCGATTAGGATATTACAGTTTCACCCCCAGTTTGATGTTATCTTGCTGCGACTTTTCAATGATTTCCTTTTTTCGACCATACTGGTTTCCATTTTTTTTTTCCCTTTTTTTGATTTTTCCTCTTTTTTCCTTACTACGCTGCACTGACATTTCAAGAACTTTGGATTCACTTCATTTCTGGCTGGCTCATTCTCCGCTATTACTTTGGGTATGGTATGATTGTCTGAAGAGTTGTTCTCTCCCGGTACTATAATGGCGGTTTTTTTGACGCATAATGTTAAGGGACTTAATAGTCCTCAAAAACGCTCTATGGCCTTTCGCTATTATAAATCCATGGGCATACAAATACTTTTTTTGCAGGAAACCCATTTTTCCAGGACGTCAATTCCTACCTATTTCCATAGCCAATTCCCACATGTTTTTTTGGCTACGGCGGAGAAGAAACAGAAGGGCGTGGGAATCTTTATTAACAAAAATGTACCATTTAAATTGTTGAAGTGTGTGCCGACCCACAAGGGCATTTTGTCATTATTGTTTGTCTTATTGGGGAAACGCTCTACACCTTAGCATCAAAATATAGCCCGAATGATCACCAACATAAATTCTATAATAGATTTTTCACATCTTTGTCCGTACACCACAGAGGACAGGTGATTATAGGAGGCGATTTGAACGTCGTTATGATCCTATGAACCCACTTAAGAAATATTCTGAATCTATTTCGAAATTATTACTAACCAAACTGAAAGATATGGGGCTTGCTGATGCATGGAGAGAGCGTAATCCCTTTAAAACTGATTATACCTTCTACTCTAACCCTAATAAGACTTACTCCAGAATTGACTATGTCTTGCTTGGTCTCCCACTTTTGTCAAAAATTCTCTCTGCAACAATCCCTGTGTGTTCATGGTCAGATCATAATCCTGTGAAGGTTGTTTTACATGATTTAGATTCTCTGAGACGTACTCCAATATAGCGATTGAATGAAGCCATCCTTACAAACCCTCAAGTTCGCTCCCAAATTGAGCAGGAGTTACTTTCCTATTTCGAAATTAATAACACCCCTGATGTATCTAATCCAATACTTTGGGAAGCTCATAAAACCTATATCAGGGGAATTATTATTAAAATCTGTTCACGCAAGAAACGGGAAAAAGCTATTAAGGTGAATTCTTTGACTCAACAATTGGAGCACACTGAGCTAGAGTACAGAACTAATCCTACTGATAGATTGTTTAAAAGTATCCGACAACTCAAAACGGAACTCAATTTACTCCTTTTAGAGGACGTTGAGAAACAACTTCAATGGATGAGACAAAAATTTTATACTAAGGCTAATAAAATTGATACCATGTTAGCCAATAAACTGAGAAATATGCAAAAAGGCCCTTCTACGTATAGTTTACTTACCAAATCAGGCGCTCTTACAGCTAATCCTTCAAAAATTGCTGAAACATTTAGAGATTATTACTCACAACTCTATAAAAACCAAACCGTATTTAACAAACGGAAAGCGGACTCAATCTTCCGTGACATAGCGATTCCTACCCTAACTAAGGATCAGATAGCTTCTATGGAACAACCTATTACTATAGACGAAGTCCAGTGGGCCATAAAATCTTTGAAATCGCATAAAGCACCTGGGCCAGATGGGCTTACAGCCTCTTATTATAAACATTTTTCCAAAGTATTGATACCTTATCTTACTAATATGTTCAATTTCATAGGTACTGGTCAGCACTACCCTTCTGATTCTCTTAGAGCATTTATTACAGCCATCCCGAAACCGAACAAAGACAGCAACTTAGCTGAAAACCATAGGCCAATTACAATATTAAACCATGATATCAAACTCATAGGAAAAATTATGGTGAAGCGTATCAATGTGTTTCTGAATACCTTATTAGATAGAGACCAGGCTGGTTTTGTGCCTGGCAGACAACCAACAGACAACATTCGCAGGATTATTGATTTGGTACATTGGGCCAGAGAGAGGGGCACGCCTACTGTGCTCCTCTCTCTGGATATAGAGAAAGCTTTTGACTCTCTGTCATGGGATTTTCTTAAATATGCCCTGGATAGATATGGGTTCCCTCCGACTTTTTTGTCTCATATCAAAGCATTGTATAACTCCCCTACGGCACAAATGAAGTTTCGTGGCTTTCTTTCAACTCCAATTGTAATAGAGAGAGGTACGCGGCAGGGGTGCCCACTGTCGCCAATATTGTTTGTTCTGACAATGGAATTTTTGGCAGCATGGATAAGACATGATGTTGATATATCGGGTATCTCTATAGCACAGCAGGAATACAAATGTTGTTTATATGCAGATGACTTGTTGCTTACTATTTCCAAACCATTGATTTCATTGCCGAACCTATTTAATATCATGGACAAATTTCGATTGCTTTCTGGGCTTAAACTTAACGTATCAAAATCTGAGGCCTTACCGATTAACATCTCCCCTGCTATGAAGAAACTTTTAGAATTGAACTTTGATTTTGAATGGGTGCAAACCTCGATCAAATACTTAGGGGTACGTATACTTAGGGGTACAGATTCATATCACACATTGAGTATCAATAATTACAAAACCCTTATCAGAAAATTAATGGATGACTTAGACTCCTGGAAAAGTTTTTCGATATCATGGTTTGGTAGGATTAACATTCTAAAAATGAGTATACTACCCCGTATATTGTACCTGTTTCGTACCCTTCCTGTTCCACCGCCAGTTGATTTGATGACTAGGTTACAAAACGCATGCCTCAAGTTTATTTGGGGTGCTACACGACCGAGAATAGCTAAAGCAATATTATATAGACATAGGTCAATGGGTGGCTTGAGTGTCCCAAACTTTCGTGAATATTATATGGCGGCACAGATATCTCAGTTGTTGCATTGGTTTGTCCTTTCCCACCCGCCGAAATGGGTATTGATTGAACAGAGTATTTGTCACTGTAGCTTCCTTGGGGATACCCTTTGGATTCCTGCTGTATCACAATCTACTAAGAACTTTCCCACTATCAATCATACCTTAGCTATATGGCAGGCTATAAACTCTAAACCTCACTGGTTGTCTAAACATAAACCCTTAGCACCCCTATTTCATAATCCAGACTTTCCACCGGGCCTGGATCCTCGGCAATTCAAATGGTGGGTAGACGCAGGACTCACACATATTCGCCACTACTTATTACATGGTAAAGCCCTCAGCTGGACGGTCCTACAAGATAGATACGCCATTCCTGCTCGAGAACAATACCGTTATACTCAAATAAGGACACTTTTTAGCTACTCTAGAGAAGCGATGTTCTTTTTCCCCTCTCACATTTTTTGAAACATTATGTTTACATCGTCCCCAAATGAAAGGATCTCTCAGTTACTTATACAGACAAGGCACTACTTCACAACCTATAGTATCCCTCACATATATTAAATCTTGGACGGCAGAATTGTCTCAGGATTTGGATGAGCAAACTTGGCAAGCTATTTTTTACAAATACGATGCATACTTCGGTTAATATATTGGCGCAAGAAACCTCATATAAGATCTTAAGTAGATGGTACTTGGTGCCTACTCGCATAGCCAAATGGAAACAGGGTGCTAATCCTAACTGTTTTAGGGGCTGTGCCTCACCAGCCACAATGTTACATACATTTTGGCAGTGTAATAGGGCACAACGTTTATGGGCTAGGGTTTACGAATTTATATACATGGTATTACAAGTAAACTTACCTAAATGCCCGATGGAAGCATTACTGAACAAACCAATGGAGGCGCTATATAAATCGCAATATAAACTAATCACACATTTTTTCACTGCCACTAAGCAAACCATTGCCAAAGCTTGGCTGACTTCCCATTTACACTTCTCTGCAGTCAAAAATAGAATAGATGCTGTTTTCCTTATGGGAAAACTCACTAGCATATCACAGGATAAACAAGTACAATTCACGAAAGTTTGGGACCCATGGATTCATTACCGTTACCCCGAGAGATTTGATCGTACTGTCTTAGCCTACTAGTAGGCCATATTTAGTAACAGGACCGTAGTCCTGTGATACAACTTTACTGCTATTCTGTTTGTATAATGCTTGGTGCAGTGTATGGAAGTAATCTCCTTCTCTCCCCTCCTTCCCCCTCCTTTTTTTTTTTTTTTTTTCTTCCTTTCTCCCTCTCTCTCCTTCTTCTTTTCTCCAGTCTTGTTGCCTCTATCCGTTTCTCCTTTCTCCTCCTCTCCCACCTAACCCTTGTAAAAAACGTTTTCGAATGCCTTATCAATATTTTTACATTCTCGGTAGCATATAGCACTTACTCATGTGTCGGACAATTGTATTGTGAGTACTATGTTTAATTGCGATCTGTTGATTTCAATGTTTGTATACCCGAATTTTTCTTATCAATGCACTGAGATGTAATTATTGAATATCTGCAATAAAGAAATATTGAAACAAAAAAAAAACATCCCAGATGGTCCTTACACTTTCAAGTTAGCCAAGAAAGCTGAAACATTTGTCAAATATAAGGAGATCAATACATCATGCAAAAAAGCAATCAGACAAGCTAAAATTGGTATGGAAAAGGGCATAAAAATATGTAAATAGTAAAAAAAATAACCAGGGTGGGACTATTGTTGTCAGAGGAAGGTCAGTTGATTGATGAGAACAGAGATTCAGAACTGTTTTTTTCATCTGTCTACACAAATGAGGAACCAAGTAATGAAGGTTTCCTTCTAAATAGTTACAATTATATTAATTGAACATGCATGGTTCACACAAGGAAAAATTCAAAAGAGACTATAACATGTAATGATAAATAATGGTCCAGGACCAGATGGTATTCATCCCAGGGTACTAAAAGAGCTTAGCTATGTAAATTGCTAAACCTCTTTACTTAATTTTTCAGGATTTATTAAGTTCTGGCATGGTGCAGAGAGACTGGCGAACTGCTAATTTGGTGGCACTATTCAAAAAGGGATCCTGTTCTCAGCCTTAAAACTATAGGCCATTTAGTCTGATGTCAGTGGTAGGAAATATTTTCAAAGGGGTATTAAGGGATAAAATAGTTAACTTCATTCCAAATCAAAATACTATGAGTTTGTGCCAGCATGGTTTTATGCATAACCAATCTTGCCAAACGAATATAATTGCCTTTTATTAGGAGGTAAGCAGGAACCTTACATAGTTACATAGTTACATAGTTAAATTGGGTTGAAAAAAGACAAAGTCCATCAAGTTCAACCCCTCCAAATGAAAACCCATCATCCATACACACACCCCTCCCTACTTTTAATTAAAATTCTTTATACCCATACCTATACTAACTATAGAGTTTAGTATCACAATAGCCTTGGATATTATGTCTGTCCAAAAAATCATCCAAGCCATTCTTAAAGGCATTAACTGAATCAGCCATCACAACATCACCCGGCAGTGCATTCCACAACCTCACTGTCCTGACTGTGAAGAACCCTCTACGTTGCTTCAAATGAAAGTTCTTTTCTTCTAGTCTAAAGGGGTGGACTCTGCAATGGCAGTGGATGTAATCTACTTGGACTAAAGTATTTGATACAGTACCACCACACAGAAGGTTAATGGTTAAATTAAGGTATATTGGCCTGGAACATTGTATAATTTCTATTTTTGCTGATAATACTAAATTGTGCTGAACTGAAGTTCCATGTGAGATGTTGCAGAGTGATTTGACTAGATGAGAAAACTGGCTAGCAAACTGGAAAATGAGGTTCAATATTGATAAATGCAAGATTATACACTTTTGCAGAAATAATATAAATTCTAGTTATACACTAAATGGCAGTGTGTTGGGGCTTTCCTTAATTGAGAAGGATTGAGGGGTTTTTATGCAGTGCAGTTTTTGGCTCCAGCCCTTAAAATTGATATAAATGAGCTGGAGAGAGTGCAGAGATGTGCAGCTAGACTGGTTAAGGGGGTTAATGATTTAAACTATGAGGGTAGATTGTCAAGGTTGTGTTTGTTTTCTATGGAGAATAGATGCTTGTGAGGGACATGATTACTCTTTATAAGTACATTAGAGGGCATTAGAGACCATTAGAGTGAGATCTATGTTTTCATAAAATGTATCATCAGACCAAAAACCAGCCCTTTAGACTACAGAAAAAGAAATTTCATTTGAAGTATTGTAGGTGGTTCTTCATAGTGAGGACAGTGAGGCTGTGGAATGCCCTGCCAGATAATGTTGTGTTATGTATTTATTAATGATTTAAACATAACAGAGACCATGTACTGTATGCAGAATTTTACAGCTGAATAACAGCTGAGCAGTATTATGTATGATAATGATAATGTATTAGACATACACAAAGACAGTTTATCAATATCCTAAAAGCTTTAATTATACTTATTGACTTTATGTATTTATATAATATAGATGTATTACACATATAACCACTGTTATGTCTAACAAAAGAATCATGTATTTCATGTACTGTCCACTAGTAATGGGCAAATTAATTCGGCTGGCATGGATTCGCTAAGAATTTCTGGATTTCACAGCGAATGTTTTTTGCGAAACTGCCAAAAAAATTCGCCATGAGAAAATTCACTGCGACAAAAATTGTGTAACACGGCAAAATTGTCACATGTCAAAATTATTTGGACAAAAGAGTTGCACATGTAACAATTGTCGCACGCATAAAAATTGTTGTGTGTCAAAATTATCTGGATGCCCATTGACTTCAATGCATTTTGACAAAAGAGGCGCACCTAGAAAAATTGGTTCTTGTGTAAAAGGTGTAAAATAATGTAATTGCATATTATCAATAAATTCATAATGATATGTAACATGCATGCCATTTAATGTACTTAAGGAGCTCTATAATTGGTATTTTTATTAGGGTTTTCACTTAAAATACAATGTTGCTTGCCCTTTGCCTGGCATTTAATACCTATGCACAGATCATTAATAACTTAAATTGGCACATTTTGCTTGGAAGAGAAATTTTACTCTTCCTATGCTGAGAGTCTGGGGATGGTGCACTTGGACAACTTTTTCTACATTGTGAGTGTTTATACACTTTGGTCTTTTGTGCCCCTTTCACGCAAATTTGAAATTATGCTGGAATGACTGTAGTCAGTGGGACTATATTGTGGTTAAGGTGTTTTAGGCCTGCAGTAGCATATCCCCTGCCTTATTGTGTTATATAAGCTCATTCCCACGGTGCTAAAACTTCATAGAAAAAAATTTATATCATGTTGCCAATTTTTTGGACAGTTCTTTAGACAGAGGGATGGTGGTGGGGTGCTCTAATCCACAAACTGTATCCACAGCCAAGCCATTAAACCATGTCATATACATGTTTTTGTAGCTGGTTAGATCTAGAATATAAGAATGCCTTTTATGTATATGCAAATTTAAAAGGGTTTTATGTTGCAGTGGGACATCTATTTCTCCTTACATTTGGAAATTGGAAAGAAATTGGCACAGCAGGGTGCCTTGGGACTTATTCATCTATATACAATTGAAGTTATCATTTCCCTAAAAACCAAAACCTAAGCACAGAATGCTGTACTCTACTTCTTGATTGCATTTTCAGTAGAATTCATTCTCAGATTTGCACTAATCTTGAAAAGGATTAGCTGCTGAATGTTTGTTGATATATTTAGCAAACTCAGGGACTGAGCAGAGAGTAAATTTAAATTAAAAGCCAGTTGATGCTTTTACTCCAAATTGGAATGACTTTGTAACTAGACAATTCCATACAAATAAACTATAGAAATTTCATACAAATAGACACAACTTTTATCATCTAAATATATCAAATATATCAATCACACCAAATAAAGACTATATTCGGTAAGGTCCTGAGTATCTCAGCATTGTAATTGACTATGTGCAACAAAAACATAAAAATATTGGGAAATTAAGTTTTCTGCTAAAACACAGAACAGCAATGATTGTCATTTAAAATTATATTAAATTGTTAATGTTCTCAATACATTAACAATTCCCTTAAGAAGTAAATATAGAAGTGCCAAGAATCACCCTATGTGACTTAATACAAAAATAAAGAAGTTAAAACGAAAGAGGAGAAAGGACTTTAAAAACTACAATTCTGTGGGGACAGAATTTGGATTTAATGAATATACAAACTCTAACAAATGTTATAAAGCAGCAGTTTGGAAGGCGAAGATAGAAAACAAGGAGTGCATTGCAGCAGAGGCTATGATTCAATTTAAACTGGAAGCCAGGCCTGTGTTAATGACTTTACCCCAAACATGTATGTTCAGAAATCCTTGTAACTGGACAATGCCATACAAATAAACACAGAGTTGTTCATTAAGCCATAAATATAGGATTTTACCTAAAACTGTACTACAGATTTAAATAAGTACTACACAGAGAAGTAATTTTAAACATGTCTGTTTTATTGAATTATCAATATAACTGTATTAGTAGATTTTTGACTGGATTTAAAATCTGTGATAAACTCTTCTGAATGAGCCAATTCTGGCACTTGAGGCTCCCCAGTCATTATATCTCCTGTATTCTCCAGATCTCAGGTAGTACTGGCGCCCCCTATAGTTGGGTTCCTCATAGAACATCCAGTGGCCATCAGACACATTGCAGGAGTGAATGTCATGGAAACGGAATCGATCATAAGTATTGGGGCAGTCATCAAAGAACTCCATCATCTGTCCTTGGAAGTCTCCTCTTTCATAGATTCTCATTTTGTACTGGCCATGGTGCTTAAAAAATAAGATTGAAAACAAAATAATAAAAAGATCTTTTTATTTAAAGGCAATACTTTTTCAGCTTTTTACAGATAGCCTTGTGACCTTGTTTTAAAATAATAGTTGTGCAGTTATAAAAATCATTTTTATGTTGTATCTGTATCTTTTAACATAAAGGTAAAATCTGGTTCTATACCACCACCGATGGTGCACAAATGTTTGTACACAAGACATCAGATGGCTAACTTCCCTGTACAATGGACACAAAGCTATTTCTGTATTAAAAGGTACTTGGACCTAAACTTAGTCCTTTTGTAGGAACACCAGTGTGCCCATCCAGCCTACTCTAATGAATTGTGTACAAGTAAGAGTATTGATGCAAGGAGACACTAAAACACTAATGCAATTATTAACACCTTGTGCATTGTTGTGCTGAAAGTCATGCCATGTCCACCTAAAAATGTTGCTAGTGGCTGCAATGACATTGAACATTCTGAGAAAAAAATTGCATTGTGAGAATCTTTATAAACACTTACATTGGAAAGAAAGCGACAAGACCTAATGGAGTCATTGAAGCCCATCCATCTCTGGAAGTCTGGGTATTCTCCTTGCCAGAGAGAATACCCTCTCTCTGGCAAGGAAAATACCCGCACGTCGAAATTTTCGTCGCGCGACGAGCCGCGACGCCGCTAATGCGCGTCAAAACAAAAAGACGCGCGACAAACTAAACATCACCCACAGCAGCCAATAAGATGTGAGCCATCCCTGAGCCAACCCACTGGCTATATAAGGAGTTGCAGAGGCGGCCATTACTCGTGGTGTTTCTGGTAGAGGTAGAGAGAGCAGGATAGTGAGAGATTTGTGTGTGATTTAGCTAGTGGAGTTTGTGTAGAGAGCTTTTTTTTTTTCTGAGTCAGTGCAAGTGGAGGTTGTGGATTTCAGTTTACTGTTTTCCCTCTTCTGCTTGCCTGCTCACCACCCAATAGCCCTTTTTAGGGCTAACTGTCTTTGTCTTTGTCTGTGCTGGTGTGTGTACTCCTTGTGGGTGCACACTTCTGCTGAGGGGATTTAGTTGAGGGTTTTATTTTTTTCTCCTTTCCTTCCCCGAAATATCCAAACCCCCCCCTTATATATATTTTTTTTAAGTTTAGTTGCCCAATATGACGGGCCGTGGGAGAGGGGGGATGGGTGGTGGTGGTGGGAAGAAGGGTGGGTTAGGGAGGGGTGGTGGTGGTGGTGGGAAGAAGGGTGGGATAGGGAGGGGTGGCCGAGGAAGAGGCCGTGGTGCTGGCCGTGGGCATCCAACCCCACAACAGCCATGTGCCATGCCCAGACGGGCACTGTAAATCAGTCGCAGCACAAGCTGCCATCAAAGCAGCTGCCATCACAGCAGCAGCTGCAACAACAACAGCAGCAGCTGCAACAACAACAGCAGCAGCTGCAACAACAACAGCAGCAGCTGCAACAACAGCAGCAGCAGCCGCAACAACAGCAGCAGCAAATGCCACAGCAGCAGGTGGCTGTGGGTCGCAGCAGCGGGGCAACTGGTCCACGTAGGACTGTGCCCGATTTTTTTGCCACTGCTTCACGACCCATACGGTCGCAGCAGGCAGAGGCAGTGGTAGACTGGCTGACCCAGGCTACCTCATCTGCAGCAGGCACCAGTGAGCGGCAGGAGGTGGCATCACCTGCTAGCTCAGTGTGGGATGACACCCCATCCCTCTTATTTGATCCTGAGGTGGACTTGGGCCCAGACACCCTGGATCTTTTTGATGATCAGGCAGGAATGGGGGGGGCATTCATGTCTGATGAAGAGGAGGAGGTGGTCATGTCACAGCCCACATCAATAGGGGATATTGGGCAGGGTCCCCTTATGGCAGGGCAGCAAGTTGCTGGTGTGGGGTCAGACACCAGCATGCTGGATGTGGGTATTGATGCCATGTATGAGGCAGGGTCTGGTCTGGGGGAGGACGATGACAGGGACAGACCCTGGGAGCCGGCTCCAGAGGATAACAGCAGCAGTTCAGGGGGGGAACTGTTTGTTGTTGATGAGGATGAAGAGCCGGCTCCACCGACCACTGCTAGGGGGGGCAGGCAACAGGGCAGCACTGCGCCTAGGTCCAAAGCCTATGTGCGTACGGGTGGGGACCATCCTCAACCCTCCACAGCAGGCAAGGCAGTGGCCCGCACTTCAGCAGTGTGGGCTTTTTTCATGTGCCAGGCAGAGGACCAGGCAATAGCAGTGTGCCAGCTCTGCCGGCAGAAGGTTCGAAGGGGGCAGGCAGGGTCACATATGGGAACATCAGCTTTAAGTTCCCATATGAAACGTCATCACAGGATGACGTGGGAGCAGCACCAAAGTGGCAGGGCACCGGGTGGCAGTGGTGCTTCCTGTCCACCTCCTCCCATTCCTCAGGGAAGAGGTGCTAGCTCCCCAGACCCTGCAGCAGGTGAAGAGGATTCTGGGGCTCACAGTCGGAGGCAGCCACTGTGTAGCTCAGCCTCTTCTGCAGCCTCCTCCTCCTCAATGCGGCCCCTGTCCCGCCAGGTTTCCCTCCCCCAGTTCCTCAGCCGCAAGACGCCTCTCTCCCCCAGCCACCCCCAAGTGCAGAGGCTTAATGGCTGCCTGGCAAAGCTTCTGGCAGTGCAGCTGCTGCCCTATCAGCTAGTCGAAGCAGCCCCCTTCCGACAGCTGATGGCTTGCGCTGCCCCTAACTGGCGGATCCCCAGCCGCCATTATTTTGCCAGGAAGGCCGTCCCTGCCATCCACCAGCATGTGGTTGAGAATGTGTCCCTGTCGCTGGATCATGCTGTTGGCGGCAGGGTGCACTGCACCACTGACACGTGGACCAGCAGGCATGGGCAGGGGAGGTACATAACCTACACTGCGCACTGGGTCACCCTCATGAGTGCTGGGGAGGGTGCAAGCCGGGGCGCTCCCCTCAGGCTACAGGTGCCTCCCCATGGGGTACAGGGCAAACCCCACATGTCCACTTCCTCCTCCTCCACTATGGATGAGCCACCCCTGAAGCGTCCCCGCAGCTACGCTTCAGTGCAGCACAGGCGATGTCAGGCTGTGCTGCAACTCCTCTCCCTGGGCGAGAGGAGTCATACTGCACCTGAGCTCATGGCTACCTTCCAGACTCAGGTGCAGCGGTGGTTCACTCCCCGCCAGCTCCAAGCAGGTAATATTGTTTGCGACAACGGTCGCAACCTGCTGGCCGCCATCCGCCTAGGGCACCTGACCCACATGCCTTGCTTTGCACATGTCCTCAACCTTGTGGTGCAGCGCTTCCTCAAGAGCTACCAAGGGTTGGGTGACATGCTGGAGAAGGTACGTAGGGTATGTGCCCATTTTCGCAGGTCCCCCACCACCAGCGCGTCTTTGGCACGGATGCAGCGGCAGCATAGTCTGCCACCCCACCGGCTCATCTGTGACCTGCCGACGCGCTGGAATTCCACCCTGCACATGGTGGAGCGCCTCGTAGAGCAGCGCTGGGCGGTCAGCAATTACCTGCTGGAGCACAGTGCCAGGGGTACTCAGGGGGCGGATTTGGGGTACTTTAGTGCAGAGCAGTGGCAGCAAATGAGGCAGCTCTGCCAAGTACTTGCCCCCTTTGAGCAGGCGACACGCTTTGTTAGCAGGGACAATGCGTGTCTTAGCGATGTCATACCCCTGGTGTTCCTCCTCAAGCGCACGTTGGATGGGCTGCTAGAGGAGGGTGATGTGCCTGAGGAGGAGGAGAGTAGGCCCCGTAGGCAGGCAGAGGGGGCTGAGGAGGAGATGGTGCCCGATGAGGAGGATGAGGGAGAGGAGGACTGGGTGCCTGCGCAGCATGGGGAGCAGGGCACATGCCACCCAACCACCCCAGCTATTGTCCGCGGCTGGGAGGGTACAGAGCAGGGGCAGGTCGAGCCAGATGACCTGCTGCATCTGGAGGGCAGTCAAGAAGAGGTTGGTCGGGGGCACCTCTTTTACATGGCTGCCCATATGCAGACTTGCCTCCGAAGTGATCCCCGGGTCTGTTCTATCAAAGACCGGGAGGATTATTGGGTGGCTACTTTGCTTGACCCACGGTACAAGGGAAAGGTGGGGGAGTTCCTTGTACCCAGCCAGAGAGAGAGGAGGATGGGTCAATTGAGGAAGGCTCTGTGCTCAAAATTAGTGGAGGCCTTCCCCCAGTCTGACACTTCTCAGGCCTCCACTACTCCACACACCCAGCAGAGACGGGGGCCTAGCAGCAGCAGCAGCAGCAAGGGCGGAGATCTCATGGGTGTGTGGAAGAGCTTTTTCGAGCCTCAACGGCCAGCAGCAGGCCCAGTCAGCACCCAAAGCCACCACCAGCAGCGGGTGGAGCATATGGTGGCTGACTACATGGGGTCAGTCAGCGTGCAGGATGCCATTCGCCCTGACGATGACCCCATGCATTATTGGGTCTCGAGGCTCGACCAGTGGCCAGAACTGGCACAGTACGCTCTGGAGGTGCTGGCTTGCCCCCCTGCCAGTGTCCTGTCAGAGCGTGTCTTCAGTGCCGCAGGTGGGGTGGTCACTGAGAAGCGGACACGGCTATCCACTGGCAGCGTGGATAAGCTGACATTCATTAAAATGAATGAGGCATGGATAAGCGGGGATATCCAAGTGCCCATTGCAGACAGCAGAGACTAGCCTCCTCTCCTCCTTCTCCTCCACAGATTTATCCTCCTCTCTCCATTGCTGCCCATACTCTCCTCCTCAGTAGTATTGCCCATTCCCCATCTGTCTGCACCTGCTGCCCTTGCTGCTGCTGCTGCTGCTGTAGCCTGCTACTAGCCCTAGTAGTACTGCTGCTGTGCTGCATTGTCGGCAATTTTTTTATGGTGGGGGCCTATCAAAGCTCCTACTGCTATCGTAGATACTACTGCTGCATTGTCGGCAAATTTTTTTAGTAGTTGAGGCCTAACATGGCCTCTAAATATGTTTCTTCGAATACTGCCACATTGTTGGCTAATTTCTTCTGGTTGAGGCCTAACATGGCTTCTAAATATGTTGCTTATAATTTTGCCACTAAGTTGGCTAATTTCTTCTGGTTGAGGCCTAACATGGCTTCTAAAAATGTTTTCTCAAATACTGCCACAATGTTGGCTAATTTCTTCTGGTTGAGGCCTAACATGGCTTCTAAATATGTTGCTTATAATTTTGCCGCTAAGTTGGCTAATTTCTTCTGGTTGAGGCCTAACATGGCTTCTAAATATGTTGCTTATAATTTTGCCGCTAAGTTGGCTAATTTCTTCTGGGGCTTGAGGCCTAACATGGCTTCTAAATATTTTTCTTACAATTTTGCGGCTAATGTCTTCTGTTTGGGGCCTGCCTCATTTAATTCTTCTGGCTCTAATATTGAGTTGATTAAAAGTTACAAGTTACAAAATGACTGTTGCTGCCACTGCTGTTGCTATTAATGCCTCGTTATTTGGCAAAAGTCTTCTCTGTTTGGGGCCTGCCTCATTTAATTCTTCTGGCTCTAATATAGAGTTGATTAAAAGTCGCAACATGACTGTTGCTGACGCTGCTGTTGCTGCTAATGCCTCGTTATTTGGCAAAAGTCTTCTCTGTTTGAGGCCTGCCTCATTTAATTCTTCTGGCTCTAATATAGAGTTGATTAAAACTTACAACATGACTGTTGTTGCCGCTGCTGTTGCTACTAATGCCTCATTATTTGGCAAACGTCTTCTGTTTGGGGCCTGCCTCATTTAATTCTTCTGGCTCTAATATAGAGTTGATTAAAAGTCGCAACATGACTGTTGCTGACGCTGCTGTTGCTGCTAATGCCTCGTTATTTGGCAAAAGTCTTCTCTGTTTGAGGCCTGCCTCATTTAATTCTTCTGGCTCTAATATAGAGTTGATTAAAAGTTACAACATGACTGTTGTTGCCGCTGCTGTTGCTACTAATGCCTCATTATTTGGCAAACGTCTTCTGTTTGGGGCCTGCCTCATTTAATTCTTCTGGCTCTAATATAGAGTTTATTAAAAGTTACAGCATGACTGTTGTTGCTGCTGCTGTTGCTACTAATGCCTCATTATTTGCCAAACGTCTTCTGTTTGGGGCCTGCCTCATTTAATTCTTCTGGCTCTAATATAGAGTTGATTGAAAGTTACAACATGACTGTTGTTGCTGCTGCTGTTGCTACTAATGCCTCATTATTTGGCAAATGTCTTCTGTTTGGGGCCTGCCTCATTTAATTCTTCTGGCTCTAATATAGAGTTGATTAAAAGTTACAACATGACTGTTGTTGCCGCTACTGTTGCTACTACTGCCTCATTATTTGGCAAACGTCTTCTGTTTGGGGCCTGCCTCATTTAATTCTTCTGGCTCTAATATAGAGTTGATTGAAATTTACAACATGACTGTTGTTGCCGCTGCTGTTGCTACTAATGCCTCATTATTTGGCAAACGTCTTCTGTTTGGGGCCTGCCTCATTTAATTCTTCTGGCTCTAATATAGAGTTGATTGAAAGTTACAACATGACTGTTGTTGCCGCTGCTGTTGCTACTAATGCCTCATTATTTGGCAAACGTCTTCTGTTTGGGGCCTGCCTCATTTAATTCTTCTGGCTCTAATATAGAGTTGATTAAAAGTCGCAACATGACTGTTGCTGACGCTGCTGTTGCTGCTAATGCCTCGTTATTTGGCAAAAGTCTTCTCTGTTTGAGGCCTGCCTCATTTAATTCTTCTGGCTCTAATATAGAGTTGATTAAAAGTTACAACATGACTGTTGTTGCCGCTGCTGTTGATACTAATGCCTCATTATTTGGCAAACGTCTTCTGTTTGGGGCCTGCCTCATTTAATTCTTCTGGCTCTAATATAGAGTTTATTAAAAGTTACAGCATGACTGTTGTTGCTGCTGCTGTTGCTACTAATGCCTCATTATTTGCCAAACGTCTTCTGTTTGGGGCCTGCCTCATTTAATTCTTCTGGCTCTAATATAGAGTTGATTGAAAGTTACAATATGACTTGTTGCTGCTGCTGTTGCTACTAATGCCTCATTATTTGGCAAACGTCTTCTGTTTGGGGCCTGCCTCATTTAATTCTTCTGGCTCTAATATAGAGTTGATTAAAAGTTACAACATGACTGTTGTTGCCGCTACTGTTGCTACTAATGCCTCATTATTTGGCAAACGTCTTCTGTTTGGGGCCTGCCTCATTTAATTCTTCTGGCTCTAATATAGAGTTGATTAAAAGTTACAACATGACTGTTGTTGCCGCTACTGTTGCTACTACTGCCTCATTATTTGGCAAACGTCTTCTGTTTGGGGCTTGCCTCATTTAATTCTTCTGGCTCTAATATAGAGTTGATTGAAATTTACAACATGACTGTTGTTGCCGCTGCTGTTGCTACTAATGCCTCATTATTTGGCAAACGTCTTCTGTTTGGGGCCTGCCTCATTTAATTCTTCTGGCTCTAATATAGAGTTGATTGAAAGTTACAGCATGACTGTTGTTGCCGCTGCTGTTGCTACTAATGCCTCATTATTTGGCAAACGTCTTCTGTTTGGGGCCTGCCTCATTTAATTCTTCTGGCTCTAATATAGAGTTGATTGAAATTTACAACATGACTGTTGTTGCCGCTGCTGTTGCTACTAATGCCTCATTATTTGGCAAACGTCTTCTGTTTGGGGCCTGCCTCATTTAATTCTTCTGGCTCTAATATAGAGTTGATTGAAAGTTACAACATGACTGTTGTTGCCGCTGCTGTTGCTACTAATGCCTCATTATTTGGCAAACGTCTTCTGTTTGGGGCCTGCCTCATTTAATTCTTCTGGCTCTAATATAGAGTTGATTAAAAGTTACAACATGACTGCCGCTGCTGATGCTACTAATGCCTCATTATTTGGCAAAACTCTGGTGGGTGTCTATCAAGGCTCCTACTGCTGTTGCTGACACTACTGCTGCATTGTCGGCAATTTTTTTTGTAGTTGAGGCCTATCATGGCTTCTAAAAATGTTTCTTCGAATACTGCCATATTGTTGGCTAATTTCTTCTGGGGGTTGAGGCCTATCATGGCTTCTAAAAATGTTTCTTCGAATACTGCCACATTGTTTGGCTAATTTCTTCTGGGGGTTGAGGCCTAACATGGTTTCTAAATAGGTTGCTTGTAATTTTGCCGCTAAGTTGGCTACTGTCTTCTGGTGGTTGAGGCCTATCATGGCTTCTAAAAATGTTTCTTCGAATACTGCCATATTGTTTGGCTAATTTCTTCTGGGGGTTGAGGCCTATCATGGCTTCTAAAAATGTTTCTTTGAATACTGCCATATTGTTGGCTAATTTCTTCTGGGGGTTGAGGCCTATCATGGCTTCTAAAAATGTTTCTTTGAATACTGCCACATTGTTTGGCTAATTTCTTCTGGGGGTTGAGGCCTATCATGGCTTCTAAAAATGTTTCTTCGAATACTGCCATATTGTTGGCTAATTTCTTCTGGGGGTTGAGGCCTATCATGGCTTCTAAAAATGTTTCTTCGAATACTGCCACATTGTTGGCTAATTTCTTCTGGTGGTTGAGGCCTAACATGGCTTCTAAAAATGTTTTTTCGAATACTGCCATATTGTTGGCTAATTTCTTCTGGGGGTTGAGGCCTATCATGGCTTCTAAATAGGTTGCTTGTAATTTTGCCGCTAAGTTGGCTACTTTCTTCTGGTGGTTGAGGCCTATCATGGCTTATAAAAATGTTTCTTCGAATACAGCCCCATTGTTTGGCTAATTTCTTCTGGGGGTTGAGGCCTGCCTCATTTAATTTTTCTGGCTCTAATACAATTGATTACAACAATGCTTGCTGCTTGGTTGTCAAATGTATTCACACTATTATTACCCCTGAAACGACTGCGGCCAAAAGTCCTTTGCCTCAGTCATTATTCTTTCTTTTGAAATGATAGGAGTGCTCTAAAAAATGTATACAGGGAGGGCATGTGTGTGTAGCAGTAACTGAGTGGAACATAGGTGTGAATTGCTCTTCCCATTGATTCCAAAGCAAAACATGGCATATATACATTCATCACTGTGTACAAAAGTAAGGGAAATGTTTTAATGGTAGTCCCAAAGCCATGTCTGGTCTGGGAGTCAAAATAGGCCCTTGCATTCAAATTACACAGAGGCCCAAACAGGCCCCAAACATCAGCCCAGTAAATTTGACTGGAAACCAACCAACCTGGCAACCCTGGGTGACACAAACATAGCCATAAACTCTACTTAAATTCATGCTGTAAGTAATAATTTAGATTGAATTTGTCCTCTATGAATGCTTTTGTCCTTGAGCTAAATAAACGAGACAACACAGTTTGCTTGATGGAAAGAGGAATTTCATTCCTAGATGATGTCCATCTTACATCCCACTTTCAGCTGCATCTGCTATTTTGCAACTTTCAACTTCACAAGCAGTCTTGTCCCAGTTTGCTGTCCATAACCTTCAAAGAGAACACACGCCATCCTTTGTTTCCAAACACTTTACACAACGTATTCATAGATCCAGTGCAAAGCCCTTAAAGGGGTGGTTCACCTTTAAGGTAACTTTTAGTATGCAATAGTATGGCAAATTCTAAGAAACTTTTAATTTGGTTTTACTTATTTGCCTTTTTCTTCTAAGTTCAGACTCTTTGCAGCTTTTAAATGTGGGTCAATGAGTTGACCCCAACTAAAAAGCAAATACTATGTCAGGCTACAAATGTATTGTTAGTCATTGCTACTTTTTTACATTTAGGCCTCTCCTATTCATATTCCATTCTCTTATTAAAATCAATGTATGATTGCTGGGGGAATAATGTTACTTCTAATAGTGCCTAATTGCCAAATATAGTGTGACTTAATATCATAATTTATTTTAAAAAATCAATGTATTTGAGTGTAGTCAATTTATCAATTTCGTCGCCGTCGCAATGAGGTGCGTCGCCGTCGCGACGAGTTTCGTCGCCGCGCGCCATATCAAAACTGTGTTCGCGCATGCGCGCGCGTCATGTGACGCGCGTCGTGCGCGCGCGCGCGTCACGTGACGCGCGTCAAAAATGGGCGTCGCCACTATAAATAGCCCCGCCCGTGCTTACATTGGTAGGAGTGCAGTTTGAAAATGGCAGGACCTGGCATGATGAACCGGGACCAGCTGCGGTACTTCGTCAGGTACCTGCACCAGGAGGGATACGACAATATCCCTCCTGGAGTGAGAGGAATCCAGGCGCTCCGGAGGAGCATAATGGAACGGCTGAGGCGCAGGCTGCGGAGGGAGTACCGCCTGCGCTTAAGTCTGAGGGAGCTCCAGAGGATCTGGAGCGATCTCAAAAGACGTCACAGCGCATTTGTAGATGAGCTGCGCGTGGAGGTGGAAGGTAGAGTTATTTAAAAAGAAAACATCTTATAATGATTTGCTATTTTACAGCAAAAATGTATTTAAGTGAATACTGTAATTAGGATTGGAACAGTTGACTTTGACTGACTGACATAATTGCAGACAAGTTAGATAACAAGTAAATGAGCTGTCAAATGGAGATTATTTAAACAGATTATAATAGATTTATTTAAATGCAATACATGAGTTTCCCTTCTTAACTACAATAAAGCCACTTGATTCCTATTTATTTTGGTATTTTAGAGCAAATGTGTATTTGTTTAGGCCTGTGACAAGGCTAATAAGAATTTTACTTCACATAAAGGTAGATTTATTTAAACGTAATAAATAGGTTTCCCTTCTTAACTACAATAAAGCCACTTGATCAGGCTCGGATCTGTGAAAAAGGCCACCAAGGCCCGGGCCTAGGGCTGGAAGATTTTAGGGTGGCGGCATGCTGCCCAACCACACCCATATTGGTTCAGAAACACTGGGGATGCACAGGAGATACAATAGTTTCCCATGCAGCAATCCCCATTGCTCCTGTCCAGATGATAAAAATTTGCCCGAATAAAGGGGAGGGGACAGGGGCGACGAATGGCAGTGGGCCTAGGGGTGCCTACTATGTAAATCTTGCCCTGCACTTGATTCCTATTTATTTTGGTATTTTGGAGCAAATGTGTATTTGTTTAGGCCTGTGACAAGGCTAATAAGAATTTTACTTCACATAAAGGTAGATTTATTTAAACGGAAAAAATAGGTTTCCCTTCTTAACTACAATAAAGTTAATTTTCCTGTAGTTACAACATGACACCTTATCCTGTATAATTTATACTGTACAAATGCAATTGCTGTGTTACTCAAACTGAAATTTATTCATTGCCAGCTGAATGGATCCAAGATGATTCTGATGATGATGGGGAAGTACCACCACCACCACCACCACCTGACCAGGCAGCACCGCCTCCACCTGATGAGGCAGCACCGCCTCCACCTGATGAGGCAGCACTGCCTCCACCTGATGAGGCAGCACCGCCTCCACCACCTGACCAGGCAGCACTGCCACCTGTCCAGGCGGCACCACCACCTCACCAGGCGGCACCACCACCTCACCAGGCGGCACGACCAGTGGACGACCAGGGGCTCAGTGTAGGCACTCAGACAGAGCATGCCTACTACGACCAGACTGAGCTCCTGGTCACCCTAGTCCACCAAGTTAATGCCATGCGGCAAGAGCTGGGAGAGGTTAGGGACTTTTTGGTTAAACAGAGATATAGAGTAGTAGTAGATACCATTACCAGTTGACCAGAGGTAATTTGAAAAAATCCACAAACGTTAAAAGTTTAAGAAACTTGCAAAATGGGAGCCATTTTTTCAAGATAGGAGTCCTCTAACAATGCAGGGCATGTGTGTAGCAGTATACTAAGTGAAACACGCATGTGTATTGGTCTTCCCATGGAGTCCAATCCAATTCAGCACATTCAGACACAAAGCAAAAGATACCATGTTCATTTATCATCACAGACTACAAAGCTTGAAACTAAGGGGAAAATTTTTATTTGTAGGCCCAAAGATGAAAAAAGGTTATACAAACACCCATAGCAGATGGGCTTCATCAAATTGCACTGCGCGTCAAAAATAACGTCGCGCGTTAAAACACTTACTTGCGTCCGCGACAAAATATTTTGACGCGCGACAAAATCGGGCCGCGCGACTCGTTTCACGAATTTTTCGCCGTTTCGCGAATTTCGCTGGAAATTCGCGAATTATTCGGCGAAGCGAAACGCGACAGATTCGCCCATCACTAGCAGGGAGAGAAGTGGCAGCCGTTATATATGTCCTGCATTGCTGCTGTCTGCATAAGCTGAGCTGAGTACTTTTGTTCTGTCTAGTAAGGTAAATGTAAAGATCTTTTGTCTGGCATTGTGTATGATCTTGTGCTGTGACAGTTATTTCTCAGTGTTTTCTGGCACATGTTTTCCATAGCTTTACCAAAAGAGCTACCTAGCACTCCTATATAGTTTCAGAAAGCTGACAGTATAGAAAATGTTCCATACTTAGTCCATCAATAGTCCAGTGTTTTCTAAGTTACCAGGGAATCCATAATTAGGAAGCATTTGATCATTGGGAACCTGTTTGGTAATACATATAGAGTAGGAATTAAGGGTAGTCTTCCAACACACTGTAAAATGCATTTGGGTTTCTCTTCCTTAAGCATTTCCTTTTATACCCTAAGTACAGTAGAAATTAGTGGACAGAAGTAACACCAGTGAGCATTTATGTACGAGCTAAAATGGCAGTAGGTAAATTATCCCCTCAACTGCACAGTTAAGAACCATATGTTGGCTGTAATACGTTTTAGCTTTTCTTTTTTTTACTGATTATTAAAGTGGCAAGCATTTTAAACAGTTGCTTATTAGTGATGAGAGCAACTTTTTGCCAAGTTTCTCCATGAAAATCGTCCATAGACTTTAGATTTCAGCAAATTTTTACCATTTCGAGAATTCACCCATCACTATTGCTCATCATGATCAATGTATTGTTTTATTATTACAGAGAAAAAGGAAATCATTTTTTAAAATCTGGATTGTTTGGATAACATGGAGACTATGGGAAATGGCCTTTCTGTAATTTGGAGCTTTCTGGATAATGGGTTTCAGGATAATTGATCCCATACATGTACTGAATTCTATTTGTCACTGTAATATGGGTGCCCCCTAGGAATAGATTATAATTTGTAACTAAATACTTGGAATCATTTTGACTGTTTTCACTAAACATCTGCTTAATGGACATATGAGTCAGACATAGCTATTTAACATCAGAGGCCACCTGTCTATATGTTCTCAGTGATGCATACATTTTATTTATATTATACATATATTTTTGTATTTGCACTTTATATATCAGTACATATTTGGGAATCAGCTGCTGTCACACACCTTTTAGTTTGGATATTTAGTTTATTAATGAAGGTTTGAGTGCTCTATATGTATGGCTCTTGTTGTTCCTCCTCCATATTGTTTCATTCAGTGTTTCTCTGTGCTACCCATCATAATTCACTAACAGGATAAATATAATGAATAAGTATTTAAAAGTTAAATAGTTACTAAAAACATTTGAGCTCAATCATATGTATCCTAAAATCTATTAATATTTTTAACGACTGGGAAAGAGAATCCTAAAAATTGTAGTACTCTTTACATAGTAAATACCATTGTAAATAACTTTTTAAGTCTATATATAACCTACCTAACTATCTTACATAACCCTGTATAACCTTAATTTCTTAAAAAGCCATCCAACCCTTCTTAAAGCTATCTAATGTATCAGCCAATATGACTGATTCAGGGAGAGAATTTCACATCTTCACTGCTCTCACTGTAAAAGATTCTTTCTGAATATTTAAATGGAAACGTCTTTCTTCTAATTGGAATGGGTGCCAGGTCCGGACTGAGAATTAAAATAGGCCCTGGCATTTCAGGTACACAGAGGCCCAATCAGCCCACACAGCGCCCAAACAGCCTCCACCAGCCCACTAAATAGTGACTTTCTATGTCACCTTATAGCAGCCCCTCTAGTATTTGCCAGAATCTGCAGATTGCCAGTCCGGGCCTGATGGGTGCCCTCTTGTCATCTGGAAGGACATACTGGTAAACAAAGCAAAGCTTATTGCAGGATCCTAATGGTAATTTTAAGAAATGTGTTCATACAAAAAAGAACAAAACAATATATGTATATATATGGCAAGAGAATATACTTTATTATAAAGTACAAGTCCAGGGGGGCACCAATGGTAATACTTATTTCCAGGATATTCTCATCCCATCCCATACTAGTTTATTTAACCATGTCTTTCAAGGAGGCTTCTTCAAGCAGATGTTAAAAGCGACTATCATCACAAATTCCCATTAATACATTTGGACCAAGCTGGCTTTACAAAAGGCAGACAAGGTCCAGATAACAGAAGGAAAATGCTATCGCTCATAAAGTTCACCAAAAGGAGGAAGGTTCCTACGTTCCTGTTTAGCCTTGACGCAGAAAAGCCATTTGATAGAGAGCATAGAGTGCATAGGTATTAAAGGACGGGCAAATGGCAAGCAATGCTGTATTTTAAGTGCCTTAAAATGTTACCTGCATGTTACATACCATTATTCATTTATTGATAATATGCAATTACATTATTTTACACTTTATTTTGTTTTTCCATTTGTTTGATTTATTTATTTAATGATTCAAATGTAACAGAGGCCATGCACTGTATGCAGAATTTTATAGCTGAATAACATTCACCAGCTAAGCAGTATTATGTATGATAATCAGTATTAAACATGTGTGTATTAGACACACTCAGAGACAGTTTATCAATAGTCTAAAAGTTTTAATTATACTTATTGACTTTATGTATTTATATAATGTGGATGTGGTACACATATACCCACTGTTGTGTCTAATAAAAAAATCATGTATTTTTGCAGGCTCTGGAAACTCAAAATAAGGCAAAACCAAACAAACTAGAACAATACTTTTACAGGATCTTCAACATCCAATACAGTGTATAGAAACCAGCAAAGTGGAATGGTAATTATTCATACTGAACTGTGTTAGGTATACGAAGTACAACAATGCTATTAGACAACATGCTAAAGCAGAAGCAAGTTAATCAGTCAATAGCACGAATAATTAACCCAGAGACAAGGCAGTAAATAACCCTTATGAAATAGCTGATCAATTTGCAGACTACTGCTCTACCTGTATAATTTGTATTTTGACAAATCAACCCCACAACTCACCAATAAAGCTATACAACAATCCTTAGCAGCAGCAAATTTGCCACAAATTCAACCGTACCAGTTCAGTCAACTAAGTAGACTTATCTCCCCAGACAAAGTAAAAGTGGCTTTAAAGTAAACCCCACAAGGGAAGGCACCAAGCACTATGGTCAGAGACTTTAGCTGCAATTCCTGCAAAAATGATGACTGCCTATGAAACAGGAGTATGCATCCATCTAAATAAACATGTGCGTCTGTTACAAATATTATATTACAAATATTACATATAATACAAAGTCGGTGCACCCAGAAGAAAATAGATGCATGCATCTGAAAATTATGTAAGTGGGCTTGGAGAACTGCTCCTTTTTGAGGATGGCAGCTGTGATAGGAAAATGGCGAACAAGCCTGCTTTATGAATACTCCTGTAAGGTAGCAGTTTGTTTCAATTTAACCTATTGTATGCAGCATTATAGGGGGCTGGATTGGTACTAATAAGTTTAGCTGTAAAGGTTTACATCTCCGTTAACACCTTCTTCAGCAGTTTTTATTGTAGTTTTTGCATACTTGTCTGCAGTTAAAATAATAGAAATATTTCTATAAATATGAATAGAGTTAAAAAAAAAAAAAAATAGTAAAGCACCAATGTCCATAGTAAATGTAGCTTCCCACTGGCAACATTTGGCATGCACAGTGTGAACATTATATACAAAGACTGTGACAGCAACAAAGGCTGCACCAATTAGGATAGGGCTCCATGCTGGTAATTTTTTTGCATGCGCACTGCAAATACAGTATATCCTCTGTGGAAACCCGTGGAAACTGAAATCTACACAGAGACTAACAAAGTCTTTCCCAGAAACTTGAAACAATGTATTTGCAAATACAAATAACACAAGACAATTTCGCTCATGTGTAGTACAAATTTTACAGTTTCAGCACAGCCAAGTGAGCATACATGACAAACATCTTAACCAATAACATTTTATAATGCTCAATGCGTATCTCGCAAATGGCAGCAGTTCATTTAATTACATTCAGTATCAATATTAAAGATGAGCTACAACTCCCATCTTAGAGACCTGGGTCCTACTCGGCATCTAAATATATCAAATATATCAATCACACCAAATTAATAATATATTCTGTAAGGTCCCGAGTATCTCAGCATTGTAATTGACTATGTGCAACTAAAACACAAAATATATTGGGGGTATTATATTTTCTGCTAAAACAAAGAACAGCAATGATTGCCATTTAAAATGATGTAAGTTAATGTTATCAATACATTAACAATTCCCTTAAGAAGTAAATATAAAAGTACCAAGAACCACCATATGTGACTTAATACAAAAATAAAGAAGTTAATAGGAAAAAAGAGAAAGGCATTTAAAAACTACAATTCTGTGGGGACAGAAATTGAATTTAATGAATATACACACTCTAATAAATGTTGTAAAGCAGCAGTTCGGAAGGCAAAGATTAAAAACGAGGAGTGCATTGTGGCAGAGGATATTATTCAGTTTAAACTGAAAGCCAGTTCTGTGTTAATGACTTTGCCCCAAACAGGTATATTTGGAAATCCTTGTAACTGGACAATGCCATACAAATAAACACATTTTATTAACATTGTTCGTTAAGCTATAAATATAGGATTTGACCTAAAACTGTACTACAGATATAAATAAGTACTACACAGAGAAGTAATTTTAAACATCTGTTTTATTGAATTATCAATATAACTGTTTAGTAGATTTTTGACTGGATTTAAAATCTGTGATAAACTCTTCTGAATGAGCCAATTCTGGCGCTTGAGGCTCCCCAGTCATTATATCTCCTGTATTCTCCAGGTCTCAGATAGTACTGACGTCCCCTGTAGTTGGGTTCCTCATAGAACATCCAGTGGCCATCAGACACATTGCAGGAGTGAATGTCATGGAATCGGAATCGATCATAAGTATTGGGGCAGTCATCAAAGTACTCCATCATCTGTCCTTGGAAGTCTCCTCTTTCATAGATTCTCATTTTGTATTGGCCATGGTGCTTAGAAAATAAGATTGAAAACAAAATAATAAAAAGACCTTTTCATTTAAATGCAATACTTTCTCAAATTTTTTCAGATGGCTTGTGACCTTGTTTCAAAATAATAGTTGTGCAGTTTCAGTTTCAAAAAATCATTTTACCTTGTATTTGTATCTTTTAACATAAAGGTAAAATCTGGTTCTATACCACCACCAATGGTGCACAAATGTTTGTACACAAGACATCAGACAGCTAACTTCCCTGTACAATGGACACAAATCTGTTTCTGTATTAAAAGGTACTTGTACCTGAACATAGTCCTTTTGTAGGAACACCAGTGTGCCCATCCAGCCTACTTTAATGAATTGTGTACAGGTGAGAGTATTGATGCAAGGAGACACTGTGCTATTATTAACACCTCATGCATTGTTGTGCTGAAAGTCATGCCATATCCCCCTGAAAATGTTGTTAGTGGCTGCCATGACATTAAATATTCTGAGAAAAAAATTGCATTGTGAGAATCTTTATAAACACTTACATTGGAAAGAAAGCGACAAGACCTAATGGAGTCATTGAAGCCCATCCATCTCTGGAAGTCTGGGTATTCTCCTTGCCAGAGATAATACTGGTGTCCCCTGTAACTGGGGTGCTCATAGAGGATCCAGTTTCCACCCTCTACCCTGATGGAGTTACAGCGATTGAAGTATGAGGACAGGTCAGAACAGTCTGAGCCGCACTCATAGTGACGCCCTTGGAAGTTCCTTTCCTCATAGAAAAAGATCTGAAAGAAAATATTGAATGAATAATTATTTTTTCAAAAAACTGCTCCAATTGATACAGTACTTATAAGTTTTTTGCTTTTAAAGAAATGCCAGTTTTATTGCTGGCAATTTGAAAAAAATAGAATTCCTACTACACACTTGTTGTTAGAGAGAACAGGCACAGATACAGTTCTGGGTGCACAATGGAGTTTTTATACTTTTCCAGAGAAAAGTTGCCATGTAGAATTGCTACAAATTGTTTCATTTTTTAGTGAATGCTAATCATTTCTATTGCTATTAGATGGTTCCAATACACTTATTGTAATGTAAGCATGGACTTATTACAAATTGTAGTCTAAACATAAATTTGAAATGTCTACATTTTTTCACGAATTATATTGTGTCTGTAAGCATTAATAACAAATATAAATGTAAACAAATTACTCCTAAAGTGTGTAAACTTGATTGTTATTAAAAACCATTAGAATAGTTAATGATTTGGGCTTACCTTTCCCATTATGATTGAATGGACGTTTCAGTGCAATGGAAGGGAGAGAAGTGGCAGCCTTTATATATGTCCTGTATTGCTGCTGTCTGCATAAGCTGAGCTGAGTGCTTTTGTTCTGTCTAGTAAGGTAAATGTAAAGATCTTTTGTCTGGCATTGTGTATGATCTTGTGCCATGACAGTTATTTCTCAGTGTTTTCTGGCACATGTTTTCCATAGCTTTAACAAAAGAGCTACCTAGCACTCCTATTATAGTTTCAGAAAGCTGACAGTATAGAAAATGTTCCATACTTAGTCCATCAATAGTCAAGTGTTTTCTAAGTTACCAGGGAATCCATAATTAGGAAGCATTTGATCATTGGGAATCTGCTTGGTAATACATATAGAGTAGGAATTAAGGGTAGTCTTCCAACACACTATAAAATGCATTTGGGTTTCTCTTCCTTAAGCATTTCCTTTTATACCCTAAGTACAGTAGAAATTAGTTGATAGAAGAAGCACCAGTGAGCATTTATGTAGGGGCTAAAATGGCAGTGGATAAATTATCCCCTCAATTGCATATGTAAGTTGGAAGGAACCATATGTTGTAATACCAGTTTTAGCTTTTTTTTTTTACTGATTATTAAAGTGGCAAACATTTTAAACAGTTGCTTATTAGTGATGAGAGCAACTTTTTGCGAAGTTTCTCCATGAAAATCGTCTATAGACGAAATTTTTACCATTTCGAGAATTCACCCATCACTATTGCTCATCATGATCAAGGTACTGTTTTATTATTACAGAGAAAAAGGAAATTATGTTTTAAAATCTGGATTGTTTGGATAATATGGAGGCTATGGGAAATGGCCTTTCTGTAATTTGGAGCTTTCTGGATAATGGGTTTCAGGATAATTGATCCCATATATGTACTGAATTCTATTTGTCACTGTAATATGGGTGCCCCCTAGGAATAGTATACAATTTGTAACTAAATACTTGGAATCATTTTGACTGTTTTCACTAAACATCTGCTTAATGCTATTAATGGGTGCCCTCTTGTCATCTGGAAGGACGTACTGGGAAACAAAGCAAAGCTTATTGCAGGATCCTAATGGTAATTTTAAGAAATGTGTTCATACAAAAAAGAACAAAACAATATATGTATATATATGGCAAGAGAATATCCTTTATTATAAAGTACAGGTCCAGGGGGGCACCCATGGTAACACGTATTTCCAGGACATCCTCATCCCATCCTAGTTTATTTAACCATGTCTTTCAAGGAGGCTTCTTCAAGGAGATGTTCAAAGCGACTATCATCACAAATTCCCATTAATACATTTGGACCAAGCAGGCTTTACAAAAGGCAGACAAGGTCCAGATAACAGAAGGAGAATGCTATCGCTCATAAAGTTCACCAAAAGGAGGAAGGTCCCTACGGTCCTGTTTAGCCTTGACGCAGAAAAGGCAATAGATACAGAGCATAGAGTGCATAGGTATTAAAGGACGGGCAAATGGCAAGCAATGCTGTATTTTAAGTGCCTTAAAATGTTACATGCATGTTACATACCATTATGAATTTATTGATAATATGCAATTACATTATTTTACACTTTATTTTGTTTTTCCATTTGTTTGATTTATTTATTTAATGATTCAAATGTAACAGAGGCCATGCACTGTATGCAGAATTTTATAGCTGAATAACATTCACCAGCTAAGCAGTATTATGTATGATAATCAGTATTAAACATGTGTGTATTAGACACACACACAGAGACAGTTTATCAATATTCTAAAAGTTTTAATTATACTTATTGACTTTATGTATTTATATAATGTGGATGTGGTACACATATACCCACGGTTGTGTCTAATAAAAAAATCATGTATTTTTGCAGGCTCTGCAAGGCAAAAATTATGACTGCCTATGAAACAGGAGTGTGCATCCATCTAAATATACATGTGCGTCTGTTACAAATATTATATTACAAATATTACATATAATACAAAGTCGGTGTACCCAGAAGAAAAAAGAAGCGTGCATCTGAAAATGATGTAAGTGGGCTTGGAGAACTGCTCCTTTTTGAGGATGGCAGCTGTGATAGGAAAATGGCGAACAAGCCTGCTTTATGAATACTCCTGTAAGGTAGCAGTTTGTTTCAATTTAACCTATTGTATGCAGCATTATAGGGGGCTGGATTGATACTAATAAGTTTAGCTGTAAAGGTTTACATCTCCATTAACACCTTCTTCAGCAGTTTTTATTGTAGTTTTGCATACTTGTCTGCAGTTAAAATAATAGAAATATTTCTATAAATATGAATAGATTTAAAAAAAATAAATAAATAGTAAAGCAACATTGTCCATAGTAAATGTAGCTTCCCACTGGCAACATTTGGCATGCACAGTGCGAACATTATATACTAAGACTGTGACAGCAACAAAGGCTGCACCAATTAGGATAGGGCTCCATGCTGGTAATTTTTTTTGCATGCTCACTGCAAATACAGTATATCCTCTGTGGAAACCTGTGGAAACTGAGATCTACACAGAGACTAACAAAGTCTTTCCCAGAAACTTGAAACAATGTATTTGCAAATGCAAATAACACAAGACAATTTCGCTCATGTGTAGTACAAATTTTACAGTTTCAGCACAGTCAAGTGAGCATACATGGCAAACATCTTAACCAATAACATTTTATAATGCTCAATGCTTATCTCGCAAATGGCAGCAGTTCATTTAATTACATTCAGTATCAATATTAAAGATGAGCTACAACTCCCATCTTAGAGACCTGGGTCCTACTCGGCATCTAAATATATCAAATATATCAATCACACCAAATTAATAATATATTCTGTAAGGTCCCGAGTATCTCAGCATTGTAATTGACTATGTGCAACTAAAACACAAAATATATTGGGGGAATTATATTTTCTGCTAAAACAAAGAACAGCAATGATTGCCATTGAAAATGATATTAGTTAATGTTATCAATACATTAACAATTCCCTTAAGAAGTAAATATAGAAGTACCAAGAACCACCCTATGTGACTTAATACAAAAATAAAGAAGTTAATAGGAAAAAAGAGAAAGGCATTTAAAAACTACAATTCTGTGGGGACAGAAATTGAATTTAATGAATATACACACTCTAATAAATGTTGTAAAGCAGCAGTTCGGAAGGCAAAGATTAAAAACGAGGAGTGCATTGTGGCAGAGGATATTATTCAGTTTAAACTGAAAGCCAGTTCTGTGTTAATGACTTTGCTCCAAACAGGTATGTTTGGAAATCCTTGTAACTGGACAATGCCATACAAATAAACACATTTTATTAACATTGTTCATTAAGCCATAAATATAGGATTTGACCTAAAACTGTACTACAGATATAAATAAGTACTACACAGAAAAGTAATTTTAAAAATCTGTTTTATTGAATTATCAATATAACTGTTTAGTAGATTTTTGACTGGATTTAAAATCTGTGATAAACTCTTCTGAATGATCCAATTCTGGCGCTTGAGGCTCCCCAGTCATTATATCTCCTGTATTCTCCAGATCTCAGGTAGTACTGATGCCCCCTGTAGTTGGGTTCCTCATAGAACATCCAGTGGCCGTCAAACACATTGCAGGAGTGAATGTCATGGAAACGGAATCGATCATAAGTATTGGGGCAGTCATCAAAGAACTCCATCATCTGTCCTTGGAAATCTCCACTTTCATAGATTCTCATTTTGTATTGGCCATGGTGCTTAGAAAATAAGATTGAAAACAAAATAATAAAAAGACCTTTTCATTTAAATGCAATACTTTTTTCAGATGGCTTGTGACCTTGTTTTAAAATAATAGTTGTGCAGTTTCAGTTTCAAAAAATCATTTTACCTTGTATTTGTATCTTTTAACATAAAGGTAAAATCTGGTTCTATACCACCACCAATGGTGCACAAATGTTTGTACACAAGACATCAGACAGCTAACTTCCCTGTACAATGGACACAAATCTGTTTCTGTATTAAAAGGTACTTGTACCTGAACATAGGCCTTTTGTAGGAACACCAGTATGCCCATCCAGCCTACTTTAATGAATTGTGTACAAGTGAGAGTATTGATGCAAGGAGACACTGTACTATTATTAACACCTGGTGCATTGTTGTGCTGAAAGTCATGCCATGTCCCCCTGA
The DNA here is from genome assembly GCA_038501925.1 of Xenopus petersii. NCBI lineage: Eukaryota > Metazoa > Chordata > Amphibia > Anura > Pipidae > Xenopus > Xenopus petersii. The sequence continues at coordinate 118,174,353 of CM076672.1, read as the reverse complement.
AAATGTCATTAGTGGCTGCCATGACATAAACACTTACATTGGAAAGAAAGCGACAAGACCTAATGGAGTCATTGAAGCCCATCCATCTCTGGAAGTCTGGGTATTCTCCTTGCCAGAGATAATACTGGTGTCCCCTGTAACTGGGGTGCTCATAGAGGATCCAGTTTCCACCCTCTACCCTGATGGAGTTACAGCGATTGAAGTATGAGGACAGGTCAGAACAGTCTGAGCCGCACTCATAGTGACGCCCTTGGAAGTTCCTTTCCTCATAGAAAAAGATCTGAAAGAAAATATTGAATGAATAATTATTTTTTCAAAAAACTGCTCCAATTGATACAGTACTTATAAGTTTTTTGCTTTTAAAGAAATGCCAGTTTTATTGCTGGCAATTTGAAAAAAATTGAAGTCCTACTACACACTTGTTGTTAGAGAGAACAGGCACAGATACAGTTCTGGGTGCACAATGGAGTTTTTATACTTTTCCAGAGAAAAGTTGCCATGTAGAATTGCTACAAATTGTTTCATTTTTTAGTGAATGCTAATCATTTCTATTGCTATTAGATGGTTCCAATACACTTATTGTAATGTAAGCATGGACTTATTACAAATTGTAGTCTAAACATAAATTTGAAATGTCTACATTTTTTCACCAATTATATTGTGTCTGTAAGCATTAATAACAAATATAAATGTAAACAAATGACTCCTAAAGTGTGTAAACTTGATTGTTATTAAAAACCATTAGAATAGTTAATGATTTGGGCTTACCTTTCCCATTTTGATTGAATGGAAGTTTCAGTGCAATGGAAGAGAGAGAAGTGGCACCTTTATATATGTCCTGTATTGCTGCTGTCTGCATAAGCTGAGCTTAGTGCTTTTGGTCTGTCTAGTAAGGTAAATGTAAAGATCTTTTGTCTGGCATTGTGTATGATCTTGTGCTGTGACAGTTATTTCTCAGTGTTTTCTGGCACTTGTTTTCCATAGCTTTAACAAAAGAGCTACCTAGCACTCCTATATAGTTTCAGAAAGCTGACAGTATAGAAAATGTTCCATACTTAGTCCATCAATAGTCCAGTGTTTTCTAAGTTACCAGGGAATCCATAATTAGGAAGCATTTGATCATTGGGAACCTGCTTGGTAATACATATAGAGTAGGAATTAAGGGTAGTCTTCCAACACACTGTAAAATGCATTTGGGTTTCTTTTCCTTAAGCATTTCCTTTTACACCCTAAGTACAGTAGAAATTAGTGGACAGAAGTAACACCAGTGAGCATTTATGTACGAGCTAAAATGGCAGTGGATAAACTATCCCCTCAACTGCACATGTAAATAAGAACCATATGTTGGCTGTAATACCAGTTTTAGCTTTTCGTTTTTTTTACTGATTATTAAAGTGGCGAGCATTTTAAACAGTTGCTTATTAGTGATGAGAGCAACTTTTTGCCAAGTTTCTCCATGAAAATCATCCATAGACTTTGGATTTCAGCAAATTTTTACCATTTCGAGAATTCACCCATCACTATTGCTCATCATGAACAATGTATTGTTTTATTATTACAGAGAAAAAGGAAATCTTTTTTTAAAATCTGGATTGTTTGGATAAAATGGAGACTTTGGGAAATGGCCTTTCTGTAATTTAGAGCTTTCTGGATAATGGGTTTCAGGATAATTGATCCCATACATGTACTGAATTCTATTTGTCACTGTAATATGGGTGCCCCCTAGGAATAGTGTATAATTTGCAACTAAATACTTGGAATCATTTTGACTGTTTTCACTAAACATCTGCTTAATGGGCATATGAGTCAGACATAGCTATTTAACATCAGAGGCCACCTGTCTATATGTTTTCAGTGATGCATACATTTTATTTGTATTATACATATTTTTTTGTATTTGCACTTTATATATCAGTACATATTTGGGAATCAGCTGCTGTCACACGCCTTTTAGTTTGGATATTTAGTTTATTAATGAAGGTTTGAGTGCACTATATGTACGGCTCTTGTTGTTCCTCCTCCATATTGTTTCATTCAGTGTTTCTCTGTGCTACCCATCATAATTCACTAACAGGATACATATAATGAATATGCATTTAAAACTTAAATAGTTACTAAAAACATTTGAGCTCAATCATATGTATCCTAAAATCTATTAATATTTTTAAAGACTGGGAAAGAGTACTGCTATCCTAAAAATTGTAGTACTCTTTACATAGTAAATACCATCGTAAATAACTTTTTAAGTCTATATATAACCTACCTAACTATCTTACATAACCCTGTATAACCTTAATTTCTTAAAAAGACATCCAACCCTTCTTAAAGCTATCTAATGTATCAGCCAATATGACTGATTCAGGGAGAGTATTTCATATCTTCACTGCTCTCACTGTAAATGATTCTTTCTGAATATTTAGATGGAAACGTCTTTCTTCTAATTGGAATGGGTGCCAGGTCCGGACTGAGAATTAAAATAGGCCCTGGCAGTTCAGCTACACAGAGGCCCAATCAGCCCACACAGAGCCCAAACAGCTCTTACCAGCCCAATAAATACTGACTTTCAATTGCACCTTATAGCAGCCCCTCTGGCATTTGCCAGAATCCGTAGATTGCCAGTCCGGGCCTGATGGGTGCCCTCTTGTCATCTGGAAGGACGTACTGGTAAACAAAGCAAAGCTTATTGCAGGATCCTAATGGTAATTTTACGAAATGTGTTCATACAAAAAAGAACAAAACAATATATGTATATATATGGCAAGAGAATATCCTTTATTATAAAGTACAAGTCATGGGGGGCACCCATGGTAACACTTATTTCCAGGACATTCTCATCCCATCCCATACTAGTTTATTTAACCATGTCTTTCAAGGAGGCTTCTTCAAGGAGATGCTCAAAGTGACTATCATCACATATTCCCATTAATACATTTGGACCAAGCTGGCTTTACAAAAGGCAGATAAGGCCTAGATAACAGAAGGAAGATGCTATCACTCATAAAGTTCACCAAAAGGAAGAAGGTTCCTACGGTCCTGTTTAGCCTTGACACAGAAAAGCCATTTGATAGAGAGCATAGAGTGCCTAGGTATTAAAGGAAGGGCAATAGCAAGCAATGATGTATTTAAAGTGCCTTAAAATGTTACATGCATGTTACATACCATTATGAATTTATTGATAATATGCAATTACATTATTTTACACTTTATTTTGTTTTTCCATTTGTTTGATTTATTTATTTAATGATTCAAATGTAACAGAGACCATGCACGGTATGCAGAATTTTATAGCTGAATAATATTCACCAGCTAAGCAGTATTATGTATGATAATCAGTATTAAACATGTGTGTATTAGACACACTCAGAGACAGTTTATCAATATTCTAAAAGTTTTAATTATACTTATTGACTTTATGTATTTATATAATGTGGATATGTTACACAAATACCCACTTTTGTAAAAACAAATCATGTATTTTTGCAGGCTCTAGAAATTCAAAATAAGGCAAAACCAAACAAACTAGAACAATAATTTTACAGGATCTTCAACATCCAATATAATGTATAGAAACCAGCAAAGTGGAATGGTAATTATGCATACTGAACTGTGCTAGGTATACAAAGCACAACAAAGCTATTAGATAACATGCTAAAGCAAAAGCAAATTAATCAGTCAATAGCAAAAATAATTAACCCAGAGACAAGGCAGTAAATAACCCTTATGAAATAGCCAATCAATTTGCAGAATACTGCTCTACCTGTATAATTTCCACTTGGACAAATCAACCCCACAGCCCACCAACTATTCTTAGCAGCAGCAAATATCCCCAGGGCTGATCCTATCAAATGTGGGGCCCAATTGGTACCATGTTGGCGGGGCCCCTAGACAAAGTGTTGCTGGCTACTGACACAAAGTATTTAGGAAAATACGGGCATACAGGCACAAAATAGAATGGAAAGGGGCAGACAAGGTAAGAGAGTGAGAGGGATGAAATAGGGGCACATAATAGGGGCACACAGGGTAAGAGAGAGAGGGAGGAAATAGGAGAGTGGACTGGGCCAATTAGTTTGGGGCAGGCTGGGCCGATTCAGCTTGGGAGCAGGCTTGGTTGGATTGGGGGCAGGCAGGGCCTATCAAGGTTGGAGGAAAGATGGGCCTATGAGAGTTGGGGGCAGGCTAGACCTATGGAGTTGGGGGATAGGCTGGCTTATCAGAGTTGGGGGTGGGCTGGACCTATGGATTTGGGGATGGGCTGGACTCTCAAAGTTGGGGGCAGGCCAGGCAGCATCATGTGCTGAGGGAAATATTATCTGTGGTGCGGGGCCCCCAGAGGTGCGGGGCCCTATCGGGCCCAATTGGTCTAATAGGCCTAAGGCCGGCCCTGCATCTCCCCAGACAAAGTAAAAGTGGCTTTAAAGTCAACCCCATAAGGGAAGGCACCAAGCACTATGGTCACACACTTTAGCTGCAATTCCTGCAAAAATGATGACTGCCTGTGAAACAGTAGTGTGCATCCATCTGAATAAGCATGTGCGTCTGTTACAAATATTATATTACAAATATTATATATAATACAAAGTCGGTGCACCCAGAAGAAAATAGATGCGTGCATCTGAAAATGATGTAAGTGGGCTTGGAGAACTGCTCCATTTTGCGGATGGCAGCTGTGGTAGGAAAATGGCAAACAAGCCTGCCTTATGAATACTCCTGTAAGGTAGCAGTTTGTTTCAATTTAACCTATTGTATGAATTATTATAGGGGTTTGGATTGATACTAATAAATTTAGCTATAAAGGTTTACATCTCCTTTAAGACATTTTTCAGCAGTATTTATTGTCAAGACATTCTTCTGAAAGAACTGCAGAATCTGCACCAGTGTCGGCCTGGGATACCAGGGGCCCACCAGAAAACCTTAGGTTGAGGGCCCACCAAACTATTTTACCTCCTCTCCTCACTCAACCTCTTTATTCTCCTAGTCTCTTTTCTTTACATACTATACTCTATTTTTCCATTATTAAGCCTCTTTATTCCCATAAAGAAATAGAGAATGACCATAAAATAGGCCAAATGGTTAGAAGCAAAAGGGCCCACTGACACCTTGGCCCACCGGGAGTTTTCCTGGTATCCCGGTGGGCTCATGTGTAGTACAAATTTTACAGTTTCAGCATGTTCAGTCAAATGAGCATACATGGCAAACCTCTTAACCAATAACATTTAAGATGCGCAATGCTTATCTCGCATATGGCAGCAGTTCATTTAATTACATTCAGTATCAATACTAAAGATGAGCTACAACTCCCATCTTAAAGACCTGGGTCCTACACGGCATCTAAATATATCAAATATATCAATCACCCCAAATTAATAATATATTCCGTAAGGTCCCGAGTATCTCAGCATTGTAATTGACTATGTGCAATTAAAACATAAAATATATTGGGGTATTATATTTTCTACTAAAACACAGAACAGCAATGATTGTCATTTAAAATGATATGAGTTAATGTTATCAATACATTAACAATTCCCTTAAGAAGTAAATATAGAAGTAGCAAGAACCACCCTATGTGACTTAATACAAAAATAAAGAAGTTAATAGGAAAAAAGAGAAAGGCATTTAAAAACTACAATTCTGTGGGGACAGAAATTGAATTTAATGAATATACACACTCTAATAAATGTTGTAAAGCAGCAGTTCCGGAAGGCAAAGATAAAAAATGAGGAGCGTGTTGCGGCAGAGGCTATGATTCAATTTAAACTGGAAGCCAGGTCTGTGTTAATGACTTTACCCCAAACAGGTATTTTTGCAAATCTTGTAACTGGACAATGCCATACAAATAAACACAGAGTTGTTCATTAAGCCATAAATATAGGATTTGACCTAAAGCTGTACTACAGATATAAATAAGTACTACACAGAGAAGTCATTTTAAACATCTGTTTTATTGAATTATCAATATAACTGTATTAGTACATTTTTGACTGGATTTAAAATTTGTGATGAACTCTTCTGAATGAGCCAATTCTGGCACTTGAGGCTCCCCAGTCATTATATCTCCTGTATTCTCCAGATCTCAGGTAGTACTGGCGCCCCCTATAGTTGGGTTCCTCATAGAACATCCAATGGCCATCAAACACATTGCAGGAGTGAATGTCCTGAAAACGGAATCGATCATAAGTATTGGGGCAGTCATCAAAGAACTCCATCATCTGCCCTTGGAAATCTCCTCTTTCATAGATTCTCATTTTGTATTGGCCATGGTGCTAAAAAAATAAGATTGAAAACAAAATAATAAAAAGATCTTTTCATTTAAATGCAATATTATCTCAGATTTTTTCAGATGGCCTTGTGGTCTTGTTTTAAAATAATAGTTGTGCAGTTTTAAAAATCATTTTACGTTGTATTTTAACATGAAGATACAATCTGGTTCTATACCACCACGAATGGTGCACAAATGTTTGTACACAAGAAATCAGACGGCTAACTCTGTACAATAGAATCAAACCTGTTTCTGTATTGACACCACACCTAAAAGGTACCCAAACATAGTTCTTTTGTAGGAGCACCAGTGTCCCCACCCAGCCTACTCTAATAATTTTTGCTAGTGGCTGCAATGACATTGAAAATTCTGAGAAAAAAATTGCATTGTGAGAATCTTTACAAACACTTACATTGGAAAGAAAGCGACAAGACCTAATGGAGTCATTGAAGCCCATCCATCTCTGGAAGTCTGGGTATTCTCCTTGCCAGAGATAATACTGGTGTCCCCTGTAACTGGGGTGCTCATAGAGGATCCAGTTTCCACCCTCTACCCTGATGGAGTTACAGCGATTGAAGTATGAGGACAGGTCAGAACAGTCTGAGCCACACTCATAGTGGTGGCCTTGGAAGTTCCTTTCCTCGTAGAAGAAGATCTGAAAGAAAATATTAAATGAATAATTATTTTTTCAACAAACTGCTCTAATTGATACAGTACTTATACGTTTTTTGCTTTTAAAGAAATGCCAGTTTTATTGCTGGCAATTTGAAAAAATAGTAGTCCTGCTACACACTTGTTGTTAGAGAGAACAGGCACAGATACAGTTCTGGGTGCACAATGGAGTTTTTATACTTTTCCAGAGAAAAGCTGCCATGTAGAATTGCTACAAATTGTTTCATTTTTTAGTGAATGTTAATCATTTGTATTGCTATTAGTTGGTTCCAATACACTTATTGTAATGTAAGCATGGGCTTATTACAAATTGTAGTCTAAACATAAATTTGAAATGTCTACATTTTTTCACCAATTATATTTTGTCTGTAAGCATTAATAACAAATATAAATGTAAACAAATGACTCCTAAAGTGTGTAAACTTGATTGTAATTAAAAACCATTAGTATAGTTAATGATTTTGACTTACCTTTCCCATTTTGATTGGATTGAAGTTTCAGTGCAATGGAAGAGAGAGAAGTGGCACCTTTATATATGTCCTGTATTGCTGCTGTCTGCATAAGCTGAGCTGAGTACTTTTGTTCTGTCTAGTAAGGTAAATGTAAAGATCTTTTGTCTGGCATTGTGTATGATCTTGTGCTGTGACAGTTATTTCTAAGTGTTTTCTGGCACATATTTTCCATAGCTTTACCAACAGAGCTACCAACAGAATAGCATTCCTATTATAGTTTCAGAAAGCTGACAGTATAAAAAATGTTCCATACTTAGTCCATTAATAGTCCAGTGTTTTCTAAGTTACCAGGGAATCCAAAATTAGGAAGCTTTTGATAATTGGGAACCCGCTTGGTAATACATATAGGGGCCGATAGGTGCTGGCATAAATTCGCTAGTGAAGTAGACATACTCTAGCGCTATTTCGCATCCTAACGCCAGGCGAAGTTGTGATCTGGTGAAGGGACGTAACTACACTAATTCACTAACTTGCAGATTTTACTGAACGTTACCTCTTGCGCCAGACTTGACTTCACCAGCTCAGACCAGGCAAAGTACAAAAGAGTAGATAGGAGGATTTTCAAAATTTCCAAGTCCCAAAAAATGCTAGTGTGTTTTAAATTATTCAGGGTGATAGGCTGAAAAAGATCTAAATGTTTTTTTGGGGGTACCCTCCTTCCCCCCTACATTTCCTAACATATGGCACCTAAACTATACAGTGGGCACATGTGTAGGGCAATATATGACCTCTATTTTATTTAATGAATGTTTCTCAGGCTTGTGTAGTGTAATGTAGTTTATGCTTCATATTAGGCATCAATATCGTAACTTCGCTTTGCTTGATGAATTAACGCTAGCACAACTTCGCTACCCTTTGCCTCCCTGGACGCAACTTCGGATTTGAGTGAATTTGAGTAGCCCTGGCAAAACTATTCCTGGCGAAGTGTGGCAAAGCCTTCGCTAGCGTATTTTTGGCGCTTAGTGAATTTGCCCCATAGAGTAGGAATTAAGGGTAGTCTTCCAACACACTGTAAAATGCATTTGGGTTTCTCTTCCTTAAGCATTTCCTTTTATACCCTAAGTACAGTAGAAATTAGTTGACAGAAGTAACACCAGTGAGCATTTATGTACGAGCTAAAATGGCAGTGGATAAATTATCCCCTCAACTGCACATGTAAGTTGGAGGGAACCATATGTCCCAGACGCGGACCGAAACGTTGATCAAATAAAGAAAGCAAATTTTAAAGAAAAATCCCGTTGTGGATCAGCATTCCATTACTAGATGATAGATAGAGAGAGAGAGAGAGAGAGAGAGAGATAGATAGATAGATAGATAGATAGATAGATAGATAGATAGATAGATAGATATACTGTAGATATATAAATAGGGCCTATTATCTAGATTGCTTGGTATCTGGGGTTTTCTGTATAACTGATCTTTCCATAATTCTTCATACCTTAAATCTACTAGAAAATCATGTAAACATTAAATAAACCCAATAAGCTGGTCTGGCTTTCTGTAAGGATAAAGTACAAGGTACTGTTTTATTATTACAGAGAAAAAGGAAATCATTTTTTAAAATCTGGATTGTTTGGATAAAATGGAGGCTATGGGAGGTGGCCTTTCTGTAATTTGGAGCTTTCTGGATAATGGGTTTCAGGATAATTGATCCCATACCTGTACTGAATTCTATTTGTCTCTGTAATATGGGTGCCCCCTAGGAATAGAGTATAATTTATAACTAAATACTTGGAATGATTTTGACTGTTTTCACTAAACATCCACTTAATGGGCATCATTGAATGTAAATTTCACTGCTGACATTCACTTTTATCCACATGTATGGTTTATATTGTCTATATATAACATGCTATTAAACTGGTTTGTCCTTATAAGTCAGACATAGCTATTTAACATCAGAGGCCACCTGTCTATATGTTTTCAGTGATGCATACATTTTATTTATATTATACATATATTTTTGTATTTGCACGTTATATATCAGTACATATTTGGGAATCAGCTGCTGTCACACACCTTTTAGTTTGGATATTTTGTTTATTAATGAAGGTTTGAGTGCTCTATATGTAAGCCTCTTGTTGTTCCTCCTCCATATTGTTTCATTCATTGTTTCTCTGTGCTACCCATCATAATTCACTAACAAGATAAATATAATGAATATGCTTTTAAAAGTTAAATAGCTGCTAAACACATGTGAGCTCAATCATATGTATCCTAAAAATCTATTACTATTTTTAAAGACTGGGAAAGAGAACTGCTATCCTAACAATTGTAGTGCTCTTTACATAGTAAATAACATAATAAGTAAGGTTTAAAAAAGACACGTCTATCAAGTTCAACTTTTTTAGTCTACATATAACCTGCCTAACTGCTAGTTGCCTCAAAGGGGGATGGCAATCAGACCAACTTGTACTATGAGCGGTCTTACATAACCCTGTATTCCTTCATTTCCTAAAAAGCCATCCAACCCTTTCTTAAAGCTAATTAATGTATCAGCCAATATGACCAGTTCAGGGAGAGAATTCCACATCTTTACTGCTCTCACTGTAAAAGATTCTTTCTGAATATTTAGACGGACCTCCTTTCTTCTAATTGGAATGGGTGCCCTCTTGTCAGTTGTAAGAACAAACTGGTAAAGAAAGCAAAGCTTATTGCAGGTTCCTAATGGTAATTTTAAGAAATGTGTTCATATAAAAAAGAACAAAACAATATATGTATATATATGGCAAGAGAATATCCTTTATTATAAAGTACAAGTCCAAGGGGGCAAGTGCCCCCACTTGCCCCTATATGTGGACAACTATGGTAACACATGTTTCCAGGACATCCTCATCCCATACCTTACTAGTTTATTTAACCATGTCTTTCAAGGAGGCTTCTTCAAGGAGATGCTCAAAGCGACTATCACCACATATTCCCATTAATACATTTGGACCAAGCAGGCTTTACAAAAGGCAGACAAGGTCCAGATAACAGAAGGAAAATGCTATCGCTCATAAAGATCACCAAAAGGAGGAAGTTCCCTATGGTCCTGTTTAGCCTTGACGCAGAAAAGGCATTTGATAGAGAGCAAAGAGTGCATAGGTATTAAAGGATGGGCAAAGGGAAAGCAACATTGTATTTTAAGTGAAAAGACTATTAAAAATGCCAATTGTAGAGCTCCTTAAATACCTTAAATGTTACATACCATTATGAATTTATTGATAATATGCAATTACATTATTTTACACCTTATTTTGTTTTTCCATTTGTTTGATTTATTTATTTAATGCAAATGTAACCGAGACCATGCACTGTATGCAGAATTTTATAGCTGAATAACATTCACCAGCTAAGCAGTATTATGTATGATAATCAGTATTAGACATGTGTGTATTAGACACACACAGAGACAATTTATCATTATTCTAAAAGTTTTAATTATACTTATTGACTTTATGTATTTATATAATGTGGATGTGTTACACCAATGAAGCTAAACAACTATTCTTAGCAGCAGCAAATATGCCACAAATTCAACCATACCAGCTCAGTCAACTAAGTAGACTCATCTCCCCAGACAAAGTAAAAGTGGCTTTAAAATCAACCCCACAAGAGAAGGCACCAAGCACTATGGTCACACACTGTAGCTGCAATTCCTGCAAAAATGATGACTGCCTGTGAAACAGGAGTATGCATCCATCTGAATAAGCATGTGAGTCTGTTACAAATATTATATTACAAATATTACATATAATACAAATAATAATCGGTGCACCCAGAAGAAAATAGATGCGTGCATCTGAAAATGATGTAAGTGGGCATGGTGAACTGCTCCTTTTTGAGGATGGCAGCTGTGGTAGGAAAATAGCGAACAAGCCTGCTTTATGAATACTCCTGGAAGGTAGCAGTTTGTTTCAATTTAACCTATTGTATGTAGCATTATAGTGGGCTGGATTGATACTAATAAGTTTAGCTGTAAAGGTTTACATCTCCTTTAACACCTTCTTCAGCAGTTTTTATTTACAAGACATTCTTCTGTAAGAACTGCAGAATCTGCACCAGTATTACCGCTGCTTTAAAATTCCTGTAGTTTTGCATACTTGTCTGCAGTTAAAATAATAGAAACATTTCTATAAATATGAATAGATTTTAAAAAAAAAATGGTAAAGCACCAATGTCCATAGTAAATATAGCTTCCCACTGGCAGCTCTCTTGCAGACTACAGGTGGCAGCAGCAACTGCAGAATCTGCACCAGTATTACTGCTAAACTCTGCTTTAAAATTCCTGTAGTTTTGCATACTTGCATGTTTTGCATACATAAAATAATAGAAACATTTCTATAAATATGAATAGATTTAAAAAGAAATGGTAAAGCAATGTCCAATGTCCATAGTAAATATAGCTTCCCACTGGCAGCTCACTAGCAGACTACAGGTGGCAGAAGCAACATTTGGCATGCACAGTGTGAACATTATATACAAAGACTGTGACAGCAACAAAGGCTGCACCAATTAGGATAGGGCTCCATTCTGGTAATTTTTTTGCATGCGCACTGCAAATACAGTATATCCTCTGTGGAAACCCGTGGAAACTGAGATCTACACAGAGACTAACAAAGTCTTTCCCAGAAACTTGAAACAAAGTATTTGCACATGCAAATGCAAACAACACAAGACAATTTCTGTTCTCGCTCGTGTGTAGTACAAATTTTACAGTTTTAGCATGTTCAGTCAAGTGAGCATACATGGCAAACCTCTTAACCAATAACATTTTACGATGCGCAATGCTTATCTCGCAAATGGCAGCAGTTCCTTTAATTACATTCAGTATCAATACTAAAGATGAGCTACAACTCCCATCTTAGAGACCTGGGTCCTACTCGGCATCTAAATATATCAAATATATCAATCACACCAAATTAATAATATATTCTGTAAGGTCCCGAGTATCTCAGCATTCTAATTGACTATGTGCAACTAAAACAAAAAATATATTGGGTGATTATATTTTCTGCTAAAAGACAGAACAGCAATGATTCTTATTTAAAATGATATTAAATAGGTAATGTTCTCAATACATTAACAATTCCCTTAAGAAGTAAATATAGAAGTACCAAGAACCACCCTGTGACAATACAAAAATAAAGAAGTTAATAGGAAAAAAGAGAAAGGCATTTAAAAACTACAATTCTGTGGGGACAGAAATTGAATTTAATGAATATACACACTCTAATAAATGTTGTAAAGCAGCAGTTCGGAAGGCAAAGATTAAAAACGAGGAGTGCATTGTGGCAGAGGATATTATTCTGTTTAAACTGAAAGCCAGGTCTGTGTTAATGACTTTGCCCCAAACAGGTATGTTTGGAAATCCTTGTAACTGGACAATGCCAGACAAATAAACACATTTTATTAACATTGTTCGTTAAGCCATAAATATAGGATTTGACCTAAAACTGTACTACAGATATAAATAAGTACTACACAGAGAAGTAATTTTAAACATCTGTTTTATTGAATTATCAATATAACTGTATTAGTAGATTTTTGACTGGATTTAAAATCTGTGATAAACTCTTCTGAATGAGCCAATTCTGGGGCTTGAGGCTCCCCAGTCATTATATCTCTTGTATTCTCCAGGTCTCAGGTAGTACTGACGCCCCCTGTAGTTGGGTTCCTCATAGAACATCCAGTGGCCATCAGACACATTGCAGGAGTGAATGTCATGGAATCGGAATCGATCATAAGTATTGGGGCAGTCATCAAAGAACTCCATCATCTGTCCTTGGAAGTCTCCTCTTTCATAGATTCTCATTTTGTATTGGCCATGGTGCTTTGAAAATAAGATTGAAAACAAAATTATAAAAAGACCTTTTCATTTAAATGCAATACTTTCTCATATTTTTTCAGATGGCTTGTGACCTTGTTTTAAAATAATAGTTGTGCAGTTTCAGTTTCAAAAAATCATTTTACCTTGTATTTGTATATTTTAACATAAAGGTAAAATCTGGTTCTATACCACCACCAATGGTGCACAAATGTTTGTACACAAGACATCAGACAGCTAACTTCCCGGTACAATGGACACAAATCTGTTCCTGTATTAAAAGGTACTTGTACCTGAACATAGTCCTTTTGTAGGAACACCAGTATGCCCATCCAGCCTACTTTAATGAATTGTGTACAAGTGAGAGTATTGATGCAAGGAGACACTGTGCTATTATTAACACCTTGTGCATTTTTGTGCTGAAAGTCATGACATGCCCCCCTGAAAATGTTGTTAGTGGCTGCCATGACATTGAATATTCTGAGAAAAAAATTGCATTGTGAGAATCTTTATAAACACTTACATTGGAAAGAAAGCGACAAGACCTAATGGAGTCATTGAAGCCCATCCATCTCTGGAAGTCTGGGTATTCTCCTTGCCAGAGATAATACTGGTGTCCCCTGTAACTGGGGTGCTCATAGAGGATCCAGTTTCCACCCTCTACCCTGATGGAGTTACAGCGATTGAAGTATGAGGACAGGTCAGAACAGTCTGAGCCGCACTCATAGTGGCGGCCTTGGAAGTTCCTTTCCTCATAGAAGAAGATCTGAAAGAAAATATTAAATGAATAATTATTTTTTGAAAATACTGCTCCAATTGATACAGTACTTATAAGTTTTTTTGCTTTTAAAGAAATGCCAGTTTTATTGCTGGCAATTTGAAAAAAATTGAAGTCCTACTACACACTTGTTGTTAGAGAGAACAGGCACAGATACAGTTCTGGATGCACAATGGAGTTTTTATACTTTTCCAGAGAAAAGTTGCCATGTAGAATTGCTGCAAATTGTTTCATTTTTTAGTGAATGCTAATCATTTCTATTGCTATTAGATGGTTACAATACACTTATTGTAATGTAAGCATGGACTTATTACAAATTGTAGTCTAAACATAAATTTGAAATGTCTACATTTTTTCACCAATTATATTGTGTCTGTAAGTATTAATAACAAATATAAATTTAAACAAATGACTCCTAAAGTGTGTAAACTTGATTGTAATTAAAAACCATTAGAATAGTTAATAATTTGGGCTTACCTTTCCCATTTTGATTGAATGAAAGTTTCAGTGCAATGGAAGGGAGAGAAGTGGCAGCTTTATATATGTCCTGTATTGCTGCTGTCTGCATAAGCTGAGCTGAGTGCTTTTGTTCTGTCTAGTAAGGTAAATGTAAAGATCTTTTGTCTGGCATTGTGTATGATCTTGTTCTGTGACAGTTATTTCTCAGTGTTTTCTGGCACGTGTTTTCCATAGCTTTACCAAAAGAGCTACCTAGCACTCCTATATAGTTTCAGAATGCTGACAGCATAGAAAATGTTCCATACTTAGTCCATCAATAGTCCAGTGTTTTCTAAGTTACCAGGGAATCCATAATTAGGAAGCATTTGATCATTAGGAACCTGCTTGGTAATACATATAGAGTAGGAATTAAGGGTAGTCTTCCAACACACTGTAAAATGCATTTGGGTTTCTCTTACTTAAGCATTTCCTTTTATACCCTAACTACAGTAGAAATTAGTTGATAGAAGTAACACCAGTGAGCATTTATGTAGGATCTAAAATGGCAGTGGATAAATTATCCCCTCAACTGCACATGTAAGTTGGAAGGAACCATATGTTGGCTGTAATACTAGTTTTAGCTTTTCTTTTTTTTTTACTGATTATTAAAGTGGCGAGCATTTTAAACAGTTGCTTATTAGTGATTTAGAGCAACTTTTTGCCAAGTTTCTCCATGAAAATTGTCCATAGACTTTGTATTTCAGCAAATTTTTACCATTTCGAGAATTCACCCATCACTATTGCTCATCATGATCAATGTATTGTTTTATTATTACAGAGAAAAAGGAAATAATTTTTTAAAATCTGGATTGTTTGGATAAAATGGAGGCTATGGGAAATGGCCTTTCTGTAATTTGGAGCTTTCTGGATAATGGGTTTCAGGATAATTGATCCCATACATGTACTGAATTCTATTTGTCACTGTAATATGGGTGCCCCCTAGGAATAGTGTATAATTTATAACTAAATACTTGGAATCATTTTGACTGTTTTCACTAAACATCTGCTTAATGGGCATCATTAAATGTAAATTTCACTGCAGTGTATTCACTTTTATCCACATGTATGGCTGATATGGTCTAAATATAGCATGCTATTAAACTGGTTAGTCCTTATGAGTCAGACATAGCTATTTAACATAAGAGGCTACCTGTCTATATGTTTTCAGTGATGCATACATTTTATTTATATTATACATATATTTTTGTATTTGCACTTTATATATCAGTACATATTTGGGAATCAGCTACTGCCACACACCTTTTAGTTTGGATATTTAGTTTATTAATGAAGGTTTGAGTGTTCTATATGTACGGCTCTTGTTCTTCCTCCTCCATATTGTTTCATTCAGTGTTTCTCTGTGCTACCCATCATAATTCACTAACAGGATAAATATAATGAATAAGTATTTAAAACTTAAATAGTTACTAAAAACATTTGAGCTCAATCATATGTATCCTAAAATCTATTAATATTTTTAAAGACTGGGAAAGAGAACTGCTATCCTAAAAATTGTAGTACTCTTTACATAGTAAATACCATCGTAAATAACTTTTAAGTCTATATATAACCTACCTAACTATCTTACATAACCCTGTATAACCTTAATTTCTTAAAAAGCCATCCAACCCTTCTTAAAGCTATCTAATGTATCAGCCAATATGACTGATTCAGGGAGAGAATTTCACAACTTCACTGCTCTCACTGTAAAAGATTCTTTCTGAATATTTAGATGGAAACATCTTTCTTCTAATTGGAATGGGTGCCAGGTCTGGACTGAGAATTAAAATAGGCCCTGGCATTTCAGGTACACAGAGGCCCAATCAGCCCACACAGAGCCCAAACAGCTCTTACCAGCCCAATAAATACTGACTTTCTATGGCACCTTATAGCAGCCCCTCTGGCATTTGCCAGAATCCGCAGTTTGCCAGTCCGGGCCTGATGGGTGCCCTCTTGTCATCTGGAAGGACGTACTGGTAAACAAAGCAAAGCTTATTGCAGGATCCTAATGGTAATTTTAAAAAATGTGTTCATACAAAAAAGAACAAAACAATATATGTATATATATATATGGCAAGAGAATATCCTTTATTATAAAGTACAAGTCCAGGGGGGCACCCATAACACATATTTCCAGGACATTCTCATCCCATCCCATACTAGTTTATTTAACCATGTCTTTCAAGGAGGCTTCTTCAAGGAGATGCTCAAAGCGACTATCATCACATATTCCCATTAATACATTTGGACCAAGTAGGCTTTACAAAAGGCAGACAAGGCCCAGATAACAGAAGGAAGATGCTATCACTCATAAAGATCGCCAAAAGGAGGAAGGTTCCTACGGTCCTGTTTAGCCTTGATGCAGAAAAGCCATTTGATAGAGAGCATAGAGTGCCTAGGTATTAAAGGAAAGCAAGCAGTGCTGTATTTTAAGTGCCTTAAAATGTTACCTGCATGTTACATACCATTATTTATTTATTGATAATATGCAATTACATTATTTCACACTTTATTTTGTTTTTGCATTTGTTTGATTTATTTATTTAATGATTCAAATGTAACCGAGACCATGCACTGTATGCAGAATTTTATAGCTGAATAACATTCACCAGCTAAGCAGTATTATGTATGATAATCAGTATTAAACATGTGTGTATTAGTGTCACGGTCGGCACCCAACACCAGAACAAACACCAGGCACCCTGGTCTCAGCTCGTGCTTCACCAGTAGTGTGACCGCCTTTGGGCCTCGGGAGGAGCCCTCGGCTTACTTGGATGCCACCTGGACTTAAACGAGAGGTGCAAGATAAGGGTACTGGATAGGCAGAGGGGCACGACAG
The DNA here is from genome assembly GCA_038501925.1 of Xenopus petersii. NCBI lineage: Eukaryota > Metazoa > Chordata > Amphibia > Anura > Pipidae > Xenopus > Xenopus petersii. Next base: position 118,156,986 of record CM076672.1, on the reverse strand, counting down.
TAAAACAAAGTCTTTGGACAGAAGATCGCAGTACAAGGTGTTTAGCCAAAAGAGTAGTCAGATCAGGCTGGGTCGAAGCAGGCAGAGAACAAACTTTATCAGACAGGCAAGGGTCAAACCTGGGAGTCAATCAGAGGGTTAATCAGAGGCGGTGGTCAGTAATCAGGCAAGGGTCAGAATCCAGAAGTCAGAATAGTCAAATAGCCAGGCAGGGGTCAAAAACAGGAATCAAACAGGTTCAGAATATAGCACAAGGCTCAGAAGCACCAGGAACAAAATCCTATCACGGGCAATGATAAAAATCCAAACTGTGCCTTTAATACTTTTAAATTTCGCGCCACTGCGCGCTGACGTCACACGCCAGTGCACATGTGCACATAAATCAGGAAGAGACGCGCCGTGCGCGACCTAACTATTCCCCATTTGCGGCCCAGAGGAGCAACGTGCTGAGCGGGCTGCAGGCGTCCCCGCTGAGGGGGCTGCAAGTGTCCCCGCTGAGGGGGCTGCAGGCGTCCCTGCAGACCCCCTCCCGCTAGACCCCCAGGTAAGACTGTTACAATTAGACACACTCAGAGACAGTTTATCAATATTCTAAAAGTTTTAATTATTTAATTGACTTTATGTATTTATATAATGTGGATATGTTACACATATACCCACTTTTGTAAAAAATAAAAAAAAATCATGTATTTTTACAGGCTCTGGAAATTCAAAATACGGCAAAACCAAACAAACTAGAACAATACTTTTACAGGATCTTCAACATTCAATATAATGTATAGAAACCAGCAAAGTGGAATGGTAATTATGGATACTGAACTGTGCTAGGTATACGAAGCACAACAAAGCTATTAGACAACATGCTAAAGCAAAAGTAAGTTAATCAGTCAATAGCAAAAATAATTAACCCAGAGACAAGGCAGTAAATAACCCTTAAGAAATAGCCAATCAATTTGCAGACTACTGCTCTACCTGTATAATTTCCACTTGGACAAATCAACCCCACAGCCCACCAATGAAGCTATACAACAATTCTTAGCAGCAGCAAATATGCCACAAATTCAACCATACCAGCTCAGTCAACTAAGTAGACTCATCTCCCCAGACAAAGTAAAAGTGGCTTTAAAGTCAACCCCACAAGGGAAGGCACCAAGCACTATGGTCAGACACTTTAGCTGCAATTCCTGCAAAAATGATGACTGCCTGTTTCATGTGTACATCCATCTGAATAAGCATGTGCGTCTGTTACAAATATTATATTCCAAATATTATATATAATACAAAGTTGGTGCACCCAGAAGAAAATGATGTAAGTGGGCATGGTGAACTGCTCCTTTTTGAGGATGGTAGCTGTGGTAGGAAAATGGCAAACAAGCCTGCTTTATGAATACTCTTGGAAGGTAGCAGTTTGTTTCAATTTAACCTATTGTATGCATTATTAAAGGGGGTTGGATTGATACTAATAAGTTTAGCTATAAATGTTTACATCTCCTTTAACATCTTTTATAGCAGTATTTATTGTCAAGACATTCTTCTGTAAGAACTGCAGAATCTACACCAGTGTTGGACTGGGATACCAGGGGCCCACCAGAAAAATGAGATAGAAACATTTCTATAAATATGAATAGATTTAAAAAAAATGGTAAAGCAATGTCAAATAGTCCATAGTAAATATAGCTTCCTACTGGAAGCTCACTAGCAGACTACAGGTGGCAGCAGCAATATTTAGCATACACAGTGTGAACATTATATACAAAGACGTTGATAGCAACAAAGTCTGCACCAATAAAGATAGGGCTCCATGCTAGTAATTTTTGCACACTGCAAATACAGTATATCCTCTGTGGAAACCCATGGAAACTACACAGAGACTAACAAAGTCTTTTCCCAGAAACTTGAAACAAAGTATTTGCACATGCAAATAACACAAGACAATTTCCATTCTCGCTCATGTGTAGTACAAATTTTACAGCATACAAAAACAAAGTGATCCTTTCAAAAGTGAATTTAACCCACGGCGGAGGCAGAGGTCTGACCTAAGTCAGAAACTTAAATTAATACTATAAGCGAAAGAAAAAAGAACCCCAATTGCCTCCCACTCGTACAGCAGTTCCTCAGATGTTACACTACTTATAAAGTATTTTGTGATTGCGTGAGGGCAATCACTGAACGTTAAAAATACTAATGTGCTTGGTTTGCACAAGTTACAATTACATTAAAGTGCCAGTGCTATAAGAATTAATTCAGTTAGCTATACTTAAACTTAAAGGTTGATAGATACTCAATACAATTAATGCTTTACACAAATAAATAACTAACCTTTTAATCCAGTGTATTATCAAATACCTTATATTTTCACCCACAATCAATCCGACCAGGAATTAATGAGAATAAAAATACTAAAGTGCTTTAAGTGCTAATAGGTTTATTGTAAGGTAGCAATTACTAAAATTTCATAATTGCTTACAAATTAATTAGTTGTAAAGTGCTAAACAGTGCCAAGTAATTAATAATCAATAATAAATAGTGTAGTTGATATAAGGAGGACCGCAATTAATGGGATAAATAATTTAAAAACACACAAAAATGCTCAGGTTAAAAGGTTTCAAGTAGGAAATAGAAAATTGGAGAGGGTGGAGCTGTCCCAAAAGCTGCTACCTGAATTGTTTTCTATCCCTGGGACACCACAAAGATAAGGAGGCAGAGTACCCGGGACTTGTGGTCTTGTATTATTAACTATATCCTGTTCTGTAAGAAAGCTAAATAAGCCTAAAAAAACCACGAATCCACGGGCTCTTGTGAGCTTTAGCAACAGAGAAAAAGGAGATACCCGAGCACTAAATAGAAATAGATTTCTTTTCCCACCCTTTCTATTCCATTTCCCAAAGACTGAAATTATTCTAAAAGTTATAAGTTAAAAGAATTCCAAACGCCGACGCGCGTTTCGCAGTGATAGCTTTATCAAGGCATAATGAGAGCGTACCTCCAGCGTCAGGTTTAAATCACTTCCTTACGATGCGTCACTATAGGAAATATCTCGAGACTTAAACCCTATTCGCAACGGTCAGTGTATCTATCGCGAGGATTAGCTACAATGTGTTGTCATGGATAACATGTAGCGTATGTGTAGCGTTTAATGCACAGAATCATAAACTTATTGCAACTATTTAACTTATATAACGCGAATCACAGATATCACTGCCAGTATTCTTAATGACTCAGGAGGACTGTTCTTATTATATGAACCTATTATTATTAACCTATTGGCTTCAGATGAATTAAATCAATTAATGTACATATATATAAACTGTGATTATTTTAAAATATCATATTTATTAAGTATCAATTAAAATATCATCCACTGCATATTTTATAAAATATATTTATATATCATCAGAGCATCGGTTAAAAATAAACATGTTTCTTGGTTTCTAATAATTAAATGGATTATAAAATTAATTAAATAAATGATGTGAATAGGGATCCCTCTACTATGAAGTTCTGGGCATTGGAGAAAGTTGAATTGAGAATACGCAAAGGAAACCTGGAACAAGCTCTGTTAAAAAGGGAGAGCTTTTGGATCTTCAGAATGAATACAGTATCCCCTACAGGAATAAATGAAAATAATCTATTCACATCATTTATTTAATTAATTTTATAATCCATTTAATTATTAGAAACCAAGAAACATGTTTATTTTTAACCGATGCTCTGATGATATATAAATATATTTTATAAAATATGCAGTGGATGATATTTTAATTGATACTTAATAAATATGATATTTTAAAATAATCACAGTTTATATATATATGTACATTAATTGATTTAATTCATCTGAAGCCAATAGGTTAATAATAATAGGTTCATATAATAAGAACAGTCCTCCTGAGTCATTAAGAATGCTGGCAGTGATATCTGTGATTCGCGTTATATAAGTTAAATAGTTGCAATAAGTTTATGATTCTGTGCATTAAACGCTACACATATGCTACATGGTATCCATGACAACACATTGTAGCTAATCCTCGCGATAGATACACTGACCGTTGCGAATAGGGTTTAAGTCTCCCGATATTTCCTATAGTGACGCATCGTAAGGAAGTGATTTAAACCCGACACTGGAGGTACGCTCTCATTACGCCTTGATAAAGCTATCACTGCGAAACGCGCGTCGGCGTTTGGAATTCTTTTAACTTATAACTTTTAGAATAATTTCAGTCTTTGGGAAATGGAATAGAAGGGGTGGGAAAAGAAATCTATCTCTATTTAGTGCTCGGGTATCTCCTTTTTCTCTGTTGCTAAAGCTCACAAGAGCCCGTGGATTCGTGGTTTTTTTAGGTTTATTTAGCTTTCTTACAGAACAGGATTTAGTTAATAATACAAGACCACAAGTCCCGGGTACTCTGCCTCCTTATCTTTGTGGTGTCCCAGGGATAGAAAACAATTCAGGTAGCAGCTTTTGGGACAGCTCCACCCTCTCCAATTTTCTATTTCCTACTTGAAACCTTTTAACCTGAGCATTTTTGTGTGTTTTTAAATTATTTATCCCATTAATTGCAGTCCTCCTTATATCAACTACACTATTTATTATTGATTATTAATTACTTGGCACTGTTTAGCACTTTACAACTAATTAATTTGTAAGCAATTATGAAATTTTAGTAATTGCTACCTTACAATAAACCTATTAGCACTTAAAGCACTTTAGTATTTTTATTCTCATTAATTCCTGGTCGGATTGATTGTGGGTGAAAATATAAGGTATTTGATAATACACTGGATTAAAAGGTTAATTATTTATTTGTGTAAAGCATTAATTGTATTGAGTATCTATCAACCTTTAAGTTTAAGTATAGCTAACTGAATTAATTCTTATAGCACTGGCACTTTAATGTAATTGTAACTTGTGCAAACCAAGCACATTAGTATTTTTAACGTTCAGTGATTGCCCTCACGCAATCACAAAATACTTTATAAGTAGTGTAACATCTGAGGAACTGCTGTACGAGTGGGAGGCAAATTTTACAGCATGTTCAGTCAAGTGAGCATACATGGCAAACCTCTTAACCAATAACATTTTTACAATGTGCAATGCTTATCTCGCATATGGCAGCAGTTCATTTAATTTCATTCAGTATCAATACTAAAGATGAGCTACAACTTCCATCTTAGAGACCTGATTCCTTCTCGGCATCTAAATATAGCAAATATATCAATCACACCAAATTAATTATATATTCCGTAAGGTCCCAAGTATCTCAGCATTGTAATTGACTATGTGCAATTAAAACATAAAATATTTTGGGGTATTATATTTTCTACTAAAACACAGAACAGCAATGATTGTTATTTAAAATGATATTAGTTAATGTTATCAATACATTAACAATTCCCTTAAGAAGTAAATGTAGAAGTAGCAAGAACCACCCTATGTGACTTAATACAAAAATAAAGAAGTTAATAGGAATAAAGAGAAAGGCATTTAAAAACTACAATTCTGTGGGGACAGAAATTGAAATGAATGAATATACACACTCTAATAAATGTTGTAAAGCAGCAGTTAGGAAGGCAAAGATAAAAAAATGCGGAGCGCATTGCAGCAGAGGATATGAATCAATTTAAACTGGAAGCCAGGTCTGTGTTAATGACTTTACCCAAAACAGGTATGTTTGCAAATCTTGTAACTGGACAATGCCATAGACATAAACACAGAGTTGCTCATTAAGCCATAAATATAGGATTTGACCTAAAGCTGTACTACAGCTATAAATAAGTACTAGACAGAGAAGTCATTTTAAACATCTGTTTTATTGAAGTATCAATATAACTGTATTAGTACATTTTTGACTGGATTTAAAATTTGTGATGAACTCTTCTGAATGAGCCAATTCTGGCGCTTGAGGCTCCCCAGTCATTATATCTCCTGTATTCTCCAGATCTCAGGTAGTACTGGCGCCCCCTATAGTTGGGTTCCTCATAGAACATCCAGTGGCCATCAAACACATTGCAGGAGTGAATGTCATGGAAACGGAATCGATCATAAGTATTGGGGCAGTCATCAAAGAACTCCATCATCTGTCCTTGGAAGTCTCCTCTTTCATAGATTCTCATTTTGTATTGGCCATGGTGCTTAGAAAATAAGATTGAAAACAAAATAATAAAAAGACCTTTTCATTTAAATGCAATATTTTCTCAGATTTTTTCAGATGGCTTGTGACCTTGTTTTAAAATAATAGTTGTGCAGTTTCAGTTTCAAAAAATCATTTTAAGTTTTATTTGTAACTTTTAACATAAAGGTAAAATCTGGTTCTATACCACCACAAATGTTTGTACACAAGACATCAGACAGCTAACTTCCCGGTACAATGGACACAAATCTGTTCCTGTATTAAAAGCTACTTGCACCTGAACATAGTCCTTTTGTAGGAACACCAGTGTGCCCATCCAGTCTATTTTAATGAATTGTGTACAAGTGAGAGTATTGATGGAAGGAGACACTGTTCTATTATTAACACCTTGTGCATTGTTGTGCTGAAAGTCATGCCATGCCCCCCTGAAAATGTTGCTAGTAGGTGCAATGACATTGAATATTCTGAGAAAAAAATTGCATTGTGAGAATCTTTATAAACACTTACATTGGAAAGAAAGCGACAAGACCTAATGGAGTCATTGAAGCCCATCCATCTCTGGAAGTCTGGGTATTCTCCTTGCCAGAGATAATACTGGTGTCCCCTGTAACTGGGGTGCTCATAGAGGATCCAGTTTCCACCCTCTACCCTGATGGAGTTACAGCGATTGAAGTATGAGGACAGGTCAGAACAGTCTGAGCCACACTCATAGTGGCGGCCTTGGAAGTTCCTTTCCTCATAGAAGAAGATCTGAAAGAAAATATTAAATGAATAATTATTTTTTTAAAAAACTGCTCCAATTGATACAGTACTTATAAGTTTTTTGCGTTTAAAGAAATTTTATTGCTGGCAATTTGAAAAAAATTGAAGTCCTACTACACACTTGTTGTTAGAGAGAACAGGCACAGATACAGTTCTGGGTGCACAATGGAGTTTTTATACTTTTCCAGAGAAAAGTTGCCATGTAGAATTGCTACAAATTGTTTTATTTTTTAGTGAATGCTAATTTGTGTTGCTAATAGTTGGTTCCAATACACTTATTGTAATGTAAGCATGGACTTATTACAAATTGTAGTCTAAACATAAATTTGAAATGTCTACATTTTTTCACCAATTATATTGTGTCTGTAAGCATTAATAACAAATATAGAAGTAAACAAGTGACTCCTAAAGTGTGTAAACTTGATTGTAATTAAAAACCATTAGAATAGTTAATGATTTGGGCTTACCTTTCCCATTTTGATTGAATGGAAGTTTCAGTGCAATGGTAGGGAGAGAAGTGGCACCTTTATATATGTCCTGTATTGCTGCTGTCTGCATAAGCTGAGCTGAGTGCTTTTGTTCTGTCTAGTACGGTAAATATAAAGATCTTTTGTCTTGCATTGTGTATGATCTTGTGCTGTGACAGTTATTTCTCAGTGTTTTCTGGCACGTGTTTTCCATAGCTTTACCAAAAGAGCTACCTAGCACTCCTATATAGTTTCAGAAAGCTGACAGTATAGAAAATGTTCCACACTTAATCCATCAATAGTCCAGTGTTTTCTAAGTTACCAGGGAATCCTTAATTAGGAAGCATTTGATCATTGGGAATCTGCTTGGTAATACATAAAGAGTAGGAATTAAGGGTAGTCTTCCAACACACTATAAAATGCATTTGGGGTTCTCTTCCTCAAGCATTTCCTTTTATAGCATAGCAGTAATTAGCGGACAGAAGTAACACCAGTGAGCATTTGCAATGTATGTTCATCTGAGGTTATACGTTTTACTCTCATAAATTGTGTTTTAGGTAAATTATTTCACAATGGGGTTGGGTGGAAACTAGAGTATTGCAACAGATTATTACGGTCCGTCTCTTTTTTATATAAATCAGTTGTGAGGAAACCATTATCTCTTTGTATTGTTACATCGAGAAAATTAATTCTCACCGGATCATGTGTCATTGTGAATTTTATAGTCGGTACAGCTGAATTCAGCTGCCCATAAAAAAACATCAAACTGTCTGTTGTGCCTGTCCATATCATGACTATATCATCGATATATCTCTTGTAGAGTTGACAATATTGTATAAAATTCAAGTTAGTGTATGCATGCATATGTTCAAAAAAATCCATATATAGGTTCGCATATGTAGGGGCCACATTGCTCCCCATTACAGTCCCCTGTAGCTGTTGAAAGAAACTATCCTGAAAAAGGAAATAGTTTTCTCTCAAGACAATATTTAAGACACGAAAAATTATTTTGCCTCCTGTGAATAAGCATCATTGGAATCAAGAACCTTCTTAATGGCATATAACCCCTCTTCATGCATAATTGATGTATAAAGGCTCTGGATATCCATCGTAACCAGAGTTCCATCCTCTGGTATTCTCAATGTCTTGAGAATTCCCAATAGCTGGGTTGTGTCTTTTAAATAAGATTTAGTTTGTGTCACAAAGGGCTGTAAAATCTTATCCAAATATATTAAGAGGGGAGCAAGTACTGAATCGCTACTGGCCACTATAGGTCGACCAGGTGGATGTTTTAAATCCTTGTGGATTTTTGGTAAGGTGTAAAAGACGGAAGTTACCAGGTGCTGTTGTAAGAGAAAATGTTGTAAAGCTTCATCAATGAGACCCGCCTCCACCGCCTTATCCACAATAATTTGAATCTTACTTTGTATATTATTCAGTGGATCCGATGCCAATTTAAGGTATATTCTTGTGTCTGCAAGTTGTGTCTTGATCTCATTAACATAATAAACCTTATCTAACACAACAAGGGCTCCCCCTTTATCCGCCAGTTTAAAAATCAAATCATCATGTGCCAATAGTATGCCGAGTTGTATTTTCTCTTGTTTACTCAAATTAGGCCTCAACCCTAGCAAGGGTCTGGTCTTCAATTTCGGATACAGTTTTATAACATCATTTTTAACCAGTTTAATATATGATTCCACCACTACATCCGTAGTTGGTGGTGTAAACCGACTTTTATTACGTAAACCTGATTCTTTCAATGTAAGTTCTTTTTTGGCAGTTACCCTTTGTGTCTCTATAGCTGGATGGGGACCCGAAAAATATGATTTCAATCTTAAGTTACGAAAAAACTTCTCTAATTCAATATCCAATTGAAAAGGATCACATCTATTAGTGGGACAAAATGAAACACCTTTACTCAACAACATAACATTAGCTTGAGTCAATTCTCTGGAAGATATATTTACCACTAATGTCTCTTTTGGGTCCGTGTCTGTCGTTCTGGCTGTCTGCGCTTGTCCCATGTTGCGTCTGTGGTGTCTCCCTCCTCTCCTTTTCTTTGTGTGTACTTTTTGTTGCCCAGTTCTAAAAAAGAAGATGATGCTGACGACTCCTGTGCTGATGTATCCGTCGGTAGAGCGGTCTCTCCCATGCTCACTGTGTTCGCGCTGCCTCTGATCAGATGTCTCCTGCTGATGATGTCGTCATATGCGACGTGGCTGCATGTACACTCCTCTCCTGTCAGTATCGGCCCGCTGCCAGCTGTATACCTGACCTGAACTATAATCGTATTCGTCTCTGCGGAATTTGCTTCTCTTCCTCTCCTCGATCTCCTGTCTGTGCTTATCCAGGTTCTCTTCCATTTGTCGCAATTGTATTCTGTATGTCTCTATAGGGGGAACATGCTTTCAGTTTATCACTCATAACTTTTTATGTTTAGAGGACTCCAAGATTTCACGCTGTAAGAATTCAATGTTCAATAGGATTATGTCAAACGAGCATTTGTTGATTATTCTTTCATATTTCTGTGAAAAATCTTTATTCTCTTTGAAAATGGTTGGTCGCAAATTAACTCATAAGCCCCTGGGTATTCTGCCAACCTTATAATATTCTGTAATGGTTATGGCATGTAGATCCAACCCAATCCATTTCTGTTTCTCCCTTTCAATCTCTCTTAATAAGGTTGTATCAGTAGACACTTGTAAAAAGGAACTATTGCCTTTGTTCTGCTGTATAATTCTATTTGCTTCACTTTCACAGTAAGCAAAAGTTAATGGTATTTCTTGAGTTGTAGGTTGAGACATTGTATATAGTGTGGGGGCACTTTATATGCAGAATTACAGTCTATACAAAGTCAGAGGTAAAGTGCCACACTCACACAACTCACTGTTTGCAGCCTCGGGTGCACACTGAACTCCTCTCTGCACAGGTTCTCTATACGTGGATAAACAATTGCAGCAGCACTCCGATGTTTGAAACAAACTTTTTATTCGTGCAACAACGGCAACGTTTCGGACTATTCCAGTCCTTTATCAAGCCAAACAAAATGTGTAACAAACGTGCTTTTTTGAGGTGATTACCAGGTGCTTAGTGGGAGGATTTATCAATTAGTCACCACCTCCCAATTAAGAGACTCAATTCCCAGCAGTCTCTGTAGAGTATCCATGAAAATTTGTGCAAAATTATCTCTCAAACAGCTCAATACTTTGATAATTAAATAATCCATTGTGTTAAGAATCATTCAGAGTTATATAAAGATTTAAAAAAGTTTAAAAATTGTGATAAAAATCCAATATAATATATTTCAATTGTGAACATTTTAAAAAAAATTTGTGAAACACAATGTGATACTGTAGCATTATAATCCATAGTGATGAGTTTTAAAATCTCTTGTGACTCACATATTTGCTCTGTCACTGGAGTTCTGGATGTCTACATTTGTCAGGACACCAGCAATTCCCAGGATAGGAGCAATATACTTCTATAAATCAGCCCACACAGAGCCCAATAAATACTGACTTTCTATGGCACCTTATAGCAACCCCTCTGGCATTTGCCAGAATCCGCAGTTTGCCAGTCCGGGCCTGATGGGTGCCCTCTTGTCATCTGGAAGGACGTACTGGTAAACAAAGCAAAGCTTATTGCAGGATCCTAATGGTAATTTTAAGAAATGTGTTCACACAAAAAAGAACAAAACAATATATGTATATATATATAGCAAGAGAATAACCTTTATTATAAAGTACAAGTCCAGGGGGGCACCCATGGTAACACGTATTTCCAGGACATCCTCATCCCATCCCATACTAGTTTATTTAACCATGTCTTTCAAGGAGGCTTCTTCAAGGAGATGCTCAAAGTGACTATCATCACATATTCCCATTAATACATTTGGACCAAGCAGGCTTTACAAAAGGCAGACATGGTCCAGATAACAGAAGGAAAATGCTATCGCTCATAAAGATCACCAAAAGGAGGAAGGTTCCTACGGTCCTGTTTAGCCTTGGCGCAGAAAAGCCATGTGATAGAGAACATAGAGTGCATAGGTATTAAAGGACGGGCAAATAGCAAGCAATGCTGAATTTTAAGTGGCTTAAAATGTTACATGCATGTTACATACCATTATTCATTTATTGATAATATGCAATTACATTATTTTACACTTTATTTTGTTTTTCCATTTGTTTGATTTTTTTATTTGATGATTCAAATGTAACAGAGACCATGCACTGTATGCAGAATTATATAGCTGAATAACATTCACCAGCTAAGCAGTATTATGTATGATAATCAGTATTAAACATGTGTGTATTAGACACACTCAGAGACAGTTTATCAATATTCTAAAAGTTTTAATTATACTTATTGACTTTATGTATTTATATAATGTGGATATGTTACACATATACCCACTTTTGTAAAAAAAAACATGTGTTTTTGCAGGCTCTGGAAATTCAAAATAAGGCAAAACCAAGCAAACTAGAACAATACTTTTACAGGATCTTCAACATTCAATATAATGTAAAGAAACAAGTGGAATGGTAATTATGCATACTGAACTGTGCTAGGTATACAAAGTACAACAAAGCTATTAGACAACATGCTAAAGCAAAAGTAAGTTAATCAGTCTATAGCAAAAATAATTAACCCAGAGACAAGGCAGTAAATAATCCTTAAGAAATAGCCAATTAATTTGCTACTGCTACTCTACCTGTATAATTTCCACTTGAACAAAACAACCCCACAGCCCACAAATGAAGCTATACAACTATTCTTAGCAGCAGCAAATATGCCCCAAATTCAACCATACCAGCTCAGTCAACTAAGTAGACTCATCTCCCCAGACAAAGTAAAAGTGGCTTTAAAGTCAACCCCACAAGGGAAGGCACCAAGCACTATGGTCACACACTTTAGCTGCAATTCCTGCAAAAATGATGACTGCTGTGAAACAGAAGTGTGCATCCATCTGAATAAGCATGTGCGTCTGCTATAAATATTATATTCCAAATATTATATATGATACAAAGTTGGTGCACCCAGAAGAAAATAGATGCGTGCATCTGAGAATGATGTAAGTGGGCTTGGTGAACTGCTCCTTTTTGAGGATGGCAGCTGTGGTAGGAAAATGGCAAACAAGCCTGCCTTATGAATACTCCTGGAAGGTAGCAGTTTGTTTCAATTTAACCTATTGTATGCAGCATTATAGCGGGCTGGATTGATACTAATAAGTTTAGCTGTAAAGGTTTACATCTCCTTTAACACCTTCTTCAGCAGTTTTTATTTACAAGACATTCTTCTGTAAGAACTGCAGAATCTGCACCAGTATTACTGCTAAACTCTGCTTTAAAATTCCTGTAGTTTTCGATACTTGTCTGCAGTTAAAATAATAGAAACATTTTTATAAATATGAATAGATTTAAAAAGAAGTGGTAAAGCAATGTCCAATGTCCATAGTAAATATAGCTTCCCACTGGCAGCTCACTGGCAGACTACAGGTGGCAGCAGCAACATTTGGCATGCACAGTGTGAACATTATATACAAAGACTATGACAGCAACAAAGGCTGCACCAATTAGGATAGGGCTCCATGCTGGTAATTTTTTTGCATGCGCACTGCAAATATAGTATATCCTCTGTGGAAACCCGTGGAAACTGAGATCTACACAGAGACTAACAATGTCTTTCCCAGAAACTTGAAACAAAGTATTTGCACATGCAAATGCAAACAACACAAGACAATTTCTGTTCTCGCTCATGTTTAGTACAAATTTTCCAGTTTCAGCATGTTCAGTCAAGTGAGCATACATGGCAAACCTCTTAACCAATAACATTTAAGATGCGCAATGCTTATCTCGCATAATGAAAAAAAAAAAAAAAAGATGTAAGTGGGCTTGGAGAACTGCTCCATTTTGCGGATGGCAGCTGTGGTAGGAAAATGGCAAACAAGCCTGCCTTATGAATACTCCTGTAAGGTAGCATTTTGTTTCAATTTAACCTATTGTATGCATTATTATAGGGGGTTGGATTGATACTAATAAATTTAGCTATAAAGGTTTACATCTCCTTTGACACCTTTTTCAGCAGTATTTATTGTCAAGACATTCTTCTGAAAGAACTGCAGAATCTGCACCAGTGTCGGACTGGGATACCAGGGGCCCACCAGAAAACCTTAGGTTGAGGGCCCACCAAACTATTTTACCTCCTCTCCTCACTCAACCTCTTTATTCTCCTAGTCTCTTTTCTCTACATACTATACTCTATAAAATAGGCCAAATGGTTAGAAGCAAGAGGGCCCACTGACACCTTGGCCCACCGGGAGTTTTCCTGGTATCCCAGTGAGCTCATGTGTAGTACAAATTTTACAGTTTCAGCATGTTCAGTCAAGTGAGCATACATGGCAAACCTCTTAACCAATAACATTTTACAATGCGCAATGCTTATCTCTCAAATGGCAGCAGTTCCTTTAATTACATTCCGGATCAATACTAAAGATGATCTACAACTCCCATCTTAGAGACCTGGGTCCTACTCGGCATTTAAATATATCAAATATATCAATCACACCAAATTAATAATATATTCTGTAAGGTCCCGAGTATCTCAGCATTCTAATTGACTATGTGCAACTAAAACAAAAAATATATTGGGTGATTATATTTTCTGCTAAAAGAGAGAACAGCGATGATTCTTATTTAAAATGATATTAAATAGGTAATGTTCTCAATACATTAAAGGGATACTGTCGTGGAAAAACATGTTTTTTTACAAATGTATCAGGTAATAGTGCTACTACAGCAGAATCCTGCATTGAAATCCGTTTTTCAAAACAAGAAATTGATTTTTTTATATCTAATTTTAAAATTTGCTATGGGGCTAGACATTTTGATATTTGCCAGCTGCCCTCAGGTCATGTGACTTGTGCTCTGATAAACTTCAGTCACACTTTACTGCTGCACTGCAAGTTGGAGTGATGTTATTACCCCTCCCTCCTACAAGCTGCTGTAATGTAAATAGAGCCTTGTCTGCTGAGCCTGTCAATTGAACAATAGGCAGGTATCAAGATAAGCTCTCACTGACACCACTTCAGAAGGATTGAAATATATATGTGTATATATATATATATATATATATATATGTAGAAAAACGCTTGCACTCAAATCCATGTGAATTCATGTATCTTTGTGAAGCCCACTGATAGAAACACCATCTTGCACTATCACAGTAATCACCCGAGGCACCTCTTGGACTCCTTACCAAAGTCCCAGATGCTAAGGGTGGTCCGTTTTGATAGTAATTGGCAAAAAAGAAAAGAAGATCTAATGGAGATGTCAAAAAAATTCCTAGCGAGAGGATACCCTGATAAATTGGTTTATGATACAATGCAATGGGCCCTAGAACTCGACAGGGAGGAAACGCTGCTTGAGCGAACTGATGAGATGTCCAATAAGAAACACACTGATGATATATATTATGTCAGTCGGTATGATGTAGCAGCTGATTATAGACGTAAGTGTGTACTGAAACATTGGCCTCTGGTACAAAGTGATGGGGGGCTTACCAAAAAGCTCCCCATAAGACCTAAATTCAGTTACAAAAGAGGTCGGAGTCTAAAAGAGAATTTGAGCTCTGCGGATCCGGTATCCAAATATACTGAGCTCCAGGGACAGCATTTTTTAACACCACGACCAGGTGTATTCAAATGCACCGGTTGCATAATGTGCAGCAGTCTGATTTTGGGTTCAAGTTTTACCCACCCTCATACTGGTAAAAAATACTCAATTAAACATCGCATGACGTGTACCACTACAATGGTAATCTATATCATTAAGTGCCCGTGTGGTCTCCTGTATTGTGGGAAGACGATACGTCAACTAAAAGAGAGGATTGGGAAGCATCGAGCCAGTATAAGGGCTGCATTAGATCCTGACAGGGACGATAAAAGTAAGGGCAAGAAACAAGATATAGCGCAACAATTAGTGGCGAAACACTGGGCAGAGGCTAAACATAGCCCTGCAGCGTTCCGTTGCATGCCGATAGAGCATTTTCCAGAAAGAACAAGGGGAGGTGATTTTGATAAGGCTTTACTCCAGAGGGAAGCCTACTGGACCTATGAGTTGGACTGTGTGGCACCAAAAGGGTTAAATGGCCAACTGGTGTTGAGCTGCTTTTTAAATTGAAACTTCTAACATCCTTGTTTTCACGATGAGCGAATATAAGATACTTTAATAAATGGAAAGGCAACAAAGTTTTAAATGTATCGTTTGTATAGTCAGTAAAATATTGACACAGTGTTTAAGATATAATGCCTTTATTGTGTATCTTTCGCTACAGTCAACATCACAGTTTATACTTTGTATGTTTTTGCAGGGTATACATGGAAGGAATCTCAGCAATATGGATTGTTTTATGAATTTACACTTATTCCACTCGGTGGTGGCATCTTGTGGTGAGAATGCTAACTACGTGTCACATTTTAATCTATTATGTTCACTGAACTAATTATTCTAGTGAGATGAGATTTGTCTCACATGTATGATGTCATGATTAAGCGCCCTTTTTGGGTAGGGCCATGTGTATAAAAATGCACTTACTAACACTTGTATTTTATCCTTGATAAAGGCCCAGACATGGGCCGAAACGTTGGATGCACAAGTTAAAATAAAAAATCTTTTTTCACTAAATATTGGAGTGCGGGTCCTTATCTAATGATTATATATATATATATATATATGTGTATATATATATATATATATATATATATATATATATATATATATATACTGTATATATATATAGAATATAGAACAAGAAACCGGCACTCACAAAATGGAGATCAAGCGTGCCTGGGTGCAGTCCTAGTTTGGTAACATCAATTAGAAGTAGTGAAGATCGCACTCACAGGTCTTAATGTAGAAAAAGAAATTTATTGTGGACAAGTGCTGACGTTTCGGCTGATACAACAGCCTTTCTCAAAGTGGAAAAGATTTCAAAAAAACGGAAATAAATACACGGTGTGGTGGGAACAAAAATCAAATGTAACAAAAAACACCGGGGGCAGAGGAAGTGACGTGTCAAAGGTTCTACATTAAGACCTGTGAGTGCGATCATCACTACTCACTACACCACTAATTTATATATATATATATATATATATATATATATATATACACATATACACACACAATTCATTTTGGACACTGGAAAAAATATTTTATATAGATAGTTTATTATATTTGTTTACACAAAAATGAATGGCAGAAACACAGGAGTACACTCCCAGGACTGATGACGGGGAATAGAAAAAAGGATAAAATAAGGAGGACATACTTGAAAACCAGGAAAATTTAAGAGGAAGTCTAGGAAGGGTTAAAATAGCTCATGAAAAGGAGGCAGTAAGTAGCTCCTTTACCTCATCTAGTAACCAGTAAAACAAACTAGGAAGGCAGCAAGGAGAGAAAGTTCCCCCCTCCAAAGGAAAGCAAAGAACAAACTTACAGAAGGGCAGGAGCTTTGATAGTGTCTGTGGGAGGAGGGGCTGCTAGTGCAGCTGTAGAGCAGGACGTAGGAAAGTGAAAGTAATTGCTTCCCTGCAAACCATGTGACCTCTCTCCTCCAGATATCACACGCATGGGCAGAGAGGGGAGGGGGAGTGTACAGCTAGATTCTCATGTCGTGGTGCGACCTGGCTCACAGGCTTGGCCTCCAAGCACACAGGTAATGCTGTGCCTGCTGTTAGAGCAGCACAGGATGAATGTGTAATGAGCAAAAATGGAAGCCCCCATGACAAAATACAAACTAAAATAACTTATGCATGGATTTGTGGATTAACATTTTATTTGCCAGACAGTGTTTAAGGATGTGTGTTTTTTTATAAAAATGCAAAAAAATTACGACAGATTCCCTTTAACAATTCCCTTAAGAAGTAAATATAGAAGTAGCAAGAACCACCCTGTGACAATACAAAAATAAAGAAGTTAAAAGGAAACAAGAGAAAGACATTTAAAAACTACAATTCTGTGGGGACAGAAATTGAATTTAATGAATATACACACTATAATAAATGTTGTAAAGCAGCAGTTAGGAAGGCAAAGATTAAAAATGAGGAGTGCATTGTGGCAGAGGATATGATTCAGTTTAAACTGGGAGCCAAGTCTGTGTTAATGACTTTACCCCATGTTTGGAAATCCTTGTAAATGGACAATGCCATACAAATAAACAGATTTTATTAACATTGTTCTTTAAGCCATAAATATAGGATTTGACCTAAAGCTGTACCACAGATATAAATAAGTACTACACAGAGAAGTAATTTTAAACATTTGTTTTATTGAATTATCAATATAACTGTATTAGTAGATTTTTGGCTGGATTTAAAATTTGTGATGAACTCTTCTGAATGAGCCAATTCTGGCGCTTGAGGCTCCCCAGTCATTATATCTCCTGTATTCTCCAGATCTCAGGTAGTACTGGCGCCCCCTGTAGTTGGGTTCCTCATAGAACATCCAGTGGCCATCAAACACATTGCAGGAGTGAATGTCATGGAAACGGAATCGATCATAAGTATTGGGGCAGTCATCAAAGAACTCCATCATCTGTCCTTGGAAGTCTCCTCTTTCATAGATTCTCATTTTGTACTGGCCATGGTGCTTAAAAAAATAAGATTGAAAACAAAATAATAAAAAGATCTTTTTATTTAAAGGCAATACTTTTTCAGCTTTTTACAGATAGCCTTGTGACCTTGTTTTAAAATAATAGTTGTGCAGTTATAAAAATCATTTTTATGTTGTATCTGTATCTTTTAACATAAAGGTAAAATCTGGTTCTATACCACCACCGATGTCGCACAAATGTTTGTACACAAGACATCAGATGGCTAACTTCCCTGTACAATGGACACAAAGCTATTTCTGTATTAAAAGGTACTTGCACCTAAACTTAGTTCTTTTGCAGGAACACCAGTGTGCCCATCCAGCCTACTCTAATGAATTGTGTACAAGTGAGAGTATTGATGCAAGGAGACACTAAAACACTAATGCTATTATTAACACCTCATGCATTGTTGTGCTGAAAGTCATGCCATGTCCCCCTAAAAATGTTGCTAGTGGCTGCAATGACATTGAACATTCTGAGAAAAAAATTGCATTGTGAGAATCTTTATAAACACTTACATTGGAAAGAAAGCGACAAGACCTAATGGAGTCATTGAAGCCCATCCATCTCTGGAAGTCTGGGTATTCTCCTTGCCAGAGATAATACTGGTGTCCCCTGTAACTGGGGTGCTCATAGAGGATCCAGTTTCCACCCTCTACCCTGATGGAGTTACAGCGATTGAAGTATGAGGACAGGTCAGAACAGTCTGAGCCGCACTCATAGTGTCGACCTTGGAAGTTCCTTTCCTCGTAGAAGAAGATCTGAAAGAATATATTGAATGAATAATTTTTTTTCAAAAAACTGCTCCAATTGATACAGTACTTTTAAATAAATGCCAGTTTTATTGCTGGCAATTAGAAAAAAAATAGAATTCCTACTACACACTTGTTGTTAGAGAGAACAGGCACAGATACAGTTCTGGATGCACAATGGAGTTTTTATACTTTTCCAGAGAAAAGTTGCCATGTAGAATTGCTGCAAATTGTTTCATTTTTTAGTGAATGCTAATCATTTCTATTGCTATTTGTTGGTTCCAATACACTTTTTGTAATGTAAGCATGGGCTTATTACAAATTGTAGTCTAAACATAAATTTGAAATGTCTACATTTTTTCACCAATTATATTGTGTCTGTAAGCATTAATAACAAATATAAATGTAAACAAGTGACTCCTAAAGTGTGTAAACTTGATTGTAATTAAAAACCATTAGAATAGTTAATAATTTGGGCTTACCTTTCCCATTTTGATTGAATGAAAGTTTCAGTGCAATGGAAGGGAGAGAAGTGGCAGCTTTATATATGTCCTGTATTGCTGCTGTCTGCATAAGCTGAGCTGAGTGCTTTTGTTCTGTCTAGTAAGGTAAATGTAAAGATCTTTTGTCTGCATTGTGTATGATCTTGTGCTGTGACAGTTATTTCTCAGTGTTTTCTGGCACATGTTTTCCATAGCTTTAACAAAAGAGCTACCTAGCACTCCTATTATAGTTTCAGAAAGCTGACAGTATAGAAAATGTTCCATACTTAGTCCATTAATAGTCCAGTGTTTTCTAAGTTATCAGGGAATCCATAATTAGGAAGCATTTGATCATTGGGAATCTGCTTGGTAATACATATAGATTAGGAATTAAGGGTAGTCTTCCAACACACTGCATAATGCATTTGGGTTTCTCTTCCTTAAGCATTTCCTTTTATACCCTAAGTACAGTAGAAATTAGTTTATAGAAGTAACACCAGTGAGCATTTATGTAGGAGCTAAAATGGCAGTGGATAAATTATCCCCTCAATTGAATATGTAAGTTGGAAGGAACCATATGTTGTAATACCAGTTTTAGCTTTTTTTTTTACTGATTATTAAAGTGGCGAGCATTTGAAACAGTTGCTTATTAGTGATGAGAGCAACTTTTTGCGAAGTTTCTCCATGAAAATCGTCTATAGACGAAAATTTTACCATTTCGAGAATTCACCCATCACTATTGCTCATCATGATCAAGGTACTGTTTTATTATTACAGAAAAAAAGGAAATCATGTTTTAAAATCTGGATTGTTTGGATAAAATGGATGCTATGGGAAATGGCCTTTCTGTAATTTGGAGCTTTCTGGATAATGGGTTTCAGGATAATTGATCCCATACATGTACTGAATTCTATTTGTCACTGTAATATGGGTGCCCCCTAGGAATAGTATACAATTTGTAACTAAATACTTGGAATCATTTTGACTGTTTTCACTAAACATCTGCTTAATGCTATTAATGGGTGCCCTCTTGTCATCTGGAAGGACGTACTGGGAAACAAAGCAAAGCTTATTGCAGGATCCTAAAATGGTAATTTTAAGAAATGTGTTCATACAAAAAAGAACAAAACAATATATGTATATATATGGCAAGAGAATATCCTTTATTATAAAGTACAGGTCCAGGGGGGCACCCATGGTAACACGTATTTCCAGGACATCCTCATCCCATCCTAGTTTATTTAACCATGTCTTTCAAGGAGGCTTCTTCAAGGAGATGTTCAAAGTGACTATCATCACAAATTCCCATTAATACATTTGGACCAAGCAGGCTTTACAAAAGGCAGACAAGGTCCAGATAACAGAAGGAAAATGCTATCGCTCATAAAGTTCACCAAAAGGAGGAAGGTTCCTGCGGTCCTGTTTAGCCTTGACGCAGAAAAGCCATTAGATAGAGAGCATAGAGTGCATAGGTATTAAAGGACGGGCAAATGGCAAGCAATGCTGTATTTTAAGTGCCTTAAAATGTTACATGCATGTTACATACCATTATTCATTTATTGATAATATGCAATTACATTATTTTACACTTTATTTTGTTTGATTTATTTATTTAATGATTCAAATATAACAGAGGCCATGCACTGTATGCAGAATTTTATAGCTGAATAACATTCACCAGCTAAGCAGTATTATGTATGATAATCAGTATTAAACATGTGTGTATTAGACACACACAGAGACAGTTTATCAATATTCTAAAAGTTTTAATTATACTTATTGACTTTATGTATTTATATAATGTGGATGTGGTACACATATACCCACTGTTGTGTCTAATAAAAAAATCATGTATTTTTGCAGGCTCTGGAAACTCAAAATAAGGCAAAACCAAACAAACTAGAACAATACTTTTACAGGATCTTCAACATCCAATACAGTGTATAGAAACCAGCAAAGTGGAATAGTAATTATTCATACTGAACTGTATTAGGTATAGGAAGTACAACAAAGCTATTAGACAACATGCTAAAGCAAAAGCAAGTTAATCAGTCAATAGCACAAATAATTAACCCAGAGAAAAGGCAGTAAATAACCCTTATGAAATAGCTGATCAATTTGCAGACTACTGCTCTACCTGTATAATTTGTATTTTGACAAATCAACCCCACAACCCACCAATAAAGCTATACAACTATCCTTAGCAGCAGCAAATTGCCACAAATTCAACCGTACCAGTTCAGTCAACTAAGTAGACTCATCTCCCCAGACACAGTAAAATTGGCTTTCAAGTAAACCCCACACTAGGGATGTCGCGGACTGTTCGCCTGCGAACTTGTTCGCGTGAACATCGACTGTTCGCGTTCGCCGAATGTTCGCGAACGTCGCACGACGTTCTCCAATTTGGGTTCGCCTTAGCTGGCGCTTTTTTTTGCCATTTCTCCCCCAGACCAGCAGATACATGGCAGCCAATCAGGAAGCTCTCCCTCCTGGACCACCCCCACACCCCCTGGACCACTCCCCTTCCATATATAAACTGAAGCCCTGCAGCATTTTTTCATTCTGCCTGTGTGAGCTAGTGTAGGGAGAGAGCTGTTAGTGATTTGAGGGACAGTTGATAGTAACTTTGCTGGCTAGTAATCTACTTGATACTGCTCTGTATTGTAGGGACAGAACTCTGCAGGGATTTGAGGGACATTTTAGGTTAGGTAGCTTTGCTGGCTAGTAATCTACCTTCTACTGCAGTGCTCTGTATGTAGCTGCTGTGGGCACTGATCTCTTCTGATCTCATCTGCTGACTGCTGTAATAACCCTATAGTCCTTGTAAGGACTGCTTTTATTTTCTTTTTTGTTTTTTTACTTTGCTACTATAAGAGCCCAGTGCTATTAGTCTAGCTGTGTTGGGGAGTGGGACTGGTGTGCTGCTCCTAGTAGTTCAGCACCAACCAGAGTAATTTTTTTTTTTAATATACATATATTTTTTTTTTATTTTACTTATCTTACTGTTCTTTAACGTGTCCAGTGCTGTTTGCTGTTCTTCATAGTAGTGCACCAATAGTAGTGCACTTGCAGGCATTATTTGCCCAGTGTGTTCTTCAAACAACTGCCACCTAGCTGTGTGAGCTTGTTCACATTCTGTCTAAATATCAATAATAATACCGTCTCCAGAAACACCACCCGAGTGACGTTTTTCAAGCAGCAATAATATATTCCGTATCCACTGCTGTAGTGTATACGTTGACCTTGCAGGCATTGTTTCAATTTGTTTGCCCAGTGTGTTCTTCATTTTCAAACAACTGCCACCTAGCTGTGTGAGCTTGTTCCCATTCTGTCTAAATATCAATAATAATACCGTCTCCAGAAACACCACCTGAGTGACGTTGTTCAAGCAGCAATAATATATTCCGTATCCACTGCTGTAGTGTATACGTTGACCTTGTAGGCATTGTTTGCCCAGTGTGTTCTTCAAACAACTGCCACCTAGCTGTGTGAGCTTTTTCACATTCTGTCTAAATATCAATAATAATACCGTCTCCAGAAACACCACCTGAGTGACGTTGTTCAAGCAGCAATAATATATTCCGTATGCACTGCTGTAGTGTATACGTTGACCTTGTAGGCATTGTTTGCCCAGTGTGTTCTTCAAACAACTGCCACCTAGCTGTGTGAGCTTTTTCACATTCTGTCTAAATATCAATAATAATACCGTCTCCAGAAACACCACCTGAGTGACGTTGTTCAAGCAGCAATAATATATTCCGTATCCACTGCTGTAGTGTATACGTTGACCTTGTAGGCATTGTTTGCCCAGTGTGTTCTTCAAACAACTGCCACCTAGCTGTGTGAGCTTTTTCACATTCTGTCTAAATATCAATAATAATACCGTCTCCAGAAACACCACCTGAGTGACGTTTTTCAAGCAGCAATAATATATTCCGTATCCTACAATGCTGTAGTGTCTACGTTGACCTTGCAGACATTGTTGTTTGCCCAGTGTGTTCTTCAAACAACTGCCACCTAGCTGTGTGAGCTTTTTCACATTCTGTCTAAATATCAATAATAATACCGTCTCCAGAAACACCACCTGAGTGACGTTGTTCAAGCAGCAATAATATATTCCGTATCCTCCAATGCTGTAGTGTATAAGTTGACCTTGCAGGCATTGTTGTTTGCCCAGTGTGTTCTTCAAACAACTGCCACCTAGCTGTGTGAGCTTTTTCACATTCTGTCTAAATATCAATAATAATACCGTCTCCAGAAACACCACCTGAGTGACGTTGTTCAAGCAGCAATAATATATTCCGTATCCACTGCTGTAGTGTATACGTTGACCTTGTAGGCATTGTTGTTTGCCCAGTGTGTTCTTCAAACAACTGCCACCTAGCTGTGTGAGCTTTTTCACATTCTGTCTAAATATCAATAATAATACTGTCTCCAGAAACACCACCTGAGTGACGTTGTTCAAGCAGCAATAATATATTCCGTATCCACTGCTGTAGTGTATACGTTGACCTTGTAGGCATTGCTGTTTGCCCAGTGTGTTCTTCAAACAACTGCCACCTAGCTGTATGAGCTTTTTCACATTCTGTCTAAATATCAATAATAATACCGTCTCCAGAAACACCACCTGAGTTGTTGTTGTTGTTTTAAAAAAAAATGCCAGGCAAAGGCAGGCCGCCACGCAGAGGCACTAGGGGCCGTGCTGCTATGCTATCCTGTGGCCCTAGGAAATTGCCCAGTTTTACAAAGGCAATGACCCTGAACTCCCAAAATACTAAAGAGGTAGTTGACTGGCTTACACAGCACACCCCATCCTCTACCGTTTCTAACTTTACCACAACATCCTCATCCTCCTCTGCTATGGGCACCCCACGTAACACTTCCTCCACCACCGGCGCCCCTTCTTCGCTGGAGTCAGAGGAGTTATTTTCACATGAGTTTCTTGAACTGAGTGATGCGCAACCATTATTGGCAGAAGAAGATGAAGGAGATGAGGACGTTACACCAGATATAATTCTGGCAGAGAACACAACAGAGATGGACATAATGAGTGATGAGGAAGTCCCCGCTGCTGCTTCCTTCTGTGAGCTGTTAGAAGAAATGGATGCATCTGAGGAGAATGATGATGAGGAGATTGATGTTTTGTGGGTGCCCAGTAGAAGAGAGCAAGAGGAGGATAGTTCAGATGGAGAGACGGAGAGTCAGAGAGGCAGGAGGAGAATAAGACTTAGAAGAAGCAGGGAGGACAGCTCGCAGGGAACAGTAGGGCAACAACATGTATCGGCACCTGTGGTCAGCCGGCCAACGCACCCGCCATTGCCGCCAACGCCGCCGACTTCTACTGTTACCGCCAGATTGCCAGCTTCAAAAAGGTCAGCAGTGTGGGATTTTTTTAATGTGTGTGCCTCTAACAAAAGCGTTGTAATTTGCAATGAGTGCAGTCAGAAACTGAGTCTTGGGAAGCCCAACAGCCACATAGGTACAACTTCTATGCGAAGGCACATGAACGGCAAGCACAAAGCACTATGGGAGCAACACCTCAAAGGCAGCAGACAAACTAAAAGCCACCCTCCTTCTGGTCCAGCATCTTACTGCTCTACCTCTGCTGTCCTTGACCCGTCTGAACCACCCTCCACTCCGCCTTCCACCTTGACCACCAGTTCCCAGTCATCTGCCCCCAGCCAAGTTTCTGTGAGGGCCATGTTTGAGCGTAAGAAGCCAATGTCTGCGAGTCACCCCCTTGCCCGGCGTCTGACAGCTGGCTTGTCTGCACTCTTAGCCCGCCAGCTTTTACCATACCAGCTGGTGGACTCTGAGGCCTTCCGCAAATTTGTAGCAATTGGGACACCGCAGTGGAAGGTACCCAGCCGCAATTTTTTTTCCAAGAAGGGAATACCACACCTGTACCACCATGTGCAGAGCCAAGTCACCGCATCTCTGTCACTTAGTGTTGGGCCAAAGGTCCATATGACTACTGACGCATGGTCCTCCAAGCATGGTCAGGGCAGGTATGTCACCTACACTGCCCACTGGGTGAACTTGGTTATGGCTGGGAAGCAGGGAATGCGTGGCTCAACAACAACAGTGGAGTTGGTGTCACCGACACGGATTGCACGCGGTTCTGCCACCACCTCTACTCCTCCTTCGCTCTCTACCTCGTCTTCTTACTCTTCTTCCTCCTCTGCTGCTGGGTCCTCCTCCTCCACACCTGTGCACCCCCAGCTCCCCCTAGGCTATTCGACGTGCCAGGTACGCCGTTGTCATGCTGTCTTGGGGATGACGTGCCTGGAAAGCAGAAACCATACCGGATCTGTACTCCTGTCATCTCTGCAGTCACAGGCCGATCGGTGGCTGACCCCACACCAACTGAAGATCGGAAAAGTGGTGTGTGACAACGGAAGCAATCTGTTGGCAGCACTGAGACTGGGCAATTTAACACATGTGCCCTGCATGGCACATGTTCTGAATTTAATAGTCCAACGTTTTGTCTCAAAGTACCCAGGATTCCAGGACGTTCTCAGGCAGTCCAGGAAGGTGTCGGCCCATTTCAGACGTTCCTACACAGCCATGGCACGCCTTGCTGACATTCAGCAGCGGTACAACATGCCAGTCAGGCATTTAATTTGCGACAGCCAGACTCGCTGGAATTCAACGCTCCTCATGTTGGAACGTCTGCTGCAACAACAAAGAGCCGTCAATGAATACCTGTTTGAACTGGGTGGTAGGACTGGATTTGCAGAGCTGGGGATTTTTTTCCCCCGTTACTGGGTGCTTATGCGCGATGCCTGCAGGCTCATGCACCCTTTTGAAGAGGTTACAAACATGGTCAGTAGCACCGAAGGCACCATCAGCGACCTAATACCCTTTGCTTTCTTCCTGGAGCGTGCCATGCAACGAGTGACAGATGAGGCTGTAGACCAGCGTGACGAGGAGCAGGAAGCGCACGATTTCTGGTCGGAATCACCAGAACGAGCCCAGGCACCTGCTGCAATGCAGGGAGAGGTGTCAGAAGTGGAGTCAGAGGAGGAAGGTGGCTTTGTGGAGGAGGAGGACCAACAGGAGCAGGCTTCCCAGGGGGCTTGTGGTGACCTTTTGGGGACCCCTGGTCTTGTAGGTGGCTGGGGGGAGGAGACTGTGGATGATGTAGTCCTTGATAACAAGGAAGCGGAGATGGATACCTCTGCATCCAACCTTGTGAGAATGGGGTCATGCCTGTTGAAGGACCCCTGTATCAAGAGGCTTAAGGAGAAGGACCTGTACTGGGTCGCAACGCTACTAGACCCTCGGTACAAGCATAAAGTGGCAGAAATGTTACCAACGTACCACAAGTCCGAAAGGATGCTGCATTTACAAACCAGCCTGCAAAACATGTTGTACAATGCTTTTAAGGGTGATGTCACTTCAGGAACTCATCAACATTCCAGGGGCAGAGGTGCCAGTAATCCTGCCACGAGTGCACCTGCAAGGACAAAGCACTTTGGCCACTCTGTAACGTCAGACATGCAAATGTTTTTCAGTCCAAGGCAGCGCCAGAACCCTTCTAGATCCACCCTCAAAGAACGCCTCGACCGGCAGGTAGCGGACTACCTGGCATTAACTGCAGATATCGACACTCTGAGGAGCGATGAACCCCTGGACTACTGGGTGCGCAGGCTTGATCTGTGGCCAGAGCTGTCACAATTTGCCATGAACCTCTTGTCTTGCCCCGCCTCAAGTGTCCTCTCAGAAAGGACCTTCAGTGCAGCAGGAGGGATTGTAACTGAGAAGAGAATTCGCCTAGGTCACAAAAGTGTGGATTACCTGACCTTTATTAAAATGAATGAGGCGTGGATCTCGGAGGGTTACTGCACGCCGGAAGACTTGTTCTGACTCCCCATGCAGCTGTCCTTCTCTGCACGCCACATGACTCCACACACAGCTGTCCTTTAGCGTCCTCCTCCCTCCGCCACCGTTACAAACTAGGGTGCAAACCCTACTGGTTTCATTTGAAGCCAAACTTTTTGGACAGGTAAATCCTGAGTTTTTCTGGCCTCTGTGCTTCAGTGGCTGCAACCAAAAAAATATATGTTTTCAGCATTTATATGGCATATTTTTCTGGCCTCTGTGCTTCAGTGGCTGCGACAATTTTTTTTTATATTTTTAGCATTTATATGGCATATTTTTTCTGGCCTCTGTGCTTCAGTGGCTGCGACAAAAAAAAATTAATATTTTCAGCATTTATATGGCATATTTTTTCTGGCCTCTGTGCTTCAGTGGCTGCGACAAAAATTTTTTATTTTGTTAGCATTTATATGGCATATTTTTTCTGGCCTCTGTGCTTCAGTGGCTGCGACAAAATTTTTTTTTATATTTTCAGCATTTATATGGCATATTTTTTCTGGCCTCTGTGCTTCAGTGGCTGCGACAAAAAATTTAATATTTTCAGCATTTATATGGCATATTTTTTCTGGCCTCTGTGCTTCAGTGGCTGCGACAAAAAAAACATAATTTTTCAGGAAAGTACATATGCCTAATTTTTCAGGGTTCTGCAACAGTGGCAAAATCGCATCTTTTATGGTCACTGCAGGTGATCAATAAAGTAGACCAAAACTGGGCCCACACTGCAGAATCAGTGTTTTTTGGTTCACGTCACTGTACATTGAATTACCTCTGCCTGACCGTGCACGTGCGCACAAGCACGGTGACTGCTAAACACACCACTACAGAAATATTGCCACCAACAGGACGAACATCCTGGAGGTGACAAGCGCAACTAGTAATTAAAAACTATTATTTGCTCACTTGACGGTATCATTCATTAAAGCTCTCTGCGTTTTTTTGCGTTGCAGTAAGCGCCACGCTTTGTCTTTGCGTGTGAACAGGCTGTAACCTTTACACAACTTGATTGGCATGTAGACGCCGGACGTTTTAAAGCAGTTTATTATACAGGTTTAGAAATGTAGTGTGATTTCTGCCCTTTACAGCACAAAACGCAGCGCTGTGTCAACAATGTATTTTTCAGATACATTTTTGCCCTTGATCCCCCTCTGGCATGCCACTGTCCAGGTCGTTGCACCCTTTAAACAACTTTAAAATGATTTTTCTGGCCAGAAATGTCTTTTTTAGCTTTTAAAATTCGCCTTCCCATTGAAGTCTATGGGGTTCGCGATTTTTTCCGACGTTCGCTACATCCCTAAACCCCACAAGGGAAGGCACCAAGCACTATGGTCACAAACTTTAGCTGCAATTCCTGCAAAAATGATGACTGCCTATGAAACCGGAGTATGCATCCATCTAAATAAACATGTGCGTCTGTTACAAATATTATATTACAAATATTACATATAATACATAGTCGTGCACCCAGAAGAAAATAGATGCGTGCATCTGAAAATGATGTAAGTGGGCTTGGAGAACTGCTCCTTTTTGAGGATGGCAGCTGTGGTAGGGAAATGGCGAACAAGCCTGCTTTATGAATACTCCTGTAAGGTAGCAGTTTGTTTCAATTTAACCTATTGTATGCAGCATTATAGGGGGCTGGATTGATACTAATAAGTTTAGCTGTAAAGGTTTACATCTCCGTTAACACCTTCTTCAGCAGTTTTTATTGTAGTTTTGTATACTTGTCTGCAGTTAAAATAATAGAAATATTTCTATAAATATGAATAGATTTTAAAAAAAAAAAAAATAGTAAAGCACCAATGTCCATAGTAAATGTAGCTTCCCACTGGCAACATTTGGCATGCACAGTGTGAACATTATATACAAAGACTGTGACAGCAACAAAGGCTGCACCAATTAGGATAGGGCTCCATGTTGGTAATGTTTTTGCATGCGCACTGCAAATACAGTATACCCTCTGTGGAAACCCGTGGAAACTGAGATCTACACAGAGACTAACAAAG
Source organism: Xenopus petersii (assembly GCA_038501925.1). Taxonomy (NCBI): domain Eukaryota; kingdom Metazoa; phylum Chordata; class Amphibia; order Anura; family Pipidae; genus Xenopus; species Xenopus petersii. Next base: position 118,127,855 of record CM076672.1, on the reverse strand, counting down.
TCTTTCCCAGAAACTTGAAACAATGTATTTGCAAATGCAAATAACACAAGACAATTTCGCTCATGTGTAGTACAAATTTTACAGTTTCAGCACAGTCAAGTGAGCATACATGACAAACATCTTAACCAATAACATTTTATAATGCTCAATACGTATCTTGCAAATGGCAGCAGTTCATTTAATTACATTCAGTATCAATATTAAAGATGAGCTACAACTCCCATCTTAGAGACCTGGGTCCTACTCGGCATCTAAATATATCAAATATATCAACCACACCAAATTAATAATATATTCTGTAAGGTCCCGAGTATCTCAGCATTGTAATTGACTATGTGCAACTAAAACACAAAATATATTGGGGGTATTATATTTTCTGCTAAAACACAGAACAGCAATGATTGCCATTTAAAATGATATTAGTTAATGTTATCAATGCATTAACAATTCCCTTAAGAAGTAAATATAGAAGTACCAAGAACCACCATATGTGACTTAATACAAAAATAAAGAAGTTAATAGCAAAAAAGAGAAAGGCATTTAAAAACTACAATTCTGTGGGGACAGAAATTGAATTTAATGAATATACACACTCTAATAAATGTTGTAAAGCAGCAGTTCGGAAGGCAAAGATTAAAAACGAGGAGTGCATTGTGGCAGAGGATATTATTCAGTTTAAACTGAAAGCCAGTTCTGTGTTAATGACTTTGCCCCAAACAGTTTGGAAATCCTTGTAACTGGACAATGCCATACAAATAAACACATTTTATTAACATTGTTCGTTAAGCCATAAATATAGGATTTGACCTAAAACTGTACTACAGATATAAATAAGTACTACACAGAGAAGTAATTTTAAACATCCATTTTATTGAATTATCAATATAACCGTTTAGTAGATTTTTGACTGGATTTAAAATCTGTGATAAACTCTTCTGAATGAGCCAATTCTGGCGCCTGAGGCTCCCCAGTCATTATATCGCCTGTATTCTCCAGGTCTCAGGTAGTACTGACGCCCCCTGTAGTTGGGTTCCTCATAGAACATCCAGTGGCCAAACACATTGCAGGAGTGAATGTCATGGAATCGGAATCGATCATAAGTATTGGGGCAGTCATCAAAGAACTCCATCATCTGTCCTTGGAAGTCTCCTCTTTCATAGATTCTCATTTTGTATTGGCCATGGTGCTTAGAAAATAAGATTGAAAACAAAAAAATAAAAAGACCTTTTCATTTAAATGCAATACTTTCTCAGATTTTTTCAGATGGCTTGTGACCTTGTTTTAAAATAATAGTTGTGCAGTTTCAGTTTCAAAAAATCATTTTACCCTGTATTTGTATCTTTTAACATAAAGGTAAAATCTGGTTCTATACCACCACCAATAGTGCACAAATGTTTGTACACAAGACATCAGACAGCTAACTTCCCTGTACAATGGACACAAATCTGTTTCTGTATTAAAAGGTATTTGTACCTGAACATAGGCCTTTTGTAGGAACACCAGTATGCCCATCCAGCCTACTTTAATGAATTGTATACAAGTGAGAGTATTGATGCAAGGAGACACTGTGCTTTTATTAACACCTTATGCATTGTTGTGCTGAAAGTCATGCCATGTCCCCCTGAAAATGTAGTTAGTGGCTGCCATGACATTAAATATTCTGAGAAAAAAATTGCATTGTGAGAATCTTTATAAACACTTACATTGGAAAGAAAGCGACAAGACCTAATGGAGTCATTGAAGCCCATCCATCTCTGGAAGTCTGGGTATTCTCCTTGCCAGAGATAATACTGGTGTCCCCTGTAACTGGGGTGCTCATAGAGGATCCAGTTTCCACCCTCTACCCTGATGGAATTACAGCGATTGAAGTATGAGGACAGGTCAGAACAGTCTGAGCCGCACTCATAGTGGCGGCCTTGGAAGTTCCTTTCCTCATAGAAGAAGATCTGAAAGAAAATATTAAATGAATAATTATTTTTTCATAAAACTGCTCCAATTGATACAGTACTAATACGTTTTTTGCTTTTAAAGAAATGCCAGTTTTATTGCTGGCAATTAGAAAAAAATAGAATTCCTACTACACACTTGTTGTTAGAGAGAACAGGCACAGATACAGTTCTGGGTGCACAATGGAGTTTTTATACTTTTCCAGAGAAAAGTTGCCATGTAGAATTGCTGCAAATTGTTTAATTTTTTTAGTGAATGCTAATCATTTCTATTGCTATTAGATGGTTCCAATACACTTAGGGGCCGATTCACTCAGCTCGAGTGAAGGGTTCGAATGAAAAAAACTTTGAATTTCGAAGTTTTTTTTGGGTACTTCGACCATCGAATTGGTTAAATTCGTTCGAATTCGATCGAAGTCGAACGAAATCGAACGATTCGAAGTAAAAATCGTTCGACTATTCGACCATTCGATAGTCGAAGTACTTGCCCTTTAAAAAAAACTTCGACCCCCTACTTCGGCAGATAAAACCTACCGAAGTCAATGTTAGCCTATGGGGAAGGTCCCCATAGGCTTGCTAACCTTTTTTTGATCGAAGGATTTTCCTTCGATCGTTTGATTAAAATCCTTCGAATCGTTCGATTCGAAGGATTTAATCGTTCGATCGAACGAAAAATCCTTCGATCGTTCGATCGCAGGATTAGCGCTAAATCCTTCGACTTCGATATTCGAAGTCGAAGGATTTCAATTCGAGGGTCGAATTTCGAACTATTTTTAACTTCGAAATTCGACCCTAAGTGAATCTGCCCCTAATTGTAATGTAAGCATGGACTTATTACAAATTGTAGTCTAAACATAAATTTGAAATGTCTACATTTTTTCACCAATTATATTGTGTCTGTAAGCATTAATAACAAATATAAATGTAAACAAATGACTCCTAAAGTGTGTAAACTTGATTGTAATTAAAAACCATTAGAATAGTTAATGATTTGGGCTTACCTTTCCCATTTTGATTGAATGGAAGTTTCAGTGCAATGGAAGAGAGAGAAGTGGCAGCTTTATATATGTCCTGTATTGCTGCTGTCTGCATAAGCTGAGCTGAGTGCTTTTGTTCTGTCTAGTAAGGTAAATGTAAAGATCTTTTGTCTGGCATTGTGTATGATCTTGTGCTGTGACAGTTATTTCTCAGTGTTTTCTGGCACATGTTTTTTATAGCTTTACCAAAAGAGCTACCTAGCAGTCCTATATAGTTTCAGAAAGCTGACAGTATAGAAAATGTTCCATACTTAGTCCATCAATAGTCCAGTGTTTTCCAAGTTACCAGGGAATCCATAATTAGGAAGCATTTGATCATTGGGAACCTGCTTGGTAATACATATAGAGTATTCTGTTGCAGAAGCAATTCTATAAGGGAGTAACTAAAACACTAAATTTCAGACGTGCAAACTTTGACAGTATAAGGGCATCTCTGCAACATATTAAGTGGGAAATGCTTTTCACAGGGTTAAACACAGAACAAAAATGGGAAGTCTTTAAAATGCTGCTTAATAAATATACTTGTCAGTATATTCCACTTGTAAGCAAGGAACGTCGTTGCAAAGCAAAACCTTTTTGGTTCAATAGAAGCGTTGGTGTTGAGGTGGGTAAGAAAAGACGTGCTTTTAAGGCTTTCAAGTTAGCTGGTACAGCCGAAACATTTATAAGGTACAAGGAGGCCAATAAATCATGCAAAGAAGCTATAAGGCAAGCTAAAATTGCTATAGAAAAGGATATTGCAGCAAGCAGTAAAAAAAATCCAAAATTATTTTTTAAATATGTCAATAGTAAAAAAATGAAGCAGGAAGGGGTGGGACCCTTACTATCAGAGGGGGGTCAGCTGGTTGATGAAAACAAAATAAAAGCGCAGATTCTGAACTCGTATTTTTCATCTGTGTACACAAATGAAGAACCAGTAAGTGAAGGTTTCCTTCTTAACACTCCCAATTCTAGTAATACAACTAATGATGCATGGTTCACACATGAAGAAATTCAAAAGAGACTTGAACATGTTAAGATTAACAAAGGTCCAGGGCCAGATGGTATTCATCCCAGGGTAATTAGCGAGCTTAGCTCTGTGATTGCCAAACCTCTTTACTTAATTTTTCAGGATTCATTGAGATCTGGCATTGTGCCGAGAGACTGGCGAATTGCTAATGTGGTGCCTCTATTCAAAAAAGGATCCCGTTCTCAGCCTCAAAACTATAGGCCAGTTAGTCTGACGTCAGTATTAGGAAAGCTTTTCGAAGGGTTAATAAAGGATAAGATACTGGACTTCATAGCAAATCATAATACTATGAGTTTGTGCCAGCATGGTTTTATGCGTAATAGATCTTGCCAGACTAACTTAATTTCTTTTTACGAGAATGTAAGTAGAGACCTCGATTCTGGGATGGCAGTGGATGTGATTTACTTAGACTTTGCTAAAGCATTTGATACAGTGCCACACAAAAGGTTACTGGTTAAATTAAGGAATGTTGGCCTGGAACATAGTATTTGTACCTGGATAGAGAACTGGCTAAAAGATAGACTACAAAGAGTGGTGGTAAATGGAACATTTTCTAATTGGACCAGTGTTGTTAGTGGAGTACCGCAGGGCTCTGTACTAGGTCCCTTGCTTTTCAACTTGTTTATTAATGACCTGGAGGTGGGCATTGAAAGTACTGTTTCTATTTTTCCAGATGATACTAAATTGTGCAGAACTATAGGTTCCATGCAGGATGCTGCCACTTTGCAAAGTGATCTGTCTAAACTGGGCAGCAAACTGGAAAATGAGGTTCAACGTTGATAAATGCAAGGTTATGCACTTTGGCAAAAATAATATAAATGCAAGTTATACACTAAATGGCAGTGTGTTGGGAGTTTCCTTAATTGAAAAGGATCTAGGGGTCTTTGTAGATAACACGTTGTCTAATTCTGGGCAGTGTCATTCTGTGGCTACTAAAGCAAATAAAGTTCTGTCTTGCATAAAAAAGGGCATTAACTCAAGGGATGAAAACATAATTATGCCTCTTTATAGGTCCTTGGTGAGGCCTCATCTGGAGTATGCAGTTCAGTTTTGGACTCCAGTCCTTAAGAGGGATATAAATGAGCTGGAGAGAGTGCAGAGACGTGCAACTAAATTGGTTAGAGGGACGGAAGACTTAAATTATGAGGGTAGACTGTCAAGGTTGGGGTTGTTTTCTCTGGAAAAAAGGCGCTTGCGAGGGGACATGATTACATTTTACAAGTACATTAGAGGACATTATAGACAAATGGCAGGGGACCTTTTTACCCATAAAATGGATCACCGTACCAGAGGCCACCCCTTTAGACTAGAAGAAAAGAACTTTCATTTGAAGCAACGTAGAGGGTTCTTCACAGTCAGGACAGTGAGGTTGTGGAATGCACTGCCGGGTGATGTTGTGATGGCTGATTCAGTTAATGCCTTTAAGAATGGCTTGGATGATTTTTTGGACAGACCTAATATCCAAGGCTATTGTGATACTAAACTCTATAGTTAGTATAGGTATGGGTATAAAGAATTTTAATTAAAAGTAGGGAGGGGTGTGTGTATGGATGATGGGTTTTCATTTGGAGGGGTTGAACTTGATGGACTTTGTCTTTTTTCAACCCAATTGAACTATGTAACTATGTAACATGTAAGTAAGAACCATATGTTGGCTGTAATACCAGTTTTAGCTTTTCTTTTTTTTACTGATTATTAAAGTGGCAAGCATTTTAAACAGTTGCTTATTAGTGATGAGAGCAACTTCTTGCCAATTTTCTCCATGAAAATCTTCCATAGACTTTGGATTTCAGCAAATTTTTACCATTTTGAGAACTCACCCATCACTATTGCTCATCATGAACAATGTATTGTTTTATTATTACAGAGAAAAAGGAAATCATATTTTAAAATCTGGATTGTTTGAATAAAATGGAGACTATGGGAAATGGCCTTTCTGTAATTTAGAGCTTTCTGGATAATGGGTTTCAGGATAATTGATCCCATACATGTACTAAATTCTATTTGTCACTGTAATATGGGTGCCCCCTAGGAATAGTGTATAATTTGCAACTAAATACTTGGAATCATTTTGACTGTTTTCACTAAACATCTGCTTAATGGGCATATGAGTCAGACATAGCTATTTAACATCAGATGCCACCTGTCTATATGTTTTCAGTGATGCATACATTTTATTTGTATTATACATATATTTTTGTATTTGCACTTTATATATCAGTACATATTTGGGAATCAGCTGCTGTTAGTTTGGATATTTAGTTTATTAATGAAGGTTTGAGTGCTCTATATGTACAGCTCTTGTTGTTCCTCCTCCATATTGTTTCATTCAGTGTTTCTCTGTGCTACCCATCATAATTCACTAACAGGATAAATATAATGAATATGCATTTAAAAGTTAAATAGTTTCTAAAAACATTTGTGCTCAAGCATATGTATCTTAAAATCTATTAATATTTTTAAAGACTGGGAAAGAGAACTGCTATCCTAAAAATTGTAGTACTCTTTACATAGTAAATACCATCGTAAATAACTTTTTAAGTCTATATATAACCTACCTAACTATCTTACATAACTTACTTTCTTAAAAAGACATCCAACCCTTCTTAAAGCTATCTAATGTATCAGCCAATATGACTGATTCAGGGAGAGTATTTCATATCTTCACTGCTCTCACTGTAAATGATTCTTTCTGAATATTTAGATAGAAACGTCTTTCTTCTAATTGGAATGGGTGCCAGGTCCGGACTGAGAATTAAAATAGGCCCTGGCATTTCAGCTACACAGAGGCCCAATCAGCCCACACAGAGCCCAAACAGCTCTTACCAGCCCAATAAATACTGACTTTCAATTGCACCTTATAGCAGCCCCTCTGGCATTTGCCAGAATCCACAGATTGCCAGTCCGAGCCTGATGGGTGCCCTCTTGTCATCTGGAAGGACGTACTGGTAAACAAAGCAAAGCTTATTGCAGGATCCTAATGGTAATTTTACGAAATGTGTTCATACAAAAAAGAACAAAACAATATATGTATATATATGGCAAGAGAATATCCTTTATAATAAAGTACAAGTCATGGGGGGCACCCATGGTAACACTTATTTCCAGGACATTCTCATCCCATCCCATACTAGTTTATTTAACCATGTCTTTCAAGGAGGCTTCTTCAAGGAGATGCTCAAAGCGACTATCATCACATATTCCCATTAATACATTTGGACCAAGCAGGCTTTACAAAAGGCAGATAAGGCCTAGATAACAGAAGGAAGATGCTATCACTCATAAAGTTCACCAAAAGGAAGAAGGTTCCTACGGTCCTGTTTAGCCTTGACACAGAAAAGCCATTTGATAGAGAGCATAGAGTGCCTAGGTATTAAAGGAAGGGCAATAGCAAGCAATGCTGTATTTAAAGTGCCTTAAAATGTTACATGCATGTTACATACCATTATGAATTTATTGATAATATGCAATTACATTATTTTACACTTTATTTTTTTCCATTTGTTTGATTTATTTATTTAATGATTCAAATGTAACAGAGACCATGCACTGTATGCAGAATTTTATAGCTGAATAACATTCACCAGCTAAGCAGTATTATGTATGATAATCAGTATTAAACATGTGTGTATTAGACACACTCAGAGACTGTTTATCTATATTCTAAAAGTTTTAATTATACTTATTGACTTTATGTATTTATATAATGTGGATATGTTACACATATACCCACTTTTGTAAAAACAAATCATGTATTTTTGCAGGCTCTAGAAATTCAAAATAAGGCAAAACCAAACAAACTAGAACAATACTTTTACAGGATCTTCAACATCCAATATAATGTATAGAAACCAGCAAAGTGGAATGGTAATTATGCATACTGAACTGTGCTAGGTATACAAAGCACAACAAAGCTATTAGATAACATGCTAAAGCAAAAGCAAATTAATTAGTCAATAGCAAAAATAATTAACCCAGAGACAAGGCAGTAAATAACCCTTCTGAAATAGCCAATCAATTTGCAGACTACTGCTCTACCTGTATAATTTCCACTTGGATAAATCAACCCCACAGCCCACCAATGAAGCTATACAACTATTCTTAGCAGCAGCAAATATCCCCAGGGCTGATCCTATCAAATGTGGGGCCCAATTGGTACCATGTTGGCGGGGCCCCTAGACAAAGTGTTGCTGGCTACTGACACACCAAGTATTTAGGAAAATAAGGGCATACAGGCACAAAATAGAATGGAAAGGGGCAGACAAGGTAAGAGAGTGAGAGGGATGAAATAGGGGCACATAATAGGGGCACACAGGGTAAGAGAGAGAGGGAGGAAATAGGAGAGTGGACTGGGCCAATTAGTTTGGGGCAGGCTGAGCCGATTCAGCTTGGGAGCAGGCTTGGTTGGATTGGTGGCAGGCAGGGCCTATCAAGGTTGGAGGAAAGATGGGCCTATGAGAGTTGGGGGCAGGCTAGACCTATGGAGTTGGGGATAGGCTGGCTTATCAGAGTTGGGGGTGGGCTGGACTTATGGATTTGGGGATGGGCTGGACTCTCAAAGTTGGGGGCAGGCCAGGCAGCATCATGTGCTGAGGGAAATATTATCTGTGGTGCGGGGCCCCCAGAGGTGCGGGGCCCCCAGAGGTGCGGGGCCCTATTGGGCCCAATTGGTCCAATAGGCCTAAGGCCGGCCCTGCATCTCCCCAGACAAAGTAAAAGTGGCTTTAAAGTCAACCCCACAAGGGAAGGCAACAAGCACTATGGTCACACACTTTAGCTGCAATTCCTGCAAAAATGATGACTGCCTGTGAAACAGTAGTGTGCATCCATCTGAATAAGCATGTGCGTCTGTTATAAATATTATATTACAAATATTATATATAATACAAATCGGTGCACCCAGAAGAAAATAGATGCGTACATCTGAAAATGATGTAAGTGGGCTTGGAGAACTGCTCCATTTTGCGGATGGCAGCTGTGGTAGGAAAATGGCAAACAAGCCTGCCTTATGAATACTCCTGTAAGGTAGCAGTTTGTTTCAATTTAACCTATTGTATGAATTATTATAGGGGTTTGGATTGATACTAATAAATTTAGCTATAAAGGTTTACATCTCCTTTAACACATTTTTCAGCAGTATTTATTGTCAAGACATTCTTCTGAAAGAACTGCAGAATCTGGACCAGTGTCGGCCTGGGATACCAGGGGCCCACCAGAAAACCTTAGGTTGAGGGCCGACCAAACTATTTTACCTCCTCTCCTCACTCAACCTCTTTATTCTTCTAGTCTCTTTTCTTTACATACTATACTCTATTTTTCCATTATTAAGCCTCTTTATTCCCATAAAGAAATAGAGAATGACCATAAAATAGGCCAAATGGTTAGAAGCAAGAGGGCCCACTGACACCTTGGCTCACCGGGAGTTTTCCTGGTATACCGGTGGGCTCATGTGTAGTACAAATTTTACAGTTTCAGCATGTTCAGTCAAGTGAGCATACATGGCAAAACTCTTAACCAATAACATTTAAGATGCGCAATGCTTATCTCGCATATGGCAGCAGTTCATTTAATAGAAGAATTTCTGTACAGCACCTTGTAGAATAAAAATGCCTTTATTCAATTTTTCATGGCAGTATCTGGTTAGCAACGTTTCAGGCCTATGCGGCCCTTTCTCAAGCTCTCAGTTCATTTAATTACATTCAGTATCAATACTAAAGATGAGCTACAACTCCCATCTTAAAGACCTGGGTCCTACACGGCATCTAAATATATCAAATATATCAATCACCCCAAATTAATAATATATTCCGTAAGGTCCCGAGTATCTCAGCATTGTAATTGACTATGTGCAATTAAAACATAAAATATATTGGGGTATTATATTTTCTACTAAAACACAGCGATGATTGTCATTTAAAATGATATTAGTTAATGTTATCAATACATTAACAATTCCCTTAAGAAGTAAATATAGAAGTAGCAAGAACCACCCTATGTGACTTAATACAAAAATAAAGAAGTTAATAGGAAAAAAGAGAAAGGCATTTAAAAACTACAATTCTGTTGGGACAGAAATTGAATTTAATGAATATACACACTCTAATAAATGTTGTAAAGCAGCAGTTCCGGAAGGCAAAGATAAAAAATGAGGAGCGCGTTGCGGCAGAGGCTATGATTCAATTTAAACTGGAAGCCAGGTCTGTGTTAATGACTTTACCCCAAACAGGTATGTTTGCAAATCTTGTAACTGGACAATGCCATACAAATAAACACAGAGTTGTTCATTAAGCCATAAATATAGGATTTAACCTAAAGCTGTACTACATATTTATAAATAAGTACTACACAGAGAAGTCATTTTAAACATCTGTTTTATTGAATTATCAATATAACTGTATTAGTACATTTTTGACTGGATTTAAAATTTGTGATGAACTCTTCTGAATGAGCCAATTCTGGCACTTGAGGCTCCCCAGTCATTATATCTCCTGTATTCTCCAGATCTCAGGTAGTACTGACGCCCCCTATAGTTGGGTTCCTCATAGAACATCCAATGGCCATCAAACACATTGCAGGAGTGAATGTCCTGAAAACGGAATCGATCATAAGTATTGGGGCAGTCATCAAAGAACTCCATCATCTGCCCTTGGAAATCTCCTCTTTCATAGATTCTCATTTTGTATTGGCCATGGTGCTAAAAAAATAAGATTGAAAACAAAATAATAAAAAGACTTTTTCATTTAAATGCAATACTTTCTCAGATTTTTTCAGATGGCCTTGTGGTCTTGTTTTAAACTAATAGTTGTGCAGTTTTAAAAATCATTTTACGTTGTATTTTAACATGAAGATAAAATCTGGTTCTATACCACCACGAATGGTGCACAAATGTTTGTACACAAGAAATCAGACGGCTAACTCTGTACAATGGACTCAAACCTGTTTCTGTATTGACACCACACCTAAAAGGTACCCAAACATAGTTCTTTTGTCAGAGCACCAGTGTCCCCACCCAGCCTACTCTAATAATTTTTGCTAGTGGCTGCAATGACATTGAAAATTCTGAGAAAAAAATTGCATTGTGAGAATCTTTACAAACACTTACATTGGAAAGAAAGTGACAAGACCTAATGGAGTCATTGAAGCCCATCCATCTCTGTAAGTCTGGGTATTCTCCTTGCCATAGATAATACTGGTGTCCCCTGTAACTGGGGTGCTCATAGAGGATCCAGTTTCCACCCTCTACCCTGATGGAGTTACAGCGATTGAAGTATGAGGACAGGTCAGAACAGTCTGAGCCGCACTCATAGTGGCGGCCTTGGAAGTTCCTTTCCTCGTAGAAGAAGATCTGAAAGAAAATATTAAATTAATAATTATTTTTTCAACAAACTGCTCTAATTGATACAGTACTTATACGTTTTTTGCTTTTAAAGAAATTACAGTTTTATTGCTGGCAATTTGAAAAAATAGTAATCCTGCTACACACTTGTTGTTAGAGAGAACAGGCACAGATACAGTTCTGGGTGCACAATGGAGTTTTTATACTTTTCCAGAGAAAAGCTGCCATGTAGAATTGCTATAAATTGTTTCATTTTTTAGTGAATGTTAATCATTTGTATTGCTATTAGTTGGTTCCAATACACTTATTGTAATGTAAGCATGGGCTTATTACAAATTGTAGTCTAAACATAAATTTGAAATGTCTACATTTTTTCACCAATTATATTTTGTCTGTAAGCATTAATAACAAATATAAATGTAAACAAATGACTCCTAAAGTGTGTAAACTTTGTAATTAAAAACCATTAGTATAGTTAATGATTTTGACTTACCTTTGCCATTTTGATTGGATTGAAGTTTCAGTGCAATGGAAGGGAGAGAAGTGGCACCTTTATATATGTCCTGTATTGCTGCTGTCTGCATAAGCTGAGTGCTTTTGTTCTGTCTAGTAAGGTAAATGTAAAGATCTTTTGTCTGGCATTGTGTATGATCTTGTGCTGTGACAGTTATTTCTAAGTGTTTTCTGGCACATATTTTCCATAGCTTTACCAACAGAGCTACCTAGCATTCCTATTATAGTTTCAGAAAGCTGACAGTATAGAAAATGTTCCATACTTAGTCCATTAATAGTCCAGTGTTTTCTAAGTTACCAGGGAATCCATAATTAGGAAGCTTTTTATAATTGGGAACCCGCTTGGTAATACATATAGGGGCCGATAGGTGCTGGCATAAATTCGCTAGTGAAGTAGACATACTCTAGCGCTATTTCGCATCCTAACGCCAGGCGAAGTTGCGATCTGGTGAAGGGACGTAACTACGCTAATTCACTAACTTGCAGATATTACTGAACGTTACCTCTTGTGCCAGACTTGACTTCACCAGCTCAGACCAGGCAAAGTACAAAAGAGTAGATAGGAGGATTTTCAAAATTTCCAAGTCCCAAAAAATGCTAGTGTGTTTTAAATTATTCAGGGTGATAGGCTGAAAAAGATCTAAATGTTTTTTTTGGGGTACCCTCCTTCCCCCCTACATTTCCTAACATATGGCACCTAAACTATACAGTGGGCACATGTGTAGGGCAATATAAGACCTCTATTTTATTTAATGAATGTTTCTCAGGCTTGTGTAGTGTAATGTAGTTTATGCTTCATATTAGGCATCAATATCGTAACTTCGCTTTGCTTGATGAATTAACGCTAGCACAACTTCGCTACCATTAGGGATGTAGTGAACGTCGGAAAAAAAGTTCGCGAACATATTCGCTAACTTGCGCAAAAATGCGAGCGGTTCGCGAACGGTTCGCGAACCCCATAGACTTCAATGGGAAGGCGAACTTTAACATCTAAAAAAGACATTTCTGGCCAGAAAAATGATTTTAAAGTTGTTTAAAGGGTGCAACGACCTGGACAGTGGCATGCCAGAGGGGGATCAAGGGCAAAAATGTATCTGAAAAATCTGCCTGTGTGTGCTTGGAAGAGATAGTGTAGGGGGAGAGCTGTTAGTGATTTCAGGGACAGATGATAGTAAGTTTGCTGGCTAGTAATCTGCTTGATACTGCTCTGTATTGGAACAAAAAAATAAATAAAAGCAGTCCTTACAAGGACTACTGTTATTGCAGTAGTCAGCAGATGAGATCAGAAGCAGGACAGCTGCCCACTGCAGCTACATATAGAGCACTGCAGTAGAAGGTAGATTACTAGCCAGCAAAGCTACCTAAGCTTAAATGTCCCTCAAACCCCTGCAGACTTCTGTCCCTCCAATAACAGAGCAGTATCAAAACAATTACTAGCCAGCAAACTTTCAACTGTCCCTGAAATCACTAACAGGCAGCAGCTCTCTCCCTACACTATCTCTTCAGCACACACAGGCAGAGTGAAAAAACGCTGCAGGGCTTCGGTTTTTATAGGGGAGTGGTCCAGGGGAGAGCTTCCTGATTGGCTGCCATGTACCTGCTGGTCTGGGGTGAGAGGGCAAAAAAAAGCGCCAACAATGGCGAACCCAAAATGGCGAACGTCGCGCGACGTTCGTGAACTTCCGGCGAGCGCGAACAAGTTCGCCGGCGAACAGTTTGCGCCATCTCTAGCTACCATTTGCCTCCCTGGACGCAACTTCGGATTTGAGTGAATTTGAGTAGCCCTGGCAAAACTATTCCTTGCGAAGTGTGGCAAAGCCTTCGCTAGCGTATTTTTGGCGCTTAGTGAATTTGCCCCATAGAGTAGGAATTAAGGGTAGTCTTCCAACACATTGTAAAATGCATTTGGGTTTCTTTTCCTTAAGCATTTCCTTTTATACCCTAAGTACAGTAGAAATTAGTTGACAGAAGTAACACCAGTGAGCATTTATGTACGAGCTAAAATGGCAGTGGATAAATTATCCCCTCAACTGCACATATAAGTTGGAGGGAACCATATGTCCCAGACGCGGACCGAAACGTCGATCAAATAAAGAAAGCAAATTTTTAAGAAAAATCCCATTGTGCATCAGCATTCCATTACTAGATGATAGATAGATAGATAGATAGATAGAGAGAGAGAGAGAGAGAGAGAGAGAGAGAGATAGATAGATAGATAGATAGATAGATAGATAGATAGATAGATAGATAGATAGATAGATGATAGATAGATAGATAGATAGATAGATAGATAGATAGATATACTGTAGATATATAAATAGGGCCTATTATCTAGATTGCTTGGTATCTGGGGTTTTCTGTATAACTGATCTTTCCATAATTCTTCATACCTTAAATCTACTAGAAAATCATGTAAACATTAAATAAACACAATAAGCTGGTCTGGCTTTCTGTAAGGATAAAGTACAAGGTACTGTTTTATTATTACAGAGAAAAAGGAAATCATTTTTTAAAATCTGGATTGTTTGGATAAAATGGAGGCTATGGGAGATGGCCTTTCTGTAATTTGGAGCTTTCTGGATAATGGGTTTCAGGATAATTGATCCCATACCTGTACTGAATTCTATTTGTCTCTGTAATATGGGTGCCCCCTAGGAATAGTGTATAATTTATAACTAAATACTTGGAATGATTTTGACTGTTTTCACTAAACATCCGCTTAATGGGCATCATTGAATGTAAATTTCACTGCCGACATTCACTTTTATCCACATGTATGGCTTGTATTGTCTATATATAACATGCTATTAAACTGGTTTGTCCTTATAAGTCAGACATAGCTATTTAACATCAGAGGCCACCTGTCTATATGTTTTCTGTGATGCATACATTTTATTTATATTATACATATATTTTTGTATTTGCACGTTATATATCAGTACATATTTGGGAATCAGCTGCTGTCACACACCTTTTAGTTTGGATATTTAGTTTATTAATGAAGATTTGAGTGCTCTATATGTATGGCTCTTGTTCTTCCTCCTCCATATTGTTTCATTCATTGTTTCTATGTGCTACCCATCATAATTCACTAACAAGATAAATATAATGAATATGCTTTTAAAAGTTAAATAGCTGCTAAACACATGTGAGCTCAATCATATATATCCTAAAAATCTATTACTATTTTTAAAGACTGGGAAAGAGAACTGCTATCCTAACAATTGTAGTGCTCTTTACATAGTAAATAACATAATAAGTAAGGTTTAAAAAAGACACGTCTATCAACTTCAACTTTTTTAGTCTACATATAACCTGCCTAACTGCTAGTTGCCTTAAAGGGGGAAAAATGCTTCCTGAGATGGCAATCAGACCAACTTGTACTATGAGCGGTCTTACATAACCCTGTATTCCTTCATTTCCTAAAAAGCCATCCAACCCTTTCTTAAAGCTAATTAAGTATCAGCCAATATGACCGGTTCAGGGAGAGAATTCCACATCTTCACTGCTCTCACTGTAAAAGATTATTTCTGAATATTTAGACGGACCTTCTTTCTTCAAATTGGAATGGGTGCCCTCTTGTCAGTTGGAAGAAAAAACTGGTAAAGAAAGCAAAGCTTATTGCAGGTTCCTAATGGTAATTTTAAGAAATGTGTTCATATAAAAAAAGAACAAAAGTATATATGTATATATATGGCAAGAGAATATCCTTTATTATAAAGTACAAGTCCAGGGGGCAAGTGCCCCCACTTGCCCCTATATGTGGACAACTATGGCAACACATGTTTCCAGGACATCCTCATCCCATACCTTACTAGTTTATTTAACCATGTCTTTCAAGGAGGCTTCTTCAAGGAGATGCTCAAAGCGACTATCACCACATATTCCCATTAATATATTTGGACCAAGCAGGCTTTACAAAAGGCAGACAAGGTCCAGATAACAGAAGGAAAATGCTATCGCTCATAAAGATCACCAAAAGGAGGAAGTTCCCTATGGTCCTGTTTAGCCTTGACGCAGAAAAGGCATTTGATAGAGAGCAAAGAGTGCATAGGTATTAAAGGATGGGCAAAGGGCAAGCAACATTGTATTTCAAGTGAAAAGACTATTAAAAATGCCAATTGTAGAGCTCCTTAAATACCTTAAATGGCATGCATGTTACATACCATTATGAATTTATTGATAATATGCAATTACATTATTTTACACTTTATTTTGTTTTTCCATTTGTTTGATTTATTTATTTAATGATTCAAATGTAACAGAGACCATGCACTGTATGCAGAATTTTATAGCTGAATAACATTCACAAGCTAAGCAGTATTATGTATGATAATCAGTATTAGACATGTGTGTATTAGACACACACAGAGACAATTTATCAATATTCTTAAAGTTTTAATTATACTTATTGACTTTATGTATTTATATAATGTGGATGTGTTACACCAATGAAGCTAAACAACTATTCTTAGCAGCAGCAAATATGCCACAAATTCAACCATACCAGCTGAGTCAACTAAGTAGACTCATCTCCCCAGACAAAGTAAAAGTGGCTTTAAAGTCAACCCCACAAGAGAAGGCACCAAGCACTATGGTCACACACTGTAGCTGCAATTCCTGCAAAAATGATGACTGCCTATGAAACAGGAGTGTGCATCCATCTGAATAAGCATGTGCGTCTGTTACAAATATTATATTACAAATATTACATATAATACAAAGTCGGTGCACCCAGAAGAAAATAGATGCGTGCATCTGAAAATGATGTAAGTGGGCATGGTGAACTGCTCCTTTTTGAGGATGGCAGCTGTGGTAGGAAAATGGCGAACAAGCCTGCTTTATGAATACTCCTGTAAGGTAGCAGTTTGTTTCAATTTAACCTATTGTATGCAGCATTATAGCGGGCTGCATTGATACTAATAAGTTTAGCTGAAAAGGTTTACATCTCCTTTAACACCTTCTTCAGCAGTTTTTATTTACAAGACATTCTTCTGTAAGAACTGCAGAATCTGCACCAGTATTACTGCTAAGCTTTAAAATTCCTGTAGTTTTGCATACTTGTCTGCAGTTAAAATAATAGAAACATTTATATAAATATGAATAGATTTAAAAAGAAATGGTAAAGCAATGTCCAATGTCCATAGTAAATATAGCTTCCCACTGGCAGCTCACTAGCAGACTACAGGTGGCAGAAGCAACATTTGGCATGCACAGTGTGAACATTATATACAAAGACTGTGACAGCAACAAAGGCTGCACCAATTAAGATAGGGCTCCATTCTGGTAATTTTTTTGCATGCGCACTGCAAATATAGTATATCCTCTGTGGAAACCCGTGGAAACTGAGATCTACACAGAGACTAACAAAGTCTTTCCCAGAAACTTGAAACAAAGTATTTGCACATGCAAATGCAAACAACACAAGACAATTTCTGTTCTCGCTCATGTGTAGTACAAATTTTACAGTTTTAGCATGTTCAGTCAAGTGAGCATACATGGCAAACCTCTTAACCAATAACATTTTACGATGCACAATGCTTATCTCGCAAATGGCAGCAGTTCCTTTAATTACATTCAGTATCAATACTAAAGATGATCTACAACTCCCATCTTAGAGACCTGGGTCCTACTCGGCATCTAAATATATCAAATATATCAATCACACCAAATTAATAATATATTCTGTAAGGTCCCGAGTATCTCAGCATTCTAATTGACTATGTGCAACTAAAACAAAAAATATATTGGGTGATTATATTTTCTGCTAAAAGACAGAACAGCAATGATTCTTATTTAAAATGATATTAAATAGGTAATGTTCTCAATACATTAACAATTCCCTTAAGAAGTAAATATAGAAGTACCAAGAACCACCCTGTGACAATACAAAAATAAAGAAGTTAATAGGAAAAAAGAGAAAGGCATTTAAAAACTACAATTCTGTGGGGACAGAAATTGAATTTAATGAATAGACACACTCTAATAAATGTTGTAAAGCAGCAGTTCGGAAGGCAAAGATTAAAAACGAGGAGTGCATTGTGGCAGAGGATATTATTCTGTCTAAACTGAAAGCCAGGTCTTTGTTAATGACTTTGCCCCAAACAGGTATGTTTGGAAATCCTTGTAACTGGACAATGCCAGACAAATAAACACATTTTATTAACATTGTTCGTTAAGCCATAAATATAGAATTTGACCTAAAACTGTACTACAGATATAAATAAGTACTACACAGAGAAGTCATTTTAAACATCTGTTTTATTGAATTATCAATATAACTGTATTAGTAGATTTTTGACTGGATTTAAAATCTGTGATAAACTCTTCTGAATGAGCCAATTCTGGGGCTTGAGGCTCCCCAGTCATTATATCTCCTGTATTCTCCAGGTCTCAGGTAGTACTGACGCCCCCTGTAGTTGGGTTCCTCATAGAACATCCAGTGGCCAAACACATTGCAGGAGTGAATGTCATGGAATCGGAATCGATCATAAGTATTGGGGCAGTCATCAAAGTACTCCATCATCTGTCCTTGGAAGTCTCCTCTTTCATAGATTCTCATTTTGTACTGGCCATGGTGCTTTGAAAATAAGATTGAAAACAAAATAATAAAAAGACCTTTTCATTTAAATGCAATACTTTCTCAGATTTTTTCAGATGGCTTGTGACCTTGTTTTAAAATAATAGTTGTGCAGTTTCAGTTTCAAAAAATCATTTTACCTTGTATTTGTATCTTTTAACATAAAGGTAAAATCTGGTTCTATACCACCACCAATGGTGCATAAATGTTTGTACACAAGACATCAGACAGCTAACTTCCCTGAACAATGGACACAAATCTGTTTCTGTATTAAAAGGTACTTGCACCTGAACATAGTCCTTTTGTAGGAACACCAGTGTGCCCATCCAGCCTACTTTAATGAATTGTGTACAAGTGAGAGTATTGATGCAAGGAGACACTGTGCTATTATTAACACCTTGTGCATTGTTGTGCTGAAAGTCATGCCATGCCTCCCTGAAAATGTTGCTAGTGGCTGCAATGACATTGAATATTCTGAGAAAAAAATTGCATTGTGAGAATCTTTATAAACACTTACATTGGAAAGAAAGCGACAAGACCTAATGGAGTCATTGAAGCCCATCCATCTCTGGAAGTCTGGGTATTCTCCTTGCCAGAGATAATACTGGTGTCCCCTGTAACTGGGATGCTCATAGAGGATCCAGTTTCCACCCTCTACCCTGATGGAGTTACAGCGATTGAAGTATGAGGACAGGTCAGAACAGTCTGAGCCGCACTCATAGTGGCGGCCTTGGAAGTTCCTTTCCTCATAGAAGAAGATCTGAAAGAAAATATTAAATCAATAATTATTTTTTCAAAAAACTGCTCCAATTGATACAGTACTTATAAGTTTTTTTGCTTTTAAAGAAATGCCAGTTTTATTGCTGGCAATTTGAAAAAATTGAAGTCCTACTACACACAGGCACAGATACAGTTCTGGGTGCACAATGGAGTTTTTATACTTTTCCAGAGAATTGCTACAAATTGTTTAATTTTTTGGTGAATGCTAATCATTTGTATTGCTATTAGATGGTTCCAATGCACTTATTGTAATGTAAGCATGGACTTATTACAAATTGTAGTCTAAACATAAATTTGAAATGTCTACATTTTTTCACCAATTATATTGTGTCTGTAAGCATTAATAACAAATATAAATGTAAACAAATGACTCCTAAAGTGTGTAAACTTGATTGTTATTAAAAACCATTAGAATAGTTAATGATTTGGGCTTACCTTTCCCATTTTGATTGAATGGAAGTTTCAGTGCAATGGAAGAGAGAGAAGTGGCAGCCTTTATATATGTCCTGTATTGCTGCTGTCTGCATAAGCTGAGCTGAGTGCTTTTGTTCTGTCTAGTAAGGTAAATGTAAAGATCTTTTGTCTGGCATTGTGTATGATCTTGTGCCATGACAGTTATTTCTCAGTGTTTTCTGGCACATGTTTTCCATAGCTTTAACAAAAGAGCTACCTAGCACTCCTATTATAGTTTCATAATGCTGACAGCATAGAAAATGTTCCATACTTAGTCCATCAATAGTCCAGTGTTTTCTAAGTTACCAGGGAATCCATAATTAGGAAGCATTTGATCATTAGGAACCTGCTTGGTAATACATATAGAGTAGGAATTAAGGGTAGTCTTCCAACACACTGTAAAATATATTTGGGTTTCTCTTCCTTAAGCATTTCCTTTTATACCCTAAGTACAGTAGAAATTAGTGGTCAGAATTAACACCAGTGAGCATTTATGTGGGAGCTAAAATGGCAGTGGATAAATTATCCCCTCAACTGCACATGTAAGTTGGAAGGAACCATATGTTGGCTGTAATAACAGTTTTAGCTTTTCTTTTTTTTAATGATTATTAAAGTGGTGAGCATTTTAAACAGTTGCTTATTAGTGATTAGAGCAACTTTTTGCCAAGTTTCTCCATGAAAATCGTCCATAGACTTTGGATTTCAGCAAATTTTTACCATTTCGAGAATTCACCCATCACTATTGCTCATCATGATCAATGTATTGTTTTATTATTACAGAGAAAAAAATCTGGATTGTTTGGATAAAATGGAGACTATGGGAAATGGCCTTTCTGTAATTTGGAGCTTTCTGGAGAATGGGTTTCAGGATAATTGATCCCATACATGTACTGAATTCTATTTGTCACTGTAATATGGGTGCCCCCTAGGAATAGTGTATAATTTATAACTAAATACTTGGAATAATTTTGAATGTTTTCACTAAACATCTGCTTAATGGGCATCATTGAATGTAAATTTCACTGCAGTGTATTCACTTTTATCCACATGTATGGCTGATATAATCTAAATATAGCATGCTATTTAACTGGTTAGTCCTTATAAGTCAGACATAGCTATTTAACATCAGAGGCCACCTGTTTATATTTTCAGTGATGCATACATTTTATTTATATTATACATATATTTTTGTATTTGCACTTTATGTATCAGTACATATTTGGGAATCAGCTGCTGCCAGACACCTTTTAGTTTGGATATTAAGTTTATTAATGAAGGTTTGAGTGCTCTATAGGGATGTAGCGAACCGCCGCCGATGTGTTCGCGAACGCCGTTCGCGAACACCGGCAAAAAATGCGGACAGTTCGCGAACAGTTCGCGAACTTCGAACATCCGAAAATCGTTCGATTCGAACAATCGAAGGATTTTAATCGTTCGATCGAAGGATTTTCGTTCGACTCGAACGATCGAAGCCATTCGATCGAATGATTTCATTCGATCCAATGGCTTCGATCGTTCGATTCGAACGAAAATCCTTCGATTTTAGCGGTCGAAGGAATCGAATGGTCGAACGATTTTTGTTTGAATCGAACGCGAACTCGTATTGGCGAACGTTGCGCGACGTTCGCGAACATTCGGCGGACGCGAACAGTCGAAGTTCGCGCGAACTAGTTCGCCGGCGAACTGTTCGCTACATCCCTAGTGCTCTATATGTACGGCTCTTGTTGTTCCTCCTCCATATTGTTTCATTCAGTGTTTCTCTGTGCTACCCATCATAATTCACTAACAGGATAAATATAATGAATAAGTATTTAAAACTTAAATAGTTACTAAAAACATTTGAGCTCAATCATATGTATCCTAAAATCTATTAATATTTTTAAAGACTGGGAAAGAGAACTGCTATCCTAAAAATTGTAGTACTCTTTACATAGTAAATACCATCGTAAATAACTTTTTAAGTCTATACATAACCTACCTAACTATCTTACATAACCCTGTATAACCTTAATTTCTTAAAAAGCCATCTAACCCTTCTTAAAGCTATCTAATGTATCAGCCAATATGACTGATTCAGGGAGAGAATTTCACAACTTCACTGCTCTCACTGTAAAAGATTCTTTCTGAATATTTAGATGGAAACGTCTTTCTTCTAATTGGAATGGGTTCCAGGTCCGGACTGAGAATTAAAATAGGCCCTGGCATTTCAGGTACACAGAGGCGCTATCAGCCCACACAGAGCCCAAACAGCTCTTACCAGCCCAATAAATACTGACTTTCTATGGCACCTTATATCAGCCCCTCTGGCATTTGCCAGAATCCGCAGTTTGCCAGTCCGGGCCTGATGGGTGCCCTCTTGTCATCTGGAAGGACATACTGGTAAACAAAGCAAAGCTTATTTCAGGATCCTAATGGTAATTTTAAGAAATGTGTTCATACAAAAAAGAACAAAACAATATATGTATATATATGGCAAGATAATATCCTTTATTATAAAGTACAAGTCCAGGGGGGCACCCATGGTAACACTTATTTCCAGGACATTCTCATCCCATCCCATACTAGTTTATTTAACCATGTCTTTCAAGGAGGCTTCTTCAAGGAGATGCTCAAAGCGACTGTCATCACTTATTCCCATTAATTCATTTGGACCAAGTAGGCTTTACAAAAGGCAGACAAGGCCCAGATAACAGAAGGAAGATGCTATCGCTCATAAAGATCACCAAAAGGAGGAAGGTTCCTACGGTCCTGTTTAGCCTTGACGCAGAAAAGCCATTTGATAGAGAGCATAGAGTGCATAGGTATTAAAGGACGGGCAAATAGCAAGCAATGCTGTATTTTAAGTGCCTTAAAATGTTACCTGCATGTTACATACCATTATTAATTTATTGATAATAAGCAATTACATTATTTTACACTTTATTTTGTTTTTCCATTTGTTTGATTTATTTATTTAATGATTCAAATGTAACCGAGACCATACACTGTATGCAGAATTTTATAGCTGAATAACATTCACCAGCTAAGCAGTATTATGTATGATAATCAGTATTAAACATGTGTGTATTAGTGTCACGGTCGGCACCCAACACCAGAACAAACACCAGGCACCCTGGTCTCGGCTCGTGCTTCACCAGTAGTGTGACCGCCTTTGGGCCTCGGGAGGACCCCTCGGCTTACTTGGATGCCACCTGGACTTAAACGAGAGGTGCAAGATGAGGGTTCTGGATAGGCAGAGGGGCACGACAGTAAAGCAAAGTCTTTGGACAGAAGATCGCAGTACAAGACGTTAGGCAAAGAAGTAGTCAGATCAGGCCGGGTCGAGGCAGGCAGAGAACAAACATAAATCAGGAAGAGACGCGCCGCGTGCGCCCTAACGTCCCCGCCGAGGGGGCTGCAGGCGTCCCTGCAGACCCCCTCCCGCTAGACCACCAGGTAAGACTGTTACAATTAGACACACTCAGAGACAGTTTATCAATATTCTAAAAGTTTTAATTATTTAATTGACTTTATGTATTTATATAATGTGGATATGTTACACATATACCCACTTTTGTAAAAAAAAAAAAAAATCATGTATTTTTGCAGGCTCTGGAAATTCAAAATACGGCAAAACCAAACAAACTAGAACAATACTTTTACAGGATCTTCAACATTCAATATAATGTATAGAAACCAGCAAAGTGGAATGGTAATTATGGATACTGAACTGTGCTAGGTATACGAAGTACAACAAAGCTATTAGACAACATGCTAAAGTAAAAGTAAGTTAATCAGTCAATAGCAAAAATAATTAACCCAGAGACAAGGCAGACTACTACTCTACCTGTATAATTTCCACTTGGACAAATCAACCCCACAGTCCACCAATGAAGCTATACAACAATTCTTAGTAGCAGCAAATATGCCACAAATTCAACCATACCAGCTCAGTCAACTAAGTAGACTCATCTCCCCAGACAAAGTAAAAGTGGCTTTAAAGTCAACCCCACAAGGGAAGGCACCAAGCACTATGGTCACACACTTTAGCTGCAATTCCTACAAAAATGATGACTGCCTGTTTCATGTGTACATCCATCTGAATAAGCATGTGCATCTGTTACAAATATTATATTCCAAATATTATATATAATACAAAGTTGGTGCACCCAGAAGAAAATAGATGTGTGCATCTGAAAATGATGTAAATGGGCTTGGTGAACTGCTCCTTTTTGAGGATGGCAGCTGTGGTAGGAAAATGGCAAACAAGCCTGCTTTATGAATACTCCATGAAGGTAGCAGTTTGTTTCAATTTAACCTATTGTATGCATTATTAAAGGGGGTTGGATTGATACTAATAAGTTTAGCTATAAAGGTTTACATCTCCTTTAACACCTTTTATAACAGTATTTATTGTCAAGACATTCTTCTGTAAGAACTGCAGAATCTACACCAGTGTTGGACTGGGATACCAGGGGCCCACCAGAAAAATGAGATAGAAACATTTCTATAAATATGAGTAGATTTAAAAAAAATGGTAACGCAATGTCAAATAGTCCATAGTAAATATAGCTTCCTACTGGAAGCTCACTAGCAGACTACAGGTGGCAGCAGCAACATTTAGCATGCACAGTGTGAACATTATATACAAAGACATTGATAGCAACAAAGTCTGCACCAATAAAGATAGGGCTCCATGCTAGTAATTTTTGCACACTGCAAATATAGTATATCCTCTGTGGAAACCCGTGGAAACTACATAGAGACTAACAAAGTCTTTCCCAGAAACTTGAAACCAAGTATTTGCACATGCAAATAACACAAGACAATTTCCATTCTCGCTCATGTGTAGTACAAATTTTACAGCATGTTCAGTCAAGTGAGCATACATGGCAAACCTCTTAACCAATAACATTTTTACAATGTGCAATGCTTATCTCGCATATGGCAGCAGTTCATTTAATTTCATTCAGTATCAATACTAAAGCTGAGCTACAACTTCCATCTTAGAGACCTGGTTCCTACTCGGCATCTAAATATAGCAAATATATCAATCACACCAAATTAATTATATATTCCGTAAGGTCCCAAGTATCTCAGCATTGTAATTGACTATGTGCAATTAAAACATAAAATATATTGGGGTATTATATTTTCTACTTAAACACAGAACAGCAATGATTGTTATTTAAAATTATATTAGTTAATGTTATCAATACATTAACAATTCCCTTAAGAAGTAAATGTAGAAGTAGCAAGAACCACCCTATGTGACTTAATACAAAAATAAAGAAGTTAATAGGAATAAAGAGAAAGGCATTTAAAAACTACAATTCTGTTGGGACAGAAATTGAAATTAATGAATATACACACTCTAATAAATGTTGTAAAGCAGCAGTTAGGAAGGCAAAGATAAAAAAATGCGGAGCACATTGCAGCAGAGGATATGAATCAATTTAAACTGGAAGCCAGGTCTGTGTTAATGACTTTACCCAAAACAGGTATGTTTGCAAATCTTGTAACTGGACAATGCCATAGACATAAACACAGAGTTGCTCATTAAGCCATAAATATAGGATTTGACCTAAAGCTGTACTACAGCTATAAATAAGTACTAGACAGAGAAGTCATTTTAAACATCTGTTTTATTGAATTATCAATATAACTGTATTAGTACATTTTTGACTGGATTTAAAATTTGTGATGAACTCTTCTGAATGAGCCAATTCTGGCGCTTGAGGCTCCCCAGTCATTATATCTCCTGTATTCTCCAGATCTCAGGTAGTACTGGCGCCCCCTATAGTTGGGTTCCTCATAGAACATCCAGTGGCCATCAAACACATTGCAGGAGTTAATGTCATGGAATCGGAATCGATCATAAGTATTGGGGCAGTCATCAAAGAACTCCATCATCTGTCCTTGGAAGTCTCCTCTTTCATAGATTCTCATTTTGTATTGGCCATGGTGCTTAGAAAATAAGATTGAAAACAAAATAATAAAAAGACCTTTTCATTTAAATGCAATATTTTCTCAGATATTCAGATGGCTTGTGACCTTGTTTTAAAATAATAGTTGTGCAGTTTCAGTTTCAAAAAATCATTTTATGTTTTATTTGTAACTTTTAACATAAAGGTAAAATCTGGTTCTATACCACCACCAATGGTGCACAAATGTTTGTACACAAGACATCAGACAGCTAACTTCCCAGTACAATGGACACAAATCTGTTCCTGTATTAAAAGCTACTTGCACCTGAACATAGTCCTTTTGTAGGAACACCAGTGTGCCCATCCAGTCTATGTTAATGAATTGTGTACAAGTGAGAGTATTGATGCAAGGAGACACTGTGCTATTATTAACACCTTGTGCATTGTTGTGCTGAAAGTCATGCCATGCCCCCCTGAAAATGTCGCTAGTGGCTGCAATGACATTGAATATTCTGAGAAAAAAATTGCATTGTGAGAATCTTTATAAACACTTACATTGGAAAGAAAGCGACAAGACCTAATGGAGTCATTAAAGCCCATCCATCTCTGGAAGTCTGGGTATTCTCCTTGCCAGAGATAATACTGGTGTCCCCTGTAACTGGGGTGCTCATAGAGGATCCAGTTTCCACCCTCTACCCTGATGGAGTTACAGCGATTGAAGTATGAGGACAGGTCAGAACAGTCTGAGCCGCACTCATAGTGGCGGCCTTGGAAGTTCCTTTCCTCATAGAAGAAGATCTGAAAGAAAATATTAAATGAATAATTATTTTTTCAAAAAACTGCTCCAATTGATACAGTACTTATAAGTTTTTTGCTTTTAAAGAAATTTTATTGCTGGCAATTTGAAAAAAATTGAAGTCCTACTACACACTTGTTGTTAGAGAGAACAGGCACAGATTCAGTTCTGGATGCACAATGGAGTTTTTATACTTTTCCAGAGAAAAGTTGCCATGTAGAATTGCTACAAATTGATTCATTTTTTAGTGAATGCTAATCATTTGTGTTGCTATTAGTTGGTTCCAATACACTTATTGTAATGTAAGCATGGACTTATTACAAATTGTAGTCTAAACATAAATTTGAAATGTCTACATTTTTTCACCAATTATATTGTGTCTGTAAGCATTAATAACAAATATAGAAGTAAACAAGTGACTCCTAAAGTGTGTAAACTTGATTGTAATTAAAAACCATTAGAATAGTTAATGATTTGGGCTTACCTTTCCCATTTTGATTGAATGGAAGTTTCAGTGCAATGGTAGGGAGAGAAGTGGCACCTTTATATATGTCCGGTATTGCTGCTGTCTGCATAAGCTGAGCTGAGTGCTTTTGTTCTGTCTAGTAAGGTAAATGTAAAGATCTTTTGTCTGGCATTGTGTATGATCTTGTGCTGTGACAGTTATTTCTCAGTGTTTTCTGGCACGTGTTTTCCATAGCTTTACCAAAAGAGCTACCTAGCACTCCTATATAGTTTCAGAAAGCTGACAGTATAGAAAATGTTCCATACTTAGTCCATCAATAGTCCAGTGTTTTCTAAGTTACCAGGGAATCCTTAATTAGGAAGCATTTGATCATTGGGAACCTGCTTGGTAATACATAAAGAGTAGGAACTAAGGGTAGTCTTCCAACACACTATAAAATGTATTTGGGGTTCTCTTCCTTAAGCATTTCCTTTTATAGCATAGTAGTAATTAGTGGACAGAAGTAACACCAGTGAGCATTTACAATGTATGTTCATCTGAGGTTATACGTTTTACTCTCATAAATTGTGTTTTAGGTAAATTATTTCTCAATGGGGTTGGGTGGAAACTAGAGTATTGCAACAGACTATTACGTTCCGTCTCTTTTTTATATAAATCAGTTGTGAGGAAACCATTATCTCTTTGTATTGTTACATCGAGAAAATTAATTCTCACCAGATCATGTGTCATTGTGAATTTTATAGTCGGTACAGCTGAATTCAGCTGCCCACAAAAAACCATCAAACTGTTTGTTGTGCCTGTCCATATCATGACTATATCATCAATATATCTCTTGTACAGTTGACAATATTGTATAAAATTCAAGTTAGTGTATACATGCATATGTTCAAAAAAATCCATATATAGGTTCGCATATGTAGGGGCCACATTGCTCCCCATTCCGGTCCCCTGTAGCTGTTGAAAGAAACTATCCTGAAAAAGGAAATAGTTTTCTCTCAAGACAACATTTAAGACACGAAAAATTCTTTTGCCTCCTGTGAATAAGCATCATTGGAATCAAGAACCTTCTTAATGGCATATAACCCCTCTTCATGCATAATTGATGTATAAAGGCTCTGGATATCCATCGTAACCAGAGTTCCATCCTCTGGTATTCTCAATGTCTTGAGAATTCCCAATAGCTGGGTTGTGTCTTTTAAATAAGATTTAGTTTGTGTCACAAAGGGCTGTAAAATCTTAACCAAATATATTGAGAGGGGAGCAAGTACTGAATCGCTACTGGCCACTCTAGGTCGACCAGGTGGATGTATTAAATCCTTGTGGATTTTTGGTAAGGTGTAAAAGACGGGAGTTACCGGGTGCTGTTGTAAGAGAAAATGTTGTAAAGCTTCATCAATGAGACCCACCTCCACCGCCTTATACACAATAATTTGAATCTTTCTTTGTATATTATTCAGTGGATCCGATGCCAATTTAAGGTATATTCTTGTGTCTGCAAGTTGTGTCTTGATCTCATTAACATAATAAACCTTATCTAACACAACAAGGGCTCCCCCTTTATCCGCCAGTTTAAAAATCAAATCATCATGTGCCAATAGTATGACGAGTTGTATTTTCTCTTGTTTACTCAAATTAGGCCTCAACCCTAGCAAGGGTCTGGTCTTCAATTTCGGATACAGTTTTATAACATCATTTTTAACCAGTTTAATATATGATTCCACCACTACATCCGTAGTTGGTGGTGTAAACCAACTTTTATTACGTAAACCTGATTCTTTCAATGTAAGTTCTTTTTTGGCAGTTACCCTTTGTGTCTCTATAGCTAGATGGGGACCCGAAAAATATGATTTCAATCTTAAGTTACGAAAAAACTTCTCTAATTCAATATCCAATTGAAAAGGATCACATCTATTAGTGGGACAAAATGAAACACCTTTACTCAGCAACATAACATTAGCTTGAGTCAATTCTCTGGAAGATATATTTACCACTAATGTCTCTTTTGGGTCCGTGTCTGTCGTTCTGGCTGTCTGCGCTTGTCCCATGTTGCGTCTGTGGTGTCTCCCTCCTCTCCTTTTCTTTGTGTGTACTTTTTGTTGCCCAGTTCTAAAAAAGAAGATGATGCTGACGACTCCTGTGCTGATGTATCCGTCGGTAGAGCGGTCTCTCCCATGCTCACTGTGTTCGCGCTGCCTCTGATCAGATGTCTCCTGCTGATGATGTCGTCATATGCGACGTGGCTGCATGTACACTCCTCTCCTGTCAGTATCGGCCCGCTGCCAGCTGTATACCTGACCTGAACTATAATCGTATTCGTCTCTGCGGAATTTGCTTCTCTTCCTCTCCTCGATCTCCTGTCTGTGCTTATCCAGGTTCTCTTCCATTTGTCGCAATTGTATTCTGTATGTCTCTATAGGGGGAACATGCTTTCAGTTTATCACTCATAACTTTTTATGTTTAGAGGACTCCAAGATTTCACGCTGTAAGAATTCAATGTTCAATAGGATTATGTCAAACGAGCATTTGTTGATTATTCTTTCATATTTCTGTGGAAAATCTTTATTCTCTTTGAAAATGGTTGGTCGCAAATTAACTCGTAAGCCCCTGGGTATTCTGCCAACCTTATAATATTCTGTAATGGTTATGGCATGTAGATCCAACCCAATCCATTTCTGTTTCTCCCTTTCAATCTCTCTTAATAAGGTTGTATCAGTAGACACTTGTAAAAAGGAACTATTGCCTTTGTTCTGCTGTATAATTCTATTTGCTTCACTTTCACAGTAAGCAAAGGTTAATGGTATTTCTTGAGTTGTAGGTTGAGACATTGTATATAGTGTGGGGGCACTTTATATGCAGAATTACAGTCTATACAAAGTCAGAGGTAAAGTGCCACACTCACACAACTCACTGTTTGCAGCCTCGGGTGCACACTGAACTCCTCTCTGCACAGGTTCTCTACACGTGGATAAACAATTGCAGCAGCACTCCGATGTTTGAAACAAACTTTTTATTCGTGCAACAACGGCAACGTTTCGGACTATTCCAGTCCTTTATCAAGCCAAACAAAATGTGTAACAAACGTGCTTTTTTTGAGGTGATTACCAGGTGCTTAGTGGGAGGATTTATCAATTAGTCACCACCTCCCAATTAAGAGACTCAATTCCCAGCAGTCTCTGTAGAGTATCCATGAAAATTTGTGCAAAATTATCTCTCAAACAGCTCAATACTTACATAGTTACATAGTTACATAGTTAAATTGGGTTGAAAAAAGACAAAGTCCATCAAGTTCAACCCCTCCAAATGAAAACCCATCATCCATACACACACCCTCCCTACTTTTAATTAAAATTCTTTATACCCATACCTATACTAACTATAGAGTTTAGTATCACAATAGCCTTGGATATTATGTCTGTCCAAAAAATCATCCAAGCCATTCTTAAAGGCATTAACTGAATCAGCCATCACAACATCACCCGGCAGTGCATTCCACAACCTCACTGTCCTGACTGTGAAGAACCCTCTACGTTGCTTCAAATGAAAGTTCTTTTCTTCTAGTCTAAAGGGGTGGCCTCTGGTACGGTGATCCACTTTATGGGTAAAAAGGTCCCCTGCCATTTGTCTATAATGTCCTCTAATGTACTTGTAAAGTGTAATCATGTCCCCTCGCAAGCGCCTTTTTTCCAGAGAAAACAACCCCAACCTTGACAGTCTACCCTCATAATTTAAGTCTTCCGTCCCTCTAACCAATTTAGTTGCACGTCTCTGCACTCTCTCCAGCTCATTTATATCCCTCTTAAGGACTGGAGTCCAAAACTGAACTGCATACTCCAGATGAGGCCTCACCAAGGACCTATAAAGAGGCATAATTATGTTTTCATCCCTTGAGTTAATGCCCTTTTTTATGCAAGACAGAACTTTATTTGCTTTAGTAGCCACAGAATGACACTGCCCAGAATTAGACAACGTGTTATCTACAAAGACCCCTAGATCCTTTTCATTTAAGGAAACTCCCAACACACTGCCATTTAGTGTATAACTTGCATTTATATTATTTTTGCCAAAGTGCATAACCTTGCATTTATCAACGTTGAACCTCATTTTCCAGTTTGCTGCCCAGTTTTCCAGTTTAGACAGATCACTTTGCAAAGTGGCAGCATCCTGCATGGAACCTATAGTTCTGCACAATTTAGTATCATCTGCAAAAATAGAAACAGTACTTTCAATGCCCACCTCCAGGTCATTAATAAACAAGTTGAAAAGCAAGGGACCTAGTACAGAGCCCTGCGGTACTCCACTAACAACACTGGTCCAATTAGAAAATGTTCCATTTACCACCACTCTTTGTAGTCTATCTTTTAGCCAGTTCTCTATCCAGGTACAAATACTATGTTCCAGGCCAACATTCCTTAATTTAACCAGTAACCTTTTGTGTGGCACTGTATCAAATGCTTTAGCAAAGTCTAAGTAAATCACATCCACTGCCATCCCAGAATCGAGGTCTCTACTTACATTCTCGTAAAAAGAAATTAAGTTAGTCTGGCAAGATCTATTACGCATAAAACCATGCTGGCACAAACTCATAGTATTATGATTTGCTATGAAGTCCAGTATCTTATCCTTTATTAACCCTTCGAAAAGCTTTCCTAATACTGACGTCAGACTAACTGGCCTATAGTTTTGAGGCTGAGAACGGGATCCTTTTTTGAATAGAGGCACCACATTAGCAATTCGCCAGTCTCTCGGCACAATGCCAGATCTCAATGAATCCTGAAAAATTAAGTAAAGAGGTTTGGCAATCACAGAGCTAAGCTCGCTAATTACCCTGGGATGAATACCATCTGGCCCTGGACCTTTGTTAATCTTAACATGTTCAAGTCTCTTTTGAATTTCTTCATGTGTGAACCATGCATCATTAGTTGTATTACTAGAATTGGGAGTGTTAAGAAGGAAACATTCACTTACTGGTTCTTCATTTGTGTACACAGATGAAAAATACGAGTTCAGAATCTGCGCTTTTATTTTGTTTTCATCAACCAGCTGACCCCCCTCTGATAGTAAGGGTCCCACCCCTTCCTGCTTCATTTTTTTACTATTGACATATTTAAAAAATAATTTTGGATTTTTTTTACTGCTTGCTGCAATATCCTTTTCTATAGCAATTTTAGCTTGCCTTATAGCTTCTTTGCATGATTTATTGGCCTCCTTGTACCTTATAAATGTTTCGGCTGTACCAGCTAACTTGAAAGCCTTAAAAGCACGTCTTTTCTTACCCACCTCAACACCAACGCTTCTATTGAACCAAAAAGGTTTTGCTTTGCAACGACGTTCCTTGCTTACAAGTGGAATATACTGACAAGTATATTTATTAAGCAGCATTTTAAAGACTTCCCATTTTTGTTCTGTGTTTGATAATTAAATAATCCATTGTGTTAAGAATCATTCAGAGTTATATAAAGATTTAAAAAAGTTTAAAAATTGTGATAAAAATCCAATATAATATATTTCAATTGTGAACATTTTAAAAAAAATTTGTGAAACACAATGTGATACTGTAGCATTATAATCCATAGTGATGAGTTTTAAAATCTCTTGTGACTCACATATTTGCTCTGTCACTGGAGTTCTGGATGTCTACATTTGTCAGGACACCAGCAATTCCCAGGATAGGAGCAATATACT
Organism: Xenopus petersii; assembly: GCA_038501925.1. NCBI lineage: Eukaryota > Metazoa > Chordata > Amphibia > Anura > Pipidae > Xenopus > Xenopus petersii. The sequence continues at coordinate 118,095,351 of CM076672.1, read as the reverse complement.
TCTATAAATCAGCCCACACAGAGCCCAATAAATACTGACTTTCTATGGCACCTTATAGCAACCCCTCTGGCATTTGCCAGAATCCGCAGTTTGCCAGTCCGGGCCTGATGGGTGCCCTCTTGTCATCTGGAAGGACGTACTGGTAAACAAAGCAAAGCTTATTGCAGGATCCTAATGGTAATTTTAAGAAATGTGTTCACACAAAAAAGAACAAAACAATATATGTATATATATATAGCAAGAGAATAACCTTTATTATAAAGTACAAGTCCAGGGGGGCACCCATGGTAACACGTATTTCCAGGACATCCTCATCCCATCCCATACTAGTTTATTTAACCATGTCTTTCAAGGAGGCTTCTTCAAGGAGATGCTCAAAGTGACTATCATCACATATTCCCATTAATACATTTGGACCAAGCAGGCTTTACAAAAGGCAGACAAGGTCCAGATAACAGAAGGAAAATTTTATCGCTCATAAAGATCACCAAAAGGAGGAAGGTTCCTACGGTCCTGTTTAGCCTTGACGCAGAAAAGCCATTTGATAGAGAGCATAGAGTGCATAGGTATTAAAGGACGGGCAAATAGCAAGCAATGCTGTATTTAAAGTGCCTTAAAATGTTACATGCATGTTACATACCATTATTCATTTATTGATAATATGCAATTACATTATTTTACACTTTATTTTGTTTTTCCATTTGTTTGATTTTTTTATTTGATGATTCAAATGTAACAGAGACCATGCACTGTATGCAGAATTATATAGCTGAATAACATTCACCAGCTAAGCAGTATTATGTATGATAATCAGTATTAAACATGTGTGTATTAGACACACTCAGAGACAGTTTATCAATATTCTAAAAGTTTTAATTATACTTATTGACTTTATGTATTTATATAATGTGGATATGTTACACATATACCCACTTTTGTAAAAAAAAAAAACGTGTTTTTGAAGGCTCTGGAAATTCAAAATAAGGCAAAACCAAACAAACTAGAATGATACTTTTACAGGATCTTCAACATCCAATATAATGTATAGAAACCAGTGGAATGGTAATTATGCATACTGAACTGTGCTAGGTATACAAAGTACAACAAAGCTATTAGACAACATGCTAAAGCAAAAGTAAGTTAATCAGTCTATAGCAAAAATAATTAACCCAGAGACAAGGCAGTAAATAATCCTTAAGAAATAGCCAATTAATTTGCTACTACTACTCTACCTGTATAATTTCCACTTGAACAAAACAACCCCACAGCCCACAAATGAAGCTATACAACTATTCTTAGCAGCAGCAAATATGCCCCAAATTCAACCATACCAGCTCAGTCAACTAAGTAGACTCATCTCCCCAGACAAAGTAAAAGTGGCTTTAAAGTCAACCCCACAAGGGAAGGCACCAAGCACTATGGTCAGACACTTTAGCTGCAATTCCTGCAAAAATGATGACTGCTGTGAAATAGGAGTGTGGATCCATCTGAATAAGCATGTGCGTCTGCTATAAATATTATATTCCAAATATTATATATGATACAAAGTTGGTGCACCCAGAAGAAAATAGATGTGTGCATCTGAAAATGATGTAAGTGGGCTTGGTGAACTGCTCCTTTTTGAGGATGGCAGCTGTGGTAGGAAAATAGCAAACAAGCCTGCCTTATGAATACTCCTGTAAGGTAGCATTTTGTTTCAATTTAACCTATTGTATGAATTATTAAAGGGGTTGGATTGATACTAATAAGTTTAGCTATAAAGGTTTATATCTCCTTTAATACCTTTTTCAGCAGTATTTATTGTCAAGACATTCTTCTGAAAGAACTGCAGAATCTGCACCAGTGTCAGACTGGGATACCAGGGGCCCACCAGAAAACCTTAGGTTGAGGGCCCACCAAACTATTATACCTCCTCTCCTCACTCAACCTCTTTATCTTCCTAGTCTCTTTTCTCTACATAATATACTCTATTTTTCCATTATTAAGCCTCTTTATTCCCATAAAGAAATAGAGAATGACCATAAATAGGCCAAATATTTAGAAGCAGGAGGGCCCACCGACACCTTGGCCCACCGGGAGTTTTCCTGGTATCCCGGTGGGCCAGACCGACACTGATCTGCACCAGTATTAATGCTACACTCTGCTTTAAAATTCCTGTAGTTTTGCATAGTTGTCTGTAGTTAAAATAATAGAAACATTTCTATAAATATGAATAGATTTTAAAAAAATGGTAAAGCAATGTCAAATAGTCCATAGTAAATATAGCTTCCCACTGGAAGCTCACTGGCAGACTACAGGTGGCAACAGCAACATTTGACATGCACAGTGTGAACATTATATACAAAGACTTTGACAGCAACAAAGTCTGCACCAATAAAGATAGGGCTCCATGCTAGTAATTTTTGCACACTGCTAATACAGTATATCCTCTGTGGAAATCCATGGAAACTACACAGAGACTGACAAAGTCTTTCCCAGAAACTTAAAACAAAGTATTTGCACATGCAAATAACAAATAATTTTACAGTTTCACCATGTTTAGTCAAGTGAGCATACATGGCAAACCTCAACCAAAAACATTTTTACAATGTGCAATGCTTATCTTGCATATGGCAGCAGTTCATTTAATTTCATTCAGTATCAATACTGAAGATGAGCTACAACTCCCATCTTAGAGACCTGGGTCCTACTCGGCATCTAAATATATCAAATATGTCAATCACACCATATATTATATATTCCGTAAGGTCCCGAGTATCTCAGTATTGTAAATGACTATGTGCAATTAAAACATAAAATATATTGGGGTATTATATTTTCTACTGAAACACAGAACAGCAATGATTGTCATTTAAAATTATATTAGTTAATGTTATCAATACATTAACAATTTCCTTAAGAAGTAAATATAGAAGTAGCAAGAACCACCCTATGTGACTTAATACAAAAATAAAGAAGTTAATAGGAAAAAAGAGAAAGGCATTTAAAAACTACAATTCTGTGGGGACAGAAATTGAATTTAATGAATATACACACTCTAATAAATGTTGTAAAGCAGCAGTTCCGGAAGGCAAAGATAAAAAATGAGGCGCGCATAGCAGCAGAGGCTATGATTCAATTTAAACTGGAAGCCAGGTCTGTGTTAATGACTTTACCCAAAACAGGTATGTTTGCAAATCTTGTAACTGGACAATGCCATACAAATAAACACAGAGTTGTTCATCAAGCCATAAATATAAGATTTGACCTAAAGCTGTACTACAGATATAAATAAGTACTACACAGAGAAGTCATTTTAAACATCTGTTTTATTGAATTATCAATATAACTGTATTAGTAGATTTTTGACTGGATTTAAAATTTGTGATGAACTCTTCTGAATGAGCCAATTCTGGCACTTGAGGCTCCCCAGTCATTATATCTCCTGTATTCTCCAGATCTCAGGTAGTACTGGCACCCTCTATAGTTGGGTTCCTCATAGAACATCCAATGGCCATCAAACACATTGCAGGAGTGAATGTCATGGAATCGGAATCGATCATAAGTATTGGGGCAGTCATCAAAGAACTCCATCATCTGTCCTTGGAAGTCTCCTCTTTCATAGATTCTCATTTTGTACTGGCCATGGTGCTAAAAAAATAAGATTGAAAACAAAATAATAAAAAGACCTTTTCATTTAAATGCAATACTTTCTCAGATTTTTTCAGATGGCCTTGTGACATGGTTTTAAAATAATAGTTGTGAAGTTTTAAAAATCATTTTACGTTGTATTTCAACATGAAGATAAAATCTGGTTCTATACCACCACGAATGGTGCACAAATGTTTGTACACAAGAAATCAGATGGCTAACTCTGTACAATGGACTCAAACCTGTTTCTGTATTGACACCACTCCTAAAAGGTACCCAAACATAGTTCTTTTGTAGGAGCAGCAGTGTCCCCACCCAGCCTACTCTAATGAAATGTGTACAACTGCAGGTATTGATGCAGGGAGACCCCAAAACCCTTATTAACACCTCATGCTAAAAGTCATGCCATGCCCCCCTGAAATTGTTGCTAGTGGCTGCAATGACATTGAAAATTCTGAGAAAAAATTGCATTGTGAGAATCTTTACAAACACTTACATTGGAAAGAAAGCGACAAGACCTAATGGAGTCATTGAAGCCCATCCATCTCTGAAAGTCTGGGTATTCTCCTTGCCAGAGATAATACTGGTGTCCCCTGTAACTGGGGTGCTCATAGAGGATCCAGTTTCCACCCTCTACCCTGATGGAGTTACAGCGATTGAAGTATGACGACAGGTCAGAACAGTCTGAGCCGCACTCATAGTGACGACCTTGGAAGTTCCTTTCCTCGTAGAAGAAGATCTGAAAGAAAATATTAAATGAATAATTATTTTTTCAAAAAACTGCTCCAATTGATACAGTACTTATACGTTTTTTTTTTTATGAAATTTTATTGCTGGCAATTTGAAAAAAATTGAAGTCCTACTACACACTTGTTGTTAGAGAGAACAGGCACAGATACAGTTCTGGGTGCACAATGGAGTTTTTATACTTTTCCAGAGAAAAGCTGGTTGGTTCCAATACACTTATTATATTGTAAGCATGGACTTATTACAAATTGTAGTCTAAACATAAATTTGAAATGTGTACATTTTTTCACCAATTATATTGTGTCTGTAAGCATTAATAACAAATATAGAAGTAAACAAGTGACTCCTAAAGTGTGTAAACTTGATTGTAATTAAAAACCATTAGAATAGTTAATGATTTGGGCTTACCTTTACCATTTTCATTGAATTGAAGTTTCAGTGCAATGGAAGGGAGAGAAGTGTCAGCCTTTATATATGTCCTGTATTGCTGCTGTCTGCATAAGCTGAGCTGAGTGCTTTTGTTCTGTCTAGTAAGGTAAATATAAAGAGCTTTTGTCTGGCATTGTGTATGATCTTGTGCTGTGACAGTTATTTCTAAGTGTTTTCTGGCACATATTTCCCATAGCTTTACCAACAGAGCTACCTAGCACTCCTCTATAGTTTCAGAAAGCTGACAGTATAGAAAATGCTCCATACTTAGTCCATTAAAAGTCCAGTGTTTTCTAAGTTACCAGGGAATCCATAATTAGGAGGCATTTAATCATTGGGAACCTGCTTGGTAAAACATGTATTGGCCGATTTACTAATGTGTGCTGGCATAAATTCGCTAGCAAAGTAGACATAATCTAGCGCTACTTCGCACCCTAACGCCAGGCGAAGGGACATAACTACGCTAATTCACTAACGTGCGGATTTTACTGAACGTTACCTCTTGCGCCAGTCTTCACTTCACCAGCTCAGACCAGGAGAAGTGCAATAGAATAGATAGGAGGATCTTTTTTCTAAGTCCCAAAAAATGCTGGCGTCTTTTAAATTTTTCAGGATGATAGGCTGAAAAAGATCTAATTTTTTTTGGGGGGTACCCTTCTTCCCCCTTTCATTTCCTAACATATGGCACCTAAACTATACAGTGGGCACATGTGTAGGGCAATATATGACCTCTATTTTATTTAATGAATGTTTCCCAGGCTTGTGTAGTGTAATGTCGTTTATGCTGCATCTACATTCATTGTACTTTAACTTGGTGCCATATGTAAATTAGGCATCGCTATCGTAACTTCGCTTTGCTTGACGAATTAATGATAGCACAACTTCGCTACCTTTTTCCTCCCTGTGCACAACTTCGGAATTTAGTGAATTTGAGCAGCCCTGGCAAAACTACGCCTGGCGAAGTGTGGCGAAGCATTTTGGCAAATTTTCACCTTTTCGAGAATTCACCCATCACTATTGATCATCATCATGATATATATATATATATATATATATATATATATATATATATATATATATATATATCCATTCCAAAAGGATCAGCACTCACAGGACTTAAAAATGTGAAGTAAGTTTATTTGTAGAACAGCATAAGACTAACGTTTTGGCTCCACCAGAAGCCTTCTCAAAGTGCCAAAACTAATTCAGATCATGTCTTATAACTAGTAACTGATGGGAAACAACAGCTGTAACATGTAATCAGCATCATAAACAAACACCAATAGAATTATATTATGCACCATCCTATATTGAACTCTCATTGAAATCTCATTGCTATATCTAAAAGACAGCAACTAATGCTGTGGATGCTTAACATAAGCAAGGATTAAAACCAAACCACATATAACGGAATTTTATAAACACCTAACCTTTTACCATAAATATAAAGGGAAACAATTTCACTATAAATGTTGCAATATTATCTGTATCTAATTATGTTCCAACTAATAATGGTAACAATTCCGTTTAAGCTGTTACAATGTGTCATGCTTTGAGACTAACACAGTGTTACTGCCCCCCCCAGCATTTATTGTACCTTTATATCTTTCATGTTAAGTCACTACCCATCCCAACCTAAGTGAAAGGCTAAACCAAAAAGGTTTGCTGTAATCTATATCATAATCAATTTATCCTTATGTCAGTACTGCCACTCAAAGGGACCTCAATATACTTCTATCGTACTGCCACTGGTGTAATTTCTCCACAAAACGGCATATAATTTCCCATAGAATATCATAGTGTACATAATTACCCCAAAATATATGTGTAAATAAACATATATATAATATTTTTAACAATCATCACCATGTTAAAATTGCTATAGTGTTAAACATATCCCTAATAACCAATGTGCAGGTATTAAAATTATATTCCAACCCACTCCGCACGGTGGTTATTGTGTAGCCATTTACTATCACCCACTCACATATGTGTAAACAACCTTTAAAAAATCTAAAGTGAAAAATCAAAAATAATCTGGTAAATTCATCAAAGTGAGAGTTATAGTTCATGTGTTGTCATCTGTAGAAAAATACCATGTCTCATAATCCAGCCCTCCCTGGGTTTGCCCATGTCCTTTCCAAATTATAAAAAATTTTGAAGGAAAATAACCCCACAACTTTACCAACACAAGTGTCCATTGCATCATTGTGATGTTTGCCTGGCAGATACTGAAGTTCCATACTTAATGTAGCGTACTGTCATCACTGCCAATATCGCATATGGTTGAATATGAATATGATTCACTGATCGTGCACCCAGGCATATGAACACTTTATATGAGAGTGCTGGCCTCCCTGGTGGTGTATATATATATATATATATATATATATATATATATATATATATATATATATATATATATATATATATATGACCTATTATCCAGATTGCTTGTTATCTGGGGTTTTCAGTATATATCTACTAGAAAATCATGTAAACATTAAATAAACCCAATAAGCTGGTCTGGCTTTCAGTAAGGATTAAGTACAAGGTACTGTTTTATTATTACAGAGAAAAAGGAAATTATTTTTTAAAATTTGGATTGTTTGGATAAAATGGGTGATGGCCTTTCTGTAATTTGGAGCTGAAATCCCATACCTGTACTGAATTCTATTTGTCACTGTAATATGGGTGCCCCCTAGGAAAAGTGTATAATTTGTAACTAAATACTTGGAATGATTTTGACTGTTTTCACTAAACATCCGCTTAATGGGCATCATTGAATGTAAATTTCACTGCCGGCATTCACTTTTATCCACATGTATGGTTTATATTGTCTATATATAACATGCTATTAGTCCTTATAAGTCAGACATAGCTATTTAACATCAGAGGCCACCTGTCTATATGTTTTCAGTGATGCATACATTTTATTTATATTATACATATATTTTTGTATTTGCACGTTATATATCAGTACATATTTGGGAATCAGCTGTTGTCACACGCCTTTTAGTTTGGATATTTAGTTTATTAATGAAGATTTGAGTGCTCTATATGTACAGCTCTGGTTCTTCCTCCTCCATATTGTTTCATTTAGTGTTTCTCTGTGCTACCCATCATAACGCACTAACAGGATAAATATAATGAATATGCATTTAAAAGTTAAATAGCTACTAAAAACATGTGAGTTCAATCATATGTATCCTAAAATCTATTTCTATTTTTAAAGACTGGAAAACTGATATCCTAACAATTGTAGAGCTCTTTACATATATAACATTGTAAGTAAGGTTTAAAAAATACACGTCCATCAAGTTCAACTTTTTAAGTCTATATATAACCTGCCTAACTATCTTACATAACCCTGTATTCCTTCATTTCCTAAAAAGCCATCCAACCCTACTTAAAGCTATCTAATGTATCAGCCAATATGACTGATTCAGGGAGAGAATTTCACATCTTCTCACTGTAATAGATTCTTTCTGAATATTTAGATGGAACCTTCTTTCTTCTAATTGGAATGGGTGCCCTCTTGTCATCTGGAAGGACCTACTGGTTAACAAAGCAAAGCTTATTGCAGGTTCCTAATGGTAATTTTAAGAAATGTGTTTATACAAAAAAGAACAAAACAATATATGTATATCTATTGCAAGAGAATATCCTTTATTATAAAGTACAAGTTCAGAGGGGCACCAATGGTAACATGTGTTTCCAGGACATCCTCATCCCATACCTTACTAGTTTATTTAACCATGTCTTTCAAGGAGGCTTCTTCAAGGAGATGTTCAAAGCGACTATAATCATAAATTCCCATTAATACATTTGGACCAAGCAGGCTTTACAAAAGGCAGACAAGGTCCAGATAACAGAAGGAAAATTTTATCGCTCATAAAGATCACCAAAAGGAGGAAGGTTCCTACGGTCCTGTTTAGCCTTGACGCAGAAAAGCCATTAGATAGAGAGCATAGAGTGCATAGGTATTAAAGGACGGGCAAATAGCAAGCAATGCTGTATTTAAAGTGCCTTAAAATGTTACATGCATGTTACATACCATTATTCATTTATTGATAATATGCAATTACATTATTTTACACTTTATTTTGTTTTTCCATTTGTTTGATTTTTTTATTTGATGATTCAAATGTAACAGAGGCCATGCACTGTATGCAGAATTATATAGCTGAATAACATTCACCAGCTAAGCAGTATTATGTATGATAATCAGTATTAAACATGTGTGTATTAGACACACTCAGAGACAGTTTATCAATATTCTAAAAGTTTTAATTATACTTATTGACTTTATGTATTTATATAATGTGGATATGTTACACATATACCCACTTTTGTAAAAAAAAAAAAAACATGTGTTTTTGCAGGCTCTGGAAATTCAAAATAAGGCAAAACCAAACAAACTAGAACAATACTTTTACAGGATCTTCAACATCCAATATAATGTATAGAAACCAGTGGAATGGTAATTATGCATACTGAACTGTGCTAGGTATACAAAGTACAACAAAGCTATTAGACAACATGCTAAAGCAAAAGTAAGTTAATCAGTCTATAGCAAAAATAATTAACCCAGAGACAAGGCAGTAAATAATCCTTAAGAAATAGCCAATTAATTTGCTACTACTACTCTACCTGTATAATTTCCACTTGAACAAAACAACCCCACAGCCCACAAATGAAGCTATACAACTATTCTTAGCAGCAGCAAATATGCCCCAAATTCAACCATACCAGCTCAGTCAACTAAGTAGACTCATCTCCCCAGACAAAGTAAAAGTGGCTTTAAAGTCAACCCCACAAGGGAAGGCACCAAGCACTATGGTCAGACACTTTAGCTGCAATTCCTGCAAAAATGATGACTGCTGTGAAATAGGAGTGTGGATCCATCTGAATAAGCATGTGCGTCTGCTATAAATATTATATTCCAAATATTATATATGATACAAAGTTGGTGCACCCAGAAGAAAATAGATGCGTGCATCTGAAAATGATGTAAGTGGGCTTGGTGAACTGCTCCTTTTTGAGGATGGCAGCTGTGGTAGGAAAATAGCAAACAAGCCTGCCTTATGAATACTCCTGTAAGGTAGCATTTTGTTTCAATTTAACCTATTGTATGAATTATTAAAGGGGTTGGATTGATACTAATAAGTTTAGCTATAAAGGTTTATATCTCCTTTAACACCTTTTTCAGCAGTATTTATTGTCAAGACATTCTTCTGAAAGAACTGCAGAATCTGCACCAGTGTCAGACTGGGATACCAGGGGCCCACCAGAAAACCTTAGGTTGAGGGCCCACCAAACTATTATACCTCCTCTCCTCACTCAACCTCTTTATCTTCCTAGTCTCTTTTCTCTACATACTATACTCTATTTTTCCATTATTAAGCCTCTTTATTCCCATAAAGAAATAGAGAATGACCATAAATAGGCCAAATATTTAGAAGCAGGAGGGCCCACCGACACCTTGGCCCACCGGGAGTTTTCCTGGTATCCCGGTGGGCCAGACCGACACTGATCTGCACCAGTATTAATGCTACACTCTGCTTTAAAATTCCTGTAGTTTTGCATAGTTGTCTGCAGTTAAAATAATAGAAACATTTCTATAAATATGAATAGATTTTAAAAAAATGGTAAAGCAATGTCAAATAGTCCATAGTAAATATAGCTTCCCACTGGAAGCTCACTGGCAGACTACAGGTGGCAACAGCAACATTTGACATGCACAGTGTGAACATTATATACAAAGACTTTGACAGCAACAAAGTCTGCACCAATAAAGATAGGGCTCCATGCTAGTAATTTTTGCACACTGCTAATACAGTATATCCTCTGTGGAAATCCATGGAAACTACACAGAGACTGACAAAGTCTTTCCCAGAAACTTAAAACAAAGTATTTGCACATGCAAATAACAAATAATTTTACAGTTTCACCATGTTTAGTCAAGTGAGCATACATGGCAAACCTCAACCAAAAACATTTTTACAATGTGCAATGCTTATCTTGTATATGGCAGCAGTTCATTTAATTTCATTCAGTATCAATACTGAAGATGAGCTACAACTCCCATCTTAGAGACCTGGGTCCTACTCGGCATCTAAATATATCAAATATGTCAATCACACCATATATTATATATTCCGTAAGGTCCCGAGTATCTCAGTATTGTAAATGACTATGTGCAATTAAAACATAAAATATATTGGGGTATTATATTTTCTACTGAAACACAGAACAGCAATGATTGTCATTTAAAATTATATTAGTTAATGTTATCAATACATTAACAATTTCCTTAAGAAGTAAATATAGAAGTAGCAAGAACCACCCTATGTGACTTAATACAAAAATAAAGAAGTTAATAGGAAAAAAGAGAAAGGCATTTAAAAACTACAATTCTGTGGGGACAGAAATTGAATTTAATGAATATACACACTCTAATAAATGTTGTAAAGCAGCAGTTCCGGAAGGCAAAGATAAAAAATGAGGCGCGCATAGCAGCAGAGGCTATGATTCAATTTAAACTGGAAGCCAGGTCTGTGTTAATGACTTTACCCAAAACAGGTATGTTTGCAAATCTTGTAACTGGACAATGCCATACAAATAAACACAGAGTTGTTCATCAAGCCATAAATATAAGATTTGACCTAAAGCTGCACTACAGATATAAATAAGTACTACACAGAGAAGTCATTTTAAACATCTGTTTTATTGAATTATCAATATAACTGTATTAGTAGATTTTTGACTGGATTTAAAATTTGTGATGAACTCTTCTGAATGAGCCAATTCTGGCACTTGAGGCTCCCCAGTCATTATATCTCCTGTATTCTCCAGATCTCAGGTAGTACTGGCGCCCTCTATAGTTGGGTTCCTCATAGAACATCCAATGGCCATCAAACACATTGCAGGAGTGAATGTCATGGAATCGGAATCGATCATAAGTATTGGGGCAGTCATCAAAGAACTCCATCATCTGTCCTTGGAAGTCTCCTCTTTCATAGATTCTCATTTTGTACTGGCCATGGTGCTAAAAAAATAAGATTGAAAACAAAATAATAAAAAGACCTTTTCATTTAAATGCAATACTTTCTCAGATTTTTTCAGATGGCCTTGTGACATGGTTTTAAAATAATAAAATAATAGTTGTGAAGTTTTAAAAATCATTTTACGTTGTATTTCAACATGGAGATAAAATCTGGTTCTATACCACCACGAATGGTGCACAAATGTTTGTACACAAGAAATCAGATGGCTAACTCTGTACAATGGACTCAAACCTGTTTCTGTATTGACACCACTCCTAAAAGGTACCCAAACATAGTTCTTTTGTAGGAGCAGCAGTGTCCCCACCCAGCCTACTCTAATGAAATGTGTACAACTGCAGGTATTGATGCAGGGAGACCCCAAAACCCTTATTAACACCTCATGCTAAAAGTCATGCCATGCCCCCCTGAAATTGTTGCTAGTGGCTGCAATGACATTGAAAATTCTGAGAAAAAATTGCATTGTGAGAATCTTTACAAACACTTACATTGGAAAGAAAGCGACAAGACCTAATGGAGTCATTGAAGCCCATCCATCTCTGAAAGTCTGGGTATTCTCCTTGCCAGAGATAATACTGGTGTCCCCTGTAACTGGGGTGCTCATAGAGGATCCAGTTTCCACCCTCTACCCTGATGGAGTTACAGCGATTGAAGTATGACGACAGGTCAGAACAGTCTGAGCCGCACTCATAGTGACGACCTTGGAAGTTCCTTTCCTCGTAGAAGAAGATCTGAAAGAAAATATTAAATGAATAATTATTTTTTCAAAAAACTGCTCCAATTGATACAGTACTTATACGTTTTTTTTTTTATGAAATTTTATTGCTGGCAATTTGAAAAAAATAGAAGTCCTACTACACACTTGTTGTTAGAGAGAACAGGCACAGATACAGTTCTGGGTGCACAATGGAGTTTTTATACTTTTCCAGAGAAAAGCTGGTTGGTTCCAATACACTTATTATATTGTAAGCATGGACTTATTACAAATTGTAGTCTAAACATAAATTTGAAATGTGTACATTTTTTCACCAATTATATTGTGTCTGTAAGCATTAATAACAAATATAGAAGTAAACAAGTGACTCCTAAAGTGTGTAAACTTGATTGTAATTAAAAACCATTAGAATAGTTAATGATTTGGGCTTACCTTTACCATTTTCATTGAATTGAAGTTTCAGTGCAATGGAAGGGAGAGAAGTGTCAGCCTTTATATATGTCCTGTATTGCTGCTGTCTGCATAAGCTGAGCTGAGTGCTTTTGTTCTGTCTAGTAAGGTAAATATAAAGAGCTTTTGTCTGGCATTGTGTATGATCTTGTGCTGTGACAGTTATTTCTAAGTGTTTTCTGGCACATATTTCCCATAGCTTTACCAACAGAGCTACCTAGCACTCCTCTATAGTTTCAGAAAGCTGACAGTATAGAAAATGCTCCATACTTAGTCCATTAAAAGTCCAGTGTTTTCTAAGTTACCAGGGAATCCATAATTAGGAGGCATTTAATCATTGGGAACCTGCTTGGTAAAACATGTATTGGCCGATTTACTAATGTGTGCTGGCATAAATTCGCTAGCAAAGTAGACATAATCTAGCGCTACTTCGCACCCTAACGCCAGGCGAAGGGACATAACTACGCTAATTCACTAACGTGCGGATTTTACTGAACGTTACCTCTTGCGCCAGTCTTCACTTCACCAGCTCAGACCAGGAGAAGTGCAATAGAATAGATAGGAGGATCTTTTTTCTAAGTCCCAAAAAATGCTGGCGTCTTTTAAATTTTTCAGGATGATAGGCTGAAAAAGATCTAATTTTTTTTGGGGGGTACCCTTCTTCCCCCTTTCATTTCCTAACATATGGCACCTAAACTATACAGTGGGCACATGTGTAGGGCAATATATGACCTCTATTTTATTTAATGAATGTTTCCCAGGCTTGTGTAGTGTAATGTCGTTTATGCTGCATCTACATTCATTGTACTTTAACTTGGTGCCATATGTAAATTAGGCATCGCTATCGTAACTTCGCTTTGCTTGACGAATTAAGGATAGCACAACTTCGCTACCTTTTTCCTCCCTGTGCACAACTTCGGAATTTAGTGAATTTGAGCAGCCCTGGCAAAACTACGCCTGGCGAAGTGTGGCGAAGCATTTTGGCAAATTTTCACCTTTTCGAGAATTCACCCATCACTATTGATCATCATCATGATATATATATATATATATATATATATATATATATATATATATATATATATATATATCCATTCCAAAAGGATCAGCACTCACAGGACTTAAAAATGTGAAGTAAGTTTATTTGTAGAACAGCATAAGACTAACGTTTTGGCTTCACCAGAAGCCTTCTCAAAGTGCCAAAACTAATTCAGATCATGTCTTATAACTAGTAACTGATGGGAAACAACAGCTGTAACATGTAATCAGCATCATAAACAAACACCAATAGAATTATATTATGCACCATCCTATATTGAACTCTCATTGAAATCTCATTGCTATATCTAAAAGACAGCAACTAATGCTGTGGATGCTTAACATAAGCAAGGATTAAAACCAAACCACATATAACGGAATTTTATAAACACCTAACCTTTTACCATAAATATAAAGGGAAACAATTTCACTATAAATGTTGCAATATTATCTGTATCTAATTATGTTCCAACTAATAATGGTAACAATTCCGTTTAAGCTGTTACAATGTGTCATGCTTTGAGACTAACACAGTGTTACTGCCCCCCCCAGCATTTATTGTACCTTTATATCTTTCATGTTAAGTCACTACCCATCCCAACCTAAGTGAAAGGCTAAACCAAAAAGGTTTGCTGTAATCTATATCATAATCAATTTATCCTTATGTCAGTACTGCCACTCAAAGGGACCTCAATATACTTCTATCGTACTGCCACTGGTGTAATTTCTCCACAAAACGGCATATAATTTCCCATAGAATATCATAGTGTACATAATTACCCCAAAATATATGTGTAAATAAACATATATATAATATTTTTAACAATCATCACCATGTTAAAATTGCTATAGTGTTAAACATATCCCTAATAACCAATGTGCAGGTATTAAAATTTTATTCCAACCCACTCCGCACGGTGGTTATTGTGTAGCCATTTACTATCACCCACTCACATATGTGTAAACAACCTTTAAAAAATCTAAAGTGAAAAATCAAAAATAATCTGGTAAATTCATCAAAGTGAGAGTTATAGTTCATGTGTTGTCATCTGTAGAAAAATACCATGTCTCATAATCCAGCCCTCCCTGGGTTTGCCCATGTCCTTTCCAAATTATAAAAAATTTTGAAGGAAAATAACCCCACAACTTTACCAACACAAGTGTCCATTGCATCATTGTGATGTTTGCCTGGCAGATACTGAAGTTCCATACTTAATGTAGCGTACTGTCATCACTGCCAATATCGCATATGGTTGAATATGAATATGATTTACTGATCGTGCACCCAGGCATATGAACACTTTATATGAGAGTGCTGGCCTCCCTGGTGGTGTATATATATATATATATATATATATATATATATATATATATATATATATATATATATATATATATATATATATATATATGACCTATTATCCAGATTGCTTGTTATCTGGGGTTTTCAGTATATATCTACTAGAAAATCATGTAAACATTAAATAAACCCAATAAGCTGGTCTGGCTTTCAGTAAGGATTAAGTACAAGGTACTGTTTTATTATTACAGAGAAAAAGGAAATTATTTTTTAAAATTTGGATTGTTTGGATAAAATGGGTGATGGCCTTTCTGTAATTTGGAGCTGAAATCCCATACCTGTACTGAATTCTATTTGTCACTGTAATATGGGTGCCCCCTAGGAAAAGTGTATAATTTGTAACTAAATACTTGGAATGATTTTGACTGTTTTCACTAAACATCCGCTTAATGGGCATCATTGAATGTAAATTTCACTGCCGGCATTCACTTTTATCCACATGTATGGTTTATATTGTCTATATATAACATGCTATTAGTCCTTATAAGTCAGACATAGCTATTTAACATCAGAGGCCACCTGTCTATATGTTTTCAGTGATGCATACATTTTATTTATATTATACATATATTTTTGTATTTGCACGTTATATATCAGTACATATTTGGGAATCAGCTGCTGTCACACGCCTTTTAGTTTGGATATTTAGTTTATTAATGAAGATTTGAGTGCTCTATATGTACAGCTCTGGTTCTTCCTCCTCCATATTGTTTCATTTAGTGTTTCTCTGTGCTACCCATCATAACGCACTAACAGGATAAATATAATGAATATGCATTTAAAAGTTAAATAGCTACTAAAAACATGTGAGTTCAATCATATGTATCCTAAAATCTATTTCTATTTTTAAAGACTGGAAAACTGCTATCCTAACAATTGTAGAGCTCTTTACATATATAACATTGTAAGTAAGGTTTAAAAAATACACGTCCATCAAGTTCAACTTTTTAAGTCTATATATAACCTGCCTAACTATCTTACATAACCCTGTATTCCTTCATTTCCTAAAAAGCCATCCAACCCTACTTAAAGCTATCTAATGTATCAGCCAATATGACTGATTCAGGGAGAGAATTTCACATCTTCTCACTGTAATAGATTCTTTCTGAATATTTAGATGGAACCTTCTTTCTTCTAATTGGAATGGGTGCCCTCTTGTCATCTGGAAGGACCTACTGGTTAACAAAGCAAAGCTTATTGCAGGTTCCTAATGGTAATTTTAAGAAATGTGTTTATACAAAAAAGAACAAAACAATATATGTATATCTATTGCAAGAGAATATCCTTTATTATAAAGTACAAGTTCAGAGGGGCACCAATGGTAACATGTGTTTCCAGGACATCCTCATCCCATACCTTACTAGTTTATTTAACCATGTCTTTCAAGGAGGCTTCTTCAAGGAGATGCTCAAAGCAATTATCATCACATATTCCCATTAATACATTTGGACCAAGCAGGCTTTACAAAAGGCAGACATGGTCCAGATAACAGAAGGAAAATGCTATCGCTCATAAAGTTCACCAAAAGGAGGAAGGTCCCTACGGTCCTGTTTAGCCTTGACGCAGAGAAGGCATTTGATAGAGAGCATAGAGTGCATAGGTATTAAAGGACAAGCAATTGGCCAGCAATGCTGTATTTTAAGTGCCTTCAAATGTTACATGCATGTTACATACAATTATGAATTTATTGATAATATGCAATTACATTATTTTACACTTGTCATGATACAGGCCTGTCAATAAAACAGGCCAAGGTATCATTAGAAATATTTCTGCCAACATCTAAATCAGACACAGGCCTCTTTTCACTATGGTCAGAGGGGTAAAAGCTGTAATGCCCTGCTCCATGCCCTGGCTGATATGAGCCATTCCATGGGGAGGGGGAAGCCCAAGGAGTGAAAACTTAAAGTTCCCAGCAAGACCATCACAGGTGAAATAATGGTCACATATAACACCTCCTGAAACTTATATATCCTCATATAACCCAGACCTGTTGTACCAACAATATAAAAAACTGGTGATGGGTTCAAGGCAATTTTAGCTTTCTGATGAGCCCAAACATGACTGGGTTTGTTACTCTGTATATCAGATGTGAATATCTGGGCAGGTCACACAGAATTGATGTTTAGTATCTATGGGATCCCTGAGAGAATTAATAAACAATGAATATAATATCATCTCTCTCCTATGTTCCAATAAGGAGTTATGGTCATTATATTTTTGGTACAGTTCCTACTCGCAGGAGTTTATAAAAACTCAATTTGCTTCCTGCTAGGCCATGCCCCCTTACATTCCTGAGGGAGGGGGAGTATGCAGTTACCTGATGCCCTGAAATCACTAATAAATAGTCTGACTAAACTTTGGATTTACTTTGGATTTACTGTTTGTAATTGTATTATTGAATGTATGTCTCTTTTTGTAACATCTTTCTGTATACTGCACTGTTATACCTTTTATAATATTAAAGAGAATTTAATAAGATTGTCTTTGGTGCTCTAAATAAACCTAGCCTGAAAGAGTGTAACTGTGAGCCTTAACCCTCTGCATGCTGAAGTACTTGTTGAATCAGTAGGAACTAACTGACTATAGTGGTAGAGTGTTTAATGCATTGGTGTATTGTGAATTATTACCTGTTAGAGAGAACGGGGAAATAGTCACATTAGGTTTCTATCACCTGTGAATGATAGATGTGGCAGCGAATGAGTTTTGTAGGTATTGGTTGGTGTTAGTCTAACCTGTGTGCAAGGTGGGTGAGAGACCCCGGATAGCCACACCTAATGTCATGTGCGGTTGGAAGTACCATATCCATAACAACACTTTATTTTGTTTTTCCATTTGTTTGATTTATTTATTTAATGATTCAAATGTAACATAGACCATGCACTGTATGCAGAATTTTATAGCTGAGTAACATTCACCAGCTAAGCAGTATTATGTATGATAATCAATATGATAAGCAGTGTGCTAGTTATACGAAGTACAACAAAACTATTGGACAACATGCTAAAGCAAATATAAGTTAATCAGTCAATAGCACAAATAATTAACCCAGAGACAAGGCAGTAAATAACCCTTAAAAAATAGCCAATCAATTTGCAGACTACTACTCTACCTGTATAATTTCTACTTGGAAAAATCAACCCCACAGCCCACCAATGAAGCTATACAACTATTCTTAGCAGCAGCAAATATGCCACAGGTTCAACCATACCAGCTCAGTCAACTAAGTAGACTCATCTCCCCAGACAAAGTAAAAGTGGCTTTAAAGTCAACCCCACAAGGGAAGGCACCAAGCACTATGGTCACACACTTTAGCTGCAATTCCTGCAAAAATGATGACTGCTGTGAAACAGGAGTGTGCATCCATCTGAATAAGCATGTGCGTCTGTTACAAATATTATATTCCAAATATTATATATAATACAAAGTCGGTGCACCCAGAAGAAAATAGATGTGTGCATCTGAAAATGATGTAAGTGGGCTTGGAGAACTGCTCCTTTTTGAGGATGGCAGCTGTGGTAGGAAAATGGCGAACAAGCCTGCCTTATGAATACTCCTGTAAGGTAGCAGTTTGTTTCAATTTAACCTATTGTATGCAGCATTATAGTGGGCTGAATTGATACTAATAAGTTTAGCTGTAAAGGTTTACATCTCTTTTAACACCTTCTTCAGAAGTTTTTATTTACAAGACATTCTTCTGTAAGAACTGCAGAATCCGCACCAGTATTACTGCAACGCTCTGCTCTAAAATTCCTGTAGTTTTGCATACTTGTCTGCAGTTAAAATACTTTAAAGAAGCTTCTTGCAATATTCGGGTCTCTTGTATATATGTAATAATCACTCACCACATCAGGGAAGTGGCCCAGGTGCACCGCCCTGAGCCCTCAGCAAACAGGGGCGGACAAACCGACGAACAATGAAGCACTCAAGAAGGCAAGACTTCCACCAGGCAAATGTTCAAGTGAAGAATTTATTGTGTCAAACAGCCTGACGCGTTTTGTGTTCCAAACACTTAATCATAACACTTAATCATAGCCTATGATTAAGTGTTTGGAACACAAAATGCGTCAGGCTGTTTGACACAATAAATTCTTCACTTGAACATTTGCCTGGTGGAAGTCTTGCCTTCTTGAGTGCCTGTTTCATTGTTCATCAGTTAAAATACTTTCTATAAATATGAATACATTTAAAAAAAAATGGTAAAGCAATGTCCAATGTCCATAGTAAATATAGCTTCCCACTGGCAGCTCACTAGCAGACTACAGGTGGCAGCAGCAACATTTGGCATGCACAGTGTGAACATTATATACAAAGACTGTGACAGTAACAAAGACTGCACCAATTAGGATAGGGCTCCATGCTGGTAATTTATGCATGCGCACTGCAAATACAGTATATCCTCTGTGGAAACCCGTGGAAACTGAGATCTACACAGAGACTTACAAAGTCTTTCCCAGAATCTAGAAACAATGTATTCACACACGCAAATGCAAATAACAATTTCCGTTCTCGCTCGTGTGTTGTACAAATTTTACAGTTTCAGCATGTTCAGTCAAGTGAGCATACATGGCAAACCTCTAAACCAATAACATTTTACGATGCGCAATGCTTATCTCGCAAATGGCAGCAGTTCATTTAATTACATTCAGTATCATTACTAAAGATGAGCTACAACTTCCATCTTAGAGATGGAAGTTGTAGCATCTAAATATATCAAATACATCAATCACACCAAATTAATAATATATTCCCTAAGGTCTTGAGTATCTCAGCATTGTAATTGACTATGTGCAGCTAAAACCTAAAATATATTGGAGGTATTATGTTTTCTGCTAAAACACAGAACAGCAATGATTGTCATTTAAAATGATATTAAATGGTTAATGTTATCAATACATTAACAATTGCCTTAAGAAGTAAATATAGAAATACCAAGAACCACCATATGTGACTTAATACAAAAATAAAGAGGTTAAAAAGAAAAAAGAGGAAGGCATTTAAAAACTATAATTCTGTGGGGACAGAAATTGAATTTAATGAATATACACACTCTAATAAATGTTGAAAAGCAGCAGTTTCAGAAGGCAAAGATAAAAAATGAGGAGCGCATTGCGGCAGAGGCTATGATTCAATTTAAACTGGAAGCCAGGTCTGTGTTAATGACTTTACCCCAAACAGGTATGTTTGGAAATCCTTGTAACTGGACAATGCCATACAAATAAACACAGAGTTGTTCATTAAGCCATGAATATAGGATTTGACCTAAAGCTGTACTACAGATATAAATAAGTACTACACAGAGAAGTAGTTTTAAACGTCTGTTTTATTGAATTATCAATTTAACTGTATTAGTAGATTTTTGACTGGATTTAAAATCTGTGATAAACTCTTCTGAATGAGCCAATTCTGGCGCTTGAGGCTCCCCAGTCATTATATCTCCTGTATTCTCCAGGTCTCAGGTAGTACTGACGCCCCCTGTAGTTGGGTTCCTCATAGAACATCCAGTGGCCATCAAACACATTGCAGGAGTGAATGTCATGGAATCGGAATCGATCATAAGTATTGGGGCAGTCATCAAAGAACTCCATCATCTGTCCTTGGAAGTCTCCTCTTTCATAGATTCTCATTTTGTACTGGCCATGGTGCTTAGAAAAAAAGATTGAAAACAAAATATAAAAAAGCCCTTTTTATTTAAAGGCAATACTTTTTCAGTTTTTTTCAGATGGTCTTGTGACCTTGTGTAATAGTTGCGCAGTTTTAAAAATCATTTTACGTTGTATTTGTATCTTTTAACATAAAGGTAAAATCTGGTTCTATACCACCACCAATGGTGCACAAATGTTTATACACAAGACATCAGACGGCTAACTCTGTGCAATGGACTTAAAGCTGTTTCTGTATTGACACCACTCCTAAAAGGCACTTGCACCCAAACATAGTCCTTTTGTTGGAGCACCAGTGTCCCCACCCAGCCTACTCTAATGAATTGTGTACAACTCCAGGTATTGATGCAGGGAGACCCCTTAACCCTAATGCTATTATTAACACCTCATGCATTATTGTGCTAAAAGTCATGCCATGCCCCCCTATAATTGTTGCTAGTGGCTGCAATGGGATGCATTGTGAGAATCTTTACAAACACTTACATTGGAAAGAAAGCGACAAGACCTAATTGAGTCATTGAAGCCCATCCATCTCTGGAAGTCTGGATATTCTCCTTGCCAGAGATAATACTGGTGTCCCCTGTAACTGGGGTGCTCATAGAGGATCCAGTTTCCACCCTCTACTCTGATGGAGTTGCAGCGATTGAAGTATGAGGACAGGTCAGAACAGTCTGAGCCGCACTCATAGTGGCGGCCTTGGAAGTTCCTTTCCTCGTAGAAGAAGATCTGAAAGAAAATATTGAATGAATAATTCAGTTTTTTTACAAAACTGCTCTAATTGATACAGCACTTATACGTTTTTTCTTTTTAAAGAAATGCCAGTTTTATTGCAGGCAATTTGAAAAAAAAAATTGAAGTCCTACTAAACACTTGTTAGACAGAGAGAACAGGCACAGATACATCCAGAGAAAAGTTGCCATGTAGAATTGCGGCAAATTGTTTAATTTTTTAGTGAATGCTAATCATTTGTATTGCTATTAGTTGGTTCCAATACACTTATTGTAATATGAGCATGGGCTTATTAGAAACTGTAGTCTAAACATAAATTCTAAATGTGTACATTCTTTCACCAATTATATTGTGTCTGTAAGCATTAATAACAAATACAAATGTAAACAAGTGACTCCTAAATTGTAATTAAAACCATTAGAATAGTTAATGATTTTGACTTACCTTTCCCATTTCGATTGAATGGAATTTCAGTGCAATGGAAGGGAGAGAAGTGTCAGCCTTTATATATGTCCTGTATTGCTGCTGTCTGCATAAGCTGAGCTGAGTGCTTTTGCTTTCTGTCTAGTAAGGTAAATGTAAAGATCTTTTGTCTTGCAATGTGTTTGATCTTGTGCTGTGACAGTTATTTTTTAGTGTTATCTGGCGCAAATTTTACATAGCTTTACCAAAAGAGCTACCTAGCACTCCTATTATAGTTTCAGAAAGCTGACAGTATAGAAAATGTTCCATACTTAGTCCATGGATAGTCCAGTGTTTTCTAAGTTACTAGGGAATCCATAATTAGGAAGTATTTGATCATTGGGAACCCTCTTGGTAAAACATTTGGAGTCAGAATCATGGGTAGTGTCAAGTATCAAGGCGAGTCTGTAGGTAGGAGCCTCCCCCACGCTTCCCACTGAGCTGCGCCCTGGAAGTAGGTACAGGACGGTCCCAGATAAGGAATAGCAGGAGTGCCAGGTGAGCCCGCAGAAATAACAGTTCGTAATAAGGACTCAGCACTTATCTGCAGTTGAAGTCAGGGACAGGCCGGGTCATACACAGAGAGCGATCAGGAAGCAGGTGCCAATTGAGGAAAATCCAGCAGAGTAGTCAGGGAAGCCGAGGTCGAGATCAGGAATAATAAACACAGGAATCCAGGGATAATCAGAAGAATAGTCAGGAACAAGCCGTAGTAATCAGAATAATCATCAGTAGTAAATACGCTTAGTGTCAGTAGAGACGATCACCTCGCATTGAGCCTAGGCCTGAGTGACCTTGTAACCCCCGGGGCACCCGTTTGCGTCAGAACACGCGCCTGCGTCAGAACGCGCACCTGTGTCACAATGCGCGCCTGCGTCTGGACGCGCGCCTGCGCATGAGAACACGCGCCCGCGCATTACGACATGCGCCCGCACTAGTAACAGGCGCTGGCGTGGGGACGTTGGCTAGAGGGAACGTCGGTTCAACCCGAACCTGACCTGCTGGAACCTGACATTGCCCCCCCTCAAAATGCAACCTCCGGGTGCATGTGGGAGTCGGCTTTTCAGGGTGAGACTTATGAAACAACTCAATAAGTTGAGGAGCATGTAAATTACTCATGGATTCCCAGGAATTTTCTTCTGGAGGAAAACCTTTCCACTGGATCAAATATTGAAGCCGACCTCGCTGGAATCTAGAGTCCAAAACAGCCTCCACTTCAAATTCCTCTATACCTTCAATAGACACCGGAGCTGGAGGATCATGATTTCTCCACCGGTTTTAGCAAGGCTACATGGAAAACAGGATGAATTCTGTAAGTGGCAGGTAATTTGAGTTTAAAGGTTACCTCGTTCACCCGTTGAATAATGGAGAAAGGACTCAGAAATCGTTGACCCAACTTCTTTGACTGACACGGAACTTTGATGTGCCGAGTAGACAACCATACCAGGTCTCCAACTTGAAACTCAGAACCCTTCCTCCTCTTGCGATCAGCAAAAACTTTAAAATTGTTCTGTGCTTGAGACATCGCTTGTTGAATTCTCTGAGTATTATCGACAAGAAAGGAAAGTCTCTCCTGTACTGCTGGCACCTCTATTCCCTTAGGAAGGTTAGGAAGCACGTAAGGATGGAAACCATAGTTGGCGAAGAAAGGAGTTTGCTTGGTAGAGGAATGAAGAGCATTATTGTAGGAGAACTCCGCCAATGGTAAAAGTTCACTCCAATTGTCCTGAAGGAAGGACGAGAAACAACTGAGGTACTGTTCCAACGTCTGGTTAGTCCTCTCCGTCTGCCCATTGGATTGAGGATGAAAAGCCGTGGAAAAGTCCAACTTGATCTTTAGAGACTTGCACAATGCTCTCCAAAATTTGGACGTAAACTGCACTCCCCGATCCGACACAATCTCGTCTGGAACCCCATGGAGCCTGACAATTTCTCTAATAAACACCCTTGCCGTAGAAGATGCAGAAGGCACTCCGGAGAGGGGAGCAAAATGTGCCATCTTGGAGAGTCGATCCACAATTACAAAAATTGTATTACAGGTGAGGTTCTCTGCCAGGTGATCAGGCACAATTCTCTTGCTTATATATATGTATATATATATATATATATTTATATATATTAGAGATGCACCAAATAGTGGATTCAGTGCATCCCTAATATATATATATATATATATATATATATATCTAACACAAGTAAGGTCCGCACTCTCAGGACTTAAAAAATATAAAAATATTTATTCAGATGATGACTAACGTTTCAGCCTCTTGTGGGGCCTTTCTCAAAGTACAGACAAACACAATGAAAATGCCTTAAATACATGATATGTCGGGAAAGTTAGTCTGTTTGGAGCTGATGTGTCAAATAGTTAACCAACACATTCAAGCCATATACTCATTAAATACTGAATACATAAAACGCCAACATATAAACTACACCTCCCCTACAATGTTAACTGTTAAAATGGTTAAAAACATGATACTATGTAGCATTGTGCTGCTCTTAATGGCCTTTCACTACTTCCTTATTCGCAGCAACTTTCTATGCTACTTATGTTGCACCTAGTATCAAAAACTGAGATAAGATTAAAGGTCTATCACTGACATCTACAATCATTAAGACTATACTCAATCCGGTAGAGCTAGTATGGTCACCAGGTCAAGTAGGAGCATCAAAGGTACAATCCCCTCTAAACCTTAATCAATCTTTATTGCTGTCTAAGGGTGGGTGTCCCTAAATGCGGGTGTTAACACTTAGGCTATGTAGCGAATAGATATAGCATACATATATTTGGACATATATATCCGTAAAGGGACATGCAAAAAATATCAATATTGTGGCCCTACTAAGATATTTTTAAACTGACATAATTTTACCAAACTACGGCCACATATTACATATTAATAAGTGATATCATTTAAATACTTATAAACAAATGTGCACGGTGTAAATTACCCCAAAGAAAAACAATCCCCTGAAATTGAACAATCACATTACTGAATAGCATTCACCTAAAACGAGTGCCCATATCCTGCACCTGCAGATATCTAACCCCACTTTAAATTCAAAATGTAATAAAAAAATAAAGTACAAAAAAAGTTAATAAAAAAATAAAAAAGGCAGTGAAATACAAAGTCCCAAAGTCACCATGGGGAATAAAAAAATAATGTCCACATGTTTTGCTCAATTCATAGACCCCCCCCCCTACGTTGCATGACACTGATCCACTGCATAGCCGTCCATCCATCTTTAATTTACTGCACAAAAGATCGGAGTGGTCTTCCGTGGAATTTCCAAATTAGTACAGCAGTTAGTCATGTTTGTGCCTTCTTTGAACTTAGTGGATCACTTACATAGCTGGAGAAGCTCCCCTGATTCATTACAAAGAGGCTGTAGATAACCCACACGGAGCTGTGCTGTTACTTGTTACTTACAGCCTTATGGTATTAGACGTAAGCACCTCTCAATGCAGGAATCTGTGTAAACAACATAGGAGCTCAGTAATAGGTACTGGCTTGTAGTATTCAACACTCACGACAGCAGGGCCTCCCATGTAAACTCAATGGCATTCACATCATTAAAGGGATCATGAAGGCACACTCTGTAGGAATCATATTGTATATCACCACTCAGTCTCTTAGTCAATGCTCACTGAGGGTATGTTGTAGAGGGACTTACGTAAAGCATCAGCCCTGTTTATCAGCTCTGATCAGATCGGCTCCATTCAAGACCATTATAAACCTCTGGTTTATTACAAATAAATATACTTTATTCACAAGAAATGAAGAGTGTGCTGATTCTTCATTGTTTTGTATATAATACATTGATCTTGCACCTCTGCCTCGTACATAAATCAAGTGTGGACACTAACAGCATTTATGTACATTGAAATTGTGTCCAGCACCCCAGCATCGGATATTCGTAAAGGAATACATCTACTCTCTGTTTTTGGATATGGATAGTGGCAGTCAAGCCCCTGTATGTACTGACAGAAAAGAGAACTTCACACTGAAGGAGATACAGAGTATTCTATTCAAAGAAACCTATGCTGAAACCTTTGGCAGCCTTGGAGCCAAGGAAGCCTATTATGAACTCTTGAGATTAAAGAAAAAAAGAAGTGGAGTTGCACTTACATAGAATTTTGTTATCAGAGGTTTCAAGAGATTTCAGGATCACTAATACGCCTACCATCGGCAGAACGAATCCTGAGTTCTGCAAACGCTGGTGTCAGATATTAGACCTCTGTTCCCTGGACCTAATCCTACTAGTGATGGAGGAAG
Source organism: Xenopus petersii (assembly GCA_038501925.1). Taxonomy (NCBI): domain Eukaryota; kingdom Metazoa; phylum Chordata; class Amphibia; order Anura; family Pipidae; genus Xenopus; species Xenopus petersii. The sequence continues at coordinate 118,068,781 of CM076672.1, read as the reverse complement.
TCGGTCGCGAACTGAAGTTATTGAGAAGTGACCTGGAGATCTTTGAAGCCACACACACTCCGGCGATACTCATTGAAAAAGACACGGACTGGGTTAAGCAGGTTGCAGGATCAAGTATCCAAATACAAGTCAGAGATACTGGCCTTTAAAAACTCTAAACGTTTGAGGGTGATCCAGGGCAACAAAGAAACCAGAGTCTATTGCTGGCTTTAAGGTTTTCCCCCGCAGAAACCCAGGGGATTCCTCTCCAGCAGTGAGGGATCGGACAGCGAACACGAGCCTAACACGCAGAGGGAGACGAGCGCATCTGTACTTATGTGTAAAACCCACATTTTACAGTTTATCATTATTCACCTGTCTGTGTAAAACACTCTCATTCTCTCTCCATCCACATTCTCTGCTGCTGTGTTCATTCCCATAATCTGGATCTTTCTGGATAACAGATCCCATACCTGTACTAATGAGTAAATCCCACATTTTACAGTTTATCGCTGGTCCCCTGTCTGTGTAAAACAATCTCATTCTCTCTCCATCCACATTCCCTGCTGCTGCTGTGTTTTCCCATAATTTGGAGCTTTCTGGATAACAGATCCCATACCTAACTTATGAGTAAACACATATTTTACAGTTCATCACTGGTTCCGTCTCTGTGTAAAAAACTCTCTCTCTCCATCCACATTCTCTGCTGCTGCTGTGTTCCTTCCCATAATTTGGCTCTTTCTGGATAACAGATCCCATATGTGTACTTATGAGTAAAATGCACATTTTAAATTTATTTCTGGTCCCCTGTCTGTGTAAAACATTATCATTCTCTCTCCATCCACATTCTCTGCTGCTACTGTGTTCCTTCCCATAATTTGGCTATTTCTGGATAACAGATCCCATAACTGTAACGGATCCCACACCTGTACTAATGAGTAAAACCCACATTTTACAGTTTATCGCCGGTCCCCTGTCTGTGTAAAACAATCTCATTCTCTCTACATACACATTTTCTGCTGCTGCTGTGTTCCTTCCCATAATCTGGATCTTTCTGGATAGCAGATCCCATACCTGTACTTATGAGTAAATCCCACATTTTACAGTTCATCGCTGGTCCCCTGTCAGTGTAAAACACTCTCATTATCTCTCCATCCACATTCTCTGCTGCTGTGTTCCTTCCCATAATTTGGATCATTCTGGATAACAGATCCCACACCTGTAGTAATGAGTAAAACCCACATATTACAGTTTATCGCCTGTCCCCTGTCTGTGTAAAACAATCTCATTCTCTCTACATCCACATTCTCTGCTGCTGCTGTGTTCCTTCCCATAATCTGGATCTTTCTGGATAACAGATCCCATACCTGTACTGATGAATAAAACCCACATTTTACATTTATTGCTGGTCTCCTGTCTGTGTAAAACAATCTCATTCTCTCTCCATCCATATTCTCTGCTGCTATGCTTTTTCTCATAATTTGGAGCTTTCTGGATAACAGATCCCATACCTGAACTAATGAGTAATCCCACATTTTACATTTATCGCTGGTCCCCTGTCTGTGTAAAACACTCTCATTCTCTCTCCATCCACATTCTCTACTGCTGCTGTGTTCCTTCCCATAATTTGGATCTTTCTGGATAACAGATCCCACACCTGTACTAATGAGTAAAACCCATATTTTACAGATTATCATTGGTCACCTGTCTGTGTAAAACAATCTCTCTCTCTCCATCCACATTCTCTGCTGCTGCTGTGTTCCTTCCCATAATTTTGAGCTTTCTGGATAACAGATCCCATACCTGTACTAATGATTAAAGAGCACATTTTAAATTTATTGCTGGTCCCCTGTCTGTGTTAAACATTCTCATTCTCTTTCCATCCATATTCTCTGCTGCTGCTGTGTTCCTTCCCATAATTTGGATCATTCTGGATAACAGATCCCACACCTGTACTAATGAGTAAAACCCACATTTTACAGTTTATCGCCTGTCCCCTGTCTGTGTAAAACAATCTCATTCTCTCTACATCCACATTCTCTGCTGCTGCTGTGTTCCTTCCCATAATCTGGATGTTTCTGGATAACAGATCCCATACCTGTACTAATGAATAAAACCCACATTTTACATTTATTGCTGGTCCCCTGTCTGTGTAAAACAATCTCATTCTCTCTCCATCCATATTCTCTGCTGCTATGCTTTTTCTCATAATTTGGATCTTTCTGGATAACAGATCCCATACCTGTACTAATGAGTAAAGCCCACATTTTACAGTTTATCGCTGGTCTATCTCTGTGTAAAACACTGTCAGTGAGCAGTTTTGTTGTTTCTCATACAGAATATATCTCTGTCGCTGTGTGTACAGGCCCATTGGGAAACATGTAAAACACAAATGGTCTGTAAGGCCACAAATATCTATTTACATCTCTCATATTCATGTTCCAGTCTCTTATTCAAATCAGTGCATGGTTGCTATGAAAATGTGGACCCTAGCAACAGGATTACTGAAATTGCAAACTGTAGAGCTGCTGAATAAAAAGCTAAATAACTCAAAAGTCACAAATAATAAAAAAATAAGAACCAATTGCAAATTGTCTGAGAGTGTCAGTGCAAGTGAGTGTATGTCAGGTACAAGCCAACACTGTGTTCCCTATTCTCATATACATGACATATAATAATGGGGCAGTCTGTGTATTATATTCATTGTACCATTCCTTATACAAATAATTATACATGCTGCAGGGCTCTCATTCCCTATACTGAGAATGGATACTATGTGGGATTACAGACTGCTAACAGTATCATAAGTATGTTACAATGTCTGGATTTACAGAGAATTTTATTTTTCAACTGTGTTTGGGTAATTTGGATCTCCAGGCCTTTAATCTGCAAAAACACCATTTAAAACATTAACTAAACCCTATAGGATTGTTTTGACTCAAATAAGGATTAATTATATTTTAGTTGGGATCCAGTAAAAGGTTTTCTGCATAACAGTTTCTGGATAACAGATCCCATAGTTGTATATCTATGTATACATGCACACACACACACACACATATTGGGATTACTAAAGTGTTTCTTTTTGTCTCTACAGAGAAAATATTTTACGACCAAAGAGAACAAAACTACTAAACTACAATCAGAAAACAACTAAAAAACTATCAAAAAACTACAAAAGAAATATCAGAAAACAACTAAACTACAAAAGAACGATCAGAAAACAAAAAAAGAACAAAATGTTGAAATTATTGCGCAAATGCTTTTGCTTTCGCAAGGTAAGGACGTGGATCTTTCTACTGTAACAGGACATTTCATTTAGTGAGTAACTTGATGAAGCGAGAAACTTGTCCTCCTCAGACTCTGTTACTGGATCATCTCTGAACATTTGTTCAGAGATATTTGTGACCAGGGCTGCCATTAGAAATCACGGGGCCCCGTACAACAAAATTTTTGGGGCCCCCTGGGCCCCGCCCACGCTGATGACCAAGCTCCACCCCATATCCCGCCTACTCCACATCGTAGTTAAAAGACCACAGAAAAGTAACCCCCCCCACACAAGTTGTAAAAAGCTATTGATGGTCAGGGCCCCCTTATAAAAAATTGGGGCCCCAAAAAAAAAAAAAAAAATTTTTTTTTTTAAAAAAAAACATTGGTGGCAGGGGCCCCCTTATAAGTTAAAAAAAACTTGGGGCCCCAACAAAAAAAAATGTAAAAAAACTAAAAAATAAACAAACATTGGTGGCAGGGGCCCCCTTATAAGTTAAAACAAATTGGGGCCCCAAAAAAAAATTTGAAAAAAAATTAATTTTTTTTTGAAAAAAAAAAAAAAACATTGGTGGCAGGAGCCCCCTTACAAGTTAAAAACAAATTGGGGCCCCAAAAAAAATTTGAAAAAAAAAAAACATTGGCGGCAGGGGCCCCCTTATAAGTTAAAAACAAATTGGGGCCCCAAAAAAAAATTTGAAAAAAAAATTATTTTTTTTTGAAAAAAACAATAAAAACTGGTGGCAGGGGCCCCCTTACAAGTTAAAAAAATTTGGGGCCACCAAAAAGAAAATTAATTTTTTTTTTAAAAAAAAACAAACAAAAAAATACAATGGTGGCAAGGGGCCCCTTACGAGTTAAAAAAAAAATTGGGGCCCCAAAAAAAAAGTTTTAAAAAAAAGATTGGTGGCAGGGGCCTATAGAATATTAAAATAATACATTGGTGGCCAGGGGATTAAAAAAAAAAAAAACACAAACTGGTGTTCAGTAGGATTGAACTCATGGCTTCAGTACTTCAACTTCGCCTCCTTTCGTGACTTCGGGTCTTTTCACCGCTTCAGGACTTCAATTTTGGCTGTTTTCGTGACTTCGGGTCTTTGCGCTGCTTCAGGACATCGGCTTCGGCTGTTTTCGTGACTTCGGGTCTTTTCGGCGCTTCGTGACTTCGGCTTTTTCCGTGACTTCGGGTCTTTTCGGCGCATCGGCTTCGGCTTTTCTGCACTTCCGCATTCGGCACGCAAGAGGCAAGATGTACGGCTCGCGCGCTCGTAAGGGGGGCCCGGATCTTCAAAAAATGCAGCGCTGCCGGGCCCCCCTTCATGCCTGGGCCCGGTACGCTTGTCCCCCCTGTCCCCCCCTGATGGCGCCCTGTTTGTGACCCACCGATAGTTGACAATTTTTTCTTATGGTGACTTTTTTGTCCTAATTCATTAAAGTCAATGGGTGTTTTTTCTTATGGTGACTTTTTGTCCTAATTCATTAAAGTCCATGGGTGTTTTTTCTTACGGCGACTTTTTTGTCCTAATTCATTGAAGTCCATGGGTGTTTTTTCTTATGGCGACTTTTTTTTTCCTAATTCATTAAAGTCAATGGCCGTTTTTTCTTATGGCGACTTTTTTGTCCTAATTCATTAAAGTCCATGGGTGTTTTTTCTTATGGCAACTTTTTTGTCGTAATTCATTAAAGTCAATGGCCGTTTTTTCTTATGGCGACTTTTTTGTCCTAATTCATTAAAGTCGATGGGTGTTTTTTCTTATGGCAACTTTTTTGTTCTAATTCATTAAAGTCAATGGGTGTTTTTTCTTTTGGTGACTTTTTTGTACTAATGCATTAAAGTCTATGGGTGTTTTTTCTTATTGCGACTTTTTTGTCCTAATTCATTAAAGTCAATGGGTGTTTTTTCTTATGGCGACTTTTTTATCCTAATTCATTAAAGTCCATGGGTGGTTTTTCTTTTGGCAACTTTTTGTCCTAATTCATTAAAGTCCATGGGTGTTTTTTCTTATGGCAACTTTTTTGTCCTAATTCATTAAAGTCCATGGGTGTTTTTTCTTTTTGCAACTTTTATGTCCTAATTCATTAAAGTCCATGGGTGTTTTTTCTTATGTTGACTTTTTTGTCCTAATTCATTAAAGTCCATGGGTGTTTTTTCTTTTTGCAACTTTTTTGTCCTAATTCATTAAAGTCCATGGGTGTTTTTTCTTATGGCGACTTTTTTGTCCTAATTCATTAAAGTCCATGGGTGTTTTTTCTTTTTGCAACTTTTTTGTCCTAATTCATTAAAGTCCATGGGTGTTTTTTCTTATGGCGACTTTTTTGTCCTAATTCATTAAAGTCCATGGGTGTTTTTTCTTACGGTGACTTTTTTGTCCTAATTCATTTAAGTCCATGGGTGTTTTTTCTTATGGCGACTTTTTTGTCCTAATTCATTTAAGTCAATGGGCGTTTTTTCTCATGACGACTTTTTTGTCCTTATGCATTTAAGTCAATGGGAATTTTTTCTTATGGCGATTTTTTGTCCTAGTGCATTAAAGTCAATGGGCATTTTTTCACTGTGAATTTTCCAGTAGCAAATTTGCACATGGTGAAATTTGTAAATTCACAGCAAATCCAAGGCTGGCAAATTAATTTGCACATCACTAATTAAAACCAAAGCATTCCATACAGATAAACAAATATTACGATTGCTGATAAGCTCCAATACTTTTTCCTGATTTTATGGGGCCGATTCACTAACTTCGAGTGAAGGATTCGAAGTAAAAAAACTTCGAATTTCGAAGTGTTTTTTGGGCTACTTCGACCATCGAATGGGCTACTACGACCTTCGACTATGACTACGACTTGGAATCGAACTATTCGAACTAAAAATCGTTCGACCATTCAACCATTCGATAGTCAAAGTACTGTCTCTTTAAGAAAAAACTTCGACCCCCTAGTCCGCCATCTAAAAGCTACCGAACTCAATGTTAGCCTATGGGGAAGGTCCCCATAGACTTGGCTAACTTTTTTTGATCAAAGGATATTCCTTCGATCGTTGGATTAAAATCCTTCGAATCGTTCGATTCGAAGGATTTTATCGTTCGATCGAAGGAATAATCCTTCGATCGTTCGATCGCACTATTTGCGCTAAAATCCTTCGACTTCAATATTCAAAGTCGAAGGATTTTAATTCCCAGTTGAATATCGAGGGTTAATTAACCATCGATATTCAACCCTTTGTGAATCGGCCCCCAAGTGTTTGGATTCGGCTTCACCAAATTCAAAATTTAAACTAAAAATGTTATCTAATATGTGTTTTTTTTTTAAATTATACTGCTATCTACACATTTAAGTTGTTTCTATTAACTAAGAGAAGTTGGATTTATACCGTTAATATAATTATAGATTTCCTATTTGCTAATTTCTTTTTTTTTCTTTCTACAGAAAAAAACAAATACCATCAAAGAATCTGTAGTGGTAAGTGATGAATTTGCGACATAAATATAAGTGACCCCATTTTCCTAACTATTTATGCTATCAACTCCAGTTTATTTCCTTGCCTATAGATTTATACCTTAATCAAGCTGCACCATATACATATTCAATTCATGCTAAAGCAAAATAAAAACACAAGGTTCAGTGTAATTAGCCAGTTGATTCACATTTCCCCACAATTTCTCATGTAGATAATCATTTGTCCATGACTTGATAACCATGGGACCTTCCTTACTGACATAGATGACACATTTCATAACAGAATGAACTTTATTAAAACACTTTTCCTTCTTGATGATGAAATCTCATTCTCTCCTTTGAAAGGGATAACCCCTTGGCCTTTGCATTATTATCAAAATAAATCCCGATTCTGTCCCTGCATTTATTTATATTATATATTTACTCATATTAGTTATATCGAATCAAAGGCATATGTTTCCAACACTAACCATACTCCTTTAGAATGAATGATTGACAGTCTCTTCTACCATTGCTCTTAACCAAGATAATCTGGTGAAGCAGAAGAAGTGGTATAAAGTGATGGGAATAACATAGACAGTTGTTTTGGCAAATTGGTTACTATTAATGGAAACATACACCTTTACCATTTAACACAATGGTTTGCAAAAGCAACTATAACCAATTAACCCAAAAACTATAATATAAATAAGATTTATATCCATATATGGATTTATACATACAATAGATATATCCCCTGCCTCCCACTCACCTGTGATGTTTGACTCTGATCTATTTTTCTCTCTTAACCAGGTACAACCTGCAGAATCTGGCAATACCATCTGCCAAGTAAGTGCCAAATAATTACAAATTAAACAATCCTAAAATATTCAATATTCAATATTGAACTGTAGCACTATAAGAAGTTGAACATATCACTCATTTTATCCCTCTTAGGAGGAAAAACCAGAGCAGCAACTGGAGCTGGCCATGACCAACTGCCAGGTAAGCATAAGAGAGGGAGAGTAGGGGGAAATAAAATCACCCTATATTTTATGCAAGATTATATTTTAGCTTCTTTAAAACAGAAATAAAACATTGTTTTTTCTTTCTTTTTTTAAGGAGATTACTCCAGAAACCCCTGATGTTAAGATCAGTCCGGTAAGATAAAATAATATGGTCAAAATAATAAAATAATATTAAACCTATATTCACCTTGGGTGGCAATTAGGCACACCCCTGCTGAGCCTGTCCCATCTACTATTTCAAATTGCATGCAAATTCAGTTTGCTTATGGTCTTATGGACACAAATACAGGAGTCTGGGTGTTGCCTCAAAAACATAAATGATGTATGAGCAGAAAGGTCTTATTAAACCTTTTTATTCATTTATTAATCATATCTCCAGAAAAGCACATAAATGCTTGCAGCAGACTTGTACCTAATTAATCGGGTAAAAGCGATATTCTTACACAAAGCTGGAATTGCAGTATAAAAATCCCACATTCGAAATAATAAAGACAGGGAATACATTACATACACAATGCATTGACATAATCTCACTTCTGTAACAGTCTTGTTTCAGAATATTTTATTAAGCTAAATTGATACAATAAATGTATTTCCCCCACCAAAGATATGAATCCAAACATATTTTATTTTTATGTATTGTGGGAAAGTGCAATATATACTTTGAGCTTTACATTATTGGTTTTTGACCTTTTTTTCTGTCTTAACCAGGAGGAAGAACAAGAAGATCAGGAGGAGAAAGCTGATAGCAGCCCCTGCCTGGTAAGTAGGTTTCACTGTACATACTTCAAACAGAGAAATGGGGGTTTTAACAATAATGACATCTCCAAACATAACAACCATTCATCCCACTCCAAAGCTCTGCTTTCTTCCCTTACTTATGGGAACAAATATAGAAATGTAAATGTTGTAGTTCATCTTTCAAAAAAGGGTTCAGTTTATCTAAATATACATTTTCTTTGTTTTAAATAGGACATACCAGAGTTTTTAGGCTCAAACAACAGCCAGCCTGAAACTCCCAACAGCTCTGAAGAGCAAGTGGAGGAGAAGACTCCAGAAACCCCTGAAGTAAAGATCAGTCAGGTAAGATAAAATAATATGGTCAAAATAATAAAATAGTATTCACATTGGGTGGCAATTAGGCACACCCCTGCTGAGCCTGTCCCATCTACTATTCCAAATTGCATGCAAATTCAGTTTGCTTATGGTCTTATGGGCACAAACACAGGAGTCTGGGTGTTGCCTCAAAAACATCACTGACGTATGAGCAGAAAGGTCTTATTAAACCTTTTTATTAATTTATTAATTACATCTCAAGAAAAGCACATAAATGCTTGCAGCAGACTTGAACCTAATTAATTGGGTAAAAGCGATATTCTTACACAAATCTGGAATTGCAGAATAAAAATCCCACATTCGAAATAATAAAGACAGGGAATACATTGCATACACAATGCATTGGCATAATCTCACTTCTGTACAAGTCTTGTTTCAGAATATTTTATTAAGCTAAATTGATCCAATAAGGGGCCCATTTACTTAGCTTGAGTGAAGGAATAGAGGAAAAATAGTTTTAATTTTCTAATGGTTTTTTTTGGCTACTTCGACCATCGAATGGGCTACTTCGTCCTTCGACTACAACCTTCGACTTTGAAACGAATGATTCGAACTAAAAATCGTTCGACTATTCGATCGTCGAAGTACTGTCTCTTTAAAAAATTCTTCGACAACCTAGATCGCCACCTAAAACCTACCGAGGCCAATGTTAGCCTATGGGGAAGGTCCCCATAGGCTTTCTCACAATTTCTGATCGAAGGAATATCCTTCGATCGATGGATTAAAATCCTTCGAATCGTTTGATCGAACGATTATTCCTTCGATCGTTCGATCATAGGAATAGTGGTAAATCCTTCGACTTCGATATTCAAAGTCAAAGGATTTTACTTTGACCCTAGGTAAATGTGCCCCGATATGTATTTCCCCCACCAAAGAAATGAATCCAAATATATTTTATTTTTATGTATTGTGGGACAGTGCTATATATACTGTGAGCTTTGCATTATTGGTTTTTGACCTTTTTTTTCTGTCTTAACCAGGAGGAAGAACAAGAAGATCAGGAGGAGAAAGCTGATAGCAGCCCCTGCCTGGTAAGCAGGTTTCACTGTAAATACTTCAATCAGAGAAAGGGGGTTTTAACAATAATGACATCTCCAAACATAACAACCATTCATCCCACTCGAAAGCTCTGCTTTCTTCCCTTACTTATGGGCACAAATATAGAAATTTAAATGTTGTAGTTCATCTTTAAAAAAAGGGTTCAGTTTATCTAAATATACATTTTCTTTGTTCTAAATAGGAGATACCAGAGTTTTTAGGCTTAAACAACAGCCAGCCTGAAACTCCCAACAGCTTTGAAGAGCAAGTGGAGGAGAAGACTCCAGAAACCCCTGAAATAAAGATCAGTCAGGTAAGATAAAATAATATGGTCAAAACAATAAAATAGTATTCACATTGGGTGGCAATTAGGCACACCCCTGCTGAGCCTGTCCCATCTACTATTCCAAATTGCATGCAAATTCAGTTGCATATGGTCTTATGGGCACAAACAGAGGAGTCTGGGTGTTGCCTCAAAAACATCAATGACGTATGAGCAGAATGGTCTTGTTAAACCTTTTTATTCATTTATTAATTATATCTCCAGAAAAGCACATAAATACTTGCAGCAGACTTGAACCTAATTAATCGTGTAAAAGCGATATTCTTACACAAAGCTGGAATTGCAGAATAAAAATCCCACATTCTAAATAATACACACAGGGAATATGTTACATACACAATGCATTGACATAATCTCACTTCCGTACAAGGCTTGTTTCAGAATATTTTATTAGGCTAAATTGTTACAATAAATGTATTTCTCCCACCAAAGAAATGAATCCAAACATACTTTATTTTTATGTACTGTAGGACAGTCCAATATATACTTTGAGCTTTACATTATTGGTTTTTGACCTTTTTTTCTGTCTTAATCAGGAGGAAGAACAAGAAGATCAGGAGGAGAAAGCTGATAGCAGCCCCTGCCTGGTAAGCAGGTTTCACTGTACATACTTCAATCAGAGAAATGGGGGTTTTAACAATAATGACATCTCCAAACATAACAACCATTCATCCCACTCCAAAGCTCTGCTTTCTTCACTTACTTATGGGCACAAATATATAAATTTAAATGTTGTAGTTCATCTTTAAATAAAAGGGTTCAGTTTATCTAAATATACATTTTCTTTGTTCTAAATAGGAGATACCAGAGTTTTTAGGCTCAAACAACAGCCAGCCTGAAATTCCCAACAGCTCTGAAGAGCAAGTGGAGGAGAAGACTCCAGAAACCCCTGAAGTAAAGATCAGTCAGGTAAGATAAAATAATATGGTCAAAATAATAAAATAGTATTCACATTGGGTGGCAATTAGGCACACCCCTGCTGAGCCTGTCCCATCTACTATTCCAAATTGCATGCAAATTCAGTTTGCTTATGGGCTTATGGGCAGAAACACAGGAGTCTGGGTGTTGCCTCAAAAACATCAATGACGTATGAGCAGAATGGTCTTATTAAACCTTTTTATTCATTTATTAATTATATCTCCAGAAAAGCACATAAATACTTGCAGCAGACTTGAACCTAATTAATCGGGTAAAAGCGATATTCTTACACAAAGCTGGAATTGCAGAATAAAAATCCCACATTCTAAATAATACACACAGGGAATATGTTACATACACAATGCATTGACATAATCTCACTTCTGTACAAGGCTTGTTTCAGAATATTTTATTAGGCTAAATTGTTACAATAAATGTATTTCTCCCACCAAAGAAATGAATCCAAACATACTTTATTTTTATGTATTGTAGGACAGTCCAATATATACTTTGAGCTTTACATTATTGGTTTTTGACCTTTTTTTCTGTCTTAATCAGGAGGAAGAACAAGAAGATCAGGAGGAGAAAGCTGACAGCAGCCCCTGCCTGGTAAGCAGGTTTCACTGTACATACTTCAATCAGAGAAATGGGGGTTTTAACAATAATGACATCTCCAAACATAACAACCATTCATCCCACTCCAAAGCTCTGCTTTCTTCACTTACTTATGGGCACAAATATATAAATTTAAATATTGTAGTTCATCTTTAAATAAAAGGGTTCAGTTTATCTAAATATACATTTTCTTTGTTCTAAATAGGAGATACCAGAGTTTTTAGGCTCAAACAACAGCCAGCCTGAAACTCCCAACAGCTCTGAAGAGCAAGTGGAGAAGACTCCAGAAACCCCTGAAGTAAAGATCAGTCAGGTAAGATAAAATAATATGGTCAAAATAATAAAATAGTATTTCACATTGGGTGGCAATTAGGCACATCCCTGCTGAGGCTGTCCCATCTACTATTCCAAATTGCATGCAAATTCAGTTGCATATGGTCTTATGGGCCCAAACACAGCTTCAAAGAGCATATGGAAACCCCGAAACAACAGGTAGGCCTTAAAGCCTTTAAAATTTGTTGAGCAGAATTATGTAATTATTCTATCTGTATAATGAGCTGCTCTTATCACAAAGATAATGTTGCTGTTTGTAGTTTGAATTAAGGCACGTCTATGGTTATTGTTACTTCTTAAAAACAATAACCAATTGACTAAGAAGCCCTCTGTATAAACAAACTCACAAACGCCTGCACTCCAGGGTTCAGTTCATGTAACAAAAAATGTTCTCTCTTTTAACCAAGATGTACCAGTGAAAACTGGCAATCCATAATATATGTGTATATGTGAGAGCCGAGCTATGTTACCTAAAATACTAACACCCCCAGTAAATGAACCTTTCCTTGTCCTTCAAATTATAATTTTAGCAGTTGCCCAGAATTTGTTGATCTAAAAAACATATTTTGTCTTCCCCAGGCGATTCAACATCCACTTGAAAAGAAGTACCCGGTAAGCAGCTATAGAACTGTATTTTAGAACACTATGGGGCCCATTTATTATCAATTTAATTGCTATCTCCAAAATTTGTGGTTTTCCTATATTTCTTAAAAGCTCTAAAAAATCAGAGCTTTTAGATGTTTTTTGGCTGTTTTTACTAGGAATTGTTTGATAAACTCAAATTGGTAGTGGTTTTCGAGGTATTCCTATATTTTAACTCATTATTCAGTTCTTTTTGTGTTTACTTTTTTATATTCAGATCTTTTAATAAATTCATTGACAATCGGGGTTTTAGAGAAATTGAGTTTAGTTGCACTTTCCAAAACCTCTAAAACCACTAAAATTTGACCTCTAATAAATAAGCCTTGATCATGCAAAAGCTCAAGTTTAATGGTTTGACTTAAATATTCCAGCCCATAGCCTTCCCCCAATACACCAGTTCCCCCACACCTCCTGTGCTTCTCGAATGTTGGAAAGTTTATTCGTCCAACTGCCTTACATTAATTCAGTTTTGTATTAACACAATGTTCTTTTTTAGAAGCCCAGGACATACATTCAAGCCCTGGAGCCAATCGGCGAGGACAACTACGGTGTCATTTATAACGTAAGATATTTTAGTCAATGTCTATAAGGAGTAATTTGTGTTATGGTTTTGTGTGATTCTGTTAATTCTGCTCCTCTAGAGTTTTGCCCCTCCTGTGTTTTTCTTGTGCTTCTGAGCCTGCCAATAAACTTTCCTATATACACACAGTATATGTGTTTGCTTTCCCATAATATTCAAATACAATAATAATCATAAAGTTTCTTTTTTTACTTTTGTTACAGGGATGGCACCGTAAGCAGCAAAAAGATGTGTCCATTACCATCGTTAGGGATCCAGAGGTAACATGTCTTAATACTATTAATATAATCAGATACTAATGAGCCATGTGCTACGTCTACATTATGATTTTTTGTAGAAGGCAAACTTACTAACAAAATATTGGTCTGTTCTCACCAGTCAGTGTAATATCCTGATCTCTAATAATTATGTAACTGTAAAAATAAGTGAATGAATCTCATCTGAGAAATTTATGGGATTTAAGAAGTAAAAGAGCCGAGAGTCAATCATATTATGCAGTTCTCACATAGGGGGTATTAAAAAGCTGTCATTTTTCATAACTACAAGTTAGGTTGGGGTATTTGAAATTGTCATTTTATCCATTGTATTAACTTTACTTCTTTTGTTTAAAACTAGAAGCAAAAAGAAATCCTCAAGAAAATAGACTTCCTTGAGAGAACATCTGGCCACGGAAAAATCGTCGGCTTTCATGGGGCATATTATCATCCTGCCTCTAAAAAAATGCCCCATTATGAAGGATTATGGGTAAGGAGTTGTTTATTCAGGTTACACATTCATGCACCAACATGTCAATTAACAGCTCTAATACAAGCTAGAATTTTGGATGCAAATATGATTCAGTTTGATAAGAAAGAGTCTGGTGCATGTGGTCCACTTTGTTCTCAGTTGCACCAGATATTGGGGCAAATTCACTAAGATTCGTATTTGCGCCAGTGTCCGCTTCGCCGCACTTTGCCAGGTGTATTTTCACCAGCGCTGCGCAAATTTACTAAAATCTGAAGTTGCGCTCAGGGGAATCATAAGGTTGTGAAGTTGCGCTAGCGTTAATTCGCAAAGCGAAGTTACGCTTGCAATGCTTAATTTGCATACGGCACCAAATTGAAGTTACAATGGAGGTATATGTAGCATCACTACACCTGGGAAACTTCAAAACACCAAATAAAATTTTTATTTTGCCCTACACATGTGCCCACTGTATAGTTAAGGTGCCATGAGTTAGGAAATGTAGGAGGGAAGGAGGCTAGCCCCAAAAACATTTTTGATCTTTTTCAGCCTATCACCCATAAAAAAGAAAATGCGCTACGCTAGTGAATTAACGCTAGCGTTAGGCACTTCGTCCTTTAATGAATTTGCCCCATTGTATTTACACCCAGAATACTTGTGTTGGCCTATTTCTGACTTACAGCCTTTCCCCAGACTTCCCAATAAAATTGTAAGCCACACAAATCTATGTGTTAAATGTTCTTTCTTTGTGTTTTAGGTTTCAACTGAGCTTTACACCAGTGCTTCTCTGAAAGAGCCAACTAACATCCAGAGCAGTGAAACTAACATCTGCAAGGAGGTGTTGCAGGTATGTCTCGTGTGAACCTCCTCAGTACTATTCTACATAAATCTAATTAATTAACAGCATGAAAAATATTTACATTTTCACTTTTGCTTTATTTTTTTGCAGGGCCCGAGTCACCTTGATGAAAACAAGGTCATTGATCACCACCTGAGGCCTGACAACATCATGGTGACCTCATCTAGAGACATAAAGATCAGTGAGTGACGATGGGAATAAACAGAAATCTTTTCTGTCTTCATGGTGTTTATTGGTGGGTCCCATTTATAAATAAATATTATAATTTCTGCTTTTGTCCTATAATTTCAGGAGATTTCAGCTCTGCCACAATGGGACTGAGGAGCAACACTACTTCTAGAGGAGCTATTCCATACAGGCTCCAGAAGTAAAGGCCAACATTGACAATAACATCATTATAAATACCACCAAGGTACTATGATGTCTTCTAACTTTTTGTTCTATTGTTACCTTTATATATAATGCATGTAGCTTACACAAGGTGAACTGCGGTGCTTTTTCACTCACTCACTTCACATTCCCCTCTCATAACAGCGGATCTAAAGCTGTAAAGTGGTTTCTGTGTGTAAAGTGTAGAAACCATGAAATAGTGCTATAGAACTCAGTGGAAGCTGCACTTATCTTCTAAGATGGCTTTTAATCACTTTGGATATTTTAAAGGTTTTTAACTTTTTTCTTTTTTGTCTCAAAAATTCAAACTTTTAGATGTTTTTGAGGTATTCGTATTTTTTAGCTAATTTTCAGTGCTTTTTTTCTTTCTCATTTTTTTTCATATTCGGATCTTTTAATAAATTCAATGACAATCATGGTTTTTGGGAAAGTGAGTTTAGTTGCGGTTTAAAAAAACCTCTTAAATCTGACCTTTAATAAGTAAGCCTCCACTTGGTGCAAAAGCTCAACTTTAATGATTTGACTTAAATATTCCAGCCCAATGCCTTCACCCAATACACCAATTCCCAGTTCCCCCTACACCTTCTGTAATTCTCACTTTTTGGAAAGTTTATTTGTCCTATTGCCTTATATTCATTTTTGTATTTATCATGTTTTTAACACAATTTTGTTTTTTAGAAGCCGAGGACATATATAGAAGTCCGGGAGCCTATCGGAGAAGATGACTACGGTGTTATATATAACATAAGATAAATGTCTAAATGGAGTAATTTATGTTATGTGTATTGTTCTGCACAGTAATAATCATAGAGTTTCTTTCTTTGTTGCAGGGATGGCACCATAAAGAGCAGAAAGAAGTGGCCATCACCATCATTAAGGATACGAAGGTAACGTCTTGATATAACAACATCTACATTATGATTTTTTGTAGAACGAGAACTTGCTAACAAAATATTGGCATGTTCTGATTTCTGCACCAGTCAGTGTAATATCCTGACCCCTATAAACTATGTAACTGTAAAACTAAGTGGATGAATCTCGTCTGAGAAATGTAAAAGATTAAAGAAATATAAGAGCTGAGAGCAAGTTATATTATGCAGTTCTCACATAGGGGTATTAAAAACCTGTTATTTTTTAGAACTACAAATTAGATTGGGGTGTTTGAAAATGTCATTTTATCCATTGTATTAACTTTACTTTTTTTGTTTGAAACTAGAAGCAAAAGGAAATCCTCAAAAAAACACGCATCTTCGAAAACATACCTGACCACAAAAACATTGTTGGCTTTTATGGGGCATACTACAATCATGCCTCTAAAAAAATGCCCCATTATGAAGGATTATGGGTAAGGAGTTGTTTATTCACGTTACACATTCTTGTACCAACATGTCAATCAATAGCTCTAATCAGGACCGCCATCAGCGCACCCACCGCAAGCCCCACCTACAGGTTCACCCTCCCCACAGGTCCGCCCCCACCACACAGTAAAAAAAAAAAAAAATATTGGTGGCTAGGGTTCCCACATGTTAATAAAAATAAAAACATATTGGTGGTCAGGGCCCCTCATAAAAAAACATTTCTGGCCAGGGCTCCCCCATTAAAAAATATTGGTGGCTAGGACCCCACATGAAAAAAAAATTGGTGTCCAAAATTGATGGCCAGGGCCCCCACCCCCACATTATAAGAAAATTGGTGGCCAGGGTCCCTTAAATGTCAATACCTTCCCAAAGACAGCAGCCCTCAGAAAGATGGGGGGCCCAGCTAATCAAGTAAGTGTGGCATGGCAGGGCCCCCTTACCCTCTGGGGCCCCTACAACTCTCCCCCCTGTCCCCCCCGATGGCTGCCCTGGCTCTAAAACAAGCAAGAATTTTGGATGCAAATATGATTTAGTTTTGTAAGAAAGAGTCTGGTGCATGTGGATTACTTTGTTCTTAGTTGTACCAGATTTTGTATTTACATCCAGAATGCTTGTGTATCTCTGACTTATATCCACACAGTTTTTCCCCAGACTTTCCAATTAAATTTGTAGGCCAAACAAATCTATGTGTTAAACATTCTTTGTTTGTGTTTTAGGTTTCAACTGAGCTTTACACCGGATCATCACTGAAAGAGCTCATTAATGGTCAGAAGCAGAAATCCTTGCCAGAGAACACCATAGCTTACATCTGCAAGGAGGTGTTGCAGGTATGTCTCGTGTGAATCTCCTCAGTACTATTCTAGATAAATCGAATTAATTAAATAGCATGAAAAATATTTAGATTTTCACTTTTGCTTTATTTGTTTTGCAGGGCCTGAGTCATCTACAGAAAAACAAGGTCATTCATCATGACCTGAGGCCTGGCAACATCATGGTGGCATCATCTGGAGACATAAAGATCAGTAAGTGACACAGACTAAATGGAGATTTTTTTCTATCTTCATGGTGTTTTTTGGTGGGTTCCATTTATAAATGAACATTACAATATCTGCTTTTGTCTTATAATTTCAGTTGATTTCACATCTGCCACCATGGGACTGAGGAGCCATGCTACTTCTGGAGCTATTCCATACATGGCTCCAGAAGTAATGGCCAATATTGGCAGTAACACTGTTGACTATAGCACCAAGGTACTGTGATGTTTTCTCTTTTGCTTTTTATTACCTTTATATATAATGTATGTAGCTTACACAAGGTGAACTGTGATGCTTTTTCACTCACTCATACATACCCCTCTCATAACAGTGAATCTAAAGCTGTAAAGTGGTTTCTGTGATATGAGAGGGGGAATCTGAAGAAAAGGAGTGTGTAGAGCACAAGAATATTAGAAACTAACTTTTTGTTGAGCCTTTATGGGGTTTTGTAACTCTGTGGGACACACTCAGCCTGGGGTGTTTGGGGTCATTCTTTAGAGATGACAGTCATATCACTTAACTCCTTGAAATGTGTTAGTACAAAGTGTCAGGCTTTGTATTTTACAGTGAATTCTCAATTTTACATCCTCTGATTCTGCATTTGCCCACTTTTTTGTGGTCCCAGCAATATATAATGTGTAATGAATTTTGCTGGATTTTACACATTTTCTTCTGGTCCCTATAACACATAAAATGAGGGTTCTACTATATTTTCTTGCTGTGTAAATTAGATAACTAAATTATCAGAATGATCAATAACTGGATTTCTCCATGTGTTTTTTGTATATCCTTTTCTAATAGTTGCTTTTCCCCCATATTTTTATGTGTAGGCTGATGTATGGTCACTGGGGATATCAGCGCTGGAAATGGCGGAAGGATATTATCGTAAGTAAACCCAGTGTGTATGTACTATAGTGTTTGTAGAAAGGTTAGAGTATTTATGTGTCATGCATAACACAGAATATTATTACATATTAAAAGCTATGGGGCTGGTTTTTTTATAATTTCCAATCCTGGTATTTTGTCAGTGTATCGGCAATCGAGAAGCAAAAATTAAATTTAGTACCTTTGAGTTTTTTCAATATTTGTTGTTTTTCACGAGTCATCATTTTTTCATCTTGAATTTTCTTACATCCTAGCATTCAGCAGATTTCCTGAGAATAAATTAATGAAGAGGATAATGCACGGTCCCGCACCAACATTACTGTGGGACACATGGTGAGTCATTTCCACTTAAAACAGAAAAAGAGTGAGATGGAGATGGAGAGAGTGGGTAAATAAATAGGAAATGAGGGGAGAGAGTAGGGAAATAAAAAGGAAATGAGGGGAGAGGGTGGGGAAAGGATGGAACAGGGTGTGAAAATTAGAAGGAAATGAGGGGAGAGGTTGGGGAAATGAAAAAGAAATTGGAGAGAGGTGGGGATTGACAGTGGGTAAAGGGATATGTAAATGGAAAAGAGAGTCAAGAAAACTTGAGAATTGGGGTGAAGTAAGGATGGGGAATGGATAAATGGGAAAGAAGTGATGGTATCAGTGAAGTATGCTATGTGTAGCTCTTAAATGCTCAGATGCAGAATCTCATGCTTAGTAGGGATGGCGCGAACTGTTCGCCGGCGAACTTGTTCGCGCGAACATCGGGTGTTCGCGCTCGTCGGAAGTTCGCGAACGTCGTGCGACGTTCGCCATTTTGGGTTCGCCATTGTTGGCGCTTTTTTTTGCCCTCTCACCCCAGACCAGCAGGTACATGGCAGCCAATCAGGAAGCTCTCCCCTGGACCACTCCCCTTCCCTATAAAAACCGAAGCCCTGAAGCGTTTTTTCACTCTGCCTGTGTGTGCTGAAGAGATAGTGTAGGGAGAGAGCTGCTGCCTGTTATTGATTTCAGGGACAGTTGAAAGTTTGCTGGCTAGTAATCGTTTTGATACTGCTCTGTTATTGGAGGGACAGAAGTCTGCAGGGGTTTGAGGGACATTTAAGCTTAGGTAGCTTTGCTGGCTAGTAATCTACCTTCTACTGCAGTGCTCTGTATGTAGCTGCAGTGGGCAGCTGTCCTGCTTCTGATCTCATCTGCTGACTGCTGCAATAACAGTAGTCCTTGTAAGGACTGTTTTATTTATTTTTTTGTTGTTTTACTACTACTACTACTACTACTATAAGAGCCCAGTGCTATTAGTCTAGCAGTGTTGGGGAGTGGGACTGGTGTGCTAATCTGCTGCTCCTAGTAGTTCAGCAGCACCAACTTTAATTTTTTTTTTTTTTTAATATTCATTTTTTTTTTATTTTACTTTTTTTTATTTTACTACCGCTGTAGTAGTGTATAAGTTGACCTTTTAGGCATTATTTGCCCTGTAGGCATTTTTTGCCCAGTGTGTTATTCAACCAACTGCCATCTAGCTGTGTGACCTTGTTCACATTCTGTCTAAATATCCATAATATTACCGTCTCCAGAAAAAACACCGGAGTGACTTTTTTCAAGCAGCCATAATATATTTTACGTAATCCGTATCCATCGCTGTAGTAGTGTATAAGTTGACCTTTTAGGCATTATTTGCCCTGTAGGCATTTTTTGCCCAGTGTGTTATTCAACCAACTGCCATCTAGCTGTGTGACCTTGTTCACATTCTGTCTAAATATCCATAATATTACCGTCTCCAGAAAAAACACCGGAGTGACTTTTTTCAAGCAGCCATAACATATTTTACGTAATCTGTATCCATCGCTGTAGTAGTGTATAAGTTGACCTTTTAGGCATTATTTGCCCTGTAGGCATTTTTTGCCCAGTGTGTTATTCAACCAACTGCCATCTAGCTGTGTGACCTTGTTCACATTCTGTCTAAATATCCATAATATTACCGTCTCCAGAAAAAACACCGGAGTGACTTTTTTCAAGCAGCCATAACATATTTTACGTAATCTGTATCCATCGCTGTAGTAGTGTATAAGTTGACCTTTTAGGCATTATTTGCCCTGTAGGCATTTTTTGCCCAGTGTGTTATTCAACCAACTGCCATCTAGCTGTGTGACCTTGTTCACATTCTGTCTAAATATCCATAATATTACCGTCTCCAGAAAAAACACCGGAGTGACTTTTTTCAAGCAGCCATAATATATTTTACGTAATCCGTATCCATCGCTGTAGTAGTGTATAAGTTGACCTTTTAGGCATTATTTGCCCTGTAGGCATTTTTTGCCCAGTGTGTTATTCAACCAACTGCCATCTAGCTGTGTGACCTTGTTCACATTCTGTCTAAATATCCATAATATTACCGTCTCCAGAAAAAACACCGGAGTGACTTTTTTCAAGCAGCCATAATAAATTTTACGAGATCCGTATCCACCGCTGTAGTAGTGTATACGTTGATCTTGTGGGCAGTATTTGCACAGTGTTTTCTTCAAACCGCCATCTAGCTGTGTGAGCTTGTTCACATTTTGTCTAAATATTGATAATATTATCGTCTCTAGAAAAACCACTTGAGTTACTTTTTTTCAAGCAGCATTCATATATTTTACGTAATCCGTATCCACCGCTGTGTATACGTTGACCTTGTAGGCATTATTTGCACACTGTTTTCTTCAAACCGCCATCTAGCTTTGTGAGCTTGTTCACATTTTGTCTAAATATTGATAATATTATCGTCTCTAGAAAAACCACTTGAGTTACTTTTTTCAAGCAGCATTCATATATTTTACGTAATCCGTATCCACCGCTGTAGTAGTGTATACGTTGATCTTGTAGGCATTATTTGCACACTGTTTTCTTCAAACTGCCATCTAGCTGTGTGTATTATCGTTTCCAGAAAAACCAACTGAGTTTTTGTTGTTGTTGTTTTTTTAAAAATAATGCCAGGCAAAGGCAGGCCGCCACGCAGAGGCCGTGCTAGGGGCCGTGCTGCTATGCAATCCTGTGGCCCTAGCAAATTGCCCAGTTTTAAAAAGCCAATGACCCTGAACTCCCAAAATGCTGAAGAGGTAGTTGACTGGCTTACACAGCACACCCCATCCTCTACCGTTTCTAACTTTACCACAACATCCTCCTCATCCTCCACTGCTATGGCCACCCCACGTAACACTTCCTCCACCACCGGTGCCCCTTCTTCACTGGAGTCAGAGGAGTTATTTTCCCATGAGTTTCTTGAACTGAGTAATGCGCAACCATTATTGCCAGAAGAAGATGAAGGAGATGAGGACGTTACACCAGATTTAATTCTGGCAGAGAACACGACAGAGATGGACATAATGATGAGTGATGAGGAGGAGGTCCCCGCTGCTGCTTCCTTCTGTGATGTGTCAGAAGTATTTGATGCATCTGAGGAGAATGATGATGAGGAGATTGATGTTTTGTGGGTGCCTAGTAGAAGAGAGCAAGAGGAGGGTAGTTCAGATGGAGAGACGGAGAGTCAGAGAGGCAGTAGGAGAATAAGACTTAGAAGAAGCAGGGAGGACAGCCCGCAGGGATCAGTAGGGCAACAACATGTATCGGCACCTGTGTTCAGCCGGCCAACGCACCCGCCATTGCCGCCAATGCCGCCAACTTCTACTGTTACCGCCAGATCGCACACTTCCAAAAAGTCAGCAGTGTGGGATTTTTTTAATGTGTGTGCCTCTGACAAAAGCATTGTAATTTGCAATGAGTGCAGTCAGAAACTGAGCCTTGGTAAGCCCAACAGCCACATAGGTACAACTTCTATGCGAAGGCACATGAGCGGCAAGCACAAAGCACTTTGGGAGCAACACCTCAAAGGCAACAGGCAAACTAAAAGCCACACTCCTTCTGGTCCAGCATCTTACTGCTCTACCTCTGCTCTCCTTGACCCGTCTGAACCACCCTCCACTCCGCCTTCCACCTTGACCACCTGTTCCCATTCCCAGTCATCTGCCACCAGCCAAGTTTCTGTGAAGGCCATGTTTGAGCGTAAGAAGCCAATGTCTGACTGTCACCCCCTTGCCCGGCGTCTGACAGCTGGCTTGTCTGCACTCTTAGCCCGCCAGCTTTTACCATACCAGCTGGTGGACTCTGAGGCCTTCCGCAAATTTGTAGCAATTGGGACACCGCAGTGGAAGGTACCCAGCCGCAATTTTTTTTCTAAAAAGGGAATACCACACCTGTACCAACATGTGCAGAGCCAAGTTACCGCATCTCTGTCACTTAGTGTTGGGCCAAAGGTCCATATGACTACTGACGCATGGTCCTCCAAGCATGGTCAGGGCAGGTATGTCACCTACACTGCCCACTGGGTGAACTTGGTAATGGCTGGGAAGCAGGGAATGGGTAGCTCAACAACAACAACAGTGGAGTTGGTGTCACCGCCACGGATTGCACGCGGTTCTGCCACCACCTCTACTCCTCCATCGCTCTCTACCTCGTCTTCTTCCTCTTCTTCTTCTTACTCTGCTGCTGGGTCCTCCTTCTCCTCCTCCACACCTGTGCACCCCCAGCTCCCCCTAGGCTATTCGACGTGCCAGGTACGCCGTTGTCATGCTGTCTTGGGGATGACGTGCCTGGAAAGCAAAAACCATACCGGATCTGTACTCCTGTCATCTCTGCAGTCACAGGCCGATCGGTGGCTGACCCCACACCAACTGCAGATCGGAAAAGTGGTGTGTGACAATGGAAGCAATCTGTTGGCAGCGTTGAGACTGGGCAATTTAACACATGTGCCCTGCATGGCACATGTGTTAAATTTAATAGTCCAACGTTTTGTCTCCAAGTACCCAGGATTCCAGGACGTTCTCACCCAGTCCAGAAAGGTGTCGGCCCATTTCAGACGTTCCTACACAGCCATGGCACGCCTTGCTGACATTCAGCAGCGCTACAACATGCCAGTCAGGCATTTGATTTCTGACAGCCAGACTCGCTGGAATTCAACGCTCCTTATGTTGGAACGTCTGCTGCAACAACAAAGGGCCGTCAACGAGTACCTTTTTGAACTGGGTGGTAGGACTGGATCTGCAGAGCTGGGGATTTTTTTCCCCCGTTACTGGGTGCTTATGCGCGATGCCTGCAGGCTCATGCGACCTTTTGAAGAGGTGACAAATATGGTCAGTCGCACCGAAGGCACCATCAGCGACCTAATACCCTTCGCTTTCTTCCTGGAGCGTGCCGTGCGACGAGTGACAGATGAGGCTGTAGACCAGCGTGACGAGGAGCTGGAAGCGCACGATTTATGGTCGGAATCACCAGAACGAACCCAGGCACCTGCTGCAACGCAGGGAGAGGTGCCAGAAGTGGAGTCAGAGGAGGAAGGTGGCTTTGTGGAGGAGGAGGAGGAGGACCAACAGGAGCAGGCTTCCCAGGGGGCTAGTGGTGACCTTTTGGGGACCCCTGGTCTTGTACGTGGCTGGGGGGAGGAGACCGTGGATGATGCAGTCCTTGATAATGAGGAAGCGGAGATGGATAGCTCTGCATCCAACCTTGTGAGAATGGGGTCTTTCATGCTGTCATGCCTGTTGAAGGACCCCCGTATCAAGAGGCTTAAGGAGAAGGACCTGTACTGGGTCGCAACGCTGCTAGACCCTCGGTACAAGCATAAAGTGTCAGAAATGTTACCAACATACCACAAGTCCGAAAAGATGCGGCATTTACAAACCAGCCTGCAAAACATGTTGTACAATGCTTTTAAGGGTGATGTCACTTCAGGAACTCATCAACATTCCAGGGGCAGAGGTGCCAGTAATCCTGCCACGAGCACAGCTGCAAGGACAAAGCCCTTTGGCCGGTCTGTAACGTCAGACATGCAAATGTTTTTCTGTCCAAGGCAGCGCCACAACCCTTCTGGATCCACCCTCAAAGAATGCCTCGACCGGCAGGTAGCGGACTACCTGGCATTAACTGCAGATATCGACACTCTGAGGAGCGATGAACCCCTGGACTACTGGGTGTGCAGGCTTGATCTGTGGCCAGAGCTGTCACAATTTGCCATGAACCTCTTGTCTTGCCCAGCCTCAAGTGTGCTCTCAGAAAGGACCTTCAGTGCAGCAGGAGGGATTGTAACTGAGAAGAGAACTCGCCTAGGTCACAAAAGTGTCGATTACCTGACCTTTATTAAAATGAATGAGGGGTGGATCTCAGAGGGTTACTGCACGCCGGAAGACTTGTTCTGACTTCTATGCAGCTGTCCTTCTCTTCAAGCCTCATGACTCCACACACAGCTGTCCTTTAGCGTCCTCCTCCCTCCGCCACCGTTACAAACTAGGGTGCAAACCCTACTGGTTTAATTTTTTCTGGCCTCTGTGCTTCAGTGGCTGCAACCAAAAAAACTGGGCAAACAATGTCTACAAGGTCAACGTATGGCGAAAAATGACTATTTTCAGCATTTATATGGCATATTTTTTCTGGCAACTGTGCTTCAGTGGCTGCGTCCAAAAAAATGCATATTTTCTGCATTTATATGGCACAATTTTTCTGGCCTCTGTGCTTCAGTGGCTGCAACCAAAAAAATGCATATTTTCTGCATTTATATGGCATAATTTTTCTGTCAACTGTGCTTCAGTGGCTGCGACCAAAAAAATGCATATTTTCTGCATTTATATGGCATAATTTTTCTGGCCTCTGTGCTTCAGTGGCTGCAACCAAAAAAATTTATATTTTCAGCATTTATATGGCATAATTTTTCTGTCAACTGTGCTTCAGTGGCTGCGACCAAAAAAATGCATATTTTCTGCATTTATATGGCATAATTTTTCTGGCCTCTGTGCTTCAGTGGCTGCAACCAAAAAAATTTATATTTTCAGCATTTATATGGCATAATTTTTCTGGCAACTGTGCTTCAGTGGCTGCGACCAAAAAAATGACTATTTTCAGCATTTATATGGCATATTTTTTCTGGCCTCTGTGCTTCAGTGGCTGCGGCCAAAAAAACTGGGCAAACAATGCCTACAAGGTCAACGATGTTGACCTTGTAGGCATTGTTTGCCCAGTTTTTTTGGCCGCAGCCACTGAAGCACAGAGGCCAGAAAAAATATGCCATATAAATGCTGAAAATAGTCATTTTTTGCCATACGTTGACTCAACGTATATGGCAAAAAATGACTATTTTCAGCATTTATATGGCATATTTTTTCTGGCAACTGTGCTTCAGTGGCTGCGACCAAAAAAACTGGGCAAACAATGCCTACAAGGTCAACGTATGGCAAAAAATGACTATTTTCAGCATTTATATGGCATATTTTTTCTGGCAACTGTGCTTCAGTGGCTGCGTCCAAAAAAACTGGGCAAACAATGTCTACAAGGTCAACGTATGGCGAAAAATTACTATTTTCAGCATTTATATGGCATATTTTTTCTGGCAACTGTGCTTCAGTGGCTGCGTCCAAAAAAACTGGGCAAACAATGTCTACAAGGTCAACGTATGGCGAAAAATGACTATTTTCAGCATTTATATGGCATATTTTTTCTGGCAACTGTGCTTCAGTGGCTGCGTCCAAAAAAACTGGGCAAACAATGCCTACAAGGTCAACGTATGGCAGTTGTTTAAAGAGAACAGTAGATTACTAGCCAGCAAAGCTACCTAAGCTAAAATGTCCCTCAAATCCCTGCAGACTTCTGTCCCTCCAATACAGAGCAGTATCAAGCAGATTACTAGCCAGCAAACTTACTATCATCTGTCCCTGAAATCACTAACAGCTCTCCCCCTACACTATCTCTTCCAAGCACACACAGGCAGATTTTTCAGATACATTTTTGCCCTTGATCCCCCTCTGGCATGCCACTGTCCAGGTCGTTGCACCCTTTAAACAACTTTAAAATCATTTTTCTGGCCAGAAATGTCTTTTTTAGATGTTAAAGTTCGCCTTCCCATTGAAGTCTATGGGGTTCGCGAACCGTTCGCGAACCGCTCGCATTTTTGCGCAAGTTCGCGAACTTTTTTTCCGACGTTCGCTACATCCCTAATGCTTAGCTTGAGATCTTGGGGTTATTATCTGGCAGCCAATACAAGCCAGTCCAAGACATTGGCAAAGTATTCTGGGCAAAGGTAAATGTACTTTAATATTTTGGGGTTAGTAAGTAAGCACAATATACCTCCTTTTCTAAGGTAGATCAGTTGAAGCATTATAAGGGATGGGGCTCATCCTCTATTGACTTCATAAATAGCTTCTGTCTGCCTGTGTTGTGATTGGGTGCAGAGTAACATCATCACAATGTTTAACAAAATGGCTGTCAGTAAAATAAAGGTTTATGGGGGATACAGGGCACATGGCTGTTCTGGTTCTATTTACATGTGTGAGCTCTGCAAATTTAGTTATTATATAACATGATCAATTATCATTTTAATATGTTTCTTCTTTTTTTCCAGGAGTGATGTTTTCCATTTCTTCATTTCTGAATGCCTCCAGAAAAACCCAGCACGGAGGCCCTCTGCTGAACAACTACTATCACACCCCTTTATTATCAACATCTCAAATGAAAGGGGTGTGAAAAAGTTAATCAAAAGGCACCTGCAGAAATGTAAGGGAACTGCTCATTCTCATTATAATTCACTCAACTAAAGCCGCCCATAATAAAGGCCGAGATTGTATAAGGGCAGAGGTCACTGATCTAGGCCAAATCTATAAGAGAGACAAACATGATGAGATGGGAGAAAAAGTTATTATTAAATAGTTGTAATTGACCTTTAAATTAGTAGCAAAGGGAATGGGATATACAGTAAAACATGCAGCAAATATTATAAAAAGAACAAATTAAAGTATGGTACAAATAGCTTCTCCATGATTAACACTGATCAATCTCTCCTTAGGAATGAAGAACTGAAGAAATAGCAGCCATCGGGGGAGGGACGGGGGCACAACTGCAGGGCCCTAATATCATCTTTGGGCCCTAAAGAAAAATTTGGTCCCGATGGCAGCTTTAGAAGATTGACAACATCAGATTTAGAAGATTAACATCAATTTGATATTTTAAACTATACAATAAACATTTTAAAATAACATTAACCTCGAATGTATTTTTTTAATTGGGAGACATCCATAATAACCTCCAAGCCCACTGTTGGCTCAAATTCATCTTCCTTTTAATATTAGTTCTAATGACCTGGACACAATCCTGTAAACAGTCATACTATGTTGGTTTTATCCATCCTGGTCCTGTTGGTAATGCTCGGGTTCTCTTAGTGCCATTAGACCATTTCCTGCCTCACTGTTACAAAGAGCTTTGCAAGGGGTGCTCCATCCTCTTTGGTCTGCAGCAGTTGATCTGGGTGGATGTTCCTTTAAGCCTGGAGTTAACATGGCCCCAGAAGTATTAAGTTCTAAAGGGACAACTCCTTTAGATAAGTCTGGGTACAGGAAATGTGCTTGAACCCTAAAGGATGGCAGTTGGAGCCCTGTTTTAAATACTGCATCATGGCTGAATAAAGGTGGCCATACAATACATGCACATACGTGTACAGTGATTGTGTGTGTTGGCCAATCTTAACCTATGTTGACTATGGATGTACTATGAATATACTATAGATATTGGATGTTTTTGGGATCAGGTAGGTTTGAGAATTTCTTCTGCTGGTAGATGAGAACATGGCCATCTTTGCTGGATGTGTGTGAGCTTTGCATGAATGATTGAAACAATATAAATGTGGCCATACACTGTGTACCACCCCATGTACATAGTTTGGCCACCTTTGCAGATGCCAGAACCTTGGCAAAAGGGACAGGCCAATGACATGGGAGGGGAAACATATTGATATAGTGAATAAATCCACAACATTGGAGGCAAGGCTGTGATGTCTTATGGCTGGCATTTGCTGCAAAAAACACAGGAGAAATGGACAGTCCCTTGAAAAAACAGGTTGTCCAGTTCAAAACTGGAAAGGTGGCACCCCTTCTTCTACCCTCTTTCCCCATGGGTCCAATAGGCCAGAGAGTGTACCAGGTCATGTATGGCCTCCTTTAGACAAAAGAAAGGCAGAAAGAAAGACCTGGTTTGTATACAGGATCAAAAGAAACCTTTTAGGTATCAGCAGCACGTGCCTGCGATAAGCATGGGAAACTTAAATCAACAATCCTGTGGTTCATTATCGTGTCTTGATGTGGCAGAAAGAGTATTTCATTGCAGGTCTAAGGGGGTCTGTAACTCTGTGCAACATGCAGTGGCTTGAGACCACTATTGTAGCCATAAGAATTAAAGGAGTTGTACACCTTTAAATGAACCATTAGTATGATGTAGAGAGTGATATTCTGGGACCAGTTGTTTATTATCTGTGGCTTTTGAGTTATTTATCTTTTATTCTACAGCTCCCCAGTTTGCCATTTCAGCAATCTGGTTGCCAGGGTCTAAATTACCCTAGCATCTATGAATAGTACAGGCCTCAATAGAAAGACGAGTTATAAAAAGTAGCAATAGCAATAAATTTGAAGCCTTATGGAGCAATTGTTTTTTGAAAGCTGGAAAGAGTCAGAAGAAAAAGGCAAATCATTGAAAAACTATAAAAATGCAAACAATGAAGCCTAATTGAAAAGTTGTTTAGAATTAGCCATTCTATTACATAACAAATGTTAACTTAAAGGGTAACTATCACACAAATAAAAATGTAATATAAGCTTAATTATATTGAAAAAATACACTTTCTAAATATAAGCAATTCTGCATGGTTTTGAATATAATCAAGTTTATGTTCACTATATATGAATAGGAAAAGGCCTGAATAGAAAGATGAGTAATAAAAAGTAACAATAAATGTGTAGCCTTACAGATGCATGTGTTATTTTAGATGGCATCATTCACCCCCAATTGAAAGCTGGAAAGAATCAGGAGAAGAAAACAAATAATTAAAAAAACTATAAAAAATAAATAGACCAATTGAAAAAGTCATTTAGAATTAGCCATTCTATAACATACTAAGGGGCATATTTAATATAGGTCATGTGATAGTGTTTTTTTATAACCTTCAATGACCTTGAAACTCTAGTATCTTATATGGGAAAAAAAATTGAACGTCTAAAACTCGAACAAATTTTATCAACCCAAAAACTCAAATCAAAGAGAAAAGTATTTTTTCTCTGAAAAAAACAAGTCAGAAAGGCTATTAACATCTTCAAATGAGTCACTGGACCTTTGCCAATGACTTCTATATATTCTACATGAACTCTGCAGGTTTTAGTTGGCATACTATCAAATTCAAATAGTTCCCAGGGTTGAGGTATGATAAATCTCAAATTCGAGTTTGGATTATTCCCAACACAAATTTGTGAGTTTTGACTAAAAATCCAACTCAAAAATTCAAGTTTAGAATTCAAACCTTAATTAATCTGCGTAAAAGAGAAACACGGGTTGTGAAAGATTAAAGCGGAGCTCACCCTTCCTTGTAGCGTCTCGGCCGCAGCTCTCGCGATACTCCGGCAACTCCAAGCCGGCATCTGCAGAACAAAATCTGTGTATCGCTGTTCAGCGCTGGCCCGTCCACATCAAGACTCGCCACACTTGTTCTTTGAAAAAGCGGCTTTATTCAAATTGCAATGAGTGATAACAGGCAGTGGCTAAGTGGTGCGAACTAACGCGTTTCGTGCCCTCTCTATTGGCACTTCATCAGAGTTCAAAGTGTGTCATGTGATAACCCATTATATAGAGTGTCAAGTGTTAAACACCTGTGTGTATAAATTAACATAAATCCATTCCCTTCAATTGTATCAAAAGATCCTATTGGATACTTGTGAATCCTGAATTATATACTAATGAATTCCTTTCAATAAATTGCCATACAAACTATAGGGAATAAAAACAGTGGATAAAAACAATAAATGAAAAATGAAGGCATAAAAACAAATATAGACATAAATATAAAAATATTCCTGTGAATTCATATATTCAAATAGTGATATTTGTGAATAAACCTATTTAATACGAATACACTATAAGACCAATACTTTCATTTGTTCACATCACATATGAATTAATTGATTTATTTAATATCATTAAATCCCAATGCAAACTATATATATATGTAGAGTCTCAATTAATCTACATGAATAAATATAATAAATATAGTGTAAATATAGTGTAACCATTAAAACCACTAGGCTGTTGAATATGTGTTAAAAAGTATATATATGCATATCACAGCATTATTTTTCATATATAGATGATTAATATTTACTAAAATTAATGTAGCTGTGTCATGCATATATAACCACATAAATTATTCATTTCTGACACACGTGAGGCATATATAAATTTCAAATGTTACTTAACAACGTTATTCATTTATCTTATTGTATATAGGAAGGGACACGGAGGAATTATTGTCTTATCCATATCCTCCATAGGGCTCAGAAAACTAAAGCACTGTCAAGCGGGGTTGTGATTGTTAACACTCTCATTACTGCTTTTGATTACATCTATATTCTACCTGAATAATACTTCCTTTTTGTATCCCTTTTATTCTATATAGGACTTAACATCACACTCTCTATTAAGTCCTTCAGGTGATACTGTTTCTAATAAAAGTATCCACTTGATTTCCTTTTTGGACAGCAGTTTATCAATATCTCCTTTTCTTTTCCCCAAACTGACAGTTTCAATTGCCAGATCTTCAAAGTCCACATCACCACATATTATCTCTTCCTTGCCACCATCTTGCTTTTGCCTTTCTTGGGTCCTGTTGTTCTTTTGATGTTTGTTATTTCCTCCTCTCTTGCCTCTTTTCCGTTTTCTGTTCTTTTTCTCTTGATCAGATTGATTGATTCGTCGTCCTCCTCTTCTTGGCTCACATCCAGATTAGAGATGGCGCGAACTGTTCGCCGGCGAACTTGTTCGCGCGAACATCGGGTGTTCGCGCTCGCCGGAAGTTCGCGAACGTCGCGCGACGTTCGCCATTTTGGGTTCGCCATTGTTGGCGCTTTTTTTTGCCCTCTCACCCCAGACCAGCAGGTACATGGCAGCCAATCAGGAAGCTCTCCCCTGGACCACTCCCCTTCCCTATAAAAACCGAAGCCCTGCAGCGTTTTTTTTCACTCTGCCTGTGTGTGCTGAAGAGATAATGTAGGGAGAGAGCTGCTGCCTGTTAGTGATTTCAGGGACAGTTGAAAGTTTGCTGGCTAGTAATCGTTTTGATACTGCTCTGTTATTGGAGGGACAGAAGTCTGCAGGGGTTTGAGGGACATTTAAGCTTAGGTAGCTTTGCTGGCTAGTAATCTACCTTCTACTGCAGTGCTCTGTATGTAGCTGCAGTGGGCAGCTGTCCTGCTTCTGATCTCATCTGCTGACTGCTGCAATAACAGTAGTCCTTGTAAGGACTGCTTTTATTTATTTTTTTGTTCCAATACAGAGCAGATTACTAGCCAGCAAACTTACTATCATCTGTCCCTGAAATCACTAACAGCTCTCCCCCTACACTATCTCTTCCAAGCACACACAGGCAGATTTTTCAGATACATTTTTGCCCTTGATCCCCCTCTGGCATGCCACTGTCCAGGTCGTTGCACCCTTTAAACAACTTTAAAATCATTTTTCTGGCCAGAAATGTCTTTTTTAGATGTTAAAGTTCGCCTTCCCATTGAAGTCTATGGGGTTCGCGAACCGTTCGCGAACCGCTCGCATTTTTGCGCAAGTTCGCGAATATGTTCGCAAACTTTTTTTCCGACGTTCGCTACATCCCTAATCCAGATCGCTGCCCGATGTTACTAAAAAAGAGACACTAGGGGACAGGGCAGCCATCAGGGGGGGACAGGGGGGAGAGTTGTGGGGGGCCCCGAGGGTAAGGGGGGCCCGGCCACGCCAAATTTACTTGATTAGCCGGGCCCCCCATCTTTCTGAGAGCTGCTGACTTCGGGAAGGCATGGACGTTTAAGGGGCCCTGGCCACCAATTTTTTTATAATGTGGGGGGGCCCTGGCCACCATTTTTTTTCCTCATGTGGGGTCCTAGCCACCAATATTTTTTAATGGGGGTTCCTGGCCACCAATATCTTTTAATTTTTTATTAATATGCGGGAACCCTAGCCACCAATATTATGTTTGTTTTTTTACTGTGTGGTGGGAGGGCGGACCTGTAGGTGGGGCTTGCGGTGGGCGCAGCCCAGGGGGCCCAGGAAATTTTGTCGTATGGGGCCCTGCGATTTCTGATGGCGGTCCTGCTAGGGGAAGAAACTTCAGATCCTGCACAGGATATATCAGCAGTAATTCTGTTCCCTTGACCTCGATATCTCTCTGTTTTTAAAGTGGGTTTCATACGCTCCCATCTCCCCCGTTGTGGATTCAGTCTCATTCCCCAGGAGAATACTCTATTTTGATCATAATCTGATTTATCCCTCAGAAATTTTCTCTGTTTCATTTCCATAATCTTGTTCTCCAGGGTGTCAATATCTGTTTTCATTTTCTTAATAAATTTTTCAAAATCTGAGTTACCCTTATAAACATTCATAGTTGTTTCTATCTGAGTGATTTCTTGTCCCAGTCTCTCCTGTTCTTGCTGGTATTTATCTATAAGTATTTTCATCAGTTTCAGAGAACAGTCAGTTAACACCCCATACCAGTCATCCATTAGGCTCTTATCCTGTATTTCAAATGCTGGGAATTTTCTAATCCGCAGGCCACGTGGTACTCTACCCACTTTTAAATAATTTTGTAGTGTAGTAATTTCCCACCAAAGCTTCAATTCTTTTATCGATAGTTTTTGAAACTTCTTCAACATAGTATGCATATTTGTATCCGGCTGTTCAGTTTCAGCCGTTACAGGGGTATTACTCATAACACCTTCAGTCACTTCAAATACTGTACGAGCTTTTTATCTCCTGGTGTTAGTTTGCTGTAAGTTCCCCATCCCATCGTTCGTTGTTAAGTCCACTCCCACTGCCTCACTCAATAATGCACTAGTAGCCATAATAAGCCTTGCTGTGAGTTACATACACATATAAAGAAATATGCTCACATGTCCGTACGTACACACTTCAGAATGATCCTTCGTACGCTTCCATCATCCAAGGCACATCGGGGTCTCAAACGCTTCCCATATCACACCCACGGAGTTAGCGAATTGTGTAAAAGAGAAACACGGGTTGTGAAAGATTAAAGCGGAGCTCACCCTTCCTTGTAGCGTCTCGGCCGCAGCTCTCGCGATACTCCGGCAACTCCAAGCTGGCATCTGCAGGACAAAATCTGTGTATCGCTGTTCAGCGCTGGCTCGTCCACATCAAGACTCGCCACACTTGTTCTTTGAAAAAGCGGCTTTATTCAAATTGCAATGAGTGATAACAGGCAGTGGCTAAGTGGTGCGAACTAACGCGTTTCGTGCCCTCTCTATTGGCACTTCATCAGAGTTCAAAGTGTGTCACGTGATAACCCATTATATAGAGTGTCAAGTGTTAATACGTGGTGATGTGGACTTTGAAGATCTGGCAATTGAAACTGTCAGTTTGGGGAAAAGAAAAGGAGATATTGATAAACTGCTGTCCAAAAAGGATATCAAGTGGATACTTTTATTAGAAACAGTATCACCTGAAGGACTTAATAGAGAGTGTGATGTTAAGTCCTATATAGAATAAAAGGGATACAAAAAGGAAGTATTATTCAGATAGAATATAGATGTAATCAAAAGCAGTAATGAGAGTGTTAACAATCACAACCCCGCTTGACAGTGCTTTAGTTTTCTGATCCCTATGGAGGATATGGGTAAGACAATAATTCCTCTGTGTCCCTTCCTATATACAATAAGATAAATGAATAACGTTGTTAAGTAACATTTGAAATTTAAATAAGCCTCACGTGTGTCAGAAATGAATAATTTATGTGGTTATATATGCATGACACAGCTACATTAATTTTAGTAAATATTAATCATCTATATATGAAAAATAATGCTGTGATATGCATATATATACTTTTTAACACCTATCCAACAGCCTAGTGGTTTTAATGGTTACACTATATTTACACTATATTTATTATATTTATTCATGTAGATTAATTGAGACTCTACATGTATATATAGTTTGCATTGGGATTTAATGATATTAAATAAATCAATTAATTCATATGTGATGTGAACAAATGAAAGTATTGGTCTTATAGTGTATTCGTATTAAATAGGTTTATTCACAAATATCACTATTTGAATATATGAATTCACAGGAATATTTTTATATTTATGTCTATATTTGTTTTTATGCCTTCATTTTTCATTTATTGTTTTTATCCACTGTTTTTATTCCCTATAGTTTGTATGGCAATTTATTGAAAGGAATTCATTTAGTATTATAATTCAGGATTCACAAGTATCCAATAGGATCTTTTGATACAATTGAAGGGAATGGATTTATGTTAATTTATACACACAGGTGTTTAACACTTGACACTCTATATAATGGGTTATCGCGTGACACACTTTGAACTCTGATGAAGTGCCAATAGAGAGGGCACGAAACACGTTAGTTTGCACCACTTACCCACTGCCTGTTATCACTCATTGCAATTTGAATAAAGCCGCTTTTTCAAAGAACAAGTGTGGCGAGTCTTGATGTGGACGGGCCAGCGCTGAACAGCAATACACAGATTTTGTCCTTACTTAATCTGCCCCTGTATCCTCAGCCATCATTGCAGTTTTTTTTAAAAAAAACTTTGGTGGTAGGAGCCTATAGAGTAATAAAATAATACATTGGTGGCTAGGGGTTTAATAAAATAAAAAAAACACATTGATGTTCAGTAGAACTGAACTCATAGCTTTGGGTTTTTAGCTCTGGCTCCTTTTGTAGCTTTGGGACTTCAACTTTGGCTCCTTTT
Organism: Xenopus petersii; assembly: GCA_038501925.1. Classification (NCBI taxonomy): domain Eukaryota; kingdom Metazoa; phylum Chordata; class Amphibia; order Anura; family Pipidae; genus Xenopus; species Xenopus petersii. The sequence continues at coordinate 118,033,425 of CM076672.1, read as the reverse complement.
GTGGCTTTGGGTCTTTTCACGGCTTTAGGACTTCAACTTTGTGCTTTGGCTCCGTTCGCAGCTTCTGTACTTTGGCTCTTTGGGACTTCAGAGGTTCAGCAAGACTTTTGTGCTATCAAGGGGGGCCCAGCTATTTTGAAAAGGGAAGCACAGCCAGGCCCCCCTTTAGGCCCGGGTCCAGCATAACAGTACCCCCTATGCCCCCTGATGGCGACCCTGAATAGATTACCCCATCTCAGCCTTTTATCAATTCTTGAGGGACCAGATAGGTTTCTTGTTTGGTTTATGGTTAAGGAATAATAAATCACCTACTTTCACCTGGCAATTTAGTTTGTATTTGGCTTATCTTTTATACCCTGAACTGCTGAAGTGACAATCAGAACCCACTGGGATAGCCACTACTTAGCACAGCCCCATCTGCTAGACGAGAAACTTACATGTCTCCCTGTGGTAGAGGACATGAGTAAAAGGTAGATCTGGAAGGCCTTGTATGAGGGTTGGAACATGGGCTATGAATGCTGCACTACAAGCACATTATGGGTAAAAGGGGGGAAACGATTCTGGCACCTAAAGTACATTACATACAGAGACTGTGAGGTACTCAAAAGACAAACAAAGAAGTAGTAGGTATTGATCTCCCAAGGACATAATAAAGAGAGGGCACCACAAGCACTATAAAGAACATTATATAGAAAGAAGCAAAGGGCACTGGCACACCAAATACATACATAGAGAGCAATGGACAATGGTACTAAGATATGGGGGGGAATTCATAAAAGTGGTGATATTGAGACAAAATAATATTGGACATAAAAAATGTCAGATTTTACTCCAAACTCACAAACCTCCCCACTCCACTTTTGTGAATTTGTTTTTTAAAGAGACAGTTTTCAGATTTTGTCTTTCACACAATATTTTAACAAAATTTTTTATGAATTTGTCGTTTGTCTGTCAGTCAGCCATCAAATTGTAATTTCTGGGGAGGTGTTTATTTTACCTAGGAAAATTCTACATCATTTTTTAAGTATAACCTGGGCTTTCTATGTCTGCCTACATGTTTGTGTAATTCCATTTCTGTTACAAGATATAAGGGTCTAAATGCAAAAAATGCTTAAAAAAAAAGCTATTTTGCCTAATAATGCTGCTTGATAAAGACCCCAAAGAGGGTCGAAACGTTGGAGACACTGTGAGTTTTGAATAAACCATTGAATTTTTCTTTCTGCAATTTTTTATATATATCTATACTTGACTTAGCACCAGGCGAAAAATACATGTGAAGGAGTGCAGGTATCATTTATATTTTTGTTATATATATATATATATATATATATGTAATGATTCCAAATGGGCAGCACACCGCCTTTGCAGCTTACCTCAGGTGCAAGGTAAAATAGGTAGATAATATAGTAAAGATGACCAGCAACACCGAGTTTTTTTGAAGAAAGCAAATTGTATTCAGGTTACATGTAAAGCCGACGTGATGTTTCGGTCCACTCAGGGACCTTTCTCAAGGCCTTGAGAAAGGTCCCTGAGTGGACCGAAACGTCACGTCGGCTTTACATGTAACCTGAATAAAATTAGCTTTCTTCAAAAAAACTCGGTGTTGCTGGTCATCTTTACTATATATATATATATATATCTATATATATATATATATATATCTATATATATATAGATATATATATAGATATATAATGTATATATATGTATATAATTGTAAAGAGGACCAGCACTCCGTTTCCAAAACTCAATAATTTATTGTAATATCACAGTGCATATTGTGAAGGAGTGCGGGTATCATCTGCATTATCAGGGAGAGAATTCCACATCTTCACTGTTATAGTATGCCCCCTTAAGTGCCTCTTCTCCAGCATGAATAACCCCCCCCAATTTGGCCAGTCTTTTCTCATACTGTACGGCATATTCTAGATGGGACCTTACCAGCACTATGTACAGTGGAAGAATGATCCCCTTCTCCCGGAATCTATAAGACCTTATTTGCCTTTGATGCTGCTTACTGGCATTGCTTGTTACAACCAAGTTTATTATCTACAAGGACTCCAATGTCCTTTTCCATTATGGATTTGCCTAGTGCAGTCCCATTAAGGGTATAAGTGACATGCTTATTTTTACATCCCAGGTGCATGACTTTTCATTTATCGGCACTGAATCTTATCTACTTAGCTACCTAGATTGCCAGTTCGTCAAGATTGTGCTGAATAGTTTTGTTTTATCTACAAACACTGATACATTACTTATAATACCCTTCCCTAAGTCATTAATGAACAAGTTAAATAAAAGTGGGCCCAATACAGAGCCCTGAGGGACCCCACTAAGAACCTTACTCCAAGTAGAGAATGTACAATTAACAAAACCCACTGTACTGCCCTCCTGTAACCAGTTCTCTATCTATGTGCAAATTACTTCATTAAGCCCAAAAGCCTTTAGTTTAGTCATTTGTGGGGCACTCTATCAAATGCTTTGGCATAATCCAAACAGATCACAACCACTGCTCCCCCAATGTTCAGCATCTTACTTACTTCAAATATAGGAATATATATATACTTACTCCTTTAAATATAGGAATAACATCAGCTTTCCTCCAATTCATAGGGACCATTCCAGATGAAAGCAATTCTGAGAAAATCAGAAATAGAGGCCAGTCTAAAACTAAACTAAGTTTTTTTAACCACTGAGTCAACCACTGACTAGATTGAGATGAGCCAACAGTGCCACTGTGAGGTGGGTCTGGGAACCCTGACTCCTCTATTGTATAAACTGAAAATAACTGATTTAACACATTAGCATTTTCTGTAACTGCTACAACCATACTGGTACCATTATTAAAAGGTGCCACACTCTCAACCCGCATCTTTTTACTTTTTTTATTAATATACTATAAAAACTTTTTGGAGTTAGTTTTAGCCTCTGGCGCTGTGCACTTCTCGTTTCCAATCTTTGCCTTCCGATTGCTGTTTTACAACATTTATTATGGTGTTTATATTCGTTAAATGCAGCTTCTGTCCAAACAGAGGCCTATTTTAATGTCTTTCTCTTCATTTCTATTAACTTCTTTAGTTCTATATTAAGCCACATAGGGTAGTTCTTGGTGCTTCTACATTTACTAAGGGAATAAATTGAGAACAGTAACAGTGTAATATTTTAAAGGACTGTTGTGTTCTTAGTAGAAAATATAATGCCCCAATCTGTGCTCTGACGGGAAGCCCTTAAGGCTCTAAAATTAGCATTTCTGAAATTCAGGGTTTTTTTCCCCCCAGTGTATATTTGTTTTTTCATCAGACATGAAATTAGATCACATCATGGTCACTATTGCCCAGAGGTTAAATTACTTGCACATTTACTATAAGTTCTAAGTAATTAGAGATCACTATATCCAGTATAGCATTCACAGCACTGACACACTTGCACACACACCTGCACATAACATGCAATTTGCCATGTTTACATATGCATACACACTGTGAATAGCACATTTGATACCATATTGTGCCATACCTTTTGTATGTTATTTCAGTGATTATATTTAAATTTTGGTGATATTGGTGCATTTTAGCCATTTTATTGCATCAGCTCTGAGCAGGTGTTGTTCATTTGTTTCTGTCCGTGAAAGCTAAAATTTGCCAGAATTTTTTTTAAAAAACTGCTATGTTATGCAAGGTTTTGTGGTTTGGTAGTTTGCAGTAGAAAAACTTATTTACCCATTTTAAATTCATCAGAATGTGTACTTTCTGAAAATATATGGTTTTCTATGGTATCCATACTGTTAGGGATCTTATGGCACATAATACACACCCTGGGCACATGTATTGCAGCAGCCAGAGCATTACATTTACATGCACTATTTGCATTTGGGGGTCTCTGTACACCACATTGTTGCATATGCATATGGGGCATTAAACTGTTCAGTAGACCTCTAGCATTCATATTTATGTTTTCTTTTGGTACCTAATGCTATGTGTGAAATAAGATACTAAAAAGTGTAAGATTTAAGGTGATTTTTGTATCAAAACCAACAATTTTGGGAAATCATTGTTAATCAGTAGTTTGGAGAAGAAAGACATAGTTAGCCATTTTGGATTGATTCTGAATTAGTATTTTCAAAAAATATAGGATTTTAAGGAGTCAATGTATTTTTTGGTTTTTTTACCCTGCAAAAAATGTAGTATATGTTTTACAGTTAGGCAGGTTAAAAAAAGAGTTTGAGATGTTGAACTTGATGGTTGTGTGTCTTTTTTCAACCTAACTTACTATTTATACAAAGTATTACCCCAGTATTTCATAATGCAATATTGCTTCAAAATTAGGGGGCCCATTTACTTAGCTTGAGTGAAGAAATAGAGGGAAAAAAACTTCGAATTTCAAAGGTTTTTTTTTGGCTACTTCGACCATCGAATGGGCTACTTCGTCCTTCGACTACGACTTCAAATCAAATGATTCAAACTAAAAATCGTTTGACTATTCGACCATTTGATAGTCGAAGTACTGTCTCTTTAAAAAAAACTTCGACCCCCTAGTTCGCCACCTAAAAGCTACCGAAGTCAATGTTAGCCTATGGGGAAGGTCCCCATAGGCTTAGCTATTTTTTTATGGTCGTTCAATCGATGGATTAAAATCCTTCAAATCAAACTATTCAAAGGATTTAATTGTTCAATCGAATAACGCTAAATCCTTCGACTTCGATATATAACTTCAACAGTCAAATATCGAGGGTAAATTAACCCTCGATATTCAACAATAAGTAAATTTACCTCTAAGGGGCAGATTTATTAAGGGTCCAATTGAAAATTCAAATTTTCAAAAACTTTTAATGGTCAAAATTGTCAAATTCAACTAGGGAATTATCCAAACTCAATTCATATTCGATTTTCAAGATTTATCAACTCTGACCCTTTAAGAATTGGAATTTGACTATTCGCCAAAACCTGCAGAATTCATGTATAAGTCAATGTAGCCTTCCTGACATTCGAGTTTGGTCACCAAAAAATCATTAAAGTCAATGGGCATTTTTTCTTCAGGCAACTTTTTTGTCTCTGGGACTTTTTTTTATCGCATTGAATTTTTTTTGCTTTGAATTTTTGACTTTGAGTTTGGTGAAAAAATTTGTGAACGACAAAATGTGGTATTTCATCCCTGTTAATACTATATTGTTGTATCTTTGTTAATTTTAAAGAAGGTGGAATATAGTATATATCGTGATGTGCTCTATATTATGTTTGTTGCATTCCCTGTGATTCATCTTGGGGTACAAAATCAGACAGCATGAAAAAGTAATTAAAATAATTGTGTCATAGATCCACACCACTATATGTTATTCTTTTTTTGATCAATTCCCTGAAATGATTATTCCACAAATACCTAAAGAAAAATTATAAACAAAAATTAATACTTCAGCAACAGATAGTTTATATCATATTAAGTGGCATATTAAAGATTCTTACCAAACTGGAATATATATTTAAGCAGCTATAACCTTTTTAGTTATTTTTCCTTGAACCCCCATTTTATGATATGTTCTGTGTTGCCTCAAATATCACCTGCCCAGAAATAATGCAGCTCTAATGCATTGTTTGTGTGCACTGTTAATCGTAGGATCCCTGGGGGAGGATTAAGCAATGACACATGCTATTAAAAAACTATGTAACGCTAGCTTGGGCTAGGCAGACCAAAAGAAATTAAAGAGGAAGATCTACCCCTTTCCAAGCACTATATTGAAGTGTGGTAGATAGTGGCATTACACTCCTTGGCCAATAGCTGGATAGGTGAACTACAAACTAGATACATGGAAGGGATTTAAAGCCACAAGGGCATATTAAACCTATGGGTCCCTACAAGTGTATTATTATAAAAAAATTAGATGAAGCAGGGTTTTACATATGAGCAGTTTTATGCAATATATTTTCATAGAGACCTACATTATTCAGGGTATAGGTTTCCTTTAAAAAGATAAACTGATTATAGTTCCAAATATTATATCCTATCACAACATACTTGCCAACCTAAAGTAATCTTGGTATTAACTGACTTGAAGCCATCCCTGGAACAAGTAGAGCTAAATATAAATATAGGCATGATGTGTTTTGACCCTATGACAATCAAGAGTTACTTAATTCTAAGCAGTTTCGAAATTAATAACTTGCTTGCATGGTGAGCCAATTGGTTTAATTGCTTGAAATTATTATTATTAGCTATATACATAACTAAGTGCATATTATAGGTGAATTAACCTGCCCAATATCTCAGAAAATACTTTTGCTATATTTTATTTTCATCATAAGGGTAAAAAATGCTATACTAAATCAGGACCTTTTCTGATGGTTCAACATTGTTTTTGGGAAATGAATTGCAGTAAACTTTTGTATTTTATTAGGACCTAAAAGGCCCTGCCCATAAGGTTGCTGACAAACTACAAGACTATTTGAAAAGATATATTGTATGTATATTGTTTAACTTTACAACCTAAAGATTGAACCTGTTTTCTTTTAATGTTAAAACATGTGTCAGTATACTATGTGAAAGCCTAAATGAGAGACCATAATAGAGTAATAACTAGTTATCATCCTCATCCCAAATTTCTCTTCTCCAATCTACATAAACTCAAGCTGGCTAGGATGTCTGCATAACCGAGATGCTTCTTTGCATAGACTAACATACTTGCATTAAATTGCCATATAGTTATATTAGGATTTTGTGGTTTGGATATCAATGCTGCACAGAAAACAGAGAAACCATAACACAAACAGCTAATCTGGAATTTGTCAGTTTTATTGGAACATAGACATATTTGATTTGTTAAGTTAAAATTTTAAAATCTGTTATAAACTCTTCTGAATGATCCAATTCTGGGGTTTGAGGCTCCCCAGTCATTGAATCTTCTGTATTCTCCAGGTCTCAGGTAGTACTGATGTCCCCTGTAGTTGGGTTCCTCATAGAACATCCAATGGCCATCAAACACATTGCAGGAGTGAATGTCATGGAATCGGAATCGATCATAAGTATTGGGGCAGTCGTCAAAGAACTCCATCATCTGCCCTTGGAAATCTCCTCTTTCGTAGATTCTCATTTTGTATTGATCATGATACTTCGAAGAAATGTAAAAATAAAATTCAAGTTGATATATCCTTTGTGCAAGCATTAACATTTCTTTTCTATCCAACCTCACATTAAGCTACTTAAAATGTAAATCTGGTAAATATAAAATGTCCTTAAGTTCATCTTATTTTCTACTATATTGTATCTACATTTAATTTTCTAGGTTAAATAGGAGATTTTAAGGGTCTGAATATCTACTAATCGACAAAATCTATTCCATTAGTACTGTTTCTGCTTAAGAACCTTACATTGGGAACAAATCGACAGGACCTGATGGAGTCATTGAAGCCCATCCACCTCTGAAAGTCTGGGTATTCTCCTTACCATAGGTAATACTGGTGTCCCCTGTAACTGGGGTGCTCATAGAGGATCCAGTTTCCACCCTCTACCCTGATGGAGTTGCATCGATTGAAGTATGAAGACAGGTCAGAACAATCTGAGCCGCACTCATAGTGGCGGCCTTGGAAGTTCCTTTCCTCATAGAAGAAAATCTGAAGAAAGACGTAGATTCAATTTTAAAAATAAAACTAGGGCATACACAGATTCTTTAAGATTATTTTTTGTGTGTTTCTAGTTTATGAAATGATTATATACTTTTTATTCCTGAGATACAGGAACATACCTTTAAGTATTGCAGAATCCACATGTTAAATGTTTAAAGATAGATTCAATGTAACTACTAATATTAGTACTAAATACTGATTAATAACAGCTTTTCAGATAAAATATGTATGGCTGATCTTAGCAATCTTGCTAATTAAACTGACATGATTTTTTAAAGTAATATTAGAAAATAATTGAAAGTGAACAAAAACATAGAAAATGAAGGTGTAGGGGGCCACACATTCACGAATTTGGTAATGCAGTTTTGCCAGTTTTTCTTACTACCAAGTCAACTAGACATGTAAGGGTACTGCATGGGGAAGTTTTGATAGACATGTCCGTAGTATTCACAATCTGCCTTTCTGGACAGAAAATCTGTGACCAGGATAATACATTGGATGGGACAACAGCAGATGTGGCAATAATAACAAACAACCTAATGCTATCTTACTATTAGAGCCTTATTTATCAAAGACTGATTTGTTCTGGCTATTTTAATGATAAAAGTCTGACCAAATGACAATCCATGATTGGACCTTATTTATTATATAAAAAAAAAATCATAATTTCATCGGTTCTGGAACAAACAGAAATTTCTTTCGCAAAAATCCGAATGGTACAATTTTTATGAGTTTTTGCCTGAATAACTTGATTGTTTTGGGCTTTTTCCAATAAAGCAGGCATTTTTCAGATTGTCACATGGAAGCCCAATATAGTTTTATTTTTATACTAATTCCAGCTCAGAAATTCCGCAGAAATGTCCAAATGAATTTTCAGATTTGGACTTTTTCCATCCTCAGGGTATTATAAATCTCAAAAAATAAGTTTTTTTTTACAGGTAAAATTAAAAAAATTCTTTAAAACATTTTTTTTGAGTTTTTGGCATTAGAGCTTTAATAAATAAGTCCTTAGTGTTGCTATTATTTTGTGTATTGCCTCATCATAAATTTAAGTATCTGTGTCTGATTGCTATGGTCTTGAGACACTAGAGAGCCTCGTGTAAGGACTTGGATAACTATGCAGTAGTGCATCATTAGGGTATTTTTACCTTTTGAAAAAGACAGCCTTATTTGATTTGGAGCTGGAAAGCCAACTTCATAATATGCATATGGTGAATTTGAATGTGTTTTTGTTTATATAGATATCTATTCCTAAACGTGCCAAAAAAATGTGTGGGTTTCATTTTAGCAGACTGTATAGTTCTATCATTAGTGCAAAATATTGCATAGTTATTTTGCATCTTGAAAAATTCCTTTGTGTCTCAAATATCAGAATGAATAACGGTATAATGTATTCAAGTTTTTCATTCCAAAACTGTAGATTTTATATAAATATAAATATATGCTGCTTTACCTCTATGAAAAGATCGATGATGGTTGTGTATTATCTAGAAAATATCAAACTAGTCATGGTTCTGACTTACCTTTCCCATTTTGAGTGTTTGGAAGTTTTAGTGCAATTGACAAGTGGAAATAGTTGGCCTTTATATATGTGCTGTAGTGCCACTGTCTGCATACACTACTGAGAACATGTATTTTTGTCCAGTAAGTAAAATGTAAATATCTTTTGTATTTTTTTGGGCATCTGCTATCACAGCTGATTCCTATGCTTACTGGGACTTTTGCTATATAGAATTACCTTAAGAACAACAAAGCATTTCAGGTTTCCCCATTATATAAGTATGTGAATTGTTTCCATTGTGTCAGCAGTCAAAGGGTCTTATTTGCTTGTCACTGCTTCTCTCTGCAAAGAATAGGAAATCCACTGCCCATGGCCTACATGTGTAGTGCTGAAAGGAGGAAACTGCTCAGGAACCCTCTGTATAGCATTTCTATGTCCTGTTAGCATGTGACTTCCAGTGTCGGCCATAGACAATGTTTCCCATAATTTATAGCACTACAAATTCTTTTGTTCTTTAGTGCTTAACCTTCTTGTTTTCTCTTTCGGATTAGTGAAATAGATAGTGATTAGTAAATTCACATTGGATTTCATTTATGACTGAGTGAACACAAAAGCTTGGGCAATCCTAAATGGGCCCCCCAAGTAACTGAGACTGAACAATTATTTATAAGCTTCCCCATAAACAGCATTAGGCCTACATGTGTAGTGCTACAAGGGCAAAAACTACATAGGAACTCTCTCTGTAGCATTTCTGTGTCCTGTTAGCATGTGACTTCCAGTGTTGGCCAAATACAATTTTTCACATAATTTATAGCAGTTTAAATTCTTTTGTTCCTTGGTGCTTAACCTCATTTTTTTCTCCTTCACATTAGTAAAATAGGTAGTGATAAGTAAATTCAAATTGAATTTCATTTATGCCTGACTGAACACAAAAGCTTGGGCAATCCTAAATAGGCCCCCCATGTAACTGAGACTGAACAGTTATTTATAAGCTTCCCCATTAACAGCAGCATTATTGTTTTAAGCTTTATGATTAGAGCGAGTGTATAGAATATTGTTTGATATTACTAGTATTTCACTTCACTAAATGTTTTGCAACTGGATTACAAAAGATGTTATTCTTTTAGTTGCAAGAGTTTCCCGCTGGGCGTATAACTTTAGCCATAGCTTATAGGTAATTTGAAACACTACACCTATTTAAAGGGGACATGTCACCAAGAAATAGAAAGCTGTATAATAAAAGTGCTTTTCAAATGAAACATGAAATCCAAATTCTATTTTTATTAAAGCATTCATAGTTGTTGTAAACTAATTTAAAGATCTCAGCTGTCAATCAAATATTGCCTGCCCCTCCTCTATACAGGCAATTACTTTCCCTTTCCACAGGCAATTACTTTCCCTTTCCATTCAGCACTGACTAGATGTCACTGCACTCCCCATATTCCCCTGCTCTCTTCACTATTTAGTTGTGTAACCAGTGTATGGGGATGGACATCAGGTCCCCCATTCTGGTGCGCAAAAAAGATTGTGAGATGATAAGGCTTGCCTTAATAACAGTGTCCACAAAATGTCTCCTGCATACTTGCTATCATGATGCATTCCCAGACCAAAGAAAACAAGATTCCAATAATATATGAAGTGTAATTAAAGTTTATTTTGCTTTGACTAATGCCATAAAATAGGATTTGGAATAATTTTATCTGGTGCCGGGTCCCATTTACGGTGGAGATTTCATAGTAATAGCTGTATTCCTGTTCTGAGCCTCAAAACTATAGGCCAGTTAGTCTGATGTCAGTGGTAGGAAAGCTTTTTGAAGGGTTAATAAAGGATAAGATGCTGGACTTTATAGCAAATCATAATACTATGAGTGTGTGCCAGCATGGTTTTATGCGTAATAGATCTTGCCAGACTAACTTCATTTCTTTTTATGAGAAGGAAAGGAAGGACCTTGATTCAGGGATGGCAGTGGATATGATTAACTTTGCTAAAGCATTTAATACAGTGCCACACAAAAGGTTACTGGTTAAATTAAGGAATGTTGGCCTGGAACATAATATTTGTACCTGGATAGAGAACTGGCTAAAAGATAGACTACAAAGAGTGGTGGTAAATGGAACATTTTCTAATTTGACCAGTGTTGTTAGTGGAGTACCGCAGGGCTCTGTACTAGGTCCCTTGCTTTTCAACTTGTTTATTAATGACCTGGAGGTGGGCATTGAAAGTTTTGTTTCTATTTTTACAGATGATACTAAATTGTGCAGAACTATAGGTTCCATGCAGGATGCTGCCACTTTGCAGAACGATTTGTCTAAACTGGAAAACTGGGCAGCAAACTGGAAAATGAGGTTCAATGTTGATAAATGCAAGGTTATGCACTTTGGCAAAAATAATATAAATGCAAGTTATACACTAAATGGCAGTGTGTTGTGAGTTTCCTTAAATGAGATGGATCTAGGGTTTTTTGTAGATAACAAGTTGTCTAATTCTGGGCAGTGTCATTCTGTGGCATAAAAAAGGGCATTAATTCAAGGGATGAAAACATAATTATGCCTCTTTATAGGTCCCTGGTGAGGCCTCATCTGGAGTAGGCATATAAATAAGCTGGAGAGAGTGCAGAGAGGTGCAACTAAATTGGTTAGAGGGATGGAAGACTTAAATCATGAGGGTAGACTGTCACAGTTAGGGTTGTTTTCTCTGGAAAAAAGGCACTTGCGAGGGGACATGATTATCAGAGGCCATCCCTTTAGACTAGAAGAAAAGAACTTTCATTTGAAGCAACATAGGTGGTTCTTCACAGTGAGGTCAGTGAGGTTGTGGAATGCACTGCCGGGTGATATTGTGATGGCTGATTCAGTTAATGCCTTTGAGAGTGGAAGTACCAGGAGTGAAATTTTTGCCGCCCCGGGTACCTAGTGTGGTGCTGCCGCCTACGGCGAGAGCCTCAACTTGCCTCATTGGCGAAGCACCCCTGTAGTCACCTCTATAACAGTGATCTTAATCTAAGTATGAGTTTATTTTTGGTTAATGGATAGTGATGAGCGAATCTGTTTTTTTTGTGAAAAATTGGCAAAACTCATTGAAGTCAATAGGCAAAAAAAATGCTAATGTGCATCAATTTTTTAAACGCAAAACTTTTTTTTTCCTCCAAATGATTTAAAGTCAATAGACGTTTTTTTCATGTGGTGACTTTTTGGCTCAGCGACTTTTTCTCAGAATGCATTTAAGTCAATGGGCATTTTTGTATCAAGTTATTTCTGACTCAAAATGCATTAAAGTCCGAGGGCATTTTTTCTTGAGGCAACTTTTTTTCTCTGGGACATTTTTATCGCATTGAATTTTTTGCTTAGAATTTTTGACTCAGTTATTAAAAAAAAAAAATTGCAGATGACAAAATTAGGTATTTCTCAGTAAATCCATGCCTGATAAAAAAAAAATCATTCATCCCTGTTAATAAAACATTGTTGTAACTTTGAAAGAGATCCATGTTAAAGAATGTGGAATACAGTATATTGTGATGTGCTCTATATTATGGTTGTTGCATTCCCTGTGATTCATCTTGGGGTACAAAATCGGACAGCATGAAAAAGTAATTAAAATAATTAATAGTCTCATAGATCCACACCACTGTATAGTTGTTCTTCTTGTTCTGATCAATTCCCTGAAATTACTATTCTGCAAATACTTAAAGGAAAATTATACCCCAAAATGAATGCTTTAGCAACAGATACTTTATATCATAACAAGTGGCATATTAAAGATTCTTACCAAACTGGAATATATATTTAAGTAGATATTCATATTACCCTTTTACTTATTATTCTTTAAACCCCTATTTTATTATATATTCTGTGTTGCCTCACCTGCCCAGAAATAATGCAGCTCTAATGCATTGTTTGTGTGCACTGTTAATCATATGATCCCTGGGGGAGGATTGTGCAATGACACATACTGCTATAAAATATATTATGAAAATTTAGATGAAGACGGTGTTCATATATGAGCTGTTTTATGCAATATATTTTCATAGAGACCTACATTATTTAGGGTATATGTTTCTGATTATAGTTCCAAATGTTTTATCCTTCCACAACATACTTCAATTGCCAACCTAAAGTAATCTTAATAGCAACTGACTTGAAGCCATCCCTGGAACAATTAGGTCTAAATATAAATACACACAGTATGTGTTTTGACACTATGACATGGTGTTTTGCGCACCATGCAACTTGCTTGCATGGTGAGCAAATTGGTTTCATTTGCTAAAAATTATTACAAATAGCTATATACATAACTACGTACATATTACAGGCTAATTAACCTGCTCTTAAAAATATCTTATTTAGCTTGGAAAGCAGAGAAAAGACTTTTGCTGTATTTCATTTTCATCATAAGGGTAAAAAAATGCTATACTAAATCAGGACCTTTTCTGCTAACTAGTCTTTGTATCAACATTGATTTTGGGCAATTAATTACAGTATTTTATTAGGACCTAAAAGGCCCTTCCATAAGGTTGCTGGCAAACTACAAAGCTATTTGAAAAGATATATTGTATGTATATTGTTTAACTTTCTAACCTAAAGATTGAACCTGTTTTCTTTTAATGTTAAAACATGTATCAGTATAATATGTGAAAGCCTATTTGTGAGAATATAATTAATACCGATTTATCATCCTCCTCCCACATTCCTCTTCTCCAATCTACATAAACTGAAGCTGGCTGGGATGTCTGCATAACTGAGATGCTTCTTTGCATAGACTAACATACTTGAACTAAATTGCCATATAGTTAGGTTATGTTTTTTTGGTTTGGATATCAATAATGCATAGAAAATAGAGAAACCACAACACAAACAGCTAATCTGGAATTTGTCAGTTTTATTAGAACATCAATACATCTGATTTGTTAAGTTAATATTTTAAAATCTGTTATAAACTCTTCTGAATGATCCAATTCTGGGGTTTGAGGCTCCCCAGTCATTGAATCTCCTGTATTCTCCAGATCTCAAGTAGAACTGACGTCCCCTGTAGTTGGGTTCCTCGTAGAACATCCAATGGCCATCAAACACATTGCAGGAGTGAATGTCATGGAAACGGAATCGATCATAAGTATTGGGGCAGTCATCAAAGAACTCCATCATCTGCCCTTGGAAATCTCCTCTTTCATAGATTCTCATTTTGTATTGACCATGATACTTTAAAGACATGGAAAAATATTAAATATAGTTATGCATCATGAATAAACTATTAAATCAGATCTGTACAATTCTTTCAATAGGTTGTTTTTTATTTATGTTTGCATAATTAAAAACTGATATAATCTATGTGCAAGCATCAAAGTGAAACATGCGGCAAATTTTTTTTTGAATCCAACCTCACATTAAACTAATTAAAACTACCTTACTTTAGGCCAGGGGTCAGCAACCTTTACTATCAAGAGCCATTTTGCCCCTCTCCCACTAAAGAAAAATAGTCTGGAGCCGCAAAACAAAACACAGCTTATAAACTTTTTTAACCTTTTTTTAATTTTAACTGTTACAACAACAGAATACAACAAACAGAAGTGCATTGTGTATATGCAGGGCTACATAGAAATTAATTAAACACTGAATAGCCTTATTAGATGCTAGTGTTCTCATCTGTTTAATGGGACTTCTGTTTCTGACGCTCCATGCTGATCTTCTCTCTCTTGTCTTGAGTGTGTGACCGCAGTAAGGACCAAGATGAATCATCTTGCTGTGGCTCAGTCTTGCCATTCCTGGGATGTCTATACAGCCCTCGCATCTGCTGGCGGCTTCTTGAGTGTGCTTACCGCGGTCGCACACTCAAGAAGCCAACAGCAGGTGCGAGGGCTGTAAATACGACCTGACAGGCAAAGCTGCAAGACTGAGCCACAGCAAGCAGGATGAAGAGCCGCATGAGGCTCTGGAGATGCACGCTCCCTACCCCTGCTTTAGGCAGTCTTATTTTCGGCTGTATTCGATCTACACTTAATTTTCTAGTTTAAAAGTGAGATTTTGTATATTCACTTATGCATAATCACCAAAATCTATTCCATTAGTTCTGTTTCTACTAAAGGTGATAAGAACATTACATAACTCACATTGGGAACAAATTGACAGGATCTGATGGAATCATTGAAGCCCATCCATCTCTGAAAGTCTGGGTATTCTCCTTGCCAGAGATAATACTGGTGTCCCCTGTAACTGGGGTGCTCATAGAGGATCCAGTTTCCACCCTCTACCCTGATGGAGTTGCAGTGATTGAAGTATGAAGAAAAGTCAGAACAGTCTGAGCCGCACTCATAGTGGCGGCCTTGGAAGTTCCTTTCCTCATAGAAGAAGATCTGAAGAAATTGTATATTTAAGTTTACAAATAAAATTAGCGCTCAGATAAAATCTTTAAGATGATATTTGTTGTAGTTCTGTTTTATGAAAAGTTTTGTTTCACCTTTTAGTTCCTGAGATACAGGAACTTACCTTAAGTATTGCAGTTGCTACATGTTAAACGTTAAAAGATAAATTCAAGGTAAAAAAAAAATAGATGTGGCTAACGAAGCTTGCTAATTAGTTAAACTCATAAGTTATTTTTGGAAAATAATTAATGGTAAAAAAACAGAAATACAGAAAATTAAAATGAATGTAAGTATAGGTGGTTGTACATTTTTACAATTATTTTACTTACTGTCAGGCCAATTAAACATGTATGGGTACCTGATGGGGAACATTTGACAGACACAAATGCAATTTTATAGACTAAAAATCTGCCGTTCTGGAAAGATAATGTAATCTGTGTCCAGGCTAATAGGGTGGATGCAATGACAGCAGATGTTGCTATGGGAAGGATTGCAGTTCCATCTTACTTCTGACCGGGTCTTTTTTTTGAACATAGGAGAGATGCATTTAAGAACTTGTATAACTATACAGTAGGGCATCATGGAATGGCTTAAAGGAACCGTTTAGTGTAAAAATAAATAACTGGGTAAATAAATAGGCTGTGCAAAATATAAACTGTTTCTGATATAGTTAGTTAGCCAAAATTGTAATCTAAAAAGGCTGGAGTGACTGGATGTCTAACAGAAACAAACTTCCTGCTTTTCAGCTCTCTAACTCTGAGGGGTCCGTTTACTAAAGCGCAGTAAAAATCTTCGCACAAAATATAGACAAATTTGTAGCCAAATATGTTTTTGCCAGTTTACTAACCTACTGTAAATATAAATTTGTGAATTTTCTTGCGCAAAAATATGTTTTCGCCAGTTATCGCATTCGCTGAAAATAATGCCACATACACATTAATGCCTGGTTTACTAAACAGCAAAATGTACAAAAGACTAAATTTACGCAAGAATATTGCCAACATTTTACCACCACCTATGTAGTGGCGTAAAAGTATTTTTTCGCCAGAAAATTCTCAAGGGGCAGGAAATTTCCCATAATAATTTTTTATTTTACCCATCATTCTTTGCTGACAGGAGACAGATCTGTAGCTATTGCTGACAGGATGATTTGGCTTCTGCTTCTATCTGTTGCAACAGCAGCAGTTTCAGCTCAGAGGAGTATTATTGGCAGGGGGCATCACAGTCCAAGGATTCATCAGCCGATACGCTTTTTTGGTTTCATTGTGATTGGCTACATTAACTGTGCATTTCTATGAAGCAAAGAGATTGTCTGGTATGATTTTTTGTTCATATGATTCTATTGGCAGAAGGGTTTGTATGATGCAGACATGTTTGATTGGTGTTGGTAATGTTGGTACTGTTGTTGGATGGTATAATCATCAGTCAATAAAGTTTATGAGTTTTGAAGATGCATTTCTGGCCATAAATGTAAAAATTCCCAATATAACTGCCATAAAACAAGACTATTTTATAGCATAAATATTCGCAAAAATGTAATTTGGCGCCAGAAAATTTGCAACTTACAAAAATTACCGCTAATGTAAGCTGGTTCATTAACATAGTTACCGCAAGTGATCGCAATGACTTCTGAGCGCATCACTATTTAGTAAACGTAGTCCCTGCGAATATTCTGGCGGAAAAATATTCTCTGTAACTAAATATCCCTTGAGATTACCCTTTCAGAGTAAAAAAGGTAACAAAAAAAAAGTTACAAAATATTTCGATCAACTGGTCAACACTGGATCATTTTATAATTTTGACTGTACAAGTGGTTAAGTATGTATTTTTCAATCTCAACATGTATTCATATATGCCAATAATGATCTCTGTAAGTCTCAATGTATTAACAGAATGTAATACACTAATGTATTATAAATATTTTTATAACACTTTGCTTATTTTTAAATTCCTTTTTGGCTCTAATATGGGAATGAATCACTGTAAAATATTAATGTACAATTCATATATGGCTTGATGTACCACTATGAATAGCTTGATCGTGGTTATGTATTATCTAGAAAATATTAAAATAGTCATGTTTCTGACTTACCTTTCCCATTTTGAATGTTTGGAAGTTTCAGTGAAATTGACAAGTGGAAAGAGATGGCCTTTATATATGTGCTGTATTGCCACTGTCTGCATACACTACTGAGAACATGTATTTTTGTCCAGTAAGTAAAATGTAAATATCTTTTGTATTTTTTGGGCTCTGCTGTCACAGCTGTTTCATATGCTTACTGGCACCTTTGCTGTATATCATTACCTTAAGAGCAACAAAGCATTATAGGTTTGCTCATTATATACATGTGAATTGTTTCCATTGTCTTAGCAGTCAAAAGGTCATTTGATTGTCACTGTTTCTCTCTGCAAAGAATAGGAAATCCACAGCCTATGGCCTACATGTGTAGTACTGGAAGCCAAAAACTGCTCAGGAACTCACTCTGTAGCATTTCTATGTCCTGTTAGCATGTGCCTTCCAGTGTCGGCCTAGACAATGTTTCCCATAATTTATAGCAGATTAAATTATTTTGTCCTTTATTGCTTAACCTCTTTTTTTCTCTTTCAAATTAGTGAAATAGATAGTGATTAGTAAATTCATGTTGGACCATGTGGCAATATGTTGGCGTTAAATAAAGACATGTTAATAATATTGACAAACTACAAAATAAGTAGTTGATGGGTGACTACAATTTGCTATCAGTGGTGCAGCAGCAGATAAGGTTAGTAAGGTAGTGATGCATATGGGTACAGCGGCTACTTCAGGCTTCAGTTGCACACTATCTGCTGCTTGTTTGTTTTCACAAGTTTCTTGGTACAGCCTCAAACTTTTGTCTCACATTGTATGTTTTCTCATTTGATAGAGATGACAGTGAAGTCTGACATACAGTATCTCGATTTGCTTTTATTTGCTAATGTTTTGTGTTTACTGCTGTTGGGTCAGCATTTCATGAAACAACATGGTCCCCTAGCATTTTATCACACAGCATGGCACCAGCATTTTTTCTAATAATACATATTTTTTTATTCCTATAGCATTTTATGGCTGTATGGTCCTAAAGTTTATGGCACAGTAAGACATCAAAAATGTATGCACAGTATGTCCCCAGAATTTCATTATGCAATATTGCTCCAACATTTAGGAGTCAATTTACTAATCAAAATGCCCAAAAAACCTGGAAAAAATCTGTAAAATTCAAATCTTTATTCCATTAATACGATAGTAAAAATACATACATACTGACCCCATATGATCTACCCTACGTGTTTTGTACCCTCCGGTACTTATTCATAGGTATTACTATGTAAATTTATGATGCTTTTAAAACTGGGGCAGGTCCTTTATACTCAGCTGCCTTAATACAGGACTGGTATTTAATTTACAGATTTATTAAGGGTCGAATTGAAAATTCAAATTTGAATTTTATAAATTTTTTTGACTAGGGAATTAACCAAACTCTATTATTTTTTTTTTTTAAATTAAATCAAACTCTGGCCATTTAAGAATTTAAATTCAACTATTTGCTACCTAAAACCTGTCAAATTTATGTCTAAGTCAATGGGAGAGGTCCAGTGACCAATTTGGAGATGTTTGTAGCCTTCCTGACATTCGAGTTTTTTCAGAAAAAGAACTCGAATCGAGTTTTGTCGAATTTAATTGAAGTTTTTGGTTCGGTAAAAATTCTTCTGAGTTTTAGATATTCAATTTTTTTAATAAATAAAATCCCAATCGAATTTAGAAGAAAATTAAATTTAATAGAGTTAAAAAAAACTTACATTATTTCACAATTCAAATCTTCATAAATCTGCCTCTCCATCACATGTCTCCACGGACATTTAAAAAGTATAGCCCCAGAAATTTATAACACAAAATGGCCCCAGTATTTCATTGACTTAGCATAGCCCCCCAGCATTTTATTACAGTGTGGCTGCATGAATATTTGACACAGCATGGCCTCAGCATTTCATGAGAATGTGAACACAGAATGTATGCTACTGTGTAGCACCAACATTTATTCCATGGCACTCCAATACCTTTATAATATTATAAAGGTATTTGCCTAAAAAAGTAGAGTATGCCATTAGCCTTAATGCCAGCTCAAATTACAAAAATGTTAAATAGAAACAATACTAGGCAGCCTAATTACAGTGGTCTTAATCTAACTATGAGTTTATTTTTGGTTAAAGGATAGTGATAAGCGAATCTGTTTCTCTGACAAAAATTAGCAAAACTCAATGAAGCCAATAGGCAAAAAATACTATTCTGCAAATACTTAAAGGAAAATGATACCCCAAAATGAATACTTTAGCAGCATATAGTTCATATTAGGATATATCATATTAATTGGCATATTAAATATTCTTACCAAACTGGAATATATATGTAAGCATATATTATTTTACTTAGTTTTCCTTGAGCCCCATTTTATAATATTGTCTGTGTTGCCTCTGAAATCACCTGCCCAGAAATAATTCAGCTCTAATACATTGTTTGTATGCACTGTTAATTGTAGGATCCATGGGGGGTATTACTCAGTAATAAGCATCAGGGCCGGCCTTAGGCCAATTGGACCAATTGGGCCCCGCACCTCTGAGGGCCCCGCACTGCCCCTTTCCTTTCTATTTTGTGCCTGTATGCCCTTATTTTCCTAAATACTTGCTGTGTCAGTAGCCAGCAACACTTTGTCTAGGGGCCCCGCCAACATGGTCCCAATTGGGCCCCACATTTGATAGGATCAGCCCTGATAAGCATAATAAGTATATTATTATTAGGGATGCACCGAATCCAGGAATCAGTTTGGGATTTGTCCAGGATTCAGCCTTTTTTAGCAGGATTCAGATTCGGCCGAATCCTTCTGCCAGGCCGAACTGAATCCGAATCCAAATTAGGGGCTGGGAGGGAAATCACGTGAGTTTTTGTTGCAAAACAAGGAAGTAAAATATATTTTAAGCTTCCCAAGGATTCGGATCAGTATTTTGCCGAATCTTTCGAAAAGGATTTGTGGGTTCGGCCGAATCCAAAATAGTGGATTCGGTGCATCCATAATAATTATATTATATTATTATGAAAATTGAGATGAAGCAGGGTTTTACATATGAGCTATTTTATGCAATATATTTTCATTGAGACCTACATTATTTGGGGGTATAGGTTTCCTTTAAAAAGATAAACTGATTATAGTTCCAAATGTTATATCCTATCACAACATACTTCAATTGCCAACCTTAAGCAATCTTAGTAGCAACTGACTTGAAGCCATCCCTGGAAAAATTGGGTCTGAATATAACTACAGGCAGTACGTGTTTTGACCCAATGACATCAAGAATTACTTAATTCTAAGCCTTTCTAAATTAATAACTTGCTTGCATGGTGAGCAAATAGGTTTCATTTGTTTCAAATTATTACTATTAGCTATATACATAACTACGTACATATTAGAGGCTAATTAACCTGCCCAATATTAGACTAAAAACATCAATAGTTTTCAATAATGTACATTCAGAAAAATTTTGTTTAGCTTGAAAATCAGAGAAAATATTTTTGCTGTATTTCATTTTCATTATAAGGGTAAAAAATGCTATACTAAATCAGGAACTTTTCTGAAGACCAGACTTTGGATCAACATTGTTTTTGGGGAATGAATTGCAGTAAACCTCTGTATTTTATTAGGACCTAAGAGGCCCTGCCATAAGGTTCCTGACAAACTACAAGACTATTTGAAAATACATATTGTATGTATGTTGTTTAACTTTCCAACCTAAAGATTGAACCTGTTTTCTTTTAATGTTAAAAACATGTGTCAGTATTCTATGTGAAAGCCTATTTGTGAGAATATAATAGAGTAATACAGAGTTATCAACCTCCTCCCACATTCCACTTCTCCAATCTACATAAACTCAAGCTGGCCAGGATGTCTACATAACTGAGAAGCTTCTTTGCATAAACTAACATACTTGCACTAAATTGCCATGTAGTTATGTTGTTTTTGTGGCATGAATATCAATGCTGCACAATAAATAGAGAAACCATAAAGCAAATAGCTAATCTGAAATTTGTCCATTTTATTGAAACCATAGACATATTTGATTTGCTAAGTTAATATTTTAAAATCTGTTATAAACTCTTCTGAATGATCCAATTCTGGGGCTTGAGGCTCCCCAGTCATTGAATCTCCTGTATTCTCCAGATCTCAGGTAGAACTGACGTCCCCTGTAGTTGGGTTCTTCATAGAACATCCAATGGCCATCAAACACATTGCAGGAGTGAATATCATGGAAACGGAATCGATCATAAGTATTGGGGCAGTCATCAAAGAACTCCATCATCTGCCCTTGGAAATCTCCTCTTTCATAGATTCTCATTTTGTATTGACCATGGTACTTTAAAGAAATGGAAAAATATTTAACATATCTGTTTGAAAAAAATTAAAGTTGATATATCCTTTGTGCAAGCATTTAAATTAAAAATGCTGCAATTTTTGTTTTCAATCCAACCTCAGATTAAGCTACTTAAAATATAAATCTGGAAAACATATATAGTCCTTACGTTAGACAGTCTTACTTTCTAGTATATTGTATCTACATTTAAGTTTCTAGATTAAATAGGAGATTTTAAGGGTCTAAATGTCTACTTATGAATAATCACCAAAATCTATTCCATTAGTACTGTTTCTGCTTAAGAACCTTACATTGGGAACAAATCGACAGGACCTGATGGAGTCATTGAAGCCCATCCACCTCTGAAAGTCTGGGTATTCTCCTTGCCAGAGATAATACTGGTGTCCCCTGTAACTGGGGTGCTCATAGAGGATCCAGTTTCCACCCTCTACCCTGATGGAGTTGCAGCGATTGAAGTATGAAGAAAGGTCAGAACAATCTGAGCCACACTCATAGTGGCGACCTTGAAAGTTCCTTTCCTCATAGAAGAATATCTGAAGAAAGACATTGTAGATTCAATTTTACAAATAAAACTAGGACATACACACATTCTTTAAGATGATTTTTTGTGTGTTTCTGGTTTATGAAACGTTTATTTTTTCTTGTTTTATTCCCAAGATACAGGAACATACCTTTTAAATATTGCAGATTCCACATGTTAAATGTTAAATGTTTAAAGATAGATTCAAGGTAACTGCTACTATCAGTATTAATTCTAATTAATAATGGCATTAAACAGATACAGCTTTTCAGATAAAATATGTACAGCTGATCTTAGCAAACTTGCTAATTAAACTGCCATCATTTTTTAAGTAATATTGGAAAAAAACATAGAAAATTAAAATTAAGGTAAGTATAGGGGGCCACACCTCCACAAATTTGGTAATGCAGTTTTTCTTACTGCCAAGCCAAGTAAACATGTAAGGGAACTGCATGGGGACATTTTGACAGACATGTCTGTAGTATTCACAATCCTTTATGGACAGAAAATCTGTGGCCATTTTTTTTTGGCTTTTTTCAGAATAAGAGCATTTTCTGGATTTTTGCACGAAAAGTCTGATATATTTGGATTTTGGGCTAATTGTAGCTCATAAATTCAATAGAAATAGCCAAATAGTGAAGGGACCTCTACCAATGACTTTTATACAGTCTTGGTAGGTCTAAGATGCCATATTTTCATATTTGGAATTTTTCCATCCTCATGATATAATGGATCTCAAAAAATCAGTTTTTTTCACTAAAAATTCGTAGTTTGGTTAAAAAAAGTCTTTATATTTTTTTGGGGGAGGGGGTTTGGCATAAGGACTTTAATATATAACCCCCTTAGTGTTGCTATCATTTTGTGTATTGCATCACCATCCATTTAAGTATCTTTGTTTGATTGTTAGGGTCTTAAAACTCTAGAAAATGCAGTTCTTAAAATTGGAGAACCTCATGTAAGGACTTGGATAACTATGTAGTAGTGCATCATTAGGGTATTTTTACCTTTTGAAAAAGACAGCCCTATTTGATTTGGAGCTGGAAAGCCAACTTCATAATATACAAGTGGTGAATTTGAATGTGTTTTTGTCTGTATAGATATCTATTCATAAACATGCCAAAGATAATCTTTGTGGGTCTCGTTTTATTAGCAGACTGTATAGTTCTATCATTATATATATATATATATATATATATATATATATATATATATATATATATATTGCTCTACCTCTATGAAAAGATTGATCATGGTTATGTATTATCTAGAAAATATCAAAATAGTCATAGTTCTGACTTACCTTTCCCATTTTGAGTGTTTGGAAGTTTCTGTACAATCAACAAGTGGAAAGAGATAGCCTTTATATATGTGCTATATCGCTGCTGTCTGCATACACTACTGAGAACAGGCATTTTTGTCTATTAAGTAAAATGTAGATATCTTTTGTATTTTTCGGGCTTTGCTGTCACAGCTGTTCTCTATGCTTACTGGCACCTGTGCTGTATAGCTTTACCTTAAGCGCAACAAAGCATTATAGGTTTGCTCTTTATATACGTATGTGAATTGTTTCCATTGTGTCAGCAAAAGGTCTAATTTGTATGTCACTGTATCTCTCAGCAAAGAATAGAAAATCCACTGTCCATGGCCTACATGTGTATTGATCAAAGGGCGGAAAGTGCTCAGGAACTCTCTCTGTAGCATTTCTATGTCCTGTTAACATGTGACTTCCAGTGTCGGCCATAAACAATGCTTCCCATAATTTATAGTTTAAATTATTTTGTTCCTTGGTGCTTAACCTCCTTGTTTTCTCCGTCAGATTAGTGAAATAGATAGTGATTAGTAAATTCACAATGGAGTTTATTTTTGCCTGACTGAACACAAAAGCTTGGGCAATCATAAATGGGCCCCCATGTAACTGAGATTGTACAGTTATTTATAAGCTTCCCCATTAACAGCAGCATTATTGTTTTAAGCTTTATGATAGATCGAGTGTGTAGAATATTATTTGATATTACTAGTATTACACTTCACTAAATGTTTTGCAACTGGATTACAAAAGATGTTATTCTTTTAGTTGCAAGAGTTTCCCGCTGGGCATATAACTTTAGCCATAGCTTATAGGTAATTGGAAACACTACACCTATTTCAAGGGGACCTGTCACAAAGAAATAAAAAGTTATATAATAAAAGTGCTTTTCAAATGAAACATGAAATCCAAAATCTTTTTTTATTAAAGCATTCATAGTTGTTGTAAACTAATTTAAAGAGCTCAGCTGTCAATCAAATATTGCCTGCTCTTCCTCTATACAGGCAATAGCTTTTACTTTCCATTCAGCACTGACTAGATGTCACTGCACTCCCCATATTCTCCAGCTCTCTTCACCATTTAATAGTGTAACCAGTGTATGGGGATGGACAACAGGTCCCCCATTCTGTTGCACAAACAAGATTGTGAGATGATAAGGTTTGCCTTAATAACAGTGTCCACAAAATGGCTCCTGCATACATGCTATCATGATGAGTTCCCAGACCAAAGAAAACAAGATTCAAATTATTTATGAAGTGTAATTAAAGTTTATTTTGCTTGACTAATGCCATAAAATAGTATTTGGAATAATTTTATCGGGGGTCGTGTCCCGTTTAAGGTGGACATTTCAGAGTAACGGTTGTATTCCCGTTCTCAGCCTCAAAACTATAGGCCAGTTAGTCTGACGTCAGTGGTAGGAAATCTTTTTTTTGAAGGGTTAATAAAGTATAAGATACTGGACTTTATAGCAAATCATAATACTATGAATGTGTGCCAGCATGTTTATATGCGTAATAGATCTTGCCAGACTTCATTTCTTTTTATGAGAAAGTAAGCAGGGACCTCGATTCTGGGATGGCAGTGGGTGTGATTCACTTAGACTTTGCTAAAGCATTTGATACAGTGCCACACAAAAGGTTACTGGTTAAATCAAGGAATGTTGGCCTGAAACATAGTATTTGAAGATAGAGAACTGGCTAAAAGATAGACTACAAAGAGTGGTGGTAAATGGAACATTTTCTAATTGGTCCAGTGTTGTTAGTGGAGTACCGCAGGGCTCTGTACTAGGTCCCTTGCTTTTCAACTTGTTTATTAATGACCTGCAGGTGGGCATTGAAAGTACTGTTTCTATTTTTGTAGATGATACTAAATTGTGCAGAATGATAGGTTCCATGCAGGATGCTGCCACTTTGCAGAGTGATTTGTCTAAGTTGGGAAACTGGGCAGTAAACTGGAAAATGAGGTTCAATGTTGATAAATGCAAGGCAAAAATAATATAAAAGCAAGAAATACACTAAATGGCAGTGTGTTGGGAGTTTCCTTAAGTGAGAAGGATCTAGGGGTTTTTGTATATAACAAGTTGTCTGGCTAGTTTTGTAAAGAAATGAGGAGAGCACTCGTCTTGTCTGGCTAGTGTTATTCTGTAGCATAAAAAAGGGCATTAATTAAAGGGATGAAAACATAATTATGCCTGTTTATAAGTCCATGGTAAGGCATCATCTGGAGTATGCAGTGCAGTTCTGGACTCCAGTCCTTAAGAGGGATATAAATGAGCTGGAGAGAGTGCAAAGACGTGCAACTAAATTGGTTAGAGGGATGGAAGACTTAAATTATGAGGGTAGACAGTCAAGGTGGGGTCATTTTCTCTGGAAAAAAGGCGCTTGTGAGGGGACATGATTACACTTTACAAGTCCATTAGAGGACATTATAGACAAATAGCAGGGGACCTTTTTACCCATAAAGAAGATCACCGTACCAGAGGCCACCCCTGTAGACTTGAAGAAAAGAACTTCCATTTGAAGCAACTTAGGAGGTTCTTCACAGTGAGGACAGTGAGGTTGTGTAATGCACTGCTGGGTGATGTTGTGATGGCTGAGTCAATTAATGCCTTTAAGAGTGGATCTTAAAGTACCAGGAGTGACATTTTTGCTGCCCCTGGTACCTAGTGGGGTGCTGCCACCTACAACTCGCCTCATAGGGGAAGCACCCCTGTAGGCACCCCTATAACAGTGGTCTTAATTTAAGTATGAGTTTATTTTTGGTTAATGGATAGTGATGAGCGAATCAGTTTTTTAGCGAAAAAATTGGCAAAACTCATTGAAGTGAATAGGCAAAAGAATATTGATGTGCGTCAATTTTTTACACGCGCAACTTTTTTTCCCCTCCACATGATTTAAAGTTAATAGACATTTTTTTCATATGGTGACTTTTTGGCTCAGCGACTTTTTCTCAGATTGCATTAAAGTCAATGAGCATTTTTGTCTCAAGTTATTTCTCACTCAAAATGCATTAAAGTCCATGGGCATTTTTTCTTGACACAACTTTTTTCTCTGGGACTTTTTTATCGTATTGGAAATTATTTTTTTTGCAGACAACAAAATCAGGTATTTCTCAGTGGATCCATGCCTGGTAAAAACAAAAAATCATTCATCCTTTTAAATACAACAGTGTTGTAACTTTGAAAGAGATCCATGTTAAAGAATGTGGAATACAGTATATTGTGATGTGCTCTATATTATGGTTGTTGCATTCCCTTTGATTCATCTTGGGGTACAAAAACAGACAGCATGAAAAGTAATTAAAATAATTATTAGTCTCATAGATCCACACCACTGTATAGTTGTTGTTCTTGTTCTGATCAATTCCCTGAAATTACTATTCTGCAAATACTTAAAGGAAAATTATACCCCAAAATGAATACTTTAGCAACAGATACTTTATATCATAACAAGTGGCATATTAAAGATTATTACCAAACTGGAATATATATTTAAGTAGATATTACCCTTTTACTTATTATTCTTTGAACCCCTATTTTATGATATATTCTGTGTTGCCTCAGAGATCACCTGCCCAGAAATAATGCAGCTCTAATGCATTGTTTGTGTGCACTGTTAATCATATGATCCCTGGGGGAGGATTATGCAATGGCACATACTGATAAAAAATATATTATGAAAATTTAGATGAAGAAGGTGTTCATATATGAGCTGTTTTATGCAATATATTTTCATAGAGGCCTACATTATTTAGGGTATATGTTCCTGATTATAGTTCCAAATGTTTTATCCTATCACAACATACTTCAATTGCCAACCTAAAGTAATCTTAATAGCAACAGACTTGAAGCCATCCCTGGAACAATTAGGTCTAAATATAAATACACGCAGTATGTGTTTTGACACTATGACATGGTGTTTTGCTCACCATGCAACTTGCTTGCATGGTAAGCAAATTGGTTTCATTTGCTTAAAATTATTACTATTAGCTATATACATACGGTAACTACATACATATTACAGGCTAATTAACCTGCACTTAAAGGACCAGTAACATCAAAAAAAATTTAAAAAAAAATTGTTAGAATACAACGAAAAAAAACCACCAAGACATATTAAAATTTCAAATTGCAAAGCCTTTATTATTAGCGATGGGCGAAAAATTCGTGAAACAGCACCGGCGTCTTGTTTTTTGACCCTGGCGAATTTTTGGTGGTGAATTTTCGCGGGCATTTAACGAATTTATTTGCTGGCGGCAAATCGCGTAAATTCGCCACAAATTCGCACCTGGTGGATAAATTCGCCCATCACTATTTATTATGAAATAACTTACCAAAACTCCACTTCCTGTCCTCTTCAGAAACGGCAATATGGTCACCATCCATAGTGCGGTGCTGGATTTGTCCTCCCTGCCTAGCTCCAATAGTCTACTGACAGCAGGAAGACGGTGCTGGAAAGCGGCCCAGCTGAATGAAGAGCTGAAGTGCTCCTTCTACAGGGAGCCCATTATCCTTCCCTGCTCCCACAGCTTGTGCCTTTCCTGTGTGCCTGGAACATCCTTGTGCAGAGCCGGCGCACCTTTGGGGAGATCTTGCATGGACTCAGCCTCCACCAGGTTCTCCCCCAGCTGCTCGAATGTCCTGGCCAATTCGTGGAACTGTGAGTCCGAGAGGCTGAGACCCAGCAGAATGCTAAGTAGCGCTGTGCTAGAGCGTTACATCCCTCCAATACAAGAAGCGGTGTGTGGCTCGTGTTGGGCCGGTGTCTATGTTCGGCTGTGCAAAACCCGACTTTCCGTATCGCCGCCTGCATTCTGCTGGATCCATTCTTGACTGCTGCTAAGGCTGACAGCTGCAGTTCTGGCCCAGTTCTGTTGGTCCATGTTTGGGAGCAGGGGGTCTCTCATTGGTAGTTCCCACGGGACTCACTCCTCCTGCTCTTATAGATGCACCCAGAGGGGATGAAGACACAATCAGCGATGTCTGTGTGCCCTGCCAACCGCCTGGGGCACTCTCGCTAAGCATCACTTGCTGCTGCAGGGCCAGGTGAGTAGGAGGCTGAGTCCTCGCAAGTTCTCCCCAGAGGCGCGCTGGCTCTGCACAAGGATGTTCCGGGCACACAGGATAGGCATAGGCTTTGGGAGCAGGGGAGGATAATGGGCTCCCTGTAGAAGGAGCCACACACCGGGCACTTCAGCTCTTCATCCAGCCGGGCAACTTTCAAGCACCATCTTCCTGCTGTCAGTAGACTATGGGAGCTAGGCAGGGAGGACAAATCCAGCACCGCACTATGGATGGTCGCCATATCGCCGTTTATGAAGAGGACAGGAAGTGGAGTTTTGGTAAGTTATTTCATAATAAAAGCTTTGCAATTTGAAATTTTAATTTGTCTTGGTGGTTTTTTTCGTTGTATTCTAACGGATTTTTTTTTAAATTGTTTTGATGCTACTGGTCCTTTAAAAGAATCTTATTTAGCTTGGACAGCAGAGAAAAGACTTTTGCTGTATTTCATTTTCATCATAAGGGTGAAAAAATGCTATACTAAATCAGGACCTTGTCTGCTAACCAGTCTTTGGATCAACATTGATTTTGGGGAATTAATTACAGTAAACCTCTGTATTTTATTAGGACCTAAAAGGCCCTTCCATAAGGTTGCTGACAAACTACAAAGCTATTTGAAAAGATATATTGTATTTTTGTAACCTAAAGATTGAACCTGTTTTCTTTTAATGTTAAAACATGTATCAGTAAACTATGTGAAAGCTTTTTTGTGAGAATATAATAGAGTAATACTGAGTTATCATCCTCTTCCCACATTCCTCTTCTCCAATCTACATAAACTGAAGCTGGCTGGGATGTCTGCATAACTGAGAAATCCCAGCCCAACTTCTTTGCATAGACCAACATACTTGAACTAAATTGCCATATAGTTACGTTATGTTTTTATGGTATGGATATCAATACTGCATAGAAAATAGAGTAACCACAGCCCAAACAGCTAATCTGGAATTTGTCAGTTTTATTTGATCACAATACATCTGATTTGTTAAGTTAATATTTTAAAATCTGTTATAAACTCTTCTGAATGATCCAATTCTGGGGCTTGAGGCTCCCCAGTCATTGAATCTCCTGTATTCTCCAGATCTCAGGTAGAACTGATGTCCTCTGTAGTTGGGTTCCTCGTAGAACATCCAATGGCCATCAAACACATTGCAGGAGTGAATGTCATGGAAACGGAATCGATCATAAGTATTGGGGCAGTCATCAAAGAACTCCATCATCTGCCCTTGGAAATCTCCTCTTTCATAGATTCTCATTTTGTATTGACCTTGGTACTTTAAAGACATGGAAAAATATTAAATATAGTTATGCTTCAGGAACTATTAAATCAGATCTGTACAATTCTTTCAATAGGTTGATTTTTTTTATTTATGTTTGCATAATTAAAAACTGATATAATCTATGTACAAGCATCAAAGTGAAACATGCTGCAAATTTTCTTTCTAACCTCACATTAAACTAATTAAAATGACCTTACTTTAGGCAGTCTTATGTTTGACTGTATTCGATATACACTTAATTTTCTAGTTTATAAGTGAGATTCTGTAAATTCACTTATGCATAATCATCAAAATCTATTCCATGAATATTGTTTCTACTAAAGGTGATAAGAACATTACATAACTTACATTGGGAACAAATTGACAGGATCTGATGGAATCATTGAAGCCCATCCATCTCTGAAAGTCTGGGTATTCTCCTTGCCAGAGATAATACTGGTGTCCCCTGTAACTGGGGTGCTCATAGAGGATCCAGTTTCCACCCTCTACCCTGATGGAGTTGCAGCGATTGAAGTATGAAGAAAGGTCAGGACAGTCTGAACCGCACTCATAGTGGCGACCTTGGAAGTTCCTTTCCTCATAGAAGAAGATCTGAAGAAATTGTATATTTATGTTTACAAATAAAATTAGCGCTCAGATAAAATCTTTAAGATGATATTTGTTGTAGTTTTGTTTTATGAAAAGTTTTATTTGTTTCATCTTTTAGTTCCTGAGATACAGGAACTTACCTTAAGTATTGCAGTTGCCACATGTTAAACGTTAAAAGATAAATTCAAGGTAAGTTAAGGTACTTAAATAGTAATCAGTACATAAATAATTGAAGTGAAAATAGATGTGGCTTTTCAGAAAAAAGACAGGTAAGAATATTGCTAATGAAGCTTGCTAATTAGTTAAACTCATAATTTTTTTTGGAAAATAATTGAAGGTAAAAAAACAGAAACACAGAAAATTAAAATAAATGTAAGTATAGGTGGCTGTACATATTTACAATTATTTTACTTACTGTCAGGCCAATTAAACATGTATGGGTACCCGATGGGGAACATTTGACAGACACAAATGCAATTTTATAGACTAAAAATCTGCCGTTCTAGACAGATAATATAATCTGTGTCCAGGCTAATAGGATGGATGCAATTACAGCAGATGTTGCTATGAGAGGGATTGCAGTTCCATCTTACTTCTGACCAGGTCTTTTTTTTTGAACATAGGAGGAGAGATGCATTTAAGAACTTGTATAACTATACAGTAGGGCATCATGGAATGGCTTAAAGGAACCGTTTAGTGTAAACATAAATAACTGGGTAAATAGATAGGATTCATCAGCCGCTACGCTTTTTTGGTTTCATTGTGATTGGCTACATTAAACTGTGCAGCAAAAAGATTGTCTGGTATGATTTCTTGTTCATATGATTCTACTGGCAGAAGGGTTTGTATGATGCAGACATGTTTGATTGTTGTTGGTAATGTTGGTAATGTTGTTGGATGGTATAATCATCAGTCAATAAAGATTATGAGTTTTGAAGATGCATTTCTGGCCATAAATGTAAAAATTGCCATAATAACCGCAATAAAACAAGACTATTTTATAGCATAAATATTCGAAAACCGTAATTTGTCGCCAGAAAATTCGCAACTCACTAAAATTACCGCTAATGTAAGCTGATTCATTAACATAGTTACCACAAGTGATTGCAATGACTTCTGTAAACTTAGTCCCTGCGAATATTCTGGCGGAAAAATATTCTCTGTAACTAAATATCCCTTGAGATTACCCTTTGAGGGAAGTAAAAAAGGCAACAAAAAAAAAAAGATTAAAACATATTTCGATCAACTGGTCAACACTGGATCATTTTATAATTTTGAGTGGTTAATTTAAAAGTATGGATTTTTCAATCTCTACATCTATTCATATATGCCAATAATGATCTCTGTAAGTCTCAATGTATTAGCAGCATGTAATACACTAATGGATTATAAATATTTTTATAACTCTTTGCATATTTTTAAATTCCTATTTGGCTCTAATATTGGAATGAATCACTGTAAAATATTAATGTACAATTCATATATGGCTTGCTGTACCACTATGAATAGCTTGATTGTGGTTATGTATTATCTAGAAAATATTAAAATAGTCATGTTTCTGACTTACCTTTCCCATTTTGAATGTTTGGAAGTTTCAGTGCAATTGACAAGTGGAAAGTGATGGCCTTTATATATGTGCTGTACTGCCACTGTCTGCATACACTACTGAGAACATGTATTTTTGTCCAGTAAGTAAAATGTAAATATCTTTTGTATTTTTTGGGCTCTGCTGTCACAGCTGTTTCATATGTTTACTGGCACCTTTGCTGTATATCATTACTTTAAGAGCAACAACGCATTATAGGTTTGCTCATTATATACATGTGAATTGTTTCCATTGTCTTAGCAGTCAAAAGGTCATTTGCTTGTCACTGTTTCTCTCTGCAAAGAATAGGAAATCCACTGCCTCTGGCCTACATGTGTAGTACTGGAAGCCAAAAACTGCTCAGGAACTCTCTCTGTAGCATTTCTATGTCCTGTTAGCATGTGCCTTCCAGTGTCGGCCATAGACAATGTTTCCCATAATTTATAGCAGATTAAATTATTTTGTCCTTTATTGCTTAACCTCTTTTTTTCTCTTTCAAATTAGTGAAATAGATTAGTAAATTCATGTTGGACCATGTTGCAATATGTTGGCGTTAAATAAAGACATTAATAATATTGACAAACTACAAAATAAGCTAAGTAGTTGATGGGTGACTACAATTTGCTATCAGTGGTGCAGCAGCAGATAAGGTTAGTAAGGTAGTGATGCATATGGGTGCAGCGGCTACTTCAGGCTTCAGTTGCACACTATCTGCTGCTTGTTTGTTTTCACAAGTTTCTTGGTACGGCCTCAAACTCCTGTCTCACATTGTAAGTTTTCTTATTTGATAGAGATGACAGTGAAGTCTGACATACAGTATCTCGATTTGATATAGGTTCTTATTCCCTCTAGATCCTCCAAATGACTTTGTAGTCTGACTCTTCAACAGGTTAGTAGAGCAGCCATCTCCACTGCAGTAACATGAAATATCACAGAAACCGGAGAGTCTTCAAAATGTGGGTTTATTTTATCACAGCACTACATGTTTCGGACCTCTAGGATCCTTCCTCTGGTGCAAGTTACAAACAGTGTAATTGAAATGACCTTTTAAACACTTCTTTTACCCATAATCCCCAGTGTATCCACAGCTCCATCTGGTGGCTAGCGTATCTCGATTTGCTTTTATTTGCTAAAGTTTTGTGTATTTACTGCTGTTGGGTCAGCATTTCATGAAACAGCATGGTCCCCTAGCATTTTATGACACAGCATGGCACCAGCATTTTTTCTAATAATACATTTTTTTTATTCCTATAGCATTTTATGGCTGTATGGTCCTAAAGTTTAAGGCACAGTAAGACATCAAAAATGTATTGTAAGATGCGGGATTCACGACAGACACTTCTCTTCTCTTTAAGGCAGTTTATTTACCCACAGGGGTGACCATTTCAGGATACAAAACAAATAATAAAAATAAATCCTGCCCACTGGGCGCTACCTTCACACATGAAGAGTTCCCTTACTAAACTGGGCCCCTTGTGGACTACCAGAAAGCAAACACATAAGTAGGGGTCACCCCTGTACTCACGAATCTCCTGGGGGATTGCTCAGCCTCCTGGCTTTCCTCAGTCAGACAGACCCACGTCACTTGGTCTCCTCTCTCTGCACCTTGCAGTAGCAAATGGCACCCCCAGCCCCTCTCTGGGAGTTCCTGACACAGGCAGGTGTCCTTCCTGCTCGGTGTCCTGCTCTGAGAGAGTTTCCTAACAGCCTCATTAGAACTAAATACCTTTCCACAGGACAGCCTTCCTGTGGAAGGTGAGCTCTAATCCATGAGCTGGACTTCTGGATCGGAGTACCTGGCTTGCCTGTTCTTTCCAGAATACTCCAGCTTCCAGGACCTGGCAACCAAAGCTTTTAAACAGAGAACCTATTCTCTGTTTAGTAACACCCTTCGTGGTGCCTACCTCTTCTACTATGGTGAACTTAAAGGTAAAACACACATTTTCCCACATTGTTTTGGTCACTCTACCACATATCCTCCCCCTCTGCTTCAGCCCGTAGGGGTGAGCACAATAAGCCATCCCATTGCTCTCTTGCTCTAGGCACTTGACCATCGTGGGGGTTTTCTTACCTTTTGAACTAAGTTCCACACACATTTGCTTACTTAAAGTGGAACTTGGAGCGAAAACCTTTTTTCTTCTCATTAGGTCATCAGCACTTCCATTTTGGCTTAGGAGACTTAAGGGCATTGTTGGAATCCCTACCGCTTGGGATACCTGTCCTAGGGGTATGTTTTTCCTACTTAGTGACCCCCACAGCAATTTAAAGTCTCCTTGCAATAACATCATAGGCAACACATTTACCATACTTTTCTGTTGTAGCACAACTGGATCCGAAACCTGTGGAGAAATGCAGTTAGTCAGCCCATCATAACTACAGTCTCTAAACTTTTCTTTTGCATGAGATACTTCCCTAGTACTCTCAGACATCAGAGTTCTAGAACACGGATCAACAGCTGAATCCTCAATAGCAGTTCTGTTCGGAACTATAGCATCACTACAATTCTCATCAGCCATACTGACTGGCTCCACATCACAAACTGGACTTTCTGTCCCAAAGTCCTTCCCTACTTTCCTTTGGGGTATTTTCACTTCTGCAAGCTTGACATCAAGGCTCTTTTCCAGGTGTGTACTGGACCCAACTGCTGATAGCTTTGTTGGCTCACCAGAATGTAAGGCTTTACAATTAGGCACACTTGTTTCCTCAAGCTTAGGATATTGTGCAACTGCACTCCCTTGCAGTTGGTCAGTAAAGCTTACAACTTCTTTCATCTCAGGAGTAACTCCACTTTCAGATTTCTTGTTCACCATCAAGCCATTTTGGTCTTGAAACACATCCTTCAACTTGGTCTGTATGAACTTCTCCTTTAACAATTGAATCTCCACATCCTTCTGATGGACTTTATGTTGTAAACACTCCCTCTGTTGGAGTAATGTGACTTGGTGTTGAGTCTCCTGCAACACCTCATCCTGTAACACACAAAGTCTTTGCTGCAGAGAATCTATCTCAGCCTTAAACTCAAAGTTCTGATCCTTCAGATACTTTCCTTCTGATTGAGTGGCTGTTAGTTGGGCCTGAAGCTGCTCCATAGATTTGGCTTGTACCTGTATGCAACTCTCCAGATCTGCTTTCTGGGCTTTCATATCACACAGCTGTTTCTCCAGCAGCCCGTGTGACTTGGAAAGGTCATCCAACATTAACTTCAGTGTTGCTCTTTCTGCAGTGTCTCTTCTCAACTGTTCCTGCAGACTCTTTTCGCCTTCAGCCAATAGGTCCTTGGCACCAGTCAATTCTGTACATTGCCTTTGCAAATTTACTACATGTGTGTGCAGTGCTGCATTTGCCTGGGCTAATTCTGTACACGTTTGCTCACATTTTTGTGCTCTCTCAGCAGTCTCTTTGTGAAGGTTTGAGGCCTCAGCAAGCCTGATTTTTAGGTCAGCGACCTCCTTCTGTAGCTCTGTCACAACTCCATTTTTCCGCTCTGACTCCAGGGCATTATTCTCAATCTTTGAAGCAAGGCTCCCCTTTAGGGACTGGATTTCTCTTTCCAGATCAAGGACTTTTACAGAGTGCACTTCTTTAAGTGTCACCCCCTCTCTTTGGCACTGTTCAAGCTGGCTTTCTTTCTCTTTAAAAGCCTTGGCCAGTTCAGCATACATAATTTTCAACTTTTCAATGTATTTTACCTGTTCAGGCTGATCCCTCATTTCAGCCTCTTTTACCACAGCTTTAGTGGACACTTGCACTCCAGCTGCCATCTTTACCTCCTTTGCTTTGTTTGCAGTAGAAGCATCAACCTCCTGAGAGGCTACAGCACATTTTCTCTGTATAACTGGCACACTTCCCACCAAGGATTCACTCTCATGATTTGCCAATACCTTTACCAGTGGGAGTAGGGATGCCACAATCTTGTTCTCCTTGCCATCACATTGCAAGATGTAGGTTACCAGTTCAGGACACAACACTTTAGCCAAAAGCACTCAGTTGAATCTAAAGTTATTTATGAGGTGCAAGAAACACAGGAGTATGCTTTCTGTTGACTCCTTGTCTGGATGGCTTAACCTTTGTGACAACTCTGGCAAAGCTCTATCAATGCAATGAAACTCACTGGGCTGAATTTCCTGTAAACATTTGGCAGCCATGGCTAGAGCATTTCTCTGTGCTTGGATGCTGAAGAACTCTAAGTCATAGAAACAGTCACCCAGTTCACCAGTCTGTAATATGGCCCTGCCATGTGTATGAGACATAATCTCAAGGATAGCAAAAGCTTGTTCTACCACATCCAAGTTTCTTACACATTGTACCTCTTCCAGTAATATGGGAACTGCATCAACTACTACTTCAGAAGAGACAGGCAACTTTTCCAAAACACATTTTAATGCTTGGCAAGCAAAATTCATCATATCAAAATTATGTTTCATTCCCAGCAGTTTTATAAGTGCAGACACAACACTCTTGATTGGAAACTCTGGTAAATACTTTGCAGTTCCTTCTTGTAACCACTGAACCATTTCAGTAAGGCACTGCAGCTTCTGACTCTCACTGTCAGTTTTCACTCTATTTAACCATTGCTGCACCTGGAAGTTTGCTTTAGTGTTAATTTCCTTGGGCTTTGAACTACCCACTTTAGCTGCACAATTTTCACCTTGACACGGAGATATTTTGCATGAATTACATTTATTGCCATCTCCAAGCAATGCACAGTCTATGCCCCATGTTTGTTTAACACCAACAGCATTTTTAAGTTTAGGCACACAATTCATATTATTTTGTGGTAAACATTTTCCAGCAGCATAACTTTGATTTCCCAAACTTTCCTCTTGTTTAGGACACACATTCAGCAAACACTTTGCTTTCACAGAACCTTTTCTGCTTTTCTTGCCCATTTCTGCACTCTGAGCATTGGGTGTACAAGCTGAATCAATTAGCCACTTTAATTAACCTGCACCTGTGAGCAGACTTTCAGCAGCAGCTTATGAACCACAGAACAATGATTCAAACACACTTTTTCCAGGACTTTCACACTTGTTTTAGCCCAAGTTCACTTTACACAGTCCACAGCAACTGCAACACACAATATGGGTACTTTAAACTCACTGTACATGGTTTCCCAACTTCACTGTTTTTGGTGAACCTTTAACCTTGCCTTTAAGCTGGTGTCTGTTGCTTTAAATTTTCAAAGTTTGCTTTTCCTAACAAACTTCTGCCCTTTGCATGCCTCCACCATATGTAAGATGCGGGATTCACGACAGACACTTCTCTTCTTTTTAAGGCAGTTTATTTACCCACAGGGGTGACCATTTCAGAATACAAAACAAATAATAAAAATAAATCCTGCCCACTGGGCGCTACCTTCACACATGAAGAGTTCCCTTACTAAACTGGGCCCCTTGTGGACTACCA
This sequence comes from Xenopus petersii, assembly GCA_038501925.1. Classification (NCBI taxonomy): domain Eukaryota; kingdom Metazoa; phylum Chordata; class Amphibia; order Anura; family Pipidae; genus Xenopus; species Xenopus petersii. The sequence goes on along the minus strand of CM076672.1, from coordinate 117,995,777 downwards.
GAAAGCAAACACATAAGTAGGGGTCACCCCTGTACTCACGAATCTCCTGGGGGATTGCTCAGCCTCCTGGCTTTCCTCAGTCAGACAGACCCACGTCACTTGGTCTCCTCTCTCTGCACCTTGCAGTAGCAAATGGCACCCCCAGCCCCTCTCTGGGAGTTCCTGACACAGGCAGGTGTCCTTCCTGCTCGGTGTCCTGCTCTGAGAGAGTTTCCTAACAGCCTCATTAGAACTAAATACCTTTCCACAGGACAGCCTTCCTGTGGAAGGTGAGCTCTAATCCATGAGCTGGACTTCTGGATCGGAGTACCTGGCTTGCCTGTTCTTTCCAGAATACTCCAGCTTCCAGGACCTGGCAACCAAAGCTTTTAAACAGAGAACCTATTCTCTGTTTAGTAACACCCTTCGTGGTGCCTACCTCTTCTACTATGGTGAACTTAAAGGTAAAACACACATTTTCCCACATTGTTTTGGTCACTCTACCACAGTATGCACAGTATGTCCCCAAAATTTCATGATACAATATTGCTCCAACATTTAGGGGCCAATTTATTAATCAAAATGCCCAAAAAACCTTGAAAAAATCTGCAAAATTCAAATCTTTATTCCATTAATATGATAGTAAAAATACATACATACTGACCCCATATGATCCACCCTACGTGTTTTGTACCCTCCGGTACTTATTCATAGGTATTACTATGTAAATTTATGATGCTTTTAAAACTGGGGCAGGTCCTGTATACTTAGCTGCCTTAATACAGGACTGGTATTTAATTTACAGATTTATTAAGGGTCGAATTGAAAATTCAAATTTGAATTTTATAAATTTTTTTGAGTAGGGAATTAACCAAACTCTATTGAATTTTTTTTAAAAATTAAATTAAATCAAACTCTGGCCATTTAAGCATTTAAATTCAACTATTTGCTACCTAAAACCTGCCAAATTTATGTCTAAGTCAATGGGAGAGGTCCAGTGACCAATTTGGAGATGTTTGTAGCCTTCCTGACATTCGAGTTTTTTCAGAAAAAGAACTCAAATCGAGTTTTGTCTAATTCAATTGAAGTTTTTGGTTCGGTAAATAATTCTTCTGAGTTTTAGATATTCAATTTTTTTAACAAATAAAATCCCAATCGAATTTAGAAGAAAATTAAATTAAATAGAGTTAAAAAAACTTACATTATTTCACAATTCAAATCTTCATAAATCTATCTAAAAAGTATGGCCCAGAAATTTATAACACAAATTGGCCCCAGTATTTCATTGACTTAGCATAGCCCCCCAGCATTTTATTACAGTGTGGCTGCATGAATATTTGACACAGCATGGCCTCAGCATTTCATGAGAATGTGAACACAGAATGTATGCTACTGTGTAGCACCAACATTTATTCCATGGCACTCCAATACCTTTATAATATTATAAAGGTATTTGCCTAAAAAAGTAGAGTATGCCATTAGCCTTAATGCCAGCTCAAATTACAAAAATGTTAAATAGAAACAATACTAGGCAGCCTAATTACAGTGGTCTTAATCTAACTATGAGTTTATTTTTGGTTAAAGGATAGTGATAAGCAAAACTGTTTCTCTGACAAAAATTGGCAAAACTCATTGAAGTCAATAGTCAAAAATTACTATTCTGCAAATACTTAAAGGAAAATGATACCCCAAAATGAATACTTTAGCAGCATATAGTTCATATTAAGATATATCATATTAATTGGCATATTAAATATTCTTACCAAACTGGAATATATATGTAAGCATATATTATTTTACTTAGTTGTCCTTGAGCCCCATTGTATAATATTGTCTGTGTTGCCTCTGAAATCACCTGCCCAGAAATAATTCAGCTCTAATAAATTGTTTGTATGCACTGTTAATTGTAGGATCCATGGGGGGAGGATTACTCAGTAATAAGCATAATACGTTTATTATTATTAGGGATGCACCGAATCCAGGAATCAGTTTGGGATTCGGCCAGGATTCAGCCTTTTTCAGCAGGATTCAGATTTGGCTGAATCCTTCTGCCAGGCCGAACTGAATCCGAATCCAAATTAGGGGCTGGGAGGGAAATCACGTTAGTTTTTGTTGCAAAACAAGGAAGTAAAATATATTTTAAGCTTCCCAAGGATTCGGTTCGGTATTTGGCCGAATCTTTCAAAAAGGATTTGTGGGTTCGGCCAAATCCAAAATAGTGGATTCGGTACATCCATAATTATTATATTATATTATTATGAAAATTTAGATGAAGCAGGGTTTTACATATGAGCTGTTTTATACAATATATTTTCATTAAGACCTACATTATTTGGAGGTATAGGTTTCCTTTAAAAAGATAAACTGATTATAGTTCCAAATGTTATATCCTATCACAACATACTTCAATTGCCAACCTTAAGCAATCTTAGTAGCAACTGACTTGAAGCCATCCCTGGAAAAATTGGGTCTGAATATAACTACAGGCAGTACGTGTTTTGACCCAATGACATCAAGAATAACTTAATTCTAAGCCTTTCTAAATGAAAAGCTTGCTTGCATGGTGAGCAAATTGGTTTCAAATTATTACTATTAGCTATATACATAACTACGTACATATTAGAGGCTAATTAACCTGCCCAATATTAGACTAAAACATCAATAGTTTTCAATAATGTACATTCAGAAAAATCTTGTTTAGCTTGAAAATCAGAGAAAATATTTTTGCTGTATTTCATTTTCATTATAAGGGTAAAAAATGCTATACTAAATCAGGAACTTTTCTGAAGACCAGACTTTGGATCAACATTGTTTTTGGGGAATGAATTGCAGTAAACCTCTGTATTTTATTAGGACCTAAGAGGCCCTGCCACAAGGTTCCTGACAAACTACAAGACTATTTGAAAATATATATTGTATGTACATTGTTTAACTTTCCAACCTAAAGATTGAACCTGTTTTCTTTTAATGTTAAAAGCATGTGTCAGTATACTATGTGAAAGCCTATTTGTGAGAATATAATAGAGTAATACAGAGTTATCAACCTCCTCCCACATTCCACTACTCCAATCTACATAAACTCACACTGGCCAGGATGTCTGTATAACTGAGATGCTTCTTTGCATAGACTAACATACTTGCACTAAATTGCCATGTAGTTATGTTGTTTTTGTGGCATGAATATCAATGCTGCACAATAAATAGAGAAACCATAACGCAAATAGCTAATCTGGAATTTGTCCATTTTATTGAAACATGTTTCATTTGCTAAGTTAATATTTTAAAATCTGTTATAAACTCTTCTGAATGATCCAATTCTGGGGCTTGAGGCTCCCCAGTCATTGAATCTCCTGTATTCTCCAGATCTCAGGTAGAACTGACGTCCCCTGTAGTTGGGTTCTTCGTAGAACATCCAATAGCCATCAAACACATTGCAGGAGTGAATGTCATGGAAACGGAATCGATCATAAGTATTGGGGCAGTCATCAAAGAACTCCATCATCTGCCCTTGGAAATCTCCTCTTTCATAGATTCTCATTTTGTATTGACCATGGTACTTTAAAGAAATGGAAAAATATTTAACATATCTGTCTGAAAAAAATTAAAGTTGATATATCCTTTGTGCAAGCATTAAAATTAAAAATGCTGCAATTTTTGTTTTCAATCCAACCTCAGATTAAGCTACTTAAAATATAAATCTGGAAAACATATGTAGTCCTTACGTCAGACAGTCTTATTTTCTAGTATATTGTATCTACATTTAAGTTTCTATATTAAATAGAAGATTTTAAGGGTCTAAATGTCTACTTATGAATAATCACCAAAATCTATTCCATTAGTACTGTTTCTGCTTAAGAACCTTACATTGGGAACAAATCGACAGGACCTGATGGAGTCATTGAAGCCCATCCACCTCTGAAAGTCTGGGTATTCTCCTTGCCAGAGATAATACTGGTGTCCCCTGTAACTGGGGTGCTCATAGAGGATCCAGTTTCCACCCTCTACCCTGATGGAGTTGCAGCGATTGAAGTATGAAGACAGGTCAGAACAATCTGAGCCACACTCATAGTGGCGACCTTGAAAGTTCCTTTCCTCATAGAAGAATATCTGAAGAAAGACATTGTAGATTCAATTTTACAAATAAAACTAGGACATACAGACATTCTTTAAGATGATTTTTGTGTGTTTATTTTTTGTCGTTTTATTCCTGAGATACAGGATCAAAGATTGATCATGGTTATATATAATCTAGAAAATATCAAAATAGTCATAGTTCTGACTTACCTTTCCCATTTTGAGAGTTTGGAAGTTTCTGTACAATCAACAAGTGGAAAGAGATGGCCTTTATATATGTGCTATATCGCTGCTGTCTGCATACACTATTGAGAACAGGCATTTTTGTCTATTAAGTAAAATGTAAATATCTTTTGTATTTTTGGGCTCTGCTGTCACAGCTGTTCTCTATGCTTACTGGCACCTGTGCTTTATAGCTTTACCTTAAGCGCAACAAAGCATTATAGGTTTGCTCTTTATATACGTATGTGAATTGTTTCCATTGTGTCAGCAAAAGGTCTTATTTGTATGTCACTGCATCTCTCAGCAAAGAATAGAAAATCCATGTCTATGGCCTACATGTGTAGTGATCAAAGGGCGGAAAGTGCTCATGAACTCTCTCTGTAGCATTTCTGTGACCTGTTAACATGTGACTTCCAGTGTCAGCCATAAACAATGTTTCCCATAATTTATAGCAGTTTAAATTATTTTGTTCCTTGGTGCTTAACCTCCTTGTTTTCTCCGTCAGATTAGTGAAATAGATAGTGATTAGTAAATTCACAATGGAGTTTATTTTTGCCTGACTGAACACAAAAGCTTGGGCAATCATAAATGGGCCCCCCATGTAACTGAGATTGTACAGTTATTTATAAGCTTCCCCATTAACAGCAGCATTATTGTTTTAAGCTTTATGATAGATCGAGTGTGTAGAATATTATTTGATATTACTAGTATTTACACTTCACTAAATGTTTTGCAACTGGATTACAAAAGATGTTATTCTTTTAGTTGCAAGAGTTTCCTGCTGGGCATATAACTTTAGCCATAGCTTATAGGTAATTATAAAAACACTACACCCATTTAAAGGGGACCTGTCACAATGAAATAAAAAGTTATATAATAAAAGTGCTTTTCAAATGAAACATGAAATCCAAATTCTTTTTTTATTAAAGCATTCATAGTTGTTGTAAACTAATTTAAAGATCTCAGCTGTCAATCAAATATTGGCTGCTCTTCCTCTATACAGGCAATTGCTTTTACTTTCCATTCAGCACTGACTAGATGTCACTGCACTCCCCATATTCCCCAGCTCTCTTCACCATTTAATAGTGTAACCAGTGTATGGGGATGGACAACAGGTCCCCCATTCTATTGCACGAACAAGATTGTGAGATGATAAGGTTTGCCTTAATAACAGTGTCCACAAAATGGCTCCTGCATACATGCTATCATGATGAGTTCCCAGACCAAAGAAAACAAGATTCAAATAATTTATGAAGTGTAATTAAAGTTTATTTTGCTTGACTAATGCCATAAAATAGTATTTGGAATAATTTTATCGGGGTCGTGTCCCGTTTAAGGTGGACATTTCAGAGTAATGGTTGTATTCCCGTTCTCAGCCTCAAAACTATAGGCCAGTTAGTCTGACGTCAGTGGTAGGAAAGCTTTTTTTTGAAGGGTTAATAAAGTATAAGATTCTGGACTTTATAGCAAATCATAATACTATGAGTGTGTGCCAGTATGGTTATATGCGTAATAGATCTTGCCAGACTAACTTAATTTCTTTTTATGAGAAGGTAAGCAGGGACCTCAATTCTGGGATAGCAGTGGGAGTGATTCACTTAGACTTAGATGGAAACTGGGCAGCAAACTGGAAAATGAGGTTTAATGTTGATAAATGCAAGGCAAAAATAATATAAATGAGAAGGATCTAGGGGTTTTTGTATGTAACATGTCTGGCTAGTTTTGTAAAGAAATGAGGAGAGCACTTGTCTTGTCTGGCTAGTGTTATTCTGTAGCATAAAAAAGGGCATTAATTCAAGGGATGAAAACATAATTATGCCTGTTTATAGGTCCATGGTAAGGCATCATCTGGAGTATGCAGTGCAGTTTTGGACTCCAGTCCTTAAGAGGGATATAAATGAGCTGGAGAGAGTGCAGAGATGTGCAACTAAATTGGTTAGAGGGATGGTAGACAGTCAAGGTGGGGTCATTTTCTCTGGAAAAAAAGCGCTTGCGAGGGGACATGATTATACTTTACAAGTACATTAGAGGACATTATAGACAAATAGCAGGGGACCTTTTTACCCATAAAGAGGATCACCGTACCAGAGGCCACCCCTGTAGACTTGAAGAAAAGAACTTCCATTTGAAGCAACTTAGGAGGTTCTTCACAGTGAGGACAGTGAGGTTGTGTAATGCACTGCTGGGTGATGTTGTGATGGCTGAGTCAATTAATGCCTTTAAGAGTGGATCTTAAAGTACCAGGAGTGACATTTTTGCTGCCCCTGGTACATAGTGGGGTGCTGCCGCCTACATCTCGCCTCATTGGGGAAGCACCCCTGTAGGCACCCCTATAACAGTGGTCTTAATTTAAGTATGAGTTTATTTTTGGTTAATGGATAGTGATGAGCGAATCAGTTTTTTAGCGAAAAAATTGGCAAAACTCATTGAAGTGAATAGGCAAAAGAATATTGATGTGCGTCAATTTCTTACACGCGCAACTTTTTTCCCCTCCACATGATTTAAAGTCAATAGACATTTTTTTCATATGGTGACTTTTTGGCTCAGCGACTTTTTCTCAGATTGCATTAAAGTCAATGAGCATTTTTGTCTCAAGTTATTTCTCACTCAAAATGCATTAAAGTCCATGGGCATTTTTTCTTGACACAACTTTTTTCTCTGGGACTTTTTTATCGTATTGGAAATTAAGTTTTTTTTGCAGACAACAAAATCAGGTATTTCTCAGTGGATCCATGCCTGGTAAAAAAAAAATCATTCATCCCTGTAAATACAATATTGTTGTAACTTTGAAAGAGATCCATGTTAAAGAATGTGGAATACAGTATATTGTGATGTACTCTATATTATGGTTGTTGCATTCCCTTTGATTCATCTTGGGGTACAAAAACAGACAGCATGAAAAAGTAAAATTAATTATTAGTCTCATAGATCCACACCACTGTATAGTTGTTGTTCTTGTTCTGATCAATTCCCTGAAATTACTATTCTGCAAATACTTAAAGGAAAATTATACCCCAAAATGAATACTTTAGCAACAGATACTTTATATCATAAGAAGTGGCATATTAAAGATTCTTACCAAACTCGAATATATATTTAAGTAGATATTACCCTTTTACTTATTATTCTTTGAACCCCTATTTTATGATATATTCTGTGTTGCCTCAGAGATCACCTGCCCAGAAATAATGCAGCTCTAATGCATTGTTTGTGTGCACTGTTAATCATATGATCCCTGGGGGAGGATTATGCAATGGCACATACTGATAAAAATATATTATGAAAATTTAGATGAAGAATGTGTTCATATATGAGCTGTTTTATGCAATATATTTTCATAGAGGCCTACATTATTTAGGGTATATGTTTCTGATTATAGTTCCAAATGTTTTATCCTATCACAACATACTTCAATTGCCAACCTAAAGTAATCTTAATAGCAACTGACTTGAAGCCATCCCTGGAACAATTAGGTCTAAATATAAATACACGCAGTATGTGTTTTGACACTGACATGGTGTTTTGCTCACCATGCAACTTGCTTGCATGGTGAGAAAATTGGTTTCATTTGCTTAAAATTATTACTATTAGCTATGTACATAACTACATACATATTACAGGCTAATTAACCTGCACTTAAAGGACCAGTAACATCAAAAAAATTAAAATTAGTTAGAATACAACGAAAAAAAACACCAAGACAAATTAAAATTTCATATTGCAAAGCCTTTATTATTAGCGATGGGCGAAAAATAAGTGAAACGGCACCAGCATCACGTTTTTTGACGCTGGCGAATTTTTGGTGGTGAATTTTCACGGGCATTTAACTGATTTATTCGCTGGCAGCAAATCGCACAAATTCGCGCCTGGCGGATAAATTCGCCCATCACTATTTATTATGAAATAACTTACCAAAACTCCACTTCCTGTCCTCTTCAGAAACGGCAATATGGTCACCATCCATAGTGCGGTGCTGGATTTGTCCTCCCTGGCTAGCTCCAATAGTCTACTGACAGCAGGAAGACGGTGCTGGAAAGCGGCCCAGCTGGATGAAGAGCTGAAGTGCTCCTTCTACAGGGAACCCATTATCCTTCCCTGCTCCCACAGCCTGTGCCTTTCCTGTGTGCCTGGAACATCCTTGTGCAGAGCCGGTGCACCTCTGGGGAGATCTTGCATGGACTCAGCCTCCTACTCACCCGGCCCTGCAGCAGCAAGCGATGCTTAGCGAGAGTGCCCCAGGCGGGTGGCAGGGCACATAGATATCGCTGATTGTCTCTTCATCCCGTGGGAACTACCAAGGAGAGACCCACTGTTTCCAAACATGGACAACCAGAGCTGGGCCAGAACTGCAGCTGTCAGCCTTAGTACTTGCAATCAAAGGATTGATCCAGCAGAATACGGGCGGCGATACGGAAAGTCAGGGGTTTTGCACAGTCAAACATAGACACCGGCCCGACACCAGCCACACACCGCTTCTTGTATCGGAGGGATGTAATTCTCTAGCACAGTGCTACTTAGCATTCTGCTGGGTCTTAGTGACCAGTGCTCCTGCCTACTTCTTCCTGCCTAGGCTCAGCTGTTGGTAACGATTCCAATGCCCCTGTCACCTGGTCACTAACATGATGCCTTTAGCAGTTACACGATCCCCAATGAGGTGCTGGGGAAGGAGCAGGGATAGGGAGAAGGCCGGTACCTTTCAGAGGCAGCTGAACGGGATGTCCTTGGGGAGGCGGAAGAGGTTCTCCACCAGCTGCTCAAATGTCCTGGCCAATTCGTGGAACTGTGAGTCCGAGAGGCTGAGACCCAGCAGAATGCTAAGTAGCGATGTGCTAGAGCGTTACATCCCTCCGATACAAGAAGCGGTGTGTGGCTGGTGTTGGGCCGGTGTCTATGTTCGGCTGTGCAAAACCCGACTTTCCGTATCACCGCCTGCATTCTGCTGGATCCATTCTTGACTGCTGCTAAGGCTGACAGCTGCAGTTCTGGCCCAGTTCTGTTGGTCCATGTTTGGGAGCAGGGGGTCTCTCATTGGTAGTTCCCACGGGACTCACTCCTCCTGCTCTTATAGATGTACCCAGAGGGGATGAAGAAATAATCAGCGATGTCTGTGTGCCCTGCCAACCGCCTGGGGCACTCTCGCTAAGCATCGCTTGCTGCTGTAGGGCCAGGTGATTAGGAAGCTGATTCCTCGCAAGTTCTCCCCAGAGGCGCGCCGGCTCTGCACAAGGATGTTCCGGGCACACAGGATAGGCATAGGCTTTGGGAGCAGGGGAGAATAATGGGTTCCCTGTAGAAGGAGCCACACACCGGGCACTTCAGCTCTTCATCCAGCCGGGCCGCTTTCCAGCACCATCTTCCTGCTGTCAGTAGACTATGGCAGCTAGGCAGGGAGGACAAATCCAGCACCGCACTATGGATGGTTGCCATATCGCCGTTTATGAAGAGGACAGGAAGTGGAGTTTTGGTAAGTTATTTCTTAATAAAGGCTTTGCAATTTGAAATTTTAATTTGTCTTGGTGTTTTTTTTTCGTTGTATTCTAACAATTTTTTTTAAAAATGTTTTTGATGTTACTGGTCCTTTAAAAGAATCTTATTTAGCTTGGAAAGCAGAGAAAAGACTTTTGCTGTATTTCATTTTCATCATAAGGGTGAAAAAATGCTATACTAAATCAGGACCTTTTCTGCTAACTAGTCTTTGGATCAACATTGATTTAGGGGAATTAATTACAGTAAACCTCTGTATTTTATTAGGACCTAAAAGGCCCTTCCATAAGGTTGCTGACAAACTACAAAGCTATTTGAAAAGATATATTGTATGTTTATTGTTTAACTTTCTAACCTAAAGATTGAACCTGTTTTCTTTTAATGTTAAAACATGTATCAGTATACTATGTGAAAGCCTTTTTGTGAGAATATAATAGAGTAATAATGAGTTATCATCCTCCTCTCACATTCCTCTTCTCCAATCTACATAAACTGAAGCTGGCTGGGATGTCTGCATAACTGAGATGCTTCTTTGCATAGACCAACATACTTGCACTAAATTGCCATATAGTTACGTTATGTTTTTATGGTATGGATATCAATACTGCATAGAAAATTGAGAAACCACAACACAAACAGCTAATCTGGAATTTGTCAGTTTTATTAGAACACCAACACATCTGATTTGTTATGTTAATATTTTAAAATCTGTTATAAACTCTTCTGAATGATCCAATTCTGGGGCTTGAGGCTCCCCAGTCATTGAATCTCCTGTATTCTCCAGATCTCAGGTAGTACTGACGTCCCCTGTAGTTGGTTTCTTCGTAGAACATCCAATGGCCATCAAACACATTGCAGGAGTGAATGTCATGGAAACGGAATCGATCATAAGTATTGGGGCAGTCATCAAAGAACTCCATCATCTGCCCTTGGAAATCTCCTCTTTCATAGATTCTCATTTTGTATTGACCTTGGTACTTTAAAGACATGGAAAAATATTAAATATAGTTATGCTTCAGGAATAAACTATTAAATCAGATCTGTACATTTCTTTCAATAGGTTGATTTTTTTATTTATGTTTGCATAATTAAAAACTGATATAATCTATGTGCAAGCATCAAAGTGAAACATGCTCCAAATTTTCTTTTGAATCTAACCTCACATTAAACTAATTAAAATGACCTTACTTTAGGCAGTCTTATGTTTGACTGTATTCGATATACACTTAATTTTCTAGTTTAAAAGTGAGATTCTGTAAATTCACTTATGCATAATCACCAAAATCTATTCCATTACTACTGTTTCTACTAAAGGTGATAAGAACATTACATAACTTACATTGGGAACAAATCGACAGGATCTGATGGAATCATTGAAGCCCATCCATCTCTGAAAGTCTGGGTATTCTCCTTGCCAGAGATAATACTGGTGTCCCCTGTAACTGGGGTGCTCATAGAGGATCCAGTTTCCACCCTCTACCCTGATGGAGTTGCAGCGATTGAAGTATGAGGACAGGTCAGAACAGTCTGAGCCGCACTCATAGTGGCGGCCTTGGAAGTTCCTTTCCTCATAGAAGAAGATCTGAAGAAATTGTATATTTATGTTTACAAATAAAATTAGCGCTCAGATAAAATGTTTAAGATGATATTTGTTGTAGTTTTGTTTTATAAAAAGTTTTATTTGTTTCATCTTTTAGTTCCTGAGATACAGGAACTTACCTTAAGTATTGCAGTTGCCACATGTTAAACGTTAAAAGATAAATTCAAGGTAAGTTAAGGTACTTAAATAGTAATCAGTACATAAATAATTAAAGTGAAAATAGATGTGGCTTTTCAGAAAAAAGACAGGTAAGATCATTGCTAATGAAGCTTGCTAATTAGTTAAACTCATAATTTTTTTTGGAAAATAATTGAAGGTAAAAAAACAGAAACACAGAAAATTAAAATAAATGTAAGTATAGGTGGCTGTACATATTTACAATTATTTTACTTACTGTCAGGCCAATTAAACATGTATGGGTACCCGATGGGGAACATTTGACAGACACAAATGCAATTTTATAGACTAAAAATCTGCCGTTCTAGACAGATAATATAATCTGTGTCCAGGCTAATAGGATGGATGCAATTACAGCAGATGTTGCTATGAGAGGGATTGCAGTTCCATCTTACTTCTGACCAGGTCTTTTTTTTTAACATAGGAGGAGAGATGCATTTAAGAACTTGTATAACTATACAGTAGGGCATCATGGAATGGCTTGAAGGAACCGTTTAGTGTAAAAATAAATAACTGGGTAAATAGATAGGCTCTGCAAAATATAAACTGTTTCTGATATAGTTAGTTAGCCAAAATTGTAATCTAAAAAGGCTGGAGTGACTGGATGTCTAACAGAAACAAACGTCCTGCTTTTCAGCTCTCTAACTCTGAGCGGTCCATTTACTAAGGGCAGTAAAAATCTTCGCACAATATATAGACAAATTTGTAGCCAAATATGTTTTTGCCAGTTTACTAACCTACTGTAAATATAGATTTGTGAATTTTCTTGTGCAAAAATATGTTTTCGCCAGTTATTGCATTCGCTGAAAATAACGCCACATACACATTAATGCCTGGTATTTTAAACAGCGAAATGTGCAAAAGACAAAATTTATGAAAGAGTATTCCCAACATTTTACCGCCACCTATGTAGTGGCGTAAAAGTATTTTTTCACCAGAAAATTCTCAAGGGGCAGGAAATATCCCATAATAATTTTTTATTTTACCCATCATTCTTTGCTGACAGGAGACAGATCTGTAGCTATTGCTGACAGGATGATTTGGCTTCTGCTTCTATCTGTTGCAACAGCAGCAGTTTCAGCTCAGAGGTGAATTATTGGCAGGGGGCATCACAGTCCAAGGATTCATCAGCCGCTACGCTTTTTTGGTTTCATTGTGATTGGCTACATTAAACTGTGCGTTTCTATGAAGCAAAGAGATTGACTGGTATAATTTCTTGTTCCTCTGATTCTACTGGCAGAAGGGTTTGTATGATGCAGACATGTTTGATTGTTGTTGGTAATGTTGGTAATGTTGTTGGATGGTATAATCATCAGTCAATAAAGATATGAGTTTTTTCTGGCCATAAATGTAAAAATTGCCATAATAACCGCCATAAAACAAGACTATTTTATAGCATAAATATTCTAAAACCTTAATTTGTCGCCAGAAAATTCGCAACTCACTAAAATTACCGCTAATGTACGCTGATTCATTAACATAGTTACCGCAAGTGATCGCAATGACTTCTGAGTGCATCGCTGTTTAGTAAACGTAGTCCCTGCGAATATTCTGGCGGAAAAATATTCTCTGTAACTAAATATCCCTTGACATTACCCTTTGAGGGAAGTAAAAAAGGTAACAAAAAAAAAGATTACAACATATTTCGATCAACTGGTCAACACTGGATCATTTTATAATTTTGAGTGGTTAATTTAAAAGTATGGATTTTTAAATCTCTACATCTATTCATATATGCCAATAATGATCGCTATGAGTCTCAATGTATTAGCAGAGTATAATACACTAATGGATTATAAATATTTTTATAACTCTTTGCTTATTTTTAAATTCCTATTTGGCTCTAATATGGGAATGAATCAATGTAAAATATTAATGTACATTTCATATATGGCTTGCTGTACCACTATGAATAGCTTGATCATGGTTATGTATTATCTAGAAAATATTAAAATAGTCATGTTTCTGACTTACCTTTCCCATTTTGAATGTTTGGAAGTTTCAGTGCAATTGACAAGTGGAAAGAGATGGCCTTTATATATGTGCTGTAGTGCCACTGTCTGCATACACTACTGAGAACATGTATTTTTGTCCAGTAAGTAAAATGTAAATATCTTTTGTATTTTTTGGGCTCTGCTGTCACAGCTGTTTCATATGCTTACTGGCACCTTTGCTGTATAGCATTACCTTAAGAGCAACAAAGCATTATAGGTTTGCTCATTATATACATGTGAATTGTTTCCATTGTCTTAGCAATCAAAAGGTCTCATTTGCTTGTCACTGTTTCTCTCTGCAAAGAATAGGAAATCCACTGCCTATGGCCTACATGTGTAGTACTGGAAACCATAAACTCTCTCTGTAGCATTTCTATGTCTTGTTAGCATGTGCCTTCCAGTGTCGGCCATAGACACTGTTTCCCATAATTTATAGCAGATTAAATTATTTTGTTCTTTAGTGCTTAACCTCTTTTTTTTCTCTTTCAACTGACTGAACCCAAAAAGCTTGGGCAATCATAAATGGGCCCCCCATGAAATTGAGACTGAACAGTTATTTAAAGCTTCTTCATTAATAGCAATATTATTGTTTTAAATTTTACGATTAAAGTGAGTATGTAGAGTATCTTTTAATATTACTAGAATTTGACTTCACTAAAAATTTTGTAGCTGGAATACAAAGGATGTTATTCTTTTAGTTGCTAGAGCTTCTCGCTGGGCAAATAACTTCTGTCATAGCTTATAGGTAATTAGAAACACTACACCTATTTAAGGTGGAAATTTCAGAGTAATAGCAGTGCTACGCAATATGTTGGCGCTATATAAATCAATGTTAATAATATTGACAAACTACAAAATAAGCTAAGTAGTTGATGGGTGACTACAATTTGCTATCAGTGGTGAGCAGATAAGGTTAGTAAGGTAGTGATGCATATGGGTGCAGCGGCTACTTCAGGCTTCAGTTGCACACTATCTGCTGCTTGTTTGTTTTCACAAGTTTCTTGGTACGGCCTCAAACTCTTTTGTCTCACATTGTATGCTTTTATCTGCTAATGTTTTGTGTATTTACTGCTGTTGGGTCAGCATTTCATGAAACAGCATGGTCCCCTAGCATTTTATGACACAGCATGGCACCAGCATTTTTTCTAATAATACATTTTTTTTATTCCTATAGCATTTCACGGCTGTATGGTCCTAAAGTTTATGACACAGTTAGACATCAAAAATGTATGCACAGTATGTCCCCAGACTTTCATAATGCAATATTGCTCCAACATTTAGGGGCGATTTATTATTGAAAATGCCCAAAAAATCTTGAAAAAATCTGTAAAATTCAAACGTTTATTCCATTAATACAATAGTAGAAATACATACATACTGACCCCATATGATCCACCAAACAAATATGTGGACACTGAGAGAAAGCACTCAAGGCAGATTTACTGCTAAGTGATTTATTCACGACATGTTTCGGGCATCCGCCCTTTATCAAGTGTAATTTATCATTACACTTGATAAAGGGCGGATGCCCGAAACATGTCGTGAATAAATCACTTAGCAGTAAATCTGCCTTGAGTGCTTTCTCTCAGTGTCCACATATTTGTTTGGTGACTGCCATACACCTTGGAGCGGGGGTGTCTTACTGAGATAGAGAGCCAGGAGAGTATCTTAGCACCCAGTCAACCTTTGCCTTGTTCCCATATGATCCACCTTACGTGTTTCGTACCCTCCGGTACTTAATATGTAAATTAATGGTGCTTTCAAAATTGGGGCAAGTCCTTTATACTCAGCTGCCTTAATACAGGACTGGTATTTAATTTGCAGATTTATTAAGGGTCAAATTGAAAATTCAAATTTGAATTTTCTAAATTTTTTCGACTAGGGAATTAACCAAACTCTATTAATTTTTTTAAAAAAATTTAATTAAATCAAACTCTGGCCATTTAAGAATTTAAATTCAACTATTTGCTACCTAAAACCTGCCAAATTTATGTCTAAGTCAATGGGAGAGGTCCAGTGACCAATATGGAGATGTTTGTAGTTTTCCTGACATTGAGTTTTGTCGAATTCGAATCGAATTTGATTGAAGTTTTTGGTTCGGTAAAAATTCTTCTGAGTTTAAGATATTCAATTTTTTTAATAAATAAAATCCCAATCGAATTTAGAAGAAAATTAAATTTAATAGAGTTAAAAAAAACTTACATTATTTCACAATTCAAATCTTCATAAATCTGCCTCTCCATCACATGTCTCCACGGACATTTAAAAAGTATAGCCCCAGAAATTTACAACACAAAATGGCCCCAGTATTTCATTGACTTAGCATAGCCCCCCAGCATTTTATGACAGTGTGGCTGCATGAATATTTGACACAGCATGGCCTCAGCATTTTATGAGAATGTGAACACGTATGCTACTGTGTAGCACCAACATTTATTCCATGGCACTCCAATACCTTTATAATATTATAAAGAGAATTTGCCTAAAAAAGTAGAGTATGCCATTAGCCTTAATGCCAGCTCAAATTACAAATACAAACAATATATGTTTAAATACAAACAATACTAGGCAGCCTTATTATAGTGGTCTTAATCTAACTATGAGTTTATTTTTAGTTAAAGGATAGTGAAAAGCGAATCTGTTTCTCTGCCAAAAATTGGCAAAACTCATTGAAGTCAATCTGCAAAAATTACTATTCTGCAAATACTTAAAGGAAAATGATACCCCAAAATGAATACTTTAGCAGCATGAAAGTTCATATTAAGATATATCATATTAATTGGCATATTAAAAATTCTTACCAAACTGGAATATATATGTAACCATATATTATTTTACTTAGTTTTCCTTGAGCCCCATTTTATAATATTGTCTGTGTTGCCTCTGAAATCACCTGCCCAGAAATAATGCAGCTCTAATGCATTGTTTGTATGCACTGTTAATTGTAGGATCCATGGGGGGAGGATTACTCAATAATAAGCATAATAAGTATATTATTATTAGGGATGCACCGAATCCAGGATTTTCAGCAGGATTTGGATTCGGCCGAATCCTTCTGCCAGGTCGAACTGAATCCGAATCCAAATTAGGGGCTGGGAGGGAAATCACGTGTGTTTTTGTTGCAAAACAAGGAAGTAAAATATATTTTAAGCTTCCCAAGGATTCGGATTCGGTTCAGTATTTGCCCGAATCTTTCGAGAAGGATTTGGGGGTTCGGCCGAATCCAAAATAGTGGATTCGGTGCATCCATAATTATTATATTATATTTTTATGAAAATTTAGATGAAGCAGGGTTTTACATATGAGCTGTTTTATGCAATATATTTTCATTGAGACCTACATTATTTGGGGGTATAGGTTTCCTTTAAAAAGATAAACTGATTATGGTTCCAAATGTTATATCCTATCACAACATACTTCAAATGCCAACCTTAAGTAATCTTAGTAGCAACTGACTTGAAGCCATCCCTGGAACAATTGGGTCTGAATATAACTACAGGCAGTACGTGTTTTGACACTATGACAATCAAGAATTACTTAATTCTAAGCCTTTCTAAATGAATAACTTGCTTGCATGGTGAGCAAATTGGTTTCATTTGTTTTAAATTATTACTATTAGCTATATACATAACTACGTACATATTAGAGGCTAATTAACCTGCCCAATATTAGACTTAAAACATCAATAGTTTTCAATAATGCAGAAAAATCTTGTTTAGCTTGAAAATCAGAGAAAATATTTTTGCTGTATTTCATTTTTATTATAAGGGTAAAAAAATGCTATACTAAATCAGGAAGTTTTCTGAAGACCAGACTTTGGATCAACATTGTTTTTGGGGCGGAGTTTGCCAGCTGAACCGGATGGACGCGTACTACTAGCGCTCCGTCTAAAAGGAGGATGTTTTGAGGGGAAAATAGCTTCCTGATTCCCCCAAAAGCTTTACAAAGTGACCGACTTGCTCCGTGTCAATGAGGGGGACCAGACAAGCCCAAAAACAACGGCAGAAGGCAGTTTCCGCTTTCTTTATTCCATCCGCAGTGAAGTCTCCGCGCGCAGCTACAGGGACCAGCGCCATCTTGGATCCATTGCGCAGTAAGAGACCTGTCTTGCCGACGGCTATGGCGAATACATCTCCGGAGCACACGCCTGCCACAGCGGCCCAAATCAAGGAAATGCTCCTTGACATGAAACACACTCTGCAGAGTGATATTAAACAATTATCTGATGATCTCAGAAAGGAGATTAGAGACCTGGGGGATCGCACCGCGCACCTGGAAGAGAAAATGGGTGAGTTTGCTGACGCTCACAATGACTTAGCAGATTCCCAAAAGCAAGCACACTCTGAGCTTGAACGCTTGTCAGACAAAGTGACAGACCTAGAAGATAGGTCCCGTAGAAATAATCTACGGTTCAGGGGGATTCCTGAAACTGTGCTCCCCAGGGATTTGGAAACCCATATCATTGATTTACTTCCAGTGATAATGCCAGATAGACATTCATTGGAATTGGCTATTGATCGCATTCATAGGGTTCCCAAACCTAGAACGGCCCCTGATAATGTCCCCAGGGATGTCCTTGCCAGATTCATGTTTTACCAGACGAAAGACAAACTGCTTTCTCTTGCTCGCAAAAAGGAAAACTGGCCGCAACAATATCAACACCTGGAAATCTATATGGACTTAGCTCCTGCCACTCTGCTTACGCAAGGCCTTTGCTGAGATCACAAAAATCCTGAGGCAGAATGATATCCCGTACCGCTGGGGTTACCCAGTTAAGCTTATCATTCAACGTAATGGGACACCTACTATACTATCTACTGTGACCGACGCTAAAAAAGCTCTTGCCAGATGGGATCTACCTTCCGTACCTCCTAAAGATTCTATGCCAGAGAGACACTCACCAACACACTCGCCAAAAAAGCTTCAGAAGGATTGGCGTAAAGTTTGATGCCTTCTCCCGAATTGTTTGATATTTTCCCACTCTCGGTTTGCTTCTCGATGTTGAGATATCTCCTTGTGACACCGACAACTCTTCATCCTATCCACCCCCTGAGGCTCCATACCCGGAATTGGAGTCGAGCTGTGGTTACCTGCTAACAACCACAAGCACCTTGTTCAGCTCTAATGCTTTCTAAGGTTTATTTACCTGTTAATTGTCTGATTTTTTTCAATGTTTTGATTGTTGGTACATGGCATATGTTTTTTTTCGGTTTCAAATTTCTTAGCACATGGCATAATGTCAGTTTTTTGTTTCATTGTGGCGGCCCTGTCGGGGGACAGCATGCACACCTCCAGCAGAAATGGTACGGTTTTACTCGTTAAATTGCAGGGGTTTAAATTCCCCCAATAAACTGAATCAAATACTACATGATGCTTATAAGGCGAAGGCCGAGGTTCTCTTTTGCCAGGAAACTCATTTTTGTTGCTCAGCCAGTCCCAAATTCTCCAACAAACGTTTCCCACATAACTATCATGCCTATGCTAAAAACAAGACTAAAGGGGTTTCCATTCTTGTATCATCCAAAATACCGTTTCAGTTCAGGGGTGTGCATGCTGACCCTGCGGGTAGATATTTAATGTTGATATGTGTGTTGGGGAATGTTACATACTCTCTGATTAACGTATATGCCCCAAATGAGCACCAAACCAGCTTTCTTGCAAAAATTCTCCCAAAACTCCTTCACTATAAGTTTGGAAAATGTATAATTGCTGGAGATTTCAACATAGTCTCAGACCCTAACATTGATATTGTCAAGGGTCAGAGTGGCCCTATAACGCAGGTGCAGAGAAACCATTGCAAAACGTTTAGTAATCTTCTACATTCCCACGGCCTAATAGATGTGTGGAGAGCGAAGAACCGACTTGCCAGGGACTATACCTATTTCTCTCCTCGTTTCAGCACACATACTAGAATAGATGCATTTCTTGCTGACCCCCAAACCACTACACAAACTATAAATGCCTGGATAGGATTGAGAACTTGGTCTGACCATGCCCCTATTGGTATAGAGATTCCCAACTCTACTCCCCCTATGGACAAATTACCTTAGAGACTGAATGATAGTCTACTTCTCAGAGATGAAAATAAAGCCCATATTGAACAAACTCTAAAACAATATTTCACTTCAAACTCTAATGGTGAAGTAGGCCCACAGACAGTATGGTTGGCACATTAAGCGGTTTTGCGGGGGGAGTTTATATCCCTTGCTAAAAAGCTTAGAACATCCAGAGATGACACTTAATTACAACTCAAGACTAAATTAGCGTCTCTTGAAAAACAGGCTATTCACCAGAATAGTGCCTTACAGCTCCCGGAAATAAAAGAAATCAGACAAAAATTAAATGACATTATCGCGGCTAAAACGGCCTATCGGCTGAAATTACTCAAAAAACTCTTTTATTCCAAGGGCAATAAGGCTGATCGATTATTAGCATCGGAACTGAAGAAACAACAAGCCCAGGCTAGGATTAGCCATATAACTTCTATGCGTGGCAAACAAACTGACCCTAAAGCTATCGCTAATGAATTTGCAGCCTATTACTCTGACTTATATAATCTCAAGAATGATAATGCAGTGACAAAACCAACCTTAACTATCATTATGGACTATTTAGATGGAATTAATCTCCCTCATCCCACGCCAGCGCAGCGGGATATGTTGAATTCTCCAATTTCACACGAGGAGGTAACAGCTGTAATAAAGAGCCTACAACTTAATAAAGCCCCGGGCCCAGATGGGTTTACTAATAATTATTATAAAATGTTTTCCCCTATACTCTCTCCATATTTGCTTTGGGTTTTCCAGAATATCATGGATTCCAGAGAAGTGAACCCCGAATATCTTCAAGCCCATATTGTTACAATTCCCAAACCAGGAAAGCCCCCTGATCAATGCCAAAGCTACCGCCCTATAGCGTTGCTGAATATTGATCTTAAATTATATGCTAAACTCTTGGCTCAGCGACTCAATCAGGTTCTCCCTTCCCTTATTGACCCGAATCAAGTTGGGTTTGTTCTCCACAGACAAGGTTCGGATAGCACCCGTAGATTCCACAATATTATACATATATTAAAAAAGCAGAAAACCCCAGCGCTCCTGCTGTCTCTGGATGCGGAGAAGGCGTTCGACAGGGTCAACTGGGCATACATGGAGGAGACTCTCAGGCAATACCAGATAGGTCCACCTTTCCACCGAATCCTACGGCTAGGATATGTGCAGCAGGAGCCCTGTCGAGCGCCTTCTCCATAACTGACGGTTGATGGTTGAACCTTTGGCCCAGAGAATCAGAGACAATGTAGATATAATGGGAATCTCATGCGGTACAGGCCACCACAAAATTGGACTTTTTGCTGATGACATACTATTAAGCCTTAGAAATGTTGCGGTGTCATTGCCCAATTTGTTTCAGGAACTTACAAATTTCCAATCTGTCTCTTGGTATAAGATAAACCAATCCAAAACTCAAGCACTCCCCTTTCATATTCCACATCCTAGTCTACAAGGCTATAAACATTCCTATAATTTTGGGACACGTATATTACGTATCTGGGCCTTAAGATCCCCAAAGCGCCTGAAGATATTTATAGATTGAATCATCAACCCCTGCTGAAATTGATAGAGTCAGAATGTATCAAATGGAAATCAGAAACTATCTCTTGGTTGGGAAGAATTATCTCTATAAAAATGAACATTCTACCGAAAATATTATATTTATTTAGGACGTTGCACATAGCGCTACCACCACGATTCTGTCCGGCCATACAAAAAATCATAAATTGTTTTATTTGGGCCCATAAGCCCCCTAGAGTCGCTTTCAGTTGTGCTCAGTTCCCTAGGAACTCTGGTGGGCTGGGGTTCCCTAACATAAGAATGTATTATATTGCTACAATGTTGGAAACTGTAATTTGTTTGCACTCCCCGCCTGGGGTTAGGAATTGGGTAGACATTGAGTCCAACTTTGCTAGTGATCATAATTTGTTGCAACTATTCTGGATACCTAAGAAGTCAAGGCCATCTATTATGAACTTATTGCCAACAACTCGAACTCTGCTACATGTCTGGGATGTCATAGCTAAAAAGCTTCAGCTTACCTCCTTCCCATCGCCACTGACTCCCATCATAGCCTTGAAGTATTCGATCCCTAATATCAATCTCCAAACATGGATTACTAAAGGAATCACTGCTGTTGGGCACTTGTATTTTGCGAATTCCTTGCGGGGATTTGAGGACTTAGCTGAAAAATATGACCTACCAATCTCTCAACATTACACTTACCTTCAGGTGATTCATTTTCTTAAATCTCATCTCCCGAATGTAAAGCTCCTTCGCCAAAAGACGAGAATGGAATATCTTTGTAGCAAAGCATGGGATGGTACAGGACTCATTTCCGACTGCTATAAACAGCAACTCCAGTTACCGGATGACTTCAAATTTCCGTATATGCAGAAATGGGAGGAGGATCTCCAGGTTCATTTTGCCCCTCACATTTGGCAGTATTCCATTTCAGCCCCCAAAGGCGCCACCAATTGCACGAACCATGTAGAAACGCAACTAAAAATACTCCACCGCTGGTACCTTACTCCGCAAAAGATAGCAAAGATAAATTCCCAGTATTCTTCTTTGTGTTGGAGGCAATGTGGAGAGGTTGGCACATATCTTCACATGTGGTGGCACTGTACATCGGTTCAACCGTTTTGGTCTGCGGTTTTTGTCCTACTGAAAGACAGATTGAACTATACTTTGCTGTGCTTGCCCCAGATAGGGCTGCTACAACTATATCCTGAAAATTCTTCACGCCTCAATAAGAAACTGTTGTTCCATGTTTTCAATACGGCGACTACTCTTATAGCAAAATCCTGGAAACAAAAGGAGGCACCTACTATACAACACCTACTTCAACAATTGGACTCTAGAGAGCGTATGGAGAAGATGATGCAGAAACGCCGGAGTCCAAACTCAAATGTGGCCAGATTTGGGACCCTTGGCATCCTTTAAGAATCTCGTGATGTTGTGTCTTCTATATCTATTGCTCTGAGTGATACCAGGAGCTGTGAGGAATAGTTGCCTACCCTACAACCCTTGGACTTTACGTTTTATGCCACATATGCCATGTACCATGTACCACTTATGGGTTTTTTTTCTTTTTTTTCTGTTACTCATTATTTAATTTTATCTTCTTTTGTTTTCAATTGTCTTTCTTTTATTATGTAAAAAGACTGAATACTGTTTGGGTTGATACGTGCTTTCAGTATGTTCACTCAAGTCGACTGTGTGTTTTGAACTTGTTTTTTTCACATAATAAACATACAAGTTTAAAAAAAAAAAAAAAAAACATTGTTTTTGGGGAATGAATTGCAGTAAACCTCTGTATTTTATTAGGACCTAAAAGGCCCTGCCATAAGGTTCCTGACAAACTACAAGACTATTTGAAAAGATATATTGTATGTATATTGTTTAACTTTCCAACCTAAAGATTGAACCTGTTTAATTTTAATGTTGAAACATGTGTCAGTATACTATGTGAAAGCCTATTTGTGAGAATATAATAGAGTAATAGAGAGTTATCAACCTCCTCCCACATTCCACTTCTCCAATCTACATAAACTCACGCTGGCCAAGATGTCTGCATAACTGAGATGCTTCTTTGCATAGACTAACATACTTGCACTAAATTGCCATGTAGTTATGTTGTTTTTGTGGCATGGATATCAATGCTGCACAGTAAATAGAGAAACCATAACACAAATAGCTAATCTGGAATTTGTCAGTTTTATTGAAACCATAGACATTTGATTTGCTAAGTTAATATTTTAAAATCTGTTATAAACTCTTCTGAATGATCCAATTCTGGGGCTTGAGGCTCCCCAGTCATTGAATCTCCTGTATTCTCCAGATCTCAGGTAGAACTGACGTCCCCTGTAGTTGGGTTCCTCGTAGAACATCCAATGGCCATCAAACACATTGCAGGAGTGAATGTCATGGAAATGGAATCGATCATAAGTATTGGGGCAGTCATCAAAGAACTCCATCATCTGCCCTTGGAAATCTCCTCTTTCGTAGATTCTCATTTTGTATTGACCATGGTACTTTAAAGAAATGGAAAAATATTAAACATATCTGTTTGAAAAAAAAGATCAAGTTGATATATCCTTTGTGCAAACATTAAAAATAAAAATGCTGCAATTTTTTTTTTCAATCCAACCTCACATTAAGCTACTTAAAATATAAATCTGGTAAACATATATAGTCCTTACGTTAGACAGTCTTATTTTCTAGTATATTGTATCTATATTTAAATTCTTAGATTAAATAGGTTTCTAGATTATGAATAATCACCAAAATCTATTCCATTAGTACTGTTTCTGCTTTAGAACCTTACATTGGGAACAAATCGACAGGACCTGATGGAGTCATTGAAGCCCATCCACCTCTGAAAGTCTGGGTATTCTCCTTGCCAGAGATAATGCTGGTGTCCCCTGTAACTGGGGTGCTCATAGAGGATCCAGTTTCCACCCTCTACCCTGATGGAGTTGCAACGATTGAAGTATGAGGACAGGTCAGAACAATCTGAGCCACACTCATAGTGGCGGCCTTGGAAGTTCCTTTCTTCATAGAAGAAGATCTGAAGAAAGATATTGTAGATTCAATTTTATAAATAAAAACTAGGGCATCCACACACATTCTTTAAGATTATTTTTTATGTGTTTCTGTTTTATGAAATGTTACTTTTTAATCTTTTTATTCCTGAGATACAGGAACGTATCTTTTAAGTATTGCAGAATCCACATGTTAAATGTTAAAAGATATATTCCAGGTAACTACTACTA
This sequence comes from Xenopus petersii, assembly GCA_038501925.1. NCBI lineage: Eukaryota > Metazoa > Chordata > Amphibia > Anura > Pipidae > Xenopus > Xenopus petersii. The sequence goes on along the minus strand of CM076672.1, from coordinate 117,971,419 downwards.
TCAGTACTAACTGCTAATTTATAATGGCATTAAACAGATACAGCTTTTCAAATAAAATATGTATTACTGATCTTAGCAAACTTGCTCTGCCTTTATGGACAGTAAATATGTGGCCAGGCTAATGAAAAGTCTGATATATTTGGATTTTGGGCTCATTCCTGCTCAGAAATTCCACAGAAATTGCCAAATAGTGACGGGACCTCTACCAATGACTTTTATACAATCTTGGTAGGTCTGAGATGCCAGATTTTCATATTTGGAATTTTGACATCCTCATGGTTATATGGATCTCAAAAAATCAGGTTTTTTTCCACTGAAAATTCGTAGTTTGGTTAAAAAAACTCTTTATATTTTTTAGTGCATTAGGACTTTAACCCCCTTATGTTGCTATCGTTTTGTGTATTGCATCACCATCCATTTAAGTATATGTTTTTGATTGCTAGGCTCTTAAAACTCTAGAAAATGCAGTTCTTAAGATTGGAGAACCTCATGGAAGGACTTGGATAACTATGAAGTAGTGCATCATTAGGGTATATTTACCTTTTGAAAAAGACAGCCTTATTTGATTTGGAGCTCGAAAGCCAACTTCATAATATGCAGGTGGTGAATTTAAATGTGTTTTTGTCTGTATAGATATCTATTCATAAACGTGCCAAAGATAATCTTTGTGGGTCTCGTTTTATTAGCAGACTGTAAAGTTCTATCATTAGTGCAAAATAAAAATATTGCATAGTAATTTTGCATCTTGAAAAATTCCTTTGTGTCTCAAATATTAGAATGAATAACTGTATAATGTATTCAAGGTTTTTATTCCAGAACTGTAGATTATTATATATATATATATATATATATATATATATATATATATATATATATATATATATATATATACTGCTCTATGTAAAAATTGATCATGGTAATGTATTATCTAGAAAATATCAAAATAGTCATAGTTCTGACTTACCTTTCCCATTTTGAGTATTTGGAAGTTTCTGTACAATCGACAAGTGGAAAGAGATGGCCTTTATATATGTGCTATATTGCTGCTGTCTGCATACACTACTGAGAACATGCATTTTTGTCTATTAGGTAAAATGTAAATATCTTTTGTATTTTTTGGGCTCTGCTGTCACAGCTGTTCTCTATGCTTACTGGCACCTATGCTGTATAGCTTTACCTTAAGCGCAACAAAGCATTGTAGGTTTGCTCATTATATACGTATGTGAATTGTTTCCATTGTGTAAGCAAAAGGTCTAATTTGTATGTCACTGCATCTTTCGGCAAAGGAAAATCCACTGCCCATGGTAGTGCTAAAAGGGTGGAAAGTGCTCAGGAACTCTCTCTGTAGCATTTCTGTGTCCTGTTAACATGTGACTTCCAGTGTCAGCCATAGACAATGTTTCCCATAATTTATAGCAGTTTAAATTATTTTGTTCCTTGGTTCTTAACCTCCTTGTTTTCTCCGTCAGATTAGTGAAATAGATAGTGATTCACAATGGAGTTTATTTATGCCTGACTGAACACAAAAGCTTGGGCAATCATAAATGGGCCCCCCATGTAACTGAGATTTAACAGTTATTTATAAGCTTCCCCATTAACAGCAGCATTATTGTTTTAAGCTTTATGATTAGAGTGAGTGTGTAGAATATTGTTTGATATTACTAGTGTAGGGATGTGAAAATCTTAGACACCCTTACACTTTACAGACAGGTACATCCCTAGTAATATGGACACCTCAGTGGGTCCTTATGGGGATCTTGTGCTTATGTAACCCCTGTAGTTCACACAGTGTACACCAGATGGCACTTTGCCAGAGTATAAATGGTTTAGGAACAATGATGTCTGGGTCCATTGCTTTAGCCCAAATAAGCAGGCTGGAAGGGAATGGATAGTGTCGACCCTAGGCGACTTGGCCCTAGTAATTAGACAGCTATACTCAATTATAGATCACTCTAGTATAGAGAGGTTATTTAGTTGAGCAGCTCAAGGCTCTGCTGAGGAGATTAGAGGGATTAAGATCCCAGGGTATTACTGACCCGGAGTAAGGACTAAAGTTTTGAGATAGGGATGATAGGAATTCCCCTAGTCTGCCACTGGAAGATATCCTGAAAACTGGGCAATACCTCTCACATGCTGCCAACTTACTCTCTGCTGTATATTCCCTAGCCTGTGGGGATTCAGCCTATACGTGCTGTGAGTATATGCTTCCTTTATGCTGCTGTGTATATTCTATGCTCCATTGTGGATCAATGTGCTGAATGATCTATGTGCTATTGTTCAATAAATACAGTTCTACAGATGAAGCCACTTGGATTTGTGAGTTAAATGCGTCATGACTCAGGGGTAATTGAAGAAACTGTGTTATCTTAAGTCATCTTAACTCATTTAATGCATTTAACCTTTTCATTAGCATACCAAAGCTCCATTGTTCACAATGGTGAATGCTTTAATTAGATGGGATGTTGTGACGCAGTTTTCTGTGTTAAATGAGATAAATGGGATATCTGTGTTTAGTTATTCTGTGTCAAACAGACAAACCAAAGTGGCTGCATCTGTATGTTCAACGGTTAAAGAACTACTGGTGGTGATATCACCCCTCCCTTTTCCCCCCCAGCAGCCAAACAAAAGAACAATGGGAAGATAACCAGATAACAGCTCCCTCACACAAGATAACAACTGCCTGGTACATCTTAGAACAACACTCGATAGTAAAAACCCATGTTCCACTGAGACACATTCAGTTACATTGAGGAAAAAGGAAAAACAGCAACCTGCCAGAAAGCATTTCTCTCCTAAAATGCAGGCACAAGTCACATGACTGGGGGCAGCTGGGAAATTGACAAAATGTCTAGCCCCATGTCAGATTTCAAAATTGAATATAAAATTTAACTATGTAACTGTGATACATGGCCTTCCAGGGTTTACCCTATGGGAGTCTCTGAAGAGGGCTGTCTGTGCCGGTATCAGAGCCTGCCTAAGTCCGCCCAGCTCATATGTAGTCCCCCTACATCGCTGCTTAATCAGACTCCTGTATATGAGGACACAAGTGTAAATGAATCCTTTTATAGCTCCAGCTTATGGGGAGAGAAAAAGGCTGCAGCACCAAGGATTCAGGCTACGCTGAAATTAAAATTTCTACCCCTGGGTTTAATCCATTCCTAGCTGATGATGCCATAGACTTTAATGACTTTCTGCTAGCTAAGGAACATGTTGGTTTGGCCCTGGGAACAGAACCATTGGTGGACAGTTGCCCTGTGACACCATCACCTTCACCACCACCTATACTCCCTCGTGTAGGAAAAGTGGCTATGAAGGAATTTTGTGTTGCGCAACCTCCAGTGCCAACGCCCTGCATGGGTTAAGAAGGGAAACGCGTGAAAAAGTAGAAAGGGGCGTACCAGATTATCCCAAGGGGATGTTACCCGAGCTATGGCGAGATGTCCCAACCTGGAGGATAGTACTGCCGCCATATTGAGTTTGGTTTCCATGCTGTTGGACTCAGCCAAGTCAGAGAGGTGTGTTGCCGAACCTATTGCAGAACCTATTGTTGAACCTGTTGCTGAACCGGAGGTTCCGGAGCCTACTATGGAGCCTCTGCCTTGTGCTACTACCCGGGTGGGGCCCGAGCAGCAGAATGTATACCAGGGTACCTTTACCCCAAGTGAAAGGGGAATGATGATTCCGGCCTGTGGCGTGTGTGATATAGAAGCGCCAAATGCCTTGGAGGATCCGGATGGCGTGTGTTCGCAATGCAAGACCCGCTTATGGATGGGACCCTTGAACCGGGCTGATCAACCTCCATTGGTGGAGAAGACACGGGACAAGGTGAGCAGCAAAACTATTGTTGTCTACCAAGAGATAGAGTGTGCCCCGGGGGTGTCAGCGGCTGCGTCCCCCATGCCAGAACCTGTCCCGGAAACCGTCCCAGAACCAGCATTAGAGCCAGCATTCATACCCGAAGCCGTATTAGATGGGTCATTCAGTGAGTCTCCACTCAACCCAGAATGTGTCTCCCCAACCGAAGTGGTTCCGCTTGAGGGAGATGTGCCCGTGACCGCAGCTGTGGTTGGTGAACCAGTACCGTCCGGCTGGACAGCAGATGTGTGTTCCACTACTCCTTCGTTGAAGCCTGAGGGCGCGTGTGATATTTTGGCGGTTTGAAAGGTTTGGGACTGATCAGAAAGTTACTTCAGTGCCCTGCCCCAAAGAAGATTCTTCACTCCGCAGAGTGTTGTTAAGTGATTCGGGGCCTTGTGGGAATTTGACTGTCACCATTTATACAGCCCTTGCACTTCCCACTCCAACTCCAGTCATAGGCCATGATGTTGATTGGAGAAAGTTTTCCTTTAACCGATTGGGATCTATTGCACCAGTAGCTCCAACTATCAGAGACCCTCCAATACTAGAAGAAGATGAAGATTTGCTGGAGGAGTTGGAGAAGCTGACTTCCTCCAGTGTGAACAGTGATGGAGAGTCCATACTGGAAGTTCCTGCACAGATTTGGTGCCAAAGCAAAAGATCAGTGATGAGTGAGCCAACCAAATCTGTATGCCCCAAAGTGATGGTGCCACAAACTCCTAGTGAACCAGGAGAAAGCACTTGTGTGGCTGAGCTGTACCATTATGAGTGGGGAAAGATATCCCTGGAGAGGGAAAATAATTTGTTTGCTGCTATCCCCAGCCTAAGGAAGACAAACCCTTAGGACCAGTTCCAGGATGGGAAGAGCCTGAGTGGGATCCTTCTACCGAAGTGCCTCGCAGTTTCATTGCTCCTCCCATCATAGGCCCCGAGGAGGAAAAAGATTTCTGGGTGCTGCCAGGACGGGCAGATCCCAACGGTTTCACTTCTGTGTCCAGAGTACAGAGAGTGATAAACTTCCATGTCCATAGAACTTGGGGTTATTTTCTGCGATATGCTCCTCTGTGGGTATACAAAAAGGTGGCTGCATCTTACGAGAACTGGCTGATCAATGAGCCAGTTGCCTCACAAACCCAGACAAGGTGAGGCGTGAGCAGGATTGGCAGTACCCGCGATCCATTGAAAAAGAGTGGTGGTATGGCCGCACCATTCTTAAAAATGCTGTAAAGAGCTGTGGAAAATACAACCCCACTAAATACTTTAATTTAGAAGTATATTTGGGAGATGGACAATGGGTGGACAAACCCCATCCCAAATACTACATCCCCTATGAAGACACCAAGGCCAGGTTTCTTCATATGATCTGAGTCTACTGGTGGGTGGTGGTTTCTTTTTGGAAGGACATTGTGTTTTTCCACTGATGATACTCCATTGGGATTTTGTTTCCAGTTACATTTTCCTGTCCCTTTAAAGTGACTAAACTTTCTAGGCGAGGATTTTTCTTCTTCTACTCCACTTGGAGTTAGGTCCAAGTACTGTTTTTGTTAACACCTGCCTGTTGGTAGGTTCATCCAATTTTCCCCCTTACCCTCCTAAGTGCATTTAGTGGGTTTGACTATTTGATGGACTAGAATACTGCTGTATTTGAAATGCAGCATCTCTAACTTGTACTTTCTATTGCAGGTGTTTACTGATTAAGTTTACCTGCCCATGAATAAAACTGTTGCTATTGATATGTTTCTTTCCTGCTATGCCATTGTACCTGGGTTACTCAGGAGAGTTTCCCAGAAGAGGTTATAAGGTAATGGTATAGAAATGCAATACATATAGCTAAGTGCAAGGTATTTTTCGTCTCTGAAAACGTTTCTTGCATGATGTGCCTTAACTGCTATATTTTCAGTATTTACTCTTTGTGGGTATCAGCCCACAAAGGAAAGTAGCTAAAACTGCTAAATATTAAGCAGTTTACTATAGCGCTACACTAGTATTACACTTCACTAAATGTTTTGCAACTAGATTACAAAAGATGTTATTCTTTTAGTTGCAAGAGTTTCTCGCTCGGCATATAACTTTAGCCATAGTTTATAGGTAATTTGAAACACTACACCTATTTAAAGGGGACCTGTCACCAAGAAATAAAAAGCTGTATAATAAAAGTACTTTTCAAATGAAACATGAAATCCAAATTCTTTTTTTATTAAAGCATTCATAGTTGTTGTAAACTCATTTAAAGATCTCAGCTGTCAATCAAATATTGCCTGCCCCTCCTCTATACAGGCAATTACTTTCACTTTCCATTCAGCACTGACTAGATGTCACTGCACTCCCCATATTCCCCCCGCTCTCTTCACCATTTAATTGTGTAACCAGTGTATGGGGATGGACATCCCGCAGCTGCTCCGGCAGTGGGTTACACAGGTCCTCCAGAGCGCTCACCCGCCTCTCTGCGTCTGATGTCCTTTCCCGCTGTTTCTGCAGGTCTTGCCATATTATGGATATATCTAGTTTGATCTCATCAGTTTTAGCATTTATTAGCGTTGCACTCGCCTCTGTGGATGCTCTGATTTCCTGTAGGATTTCTAGCAAGGTTGTTTCCTCTTCGGCCGGTAGAGTGGGTGAGGAGGGAGCGCTAGGTTGGGAAGTCTCTGCCATCTTGCCTCTCCTTGCGGGCATATTTCCCCAACTTCACTGCTGTCGCAGAAGCCCTTTTCTGAGCTCTATTCTTTCCCATTATTACCCATTGGGGTAAAGGTTGCCCCTGGACTTCTTCTGGAACAGTAATTAACAGAGGATCAGTAGCCTAACACAGGATAACTGGGACTCAGGGAGAGGAGCTCTGCCATGCATGTCTGATCACATCTAGCCTCAGGCCACACCCCGCACATACTATTAAAAATATTTTATTATGAAAATTTAGATGAAGATGGTGTTCATATTTGTCATAGAGACCTACATTATTTAGGGTATATGTTTCCTTTAAAAAGATAAACTGATTAGAGTTCCAAATGTTTTATCCTATCACAACATTCTTCAATTGCCAACCTAAAGTAATCTTACTAGCAACTGACTTGAAACAATCCCAGGAACAATTAGGTCTAAATATAAATACATGCAGTATGTGTTTTGACCCTATGACAATTAAGAGTTACTTAATACTAAGCCATTTCTAAATTAATAACTTGCTTGCATGGTGAGCCAATTGGTTTAATTTGCTTGAAATTATTACTATTAGCTATATACATAAATACGTACATATTACAGGCTAATTAACCTGCCCAATATCTCAGACTTCAAAATATCCCAATATAGTGCATTTAAAAATATCTTGTTTAGCTTAAAAAGCAGAGAAAAGACTTTTGCTGTATTTCATTTTCATCATAAGGGTAAAAAAAATGCTATACTAAATCAGGACCTTTTCTGCAAACCAGTCTTTGGATCAACATTGTTTTTGGGGAATTAATTACAGTAAACCTCTGTATTTTATTAGGACCATTAAGGCCCTTCCATAAGGTTGCTGACAAACTACAAAGCTATTTAAAAAGATATATTGTATGTATATTGTTTAACTTTCTAACCTAAAGATTGAACCTGTTTTCTTTTAATGTTAAAACATGTATCAGTATAATATGTGAAAGCCTATTTGTGAGAATATAATAGAGTAATACTGATTTATCATCCCCCTCCCACATTCCTCTTCTCCAATCTACATAAACTGAAGCTGGCTGGGATGTCTGCATAACTGAGATGCTTCTTTGCATAGACCAACATACTTGCACTAAATTGCCATATAGTTACATTATGTTTTTATGGCATGGATATCAATGCTGCACAGAAAATAGAGAAACCACAACACAAACAGCTAATCTGGAATTTGTCAGTTTTATTAGAACATCAATACATCTGATTTGTTAAGTTAATATTTTAAAATCTGTTATAAACTCTTCTGAATGATCCAATTCTGGGGCTTGAGGCTCCCCAGTCATTGAATCTCCTGTATTCTCCAGATCTCAGGAAGTACTGACGCCCCCTGTAGTTGGGTTCCTCATAGAACATCCAATGGCCATCAAACACATTGCAGGAGTGAATGTCATGGAAACGGAATCGATCATAAGTATTGGGGCAGTCATCAAAGAACTCCATCATCTGCCCTTGGAAATCTCCTCTTTCGTAGATTCTCATTTTGTATTGACCATGGTACTACAAAGAAAGGGAAAAATATTAAACATATCTGTTTAAAAAAATTAAAGTGATATTGATTTCTGCAAGCATTGAAATTAACAAAAATTAAAAATGCTGCAATATTTCTTTTCAATGCAACCTCATATTAAGCTACGGTACTTAAAATGTAAATCTGGTAAATATATATATATAATGTCCTTCCATTATACACATTATATTTCTACTATATTGTATCTGCATTTAATTAGGTTAAATGTGAGATTTTAAGAGTCTGAACATCTACTTATGAGTAATCGCAAACATCTTTTCCCTTAGTACTTTTTCTGCTTAAGAACCTTATGTAACTTACATTGGAAACAAATCGACAGGACCTGATGGAGTCATTGAAGCCCATCCACCTCTGAAAGTCTGGGTATTCTCCTTGCCAGAGATAATACTGGTGTCCCCTGTAACTGGGGTGCTCATAGAGGATCCAGTTTCCACCCTCTACCCTGATGGAGTTGCAGCGATTGAAGTATGAGGACAGGTCAGAACAATCTGAGCCACACTCATAGTGGCGACCTTGGAAGTTCCTTTCCTCATAAAAGAAGATCTGAAGAAAGACATTGTAGCTTCAATTTTACAAATAACACTATGGTACACACAAATTCTTTGAGATAATTTTTTGTGTGTTTTTGGCTTATGAAAAGTTTATTTTTATCTCTTTATTTTTGAGATTCAGGAACATACCTTTAAGTATTGCAGTTTCCACATGTTAAATATTTAAAGATGGATTCAAGGTAAGTTAAGGTACATAAATACTTAATAAATACTACTATCAGTACTAAATACTAATTATGGCATTAAACTGATACAGCTTTTCAGGTTAAATATGTATTGCTGATCTTAGCAATCTTGCTTATTAAACTGCCATAATTTTTTAAAGTCATATTAGAATATTACTGAAGGTAAAAAAACATAGAAAATTAAAATTATTTTAATGAAAAAAGTCTGTCCAAATTTGAAACGGTTTTACTTTTGCTCTAATAAGCTTGAAAGTCAACTTCATAATACACAATTGGTGAATTTGAATGTATTTTTGTCTATATAGATATCTATTCATAAACATGCCAAAATTATCTTTCTAGGTCTCTTTTTATTAGCAGACTGTATAGTTCTGTCACTAGTGCAAAATATTGCAGTTATTTTGCATCTTGAAAAATTACTTTGTGATATATATATATATCTATATATATATAAATATATCTATATATATATATATATATATATATATATACAAAATCCCTCCAATGACGGCACTCCAGAATCAGTCACGCTTGAATCAGTAGATAAATATCATAAAGGTTTATTAGGGTGAACCAACGTTTCGATACCACACAGGTATCTTCGTCAGGGTGAGAGTGCCAAACACAGACTGCCAGTTTAAATTGGCAGTCTGTGTTTGGCACTCTCACCCTGACGAAGATACCTGTGTGGTATCGAAACGTTGGTTCACCCTAATAAACCTTTATGATATTTATCTACTGATTCAAGCGTGACTGATTCTGGAGTGCCGTCATTGGAGGGATTTTGTATGCGTTTACAGACTGGCACCCGGCCCTTGCTGCATTCATGGTCGTGCGTTCCTGCTCGTTCAGGTATATATATATATATATATATATATATATATATATATATATATATATATATGCTGTACCTCTATGAATAGCTTGATCATGGTTATGTATTATCTAGAAAATATCAAACTAGTCATGGTTCTGACTTACCTTTCCCATTTTGAATGTTTGGATGCTTCAGTGCAATTGACAAGTGGAAATAGTTGGCCTTTATATATGTGCTGTATTGCCGCTGCCTGTATACACTACTGAGAACATGGATTTTTGTCTAGTAAGTAAAATGTAAATATTCTTTGTATTTTTTTGGGCATCTGCTATCACAGCTGATTCCTATGCTTACTAACACTTTTGCTCTATAGCATTACCTTGAAAACAACAAAGCATTTCAGGTTTCCCCATTATATAAGTGAATTGTTTCCATTGTGTCAGCAGTCAAAAGGTCTTATTTGCTTGTCACTGCTTCTATCTGCAAAGAATAGGACATCCGCTACCTATGGCCTACATGTGTGTAGCAGAAAGTCTCACATTGCTCAGGAACTCTCTCTGTAGCATTTTAATGTTGTCTAAGCATGTGATTTGCAGTGTTTCCCAAAATTGACAACAGTTTGAACTCTTTGGTTCCATAGCACTTAACCTTCTTGTTTTCTTCTGCAGATGACAGAAACAGATTGTGATTAGTAAACTCACATTGGACTTCCTTTATGATAGCCTGAGTACAAAAGCTTGGCCAATCATTAATGCCCCCTCATGAAATTAAGACTGAGCAGGTATTTAACCCTCTAAATGCCACAGATTATAGAATCTACGTTCTGTGGCAAAGTCTCTTGAAATGCCACAGATCATAGATTGTATGATCTGCAGCATTTTCCTCCCTGCAGCCAGTGATGCGCCTTTAAAAGTGGTGCATCACTTCTAACGGCTACAGATCCCCCTAGGCAATGAGCAAATGAAGATAAACTGACCGATCCAGTGAGCGATAATTTCCCAGCATGCAATGGGGCAGTGGAGACATTTACAACATACTAATGATGTCTCCACTATTCCCCCTATAAATCACATCCCTCAAACACCGCCTCTTCCCTCCTGCTGCGCAGTTGTCAAAGTTGGAACCCTCCTGCTGCCTTTCAGAGAGATTCCTCCTGGATTGGTCACCTGGATTGCCTGGATTGAGCTTTTTGAGCTGAACTGCACTTCTCTTCAACCTTTATTTTCTATTATATCTGTTTATAACTCTCTAAAAAATCTCTTTTTTTCCTTTTTCTGTCTTTGGCCATAGCACACTTTGACACTTACAGGCAACTTTGCCAAGCACACACTCAAACTTACTCTTCTTTTTTTCTTACTTTTTTCTCTGTACTTCTTTTCTTTTTTTTTTACTTTTCTTGCTTTAATAGTTTTTCTTTATTTGTTGCTCAAAATTTATTTATGATCTTGTTCTATAGTTATTTGATTGTATTTTTTTGTTTCTTTGACACTTGTGTTTTTTCGCATTGTTACTTGTTTTGTTCTTACACACTTGTTATCATCCGCTGGTGGATTTAGATTTCTGATAAAATCTCCAATAACTGTTCATTTTATTGCTTTTGGTAATTTCATTGGATATTTTTTATTTTATTATGTTTATTCCTTTGCATTGTTATTTACTGCTGGTTTAGTTCCCCAGAAAAGTTTCCCTTTGCAGTGACGCTGATGGATCTATAGTTATGACCACCGATTTCACCCCAATAACTGATCATGTTACTGCTTTTGGTGATTATTGACAATTGCGGTATATGCAGGATGTATTCTGTGGTTAAAGGGCTTAGATTTTGTGTCAAGGAGGAAAATGAGGAGTGATGGTAAAAACACTGGACTTGATTTCTGTGAAATCAATTTCTGACAGATTCATGTGTGGCTCTATAGGCAATAGGAAATACTGATACCCCCAACAAATCTGGGCCTGCCTGGATAGAAAAAATAGTCAGAGAGTTCTTGCATGCTTCTGTTATATCATTTTCATGGGCATTAAATGCATGTTGGCGCTGGAAGTATTTATATAGTTGTGGTTTTCAGATTGACATTTTAAGTATAATTGGTCATAGGAAAGAAAGGTAGATTTTGAAAGCAGTCCCCCCAGATACTCGAGACCTTGACCTGGCCAGAATATGGAGTATTGGCATTATGAGAAGTGTGGGAGAGAGGCACCAGAATTGTATGACACAGAATGGCCTATAGTATTTCAAAAGTTGTTTTATTCTAAGTGGTTTCTAAATTAATAACTTGCTTGCATAGTGAGCAAATTGGTTACATTTTCTTGAAATTATTACTATGAGCTATGTACATGAATTACATACACATTACAGGCTAAAAAGCCAGGCACAATATCTTTGCAACATCAGTATTTTGCAAAGTGGTGCACTCTAAAATATCTTGTTTAGCTTTAAAAGCAGAGAAAAAACTTTAGCTGTTTTCCATTTTCCTCATAAGGCTTATTGCAGGTAAAGTTGCTGTACCGTATTAGCCAGTAAAATTGTTACAGGGCAACCCTTTTGAAATAAAAAAATAACAAAAGTGCTATAAAGGTGATACCTTTATTGGCTAACTAATATAATCATAGCAAGCGGTCAGAACATTTTAGTTCCTTTTTCAAGCTGATTACAATGAAGCTGTGGTGTTCTCTGGTATACATACAACATTCAGCTCTTAGGTCAAATGGCCAACAAAAAGGAATATCAATCTATGTGTAAGGTGTCCAAGTCATTTACGAGGGGATCTGCAGATAAGGTACAAGATAAGGTGGGTCAAAGGTCAGAAATACCAATATGTCTGGATATTAGGGATACATATCCAGGATTTGGTTCGGGATTCGGCCAGGATTTGGCCGAATCCTTCTGCCTGGCCTAACCGAATCCAAATTTGCATATGCAAATTAGGGACAAGAGAGAAATCATGTGACATTTTGTCACAAAACAAGGAGGTAAAACATTTTTCCCCCTTCCCACCGTTTGGATTCGGTTTGGTATTCGGCCGAATGTTTCGCGAAGGATTCAGGGGCTCGGCCGAATAGAAAATAGTGGATTCGGTGCATCCCTACTGGATATGGACTAAGAGATCATATGGAATTCCTTTGATTCTACACTCCAATAATTCAGCCCTAATTTATACTTAGCCTCTTTGACCCACATCTTGTACCTTATCTGCAGATCTCCTTGTAAATGAAGAAGCTTTTAAATAACTGTTCAGTCTCAATTTCATGGGGGGCTCATTTATGATTGCCCAAGCTTTTGGGTTCAGTCAGTCATAAATGAAATCCAATGTGAATTTACTAATGACTATCTACAGTATTTCACTGATCTGAAAGAGAAAACTAAAGAACAAAAGAATTTAATCTGCTATAAATTATGGGAAACATTGTCTATGGCCAACCCTGGAAGTCACATGCTAACAGGATATAGAAATGCTACAGAGAGAGTTCCTGAGCATTTTCTGGCGTCTAGCACTACACATGTAGGCCACAGGCAGTGGATTTTCTATGTCTGTGTTGCCTCTGAAATTACCTGCCCAGAGATAATGCAACTCTAATGCATTGTTTGTATGCACTGTTAATTGTAGTATCCCTGGGGGGAGGATTACTCAATATAAGTATATTAAGTATATTATTATATTATATTATTATGAAAATTTAGATGAAGCAGGGTTTTACATATGAGCTGTTTTATGCAATATATTTTCATAGAGACCTACATTATTTGGGGGTATAGGTTTCCTTTAAAAAGATAAACTGATTATAGTTCCAAATGTTTTATCCTATCACAACATACTTCAATTACCAAACTTAAGTAATCTTAGTAGCAACTGACTTGAAGCCATCCCTGGAACAATTGGCTCTAATTATAAATACACGCAGTATGTGTTTTGACCCTATGGCAATTAAGAGTTACTTAATACTAAGTCATTTCTAAATGAATAACTTGCTTGCATGGCGAGCCAATTGGTTTAATTTGCTTGAAATTATTACTATTACATATATACATAAATACGTACATATTACAGGCTAATTAACCTGGCCAATATCTCAGACTTCAAAATATCCCAATATAGTGCACTTAAAAATATCTTGTTTAGCTTGAAAAGCAGAGAAAAGACTTTTGCTGTATTTCATTTTCATCATAAGAGTAAAAAAATGCTATACTAAATCAGGACCTTTTCTGCTAACCAGTTTTTGGATCAACATTGTTTTGGGGAATTAATTACAGTAAACCTCTGCATTTTATTAGGGCCATAAAGGCATACAGGCAGTATGTGTTTTGACCCCTATATCAAGAGTTACTTAATTCTAAGCCATTTCTAAATGAATAACTTGCTTGCATGGTGAGCAAATTTGTTTCATTTGTTTCAAATTACTACTATTAGCTATATACATAACTAAGTAAATATTAGAGGCTAATTAACCTGCCCAATATCTTAGACTTCAAAACATCAATAGTTTTCAATAAAGTGAAATCAGAAATATCTTGTTTACCTTGAAAAGCAGAGAAAATATTTTTCTCTGTATTTCATTTTCATTATAAGAGTAAAAAATGCTATACTAAATCAGGAACTTTTCTGAAGTCCAGACTTTGGATCAACATTGTTTTTGGGGAATGAATTGCAGTAAACCTCTGTATTTTACTAGGACCTAAAGGGCCCTGCCATAAGGTTTCTGACAAACTACAAGACTATTTGAAAAGATATATTGTATGTATATTGTTTAACTTTCCAACCTAAAGATTGAACCTGTTTACTTTTAATGTTAAAACATGTGACAGTATACTATGTGAAAGCCTAATGGTGAGAATATAAACTCAAGCTGGCCAGGATGTCTGCATAACTGAGATGCTTCTTTGCATAGACCAACATACTTGCACTAAATTGCCATGTAGTTATGTTGTTTTTGTGGCATGGATATCAATGCTGCACAGTAAATAGAGAAAACATAATGCAAACAGCTAATCTGGAATTTGTCCGTTTTATTGGAACATAGACATATTTGATTTGCTAAGTTAATATTTTAAAATCTGTTATAAACTCTTCTGAATGATCCAATTCTGGGGCTTGAGGCTCCCAGTCATTGTATCTCCTGTATTCTCCAGATCTCAGGTAGTACTGACGTCCCCTGTAGTTGGGTTCCTCGTAGAACATCCAATCGCCATCAAACACATTGCAGGAGTGAATGTCATGGAAACGGAATCGATCAAAGTATTGGGGCAGTCATCAAAGAACTCCATCATCTGCCCTTGGAAATCTCCTCTTTCATAGATTCTCATTTTGTACTGGCCATGGTACTTTAAAAAAATGGAAAAATACACATCTGTTTGAAAAAAATTAAAGCTGATATATCCTTTGTGAAAGCATTAAAATTAAAAAATTAAAATGAAAAATGCTGCAATTTTTCTTTTCAATCCAACCTCACATTAAGCTACTTAAAATATAAATCTGGTAAACATATATAGTCTTTACGTTAGACAGTCTTATTTTCTACTATATTGTATCTACATTTAATTTTCTAGGTTAAATAGGAGATTTTAAGGGTGATTTTTGATGAATAATCACCAAAATCTATTCCATTAGTACTGTTTCTGCTTAAGAACTTTACATTGGGAACAAATCGACAGGACCTGATGTAGTCATTGAAGCCCATCCACCTCTGAAAGTCTGGGTATTCTCCTTGCCAGAGATAATACTGGTGTCCCCTGTAACTGGGGTGCTCATAGAGGATCCAGTTTCCACCCTCTACCCTGATGGAGTTGCAGCGATTGAAGTATGAGGACAGGTCAGAACAGTCTGAGCCGCACTCATAGTGGCGACCTTGAAAGTTCCTTTCCACATAGAAGATCTGAAGAAAGACATTGTAGATTCAATTTTACAAATAAAACTAGGGCATCCACACATTTTTAAGATGATTTTTTGTGTGTTTCTGGTTTATGAAACATTTATTTTTTTATTCCTTATTTCTGAGAAACAGAAACAGTATTGCAGAATCCACATGTTAAATATTTAAAGATAGATTCAAGATAACTACTATTATTAGTACTAAATACTAATTAATAATGTCATTAATCAGATACAGCTTTTCAGATCAAATATGTCTTGCTGATCCTATCAATCTTGCTAATTAAACTGCCATAATTTTTTAAGTAATATTGGAAAAAAACATAGAAAATTAAAATGAAGGTAAGTATAGGGGGCCATATATCCACACATTTGGTAATGCAATTTTTGTTAATGCCAAGTCAACTAGACATGTAAGGATAGGAAAAGTTTTGACAGACATGTATGTAGTATTCACAATATGCCTTTATGGACAGAAAATCTGTGTCCAGGCTAATAAATTGGATGAGACATCCATGAGTTTTTGGCCAAATCACTTGATTTTTTCGGGCTTTTTCCAAGAAAGCCAGCATTTTTCGTATTTTTGGACGAAAAGTCCAATATAGTTGGATTTTCAGGCTAAAACCAGCTCAGTTATTCCACAGAAATCGCCAAATAGTGAAGGGACCTCTCCCATTGACTTTTATACAATCTTGGTAGGTCTGAGATGCCAGATTTTCAGATTTGGAATTTTTCCATCCTGAGTATAATAAATCTCAAAAAATAAATTTTTCTTTCACTAAACATTTGGAGTTTGGTTAAAACAACCTCTTTAAATTTATTTTTTGCGTTTTTGTCATTAGGACTTTAATAAATAACCCACTTAGTGTTGCTATCATTTTGTGTTTTGCATCACTATAAAATTAAGTATCTGTGTTTGATTGCTAGGGTCTTGAGACTCTAGAAAATGCAATTCTTAAGATTGGAGAACCTCATGTAAGGACTAGGGATGTAGCGAACTGTTCGCCGGCGAACTAGTTCGCGCGAACTTCGACTGTTCGCGTCCGCCGAATGTTCGCGAATGTCGCGCGACGTTCGCCAATTGGTGTTCGCGTTCGATTCGAAGTAAAATTTCGTTCGACCATTCGACCATTCGATCGCTAAAATCGAACGATTTCCATTCGTTCGAACGATTATAAGCATTCGATTGAATTAAAATCATTCGATCGAATAGCTTCGATCGTTCGATTCGAACGAAAATCCTTCGATCGTACGAATAAAATCCTTCGATCGTTCGATCGAACGATTTTATCGAGCGTTCGAAGTTCGCGAACTGTTCGCGAACTGTTCGCTTTTTTGCCGGTGTTCGCGAACGGTGTTCGCGAACACATTAACGGCAGTTCGCTACATCCCTAGTAAGGACTTGGATAACTATGCAGTAGTGCATCATTAGGGTACTTTTACCTTTTGAAAAAGACAGCCTTATTTGATTTGGAGCTGGAAAGCCAACTTCATAATATGCAATTTGTGAATTTGAATGTGTTTTTGTCTAAATAGATATCTATTCATAAACATGCCAAAAATAATCTTTGTGGGTCAGATTTTATTAGCCGTCTGTATAGTTCTATCCTTAGTGCAAAATATTACATATTTATTTTGCATCTTAAAAAATTCCTTTGTTCCTAAAATATAAGAATGAATAACTGTATAATGTATTCAAGGTTTTTATCCCAGAACTGTAGATTATATATATATATATATAATGTTCAAAATGGACCAGCACACCAAATCTTCAATCAGAAAAAGTTTTATTTCAACATCACTCACGTGTCCAACGTTTTAGCCCACATTAGGGCCTTGAAATAAACCTTTTTGTGATTGAAGATTTGGTGTGCTGGTCCATTTTGAACATTGTATACTCCGACTGACCAAGCACCCACCTTTGGCTAACAAGGAAGGAGTGCAGGTACTTTGTGAACTTATATGTATATATATATATATATATATATATAAATTGCTTTAAACGTCCGGCGTCTACATGCCAATCAAGTCGTGTAAAGGTTACAGCCTGTTCACACGCAAAGACGAAACGCGGCGCTTACTGCAACGCAAAAAAACGCAAAGAGCTTTAATGAATGATACCGTCAAGTGAGCAAATAATAGTTGTTAATTACTAGTTGAGCTTGTCACCTCTAGGATGTTCGTCCTGTTGGTGGCAATATTTCTGTAGTGGTGTGTTTAGCAGTCACCGTGCTTGTGCGCACGTGCACGGTCAGGCAGAGGTAATTCAATGTACAGTGAAGTGAACCAAAAAACACTGATTCTGCAGTGTGGGCCCAGTTTTGGTCTACTTTATTGATCACCTGCGGTGACCATAAAAGATGCGATTTTGCCACTGTTGCAGAACCCTGAAAAATTAGGCATGTGTACTTTCCTGAAAAATTATGTTTTTTTTGTCGCAGCCACTGAAGCACAGAGGCCAGAAAAAATATGCCATATAAATGCTGAAAATATTATTTTTTTTTTGTCGCAGCCACTGCAGCACAGAGGCCAGAAAAAATATGCCATATAAATGCTAAAAATATAAAAAAAATTTGTCGCAGCCACTGAAGCACAGAGGCCAGTAAAAATATGCCATATAAATGCTAACAATATAATTTTTTTTTGTCGCAGCCACTGAAGCACAGAGGCCAGAAAAAATATGCCATATAAATGCTGAAAATATTAATTTTTTTTTGTCGCAGCCACTGAAGCACAGAGGCCAGAAAAAATATGCCATATAAATGCTAAAAATATTTTAAAAAATTGTCGCAGCCACTGAAGCACAGAGGCCAGAAAAACTCAGGATTTACCTGGATTCAAATGAAACCAGTAGGGTTTGCACCCTAGTTTGTAACGGTGGCGGAGGGAGGAGGACGCTAAAGGACAGCTGTGTGTGGAGTCATGAGGCGTGCAGAGAAGGACAGCTGCATGGGGAGTCAGAACAAGTCTTCCGGCATGCAGTAACCCTCCGAGATCCACGCCTTATTCATTTTAATAAAGGTCAGGTAATCCACACTTTTGTGACCTAGGCGAGTTCTCTTCTCAGTTACAATCCCTCCTGCTGCACTGAAGGTCCTTTCTGAGAGGACACTTGAGGCGGGGCAAGACAAGAGGTTCATGGCAAATTGTGACAGCTCTGGCCACAGATCAAGCCTGCGCACCCAGTAGTCCAGGGGTTCATCGCTCCTCAGAGTGTCGATATCTGCAGTTAATGCCAGTTAGTCCGCTACCTGCCGGTCGAGGCATTCTTTGAGGGTGGATCCAGAAGGGTTCTGGTGCTGCCTTGGACTGAAAAACATTTGCATGTCTGACGTTACAGAGTGGCCAAAGTGCTTTGTCCTTGCAGGTGCGCTCGTGGCAGGATTACTGGCACCTCTGCCCCTGGAATGTTGATGAGTTCCTGAAGTGACATCACCCTTAAAAGCATTGTACAACATGTTTTGCAGGCTGGTTTGTAAATGCAGCATCCTTTCGGACTTGTGGTACGTTGGTAACATTTCTGCCACTTTATGCTTGTACCAAGGGTCTAGTAGCATTGCGACCCAGTACAGGTCCTTCTCCTTAAGCCTCTTGATATGGGGGTCCTTCAACAGGCATGACAGCATGAAAGACCCCATTCTCACAAGGTTGGATGCAGAGGTATCCATCTCCGCTTCCTCGTTATCAAGGACTACATCATCCACGGTCTCCTCCCCCCAGCCACGTACAAGACCAGGGGTCCCCAAAAGGTCACCACAAGCCCCCTGGGAAGCCTGCTCCTGTTGGTCCTCCTCCTCCACAAAGCCACCTTCCTCCTCTGACTCCACTTCTGACACCTCTCCCTGCGTTGCAGCAGGTGCCTGGGCTCGTTCTGGTGATTCTGACCAGAAATCGTGCGCTTCCTGCTCCTCGTCACGCTGGTCTACAGCCTCATCTGTCACTCGTCGCACGGCACGCTCCAGGAAGAAAGCAAAGGGTATTAGGTCGCTGATGGTGCCTTCGGTGCGACTGACCATGTTTGTAACCTCTTCAAAAGGGCGCATGAGCCTGCAGGCATCGCGCATAAGCACCCAGTAACGGGGGAAAAAAATCCCCAGGTCTGCAGATCCAGTCCTACCACCCAGTTCAAACAGGTATTCATTGACGGCTCTTTGTTGTTGCAGCAGACGTTCCAACATGAGGAGCGTTGAATTCCAGCGAGTCTGGCTGTCGCAAATTCAATGCCTGACTGGCATGTTGTACCGCTGCTGAATGTCAGCAAGGCGTGCCATGGCTGTGTAGGAACGTCTGAAATGGGCCGACACCTTCCTGGACTGCCTGAGAATGTCCTGGAATCCTGGGTACTTCGAGACAAAACGTTGGACTATTAAATTCAGAACATGTGCCATGCAGGGCACATGTGTTAAATTGCCCAGTCTCAGTGCTGTCATCAGATTGCTTCCGTTGTCACACACCACTTTTCCGATCGGCCTGTGATTGCAGAGATGACAGGAGTACAGATCCGGTATGGTTTCTGCTTTCCAGGCACGTCATCCCCAAGACAGCATGACAGCGGCGTACCTGGCACATCGAATAGCCTAGGGGGAGCTGGGGGTGCACAGGTGTGGAGGAGGAGGACCCAGCAGCAGAGGAGGAAGAAGAGGAAGAAGACGAAGTAGAGAGCGAAGGAGGAGTAGAGGTGGTGGCAGAACCGCGTGCAATCCGTGGCGGTGACACCAACTCCACTGTTGTTGTTGAGCCACACATTCCCTGCTTCCCAGCCATTACCAAGTTCACCCAGTGGGCAGTGTAGGTGACATACCTGCCCTGACCATGCTTGGAAGACCATGCATCAGTAGTCATATGGACCTTTGGCCCAACACTAAGTGACAGAGATGCGGTGACTTGGCTCTGCACATGGTGGTACAGGTGTGGTATTCCCTTTTTGGAAAAAAAATTGAGGCTGGGTACCTTCCACTGCAGTGTCCCAATTGCTACAAATTTGCGGAAGGCCTCAGAGTCCACCAGCTGGTATGGTAAAAGCTGGTGGGCTAAGAGTGCAGACAAGCCAGCTGTCAGACGCCGGGCAAGGGGGTGACTCACAGACATTGGCTTCTTACGCTCAAACATGGCCCTCACAGAAACTTGGCTGGGGGCAGATGACTGGGAATGGGAACTGGTGGTCAAGGTGGAAGGCGGAGTGGAGGGTGGTTCAGACGGGTCAAGGACAGCAGAGGTAGAGCAGTAAGATGCTGGACCAGAAGGAGGGTGGCTTTTAGTTTGTCTGCTGCCTTTGAGGTGTTGCTCCCAAAGTGCTTTGTGCTTGCCGTTCATGTGCCTTCGCATAGAAGTTGTACCTATGTGGCTGTTGGGCTTCCCTAGACTCAGTTTCTGACTGCACTCATTGCAAATTACAACGCTTTTGTCAGAGGCACACACATTAAAAAAATCCCACACTGCTGACCTTTTTGAAGCTAGCAATCTGGCGGTAACAGTAGAAGTTGGCGGCGTTGGCAGCAATGGCGGGTGCGTTGGCCGGCTGACCACAGGTGCAGATACATGTTGTAGCCCTACTGTTCCCTGTGAGCTGTCCTCCCTGCTTCTTCTAAGTCTTATTCTCCTCCTGCCTCTCTGACTCTCCGTCTCTCCATCTGAACTATCCTCCTCTTGCTCTCTTCTACTGGGCACCCACAAAACATCAATCTCCTCATCATCATTCTCCTCAGATGCATCAATTTCTTCTAACAGCTCACAGAAGGAAGCAGCAGCGGGGACCTCCTTATCACTCATTATGTCCATCTCTGTTGTGTTCTCTGCCAGAATTATATCTGGTGTAACGTCCTCATCTCCTTCATCTTCTTCTGCCAATAATGGTTGCGCATCACTCAGTTCAAGAAACTCATGTGAAAATAACTCCTCTGACTCCAGTGAAGAAGGGGCGCCGGTGGTGGAGGAAGTGTTACGTGGGGTGCCCATAGCAGTGGAGGATGAGGATGTTGTGGTAAAGTTAGAAACGGTAGAGGATGGGGTGTGCTGTGTAAGCCAGTCAACTACCTCTTCAGCATTTTGGGAGTTCAGGGTCATTGCCTTTGTAAAACTGGGCAATTTCCTAGGGCCACAGGATAGCATAGCAGCACGGCCCCTAGTGCCTCTGCGTGGCGGCCTGCCTTTGCCTGGCATTATTTTTTAAAACAACAACAACAACTCAGGTGGTGTTTCTGGAGACGGTATTATTATTGATATTTAGACAGAATGTGAAAAAGCTCACACAGCTAGATGGCAGTTGTTTGAAGAACACACTGGGCAAACAATGCCTACAAGGTCAACGTATACACTACTACAGCAGTGGATACGGAATATATTATTGCTGCTTGAAAAACGTCACTCAGGTGGTGGTTCTGGAGACGGTATTATTATTGATATTTAGACAGAATGTGAACAAGCTCACACAGCTAGATGGCAGTTGTTTGAAGAACACACTGGGCAAACAATGCCTACAAGGTCAACGTATACACTACTACAGCGGGTGGATACGGAATATATTATTGCTGCTTGAAAAACGTCACTCAGGTGGTGTTTCTGGAGATGGTATTATTATTGATATTTAGACAGAATGTGAAAAAGCTCACACAGCTAGATGGCAGTTGTTTGAAGAACACACTGGGGAAAAAATGCCTACAAGGTCAACGTATACACTACTACAGCAGTGGATACGGAATATATTATTGCCGCTTGAAAAACGTCACTCAGGTGGTGTTTCTGGAGACGGTATTATTATTGATATTTAGGGGCATGTTTACTAACATTGGAGATAAATATCTGGAGATATTTCTGGAGATGTTGCCCATGGCAACCAATCAGCAATTAGATTTAAACAGCCACGGCCAAGTTAGAAAACAAAAGCAAAGATCTGATTGGTTGCTATGGGCAACATCTCCAGAAATCTCTCCAGATATTTATCTCCAATGTTAGTAAACATGCCCCTTAGACAGAATGTGAAAAAGCTCACACAGCTAGATGGCAGTTGTTTGAAGAACACACTGGGCAAACAATGCCTACAAGGCCAACGTATACACTACTACAGCAGTGGATACGGAATATATTATTGCTGCTTGAAAAACGTCACTCAGGTGGTGTTTCTGGAGACGGTATTATTATTGATATTTAGACAGAATGTGAACAAGCTCACACAGCTAGGTGGCAGTTGTTTGAAAATGAAGAACACACTGGGCAAACAAATTGAAACAATGCCTGCAAGGTCAACGTATACACTACAGCAGTGGATACGGAATATATTATTGCTGCTTGAAAAACGTCACTCGGGTGGTGTTTCTGGAGACGGTATTATTATTGATATTTAGACAGAATGTGAACAAGCTCACACAGCTAGATGGCAGTTGTTTGAAGAACACACTGGGCAAACAATGCCTGCAAGGTCAACGTATACACTACTACAGCAGTGGATACGGAATATATTATTGCTGCTTGAAAAACGTCACTCAGGTGGTGTTTCTGGAGACGGTATTATTATTGATATTTAGACAGAATGTGAAAAAGCTCACACAGCTAGATGGCAGTTGTTTGAAGAACTGTAAGGTACCTGTAACCGCAGCCGGGGTGCAGACACGGGGGTGCTTAGGTTCCTGAGGATTCCCGGCGTCTGTCGCGCGCGCACACGTCTTTGCGCGGGCGCGCATCCGTTCATTCGGACGTGCGCGCGTCGCGATGGACGTGGGCGCGTTGACGCTGCGCCATTACGTTTTTGGCGCCACACATGTCCCTTTAAAAAGACGTCAGAAAGTGCAAACAGTGCTTGGTGATTTCCTTGCTAGTACCTGTTACCGTGTTCTCTGTTTATACTTTGGATTGTCTTTCTTGTTACCGACCTCGGCCTGACCTGGACTTCGATTACCTTCTGCCTGCCTTTGACTTCGGCCTGTTCCTGACTACGAGTACTTCTGCCTGCCTACTGACCTGTTGCCGGATTCCTGTTTACGATTATCTTCTGCCTGCCTCCGACCTCGGCCTTTCCCTGACTACGTTTACCTCTGCCCGCCTACCGACTCTCTGCCTGTTCTCTGACCACGCTTCCTGACTTGCAGCTATTCCTTCGGGTCAAGTTCAGCAAGCTGTACACTAACAGCAGTTCTAACTGCTCTTCCTATTGAATCTCCAAAAGAGCCTGACAGAATCACCAAGCCAAGATGGAGCATTCGGAAGAGTTACCTACCCTGGTTGACTTGTCTCAACAAATCATTTCACTCACCCAGGTGGTGAGGGATCTTCGGGGAGATTATTTGCATGTGCAGGAACAGTTGCAAGATTTACAGATTTCTGCGATTCCTCCAGTCGCTCCCACATCTGGGCAATCAGGAGCTGCCGCCGGAGGAGCAAATTCTTCTTCCCATGAACCTAAGGTAGCTATGCCTGACAAGTTTTCTGGGGACCGAAGGACTTTTAGAACCTTTATTAATAGCTGCCGTCTTCTGTTTACATTGAAACCTCAGTCTCATGCTACCGATCAGATCCAGGTGGGAGTGATGATTTCTTTGCTTCAAGGGCAACCGCAGGCCTGGGCTCATCGTCTATTGGAGCAGAATAGTCCTCTCTTGGCTACGACAGATTCCTTCATTCAGGCCCTGTCTAAAATCTATGAAGACCCTCACCAAGTAGATACAGCTGAGGCAGCTCTACGAAACCTTTGTCAGCTCCGTCGTCCAGTAGAAGAGTATGTGGCTGAGTTTCGTTGTTGGGCTCCAGATACCCTCTGGAATGACAGAGCTCTTCGACATCAATTTCGTATGGGACTGTCCGACACTCTAAGGCAGGGGTCCTCAAACTTTTTAAGCAGAGGGCCAGTTCACGGTTCCTCAGACTGTTGGGGGGCCGGACTATAGTTAAAAAAAAATCCATCAATTATCCATGCAAGCAGCAGCCAAGATATTCTGCCTGTGCCAACAGCACACAAAATCTGTACCTGTGCCAGCCAGCAGCACCCAAAATATTGCCCCCAATCTGTACATGTGCCAGCCAGCAGCACCCAAAATATTGCCCCCAATCTGTACATGTGCCAGCCAGCAGCACCCAAAATATTGCCCCCAATCTGTACATGTGCCAGCCAGCAGCACCCAAAATATTGCCCCCAATCTGTACATGTGCCAGCCAGCAGCACCCAAAATATTGCCCCCAATATGTACCTGTGCCAGCCAGCAGCACCCAAAATATTGCCCCCAATCTGTACATGTGCCAGCCAGCAGCACCCAAAATATTGCCCCCAATCTTTACATGTGCCAGCCAGCAGCACCCAAAATATCGCCCCAATAAGTACCTGTGCCAGCCAGCAGCACCCAAAATATTGCCCCCAATATGTACCTGTGCCAGCCAGCAGCACCCAAAATATTTCCCCCCCCAAATCTGCACCTGTTGTGCCAAAAAAATTCATTGCCCCAGCCCCCCCAAATCTGTACCTGTTGTGCCAAAAAAATTCATTGCCCTCAGCCCTCCAGCCCCCCCCAAATCTGTACCTGTTGTGACAAAAAAAATGCATTTCCACCCCCAGCCCCCCCCAAGTCTGTACCTGTTGTTGTGTGTCCAATATCAGCAGCAGTTCAGTCGCCACTCACCAGGCACAGGCAGCCACCCACAGTTTTTGAGGAGCCAGGAGGAGACTTATGCAAGAACGCCGGCCGCACCCATACGACGCGCCAGGCCCAGGCCACACTACACAGGCGCACAGGTCCCTGCTGACGTCACCACGCATGCCAGCGCGGCGGCGCACCTCTCTTTATGCCGGCGCATCATTGGATGCATGCACAAGTGACAGTCGCTGGGCCGGTTTGCTGCTGCCCTGCTGCCAGACGGATCCAGCCAGCAGGACAAGTAGAGACTGCCTGGCTGGGTCTCGGAAGTCGGAAGCAGAGCGGAACTCTGCAGGGGGCCTGGGGCAGCCGCACAAAGTTTAAAATTTAAAGAAAAATAAAAAAAAATTCCTTTTGTATATTGTGCCCCCCTATGACTGGGCCCTAGACTATAGGGGGCCGGGTAAATGACATTGGAGGGCCGTATCCGGCCCGCGGGCCGTAGTTTGAGGACCCCTGCTCTAAGGGATGAATTGGCAAGAGTTGGTCTACCTTCTTCCCTGGAGGGAGTGATTTCCCTCGCTATTCAAATTGACCAGAGACTCAGGGAGAGGCGCCAAGAAAGAGGTGTCAGCTCATCCACTCCAGACTGGGTGCTCCCTACTGCTCCCCCTCCAGTTTTTCCAGCTTCTTCTTCTTCTGACCCAGAACCCATGCAACTTGGTGTGGTTCGTAAGGCACTTTCGGTGGAGGAGAGACTTCGACGTAGACGTCTAAATCTATGTTTGTACTGTGGCCTGGCTGGACACCTGCTTAAGAATTGTCCCACACGACCTGATGGTAAAATTCCTTCATCCCAAACTTACAAGTTGCCCTGCATCCCATCACTGCAATCTTATATTCTACTTCATCTCTCGTTTCAGTGGAACCAAAGAAGATTTGAAGTGGATGCCGTGGTGGACTCGGGAGCCTGTGGATGTTTTATTAATCAGGCTTTTGCAAATCTTCATTCGATTCCGCTCATTCCCAAGACCCAGCCCATTCCTGTCAAGATGGCGGATGGAAATTTTGTTGCTTCAGGACCAGTATCCTTGGAAACCCCACATATTTTGACCTTTTCTGTTCAGGGGCATTTTGAGTTATTAAAATTTGATGTGATGGAAAATCTTCTCTTCCCTGTCATTCTTGGAATTCCGTGGTTAAGAAGTCACAATCCCTGTATTGATTGGCAGTCTGGGACACTTGTTTTTAATTCTAATTACTGCCGTGAAAATTGTCTTCCTTCTTCACAAGTTTTAGGCCTCACCACTGTGGATGATGAGACTTTTCGGTTGGTCCCTCATGTGTATCACGATTTCTTAGATGTCTTCAGTAAGAAAGCAGCAGACTCCCTTCCTCCGCACAGAAGTTATGATTGCCCTATTGATTTACTTCCCGGTGCAGCCATCCCTTTCGGAAGAATTTATCCTTTATCCGAACCTGAACTGGCTACTTTAAAGGTTTACATCGATGAAAACCTTGCTAAGGGTTTTATCCAACATTCTACTTCTCCCGCTGGAGCAGGCATCTTCTTTGTTGAAAAGAAAGACCATTCTTTAAGACCATGCATCGACTTCCGGGAACTCAATAAAATAACTATCAAGAATCGTTATCCATTATCCCTCATTCCTGATCTTTTTCAAAGACTTTGTCGTGCTAAAATCTTTTCAAAGTTTGATCTCAGGGGAGCCTATAATTTGGTTCGTATTCGTGAGGGAGATGAGTGGAAGACTGCTTTTTGTTCTCGTTATGGTCATTTCGAATATACTGTTATGCCTTTCGGTCTTTGCAACGCTTCTGCCACTTTTCAGCACTTTGTCAATGACATTTTTCATGATCTGTTGGACCAGTTCGTCATTGTTTATCTTGATGATATTCTAATTTTCTCTAATTCTTTGGAGGAACACCGTCTTCATGTAAGAGAGGTGCTACTTCGCCTCAGACAACATCAACTATATGCCAAGGCCTCCAAATGCGAGTTTGAGAGATCCAGCATCGAATTTTTGGGTTTTTTAGTTTCCGATCAAGGTTTCGAGATGGATTCCAAAAAAGTAGAAGCAGTTGTTAATTGGCCCCCGCCTGTGGATCGTAAGGGTATTCAACGTTTTGTATGGTTTGCTAACTTTTACAGAAGGTTCATCAAGGGTTTTTCCACTATTATCAAACCTCTCACTGATCTTACAAGCAGTAAAATTAAATTTTTCTGGTCTCCAGCTGCTCAACAAGCTTTTGAACGTCTAAAGAAGCTGTTTGTCTCTGCCCCCATTCTCGTACATGCTGATGTTTCCAAACCCTTTATTCTTGAAGTTGATGCCTCGGAGGTGGCCATTGGAGCAATTCTTTCTCAACGCACAGGACTTAAGGACATTTTACATCCAGTAGCCTTCTTTTCCAAGAAATTATCTCCTACTGAAAGAAATGATGACGTGGGAGATCGGGAACTGTTAGCTATTAAAGGAGCCTTAGAAGAATGGCGACATCTTTTAGAGGGAGCTGTGCATCCAATGATCATTTTTACTGACCACAAAAATTTGGAATACTTACGCACAGCAAAAAGATTAAATCCTCGACAAGCAAGATGGGCACTTTTCTTCTCTCGTTTTCAGTTCCATATCACATACAAGCTTGGTTCTAAGAATATGAAGGCGGATGCTCTTTCCAGAATTTTTCCTGTAGAAAAAGATGATTTGGCACCTGACACGATTCTTCAGCCTGGACATTTTCTACTTCTGCAATCTTCTTTTATTGAAAGTTTAAGAAGTTTTCCTCAGTCATTAACAGATTATCCTGGGGTTAATGGCTTGTCGCTTCAAGATAATCTTCTTTTACGAAACAACAAGTTGGTGGTTCCTCCCAGTTTTCGTCTAGAAGCTCTTAAACGTATTCATGACCATCCTTTAGCTGGACATTCGGGGATTCGAAGATCTTTGGACTTGGCTAGAAGATTCTTTTGGTGGCCTTCTTTAGTAAAAGATTGTATCTCTTTTGTACGTTCATGCGAATCCTGTGCAAGGTCTAAACCATCTTGTAACAAAACGGTAGGGTTACTTCGCCCCTTACCTTTACCTGAGAGACCATGGAGTTCTATTTCAATGGATTTTATTGTGGAACTTCCCCCTTCTGACAAATATAACACTATCTTTGTGGTAGTAGACCGGCTTACAAAAATGGCTCACTTCATCCCGCTTCTTCGGTTACCTTCTGCAGCAGTTACTGCAGAGGTATTTATTAAGGAGATTGTGAGACTACATGGCTTGCCCTATGAAATTATCTCCGATCGAGGGTCACAATTTACCTCTAAGTTCTGGACTGCTTTATGTAAGGCTTTAGGTATTTCATTGTCCCGGTCTTCTGCCTATCATCCACAGACTAATGGTCAAACCGAGAGAACCAATGAGACTCTTGAACAATATATTCGTACTTTTTCTTCTTATTTCCAGGACAATTGGTTTTCACTTCTTCCCTGTGCTGAGTTCTGTTATAACAACTCTATACATTCTTCCACAGGTCAAACACCATTCTTCTCTAATGTGGGATTCCATCCTATTATGTTCCCAGATATCTTGCCTGAAATAACCCTTCCTTCGCTCCAGGATCGTTTGAAGTTTTTGAAGCAAAACTCTGAGACTCTGAAGATACCTATCAGCAAGGCTCAACAAAACTTTAAGATCTTTGCAGATCGAAGACGAGGGGAGGATCCGGAATTCAAGGTGGGTGATAAAGTTTGGCTTTCTACATTGAATCTACGCCTTTCTAACCCCTCCAAGAAGCTGGCTCCGAAGTTTCTGGGACCCTTTCCTGTTAAAAGAGTTGTTAACCCTGTTTCTTTTGAACTTGATTTACCCAAGTCTTTGAAAGCTTATCCTGTTTTCCACTCTGCTCTACTCAAGAGGGTTGTTCCAAATACTTTTCATGGTCGTATCCTTCCTCCTCCTCCTATGGTTTCTTGTCAAGGCGAAGCGGAATTTGAGGTGGAGAAGATTCTAGATTCAAGGCTTCGAGGCAGGAGATTACAGTATCTGGTCAAGTGGAGAGGATTTCCTAACGAAGAGAATTCCTGGGAACCAGTGGAAAACGTTCATGCTCCGAGGTTGGTTTCAGCTTTCCATAGGAGTCACCCTGAGAAGCTTGCTAAAGACGTCCTGAGGCCGCCCCTCAGGGGGGGCAATGTAAGGTACCTGTAACCGCAGCCGGGGCGCAGACACGGGGGTGCTTAGGTTCCTGAGGATTCCCGGCGTCTGTCGCGCTCGCACGCGTCTTTGCGCGGGCGCGCGTCCGTTCATTCGGACGCGCGCGCGTTGCGATGGACGCGGGCGCGTTGACGCTGCGTCATTACGTTTTTGGCGCCAAACTTGTCCCTTTAAAAAGACGTCAGAAAGTGCAAACAGTGCTTGGTGATTTCCTTGCTAGTACATGTTACCGTGTTCTCTGTTTATACTTTGGATTGTCTTTCTTGTTACCGACCTCGGCCTGACCTGGACTTCGATTACCTTCTGCCTGCCTTTGACTTCGGCCTTTTCCTGACTACGAGTACTTCTGCCTGCCTACTGACCTGTTGCCTGATTCCTGTTTACGATTATCTTCTGCCTGCCTCCGACCTCGGCCTGTCCCTGACTACGTTTACCTCTGCCCGCCTACCGACTCTCTGCCTGTTCTCCGACCACGCTTCCCGACTTGCATCTATTCCTTCGGGTCAAGTTCAGCAAGCTGTACACTAACAGCAGTTCTAACTGCTCTTCCTATTGAATCTCCAAAAGAGCCTGACAAGAACACACTGGGCAAACAATGCCTACAAGGTCAACGTATACACTACTACAGCAGTGGATACGGAATATATTATTGCTGCTTGAAAAACGTCACTCAGGTGGTGTTTCTGGAGACGGTATTATTATTGATATTTAGACAGAATGTGAAAAAGCTCACACAGCTAGATGGCAGTTGTTTGAAGAACACACTGGGCAAACAATGCCTACAAGGTCAACGTATACACTACTACAGCAGTGGATACGGAATATATTATTGATGCTTGAAAAACGTCACTCAGGTGGTGTTTCTGGAGACGGTATTATTATTGATATTTAGACAGAATGTGAAAAAGCTCACACAGCTAGATGGCAGTTGTTTGAAGAACACACTGGGCAAACAATGCCTACAAGGTCAACGTATACACTACTACAGCAGTGGATACGGAATATATTATTGCTGCTTGAAAAACGTCACTCAGGTGGTGGTTCTGGAGACGGTATTATTATTGATATTTAGACAGAATGTGAAAAAGCTTACACAGCTAGATGGCAGTTGTTTGAAGAACACACTGGGCAAACAATGCCTACAAGGTCAACGTATACACTACTACAGCAGTGGATACGGAATATATTATTGCTGCTTGAAAAACGTCACTCAGGTGGTGTTTCTGGAGACGGTATTATTATTGATATTTAGACAGAATGTGAAAAAGCTCACACAGCTAGATGGCAGTTGTTTGAAGAACACACTGGGCAAACAATGCATACAAGGTCAACGTATACACTACTACAGCAGTGGATACGGAATATATTATTGCTGCTTGAAAAACGTCACTCGGGTGGTGTTTCTGGAGACGGTATTATTATTGATATTTAGACAGAATGTGAACAAGCTCACACAGCTAGATGGCAGTTGTTTGAAGAACACACTGGGCAAATAATGCCTGCAAGTGCACTACTATTGGTGCACTACTATGAAGAACAGCAAACAGCACTGGACACGTTAAAGAACAGTAAGATAAGTAAAATAAAAAAAATATATATGTATATTAAAAAAAAAAAATTACTCAGGTTGGTGCTGAACTACTAGGAGCAGCACAGTAGCACACCAGTCCCACTCCCCAACACAGCTAGACTAATAGCACTGGGCTCTTATAGTAGCAAAGTAAAAAAACAAAAAAGAAAATAAAAGCAGTCCTTACAAGGACTATTGGGTTATTACAGCAGTCAGCAGATGAGATCAGAAGAGATCAGTGCCCACAGCAGCTACATACAGAGCACTGCAGTAGAAGGTAAATTACTAGCCAGCAAAGCTACCTAACCTAAAATGTCCCTCAAATCCCTGCAGAGTTCTGTCCCTACAATACAGAGCAGTATCAAGTAGATTACTAGCCAGCAAACTTACTATCAACTGTCCCTCAAATCACTAACAGCTCTCTCCCTACACTAGCTCTTCCAAGCACACACAGGCAGAATGAAAAAACGCTGCAGGGCTTCAGTTTATATATGGAAGGGGAGTGGTCCAGGGGGTGTGGGGGTGGTCCAGGAGGGAGAGCATCCTGATTGGCTGCCATGTATCTGCTGGTCTGGGGTGAGAGGTCAAAAATAAGTGCCAGCTAAGGCGAACCCAAATTGGCGAACGTCGCGCGACGTATATGTGCTATATATGTGCTATATTGCTGCTGTCTGCATACACTACTGAGAACATGTATTTTTGTCTATTAAGTAAAATGTAAATATCTTTTGTATTTTTTGGGCTCTGCTGTCACAGCTGTTCTCTATGCTTACTGGGACCTATGCTGTCTAGCTTTTCCTTAAGAGCAACTAAGCATTGTAGGTTTGCTCTTTATATAAATATGTGAATTGTTTCCATTGTGTCAGCAAAAGGTCTAATTTGTATGTCACTGCATCTCTCTGCAAAGAAATCCACTGCCCATGGCCTACATGTGTAGTGCTGAAAGGGGCGGAAAGTGCTCAGGAACTCTCTCTGTAGCATTTCTGTGACCTGTTAACATGTGACTTCCAGTGTCGGCCATAGACAATGTTTCCCATAATTTATAGCAGTTTTGATTATTTTGTTCCTTGGTGCTTAACCTCCTTGTTTTCTCTGTCAGATTAGTGAAATAGATAGTGATTAGTAAATTCACAATGGAGTTTATTTATGCCTGACTGAACACAAAAGCTTGGGCAATCATAAATGGGCCCCCCATGTAACTGAGATTGAACAGTTATTTATAAGCTTCCCCATTAACAGCAGAATTATTGTTTTAAACTTTATGATTAGAACGAGTATGTAGAATATCGTTTGATATTACTAGTATTACACTTCACTAAATGTTTTGCAACTGGATTACAAAAGATGTTATTCTTTTAGTTGCAAGAGTTTCCCGCTGGGCATATAACTTTAGCCATAGCTTATAGGTAATTTGAAACACTACACCTATTTAAAGGGGACCTGTCACCAAGAAATAAAAAGCTGTATAATAAAAGTGCTTTTCAAATGAAACATGAAATCCAAATTCTTTTTTTAGTAAAGCATTCATAGTTGTTAATTTAAAGATCTCAGCTGCCAATCAAATATTGCCTGCCCCTCCTCTATACAGGCAATTACTTTCACTTTCCATTCAGCACTGACTAGATGTCACTGCACTCCCCATATTCCCCCGCTTTCTTCACCAATTAATAGTGTAACCAGTGTATGGGGATAGACATCAGGTCCCCCATTCTGGTGCACAAACAAGATTGTGAGATGATAAGGTTTCCCTTAATAACAGTGTCCACAAAATGGTTCCTGCATACATGCTATCATGATGAGTTCCCAGACCAAAGAAAACAAGATTCAAATAATTTATGAAGTGTAATTAAAGTTTATTTTGCTTGACTAATGCCATAAAATAGTATTGGGAATAATTTCATCGGGTGCCGGGTCCCATTTAAGGTGGACATTTCAGAGTAATGGATGTATTCCCATTCCCTATAGGCCAGTTAGTCTGGCGTCAGTAGTAGGAAAGCTTTTTGAAGGGTTAATAAAGGATAAGATACTGGACTTTATAGCAAATCATAATACTATGAGTGTGTGCCAGAATGGTTTTATGCGTAATAGATCTTGTCAGGCTAACTTAATTTCTTTTTATGAGAAGGAAAGCAGGGACCTCGATTCTGGGATGGCAGTGGGTGTGATTTACTTAGACTTTGCTAAAGCATTTGATACAGTGCCACACAAAAGGTTACTGGTTAAGGAATGTTGGCCTGGAACATATAGTATTTGTACCTGGATAGAGAACTGGCTAAAAGATAGACTACAAAGAGTGGTGGTATATGGAACATTTTCTAATTGGACCAGTGTTGTTAGTGGAGTACCGCAGGGCTCTGTACGAGGTCCCTTGCTTTTCAACTTGTTTATTAATAACCTGGAGGTGGGCATTGAAAGTACTGTTTCTATTTTTGCAGATGATACTAAATTGTGCAGAACTATAGGTTCCATGCAGGATCCTGCCACTTTGCAGAGTGATTTGTCTAATTTGGGAAACTGGGCAGCAAACAGGAAAATTAGGTTCAATGTTGATAAATGCAAGGTTATGCACTTTGGCAAAAATAATATAAATGCAAGTTATACATTAAATGGCAGTGTGTTGGGAGTTTCCTAAAATACGAAAGATCTAGGAATTTTTGTAGATAACAAGTTGTCTGGGCAGTGTCATTCTGTGGCATAAAAAATGGCATTAATTTAAGGCATGAAAACATAATTATGCCTCTTTATAGGTCCCTGGTAAGGCCTCACCTGGAGTATGCAGTGCAGTTTTGGACTCCAGTCCTTAAGAGGGATATAAATGAGCTGGAGAGAGTGCAGAGATGTGCAACTAAATTGGTTAGAGGGATGGAAGACTTAAATTATGAGGGTAGACTGTCAAGGTTGGGGTTGTTTTCTCTGGAAAAAAGGCACTTGCGAGGGGACATGATTACACTTTACAAGTATATTAGAGGACATTATAGACAAATAGCAAGGGGACCTTTTTACCCATAAAGTGGATCACCGTACCAGAGGCCACCCCTTTAGACTAGAAGAAAAGAACTTTCATTTGAAGCAACGTAGGTGGTTCTTCATAGTGAGGACAGTGAGGTTGTCGAATGCACTGCCGGGTGATGTTGTGATAAAAGAAATTCGGATGCACAACTGTTAGTTGCAATTGTGTCCAAACGGCGATTTATTTGAAGCCCAAAGTATACATCACAAAGGGGCAACGTTTTGGACCCCTCCGGGTCCTTTATCAAGCACCCTACACTTACAACAAGTGTGATGGGATTAGGTTGAGCTCTCCATGTTCGTGCATTGGGTGATGTTGTGATGGCTGATTCAGTTAATGCCTTTAAGACTGGATCTTAAAGTACCAGGAGTGACATTTTTGCCGCCCCTGGTACCTAGTGGGGTGCTGCCGCCTACGGCAAGAGCCTCAACTTGCCTCATTGGCGAAGCACCCCTGTAGTCACCTCTATAACAGTGATCTTAATCTAAGTATGACCTTATTTTTGGTTAATGGATAGTGATGAGTGAATTTGTTTTTTTGTGAAAAATTGGCAAAACTCATTGAAGTCAATAGGGAAAAAAAAATATTGATATGCATCAATTTTTTACATTCGCAACTTTTTTTCCCCTCCAAATGATTTAAAGTCAATAGACTTTTTTTCATGTGGTGACTTTTTGGCTCAGCGACTTTTTCTCAGAATGCATAAAAGTCAATGGGCATTTTTGTCTCAAGTTATTTCTCACTCAAAATGCAAAAAGTCCATGGGCATTTTTTCTTGAGGCAACTTTTTTCTCTGGGACTTTTTTATGGCATTGAATTTTTTTTTTTGCTTAGAATTTATGACTCAGTTTTGTAAAAAAAACTTTGCAGACTACAAAATCAGGTATTTCTCAGTGAATCCATGCCTGATAAAAAAAATCATTCATCCCTGTTAATACAACATTGTTGTAACTTTGAAAGTGATCCATTTTAAAGAATGTGGAATACAGTATATTGTGATGTGCTCTATATTATGGTTGTTGCATTCCCTGTGATTCATCTTGGGGTACAAAATCAGACAGCATGAAAAAGTAATTAAAATAATTATTGGTCTCATAGATCCACACCACTGTATAGTTGTTCTTATTGTTCTGATCAATTCCCTGAAATTACTATTCTGCAAATACTTAAAGGAAAATTATACCCAAAAATGAATACTTTAGCAACAGATACTTTATATCATAACAAGTGGCATATTAAAGATTCTTACCAAACTGGAATATATATTTAAGTAGATATTACCCTTTTACTTATTATTCTTTGAACCCCTATTTTATGATATATTCTGTGTTGCCTCAGAGATCACCTGCCCAGAAATAATGCAGTATAATGCATTGTTTGTGTGCACTGTTAATCATATGATCCAGTGGCGTAACTATATGTCACTGGGCCCCACAGCAGATTCAATTTAGGGCCCCAAAATATTGATAAGGTGGCCTGTTCTACGGTCTGCTTCCTCTGTAGTTACGCCCCTAACTTGCTTGCATGGTGAGCAAATTGGTTTCATTTGGTTTCATTTGCTTAAAATTATTACTATTAGCTATATACATAACTACATACATATTACAGGCTAATTAACCTGCACTTAAAGGACCAGTAACATCAAAAAAAATGCTTTAGAATACAACGAAAAAAACACCAAGACAAATTAAAATTTCAAATTGCAAAGCCTTTATTATTAATGCTGGGCGAATTTGCGCCATTTTTCTGTGTACCCTGCCAACCGCCTGGGGCACTCTCGCTAAGCATCACTTGCTGCTGCAGGGCCAGGTGAGTAGGAGGCTGAGTCCTCGCTAGATCTCCCCAGAGGTGCGCCGGCTCTGCACAAGGATGTTCCAGGCACACAGGATAGGCACAGGCTGTGGGAGCAGGGGAGGATAATGGGCTCCCTGTAGAAGGAGCCGCACACCGGGCACTTCAGCTTTTCATCCAGCCGGGCCACTTTCCAGCACCGTCTTCCTGCTTTCAGTAGACTATGGGAGCTAGTCAGGGAGGACAAATCCAGCACCGTACTATGGATGGTCACCATATTGCCGTTTCTGAAGAGGACAGGAAGTGGAGTTTCGGTGAGTTATTTCTTAATAAAAGCTTTGCAATTTGAAATTTTAATTTGTCTTGGTGGTTTTTTTTGTTGTATTCTAACAATTTTTTTTTTAAATTGTTTTGATGTTACTGGTCCTTTAAAAGAATCTTATTTAGCTTGGAAAGCAGAGAAAAGACTTTTGCTGTATTTCATTTTCATCATAAGGGTGAAAAAATGCTATACCTTTTCTGCTAACTAGTCTTTGGATCAACATTGGTTTTGGGGAATTAATTACAGTAAACCTTTGTATTTTATTAGGACCTAAAAGGCCCTTCCATAAGGTTGCTGACAAACTACAAAGCTATTTGAAAAGATATATTGTATGTATATTGTTTAACTTTCTAACCTAAAGATTGAACCTGTTTTCTTTTAATGTTAAAACATGTATCAGTAAACTATGTGAAAGCCTTTTTGTGAGAATATAATAGAGTAATACTGAGTTATCATCCTCCTCCCACATTCCTCTTCTCTAATCTACATAAACTGAAGCTGGCTGGGATGTCTGCATAACTGAGATGCTTCTTTGCATAGACCAACATACTTGCACTATATTGCCATATAATTACATTATGTTTTTATGGTAGGGATATCAATGCTGCATAGAAAATAGAGAAACCACAACACAAACAGCTAATCTGGAATTTGTCAGTTTTATTAGAACACCAATACATCTGATTTGTTAAGTTAATATATTAAAATCTGTTATAAACTCTTCTGAATGATCCAATTCTGGGGCTTGAGGCTCCCCAGTCATTGAATCTCCTGTATTCTCCAGATCTCAGGTAGTACTGACGTCCCCTGTAGTTGGGTTCTTCGTAGAACATCCAATGGCCATCAAACACATTGCAGGAGTGAATGTCATGGAAACGGAATCGATCATAAGTATTGGGGCAGTCATCAAAGAACTCCATCATCTGCCCTTGGAAATCTCCTCTTTCATAGATTCTCATTTTGTATTGACCTTGGTACTTTAAAGACATGGAAAAATATTAAATATAGTTATGCTTCAGGAATAAACTATTAAATCAGATCTGTACAATTCTTTCAATAGGTTGTGTTTTTTTATTTCTATTTGCATAATTAAAAACTGATATAATCTATGTGCAAGCATCAAAGTGAAACATGCTGCAAATTTTCTTTTGAATACAACCTCACATTAAACGAATTAAAATGACCTTACTTTAGGCAGTCTTATTTTTAACTGTATTCGATCTACACTTAATTTTCTAGTTTAAAAGTGAGATTCTGTATATTCGCTTATGCATAATCACCAAAATCTATGCCATTACTACTGTTTCTACTAAAGGTGATAAGAACATTACATAACTTACATTGGGAACAAATCGACAGGATCTGATGGAATCATTGAAGCCCATCCATCTCTGGAAGTCTGGGTATTCTCCTTGCCAGAGATAATACTGGTGTCCCCTGTAACTGGGGTGCTCATAGAGGATCCAGTTTCCACCCTCTACCCTGATGGAGTTGCAGCGATTGAAGTATGAAGAAAGGTCAGAACAGTCTGAGCCGCACTCATAGTGGCGGCCTTGTAAGTTCCTTTCCTCATAGAAGAAGATCTGAAGAAATTGTATATTTATGTTTATAAATAAAATTAGCGCTCAGATAAAATCTTTAAGATGATATTTGTTAAAAGATAAATTCAAGGTACTTAAATAGTAATCAGTACGTAAATAATTAAAGTGAAAATAGAATAGGCTTTTCAGAAAAAAGACAGGTAAGATCATTGCTAATAAAGCTTGCTAATTAGTTAAACTCATAATTTTTTCTGGAAAATAATTGAAAGTAAAAAAAACAGAAACACAGAAAATTAAAATGAATGTAAGTATAGGTGGCTGTACATTTTTACAATTATTTTACTTACTGTCAGGCCAATTAAACATGTATGGGTACCTGATGGGGAACATTTGACAGACACAAATGCAATTTTATAGAATAAAAATCTGCTGTTCTGGACAGATAATATAATCTGTGTCCAGGCTAATAGGATGGATGCAATTACAGCAGATGTTGCTATGAGAGGGATTGCAGTTCCATCTTACTTCTGACCAGGTCTTTTTTTTTGAACATAGGAGGAGAGATGCATTTAAGAACTTGTATAACTATACAGTAGGGCATCATGGAATGGCTTAAAGGAACCGTTTAGTGTAAAAATAAATAACTGGGTAAATAGATAGGCTGTGCAAAATATAAACTGTTTCTGATATAGTTAGTTAGCCAAAATTGTAATCTAAAAAGGCTGGAGTGACTGGATGTCTAACAGAAACAAACTTCCTGCTTTTCAGCTCTCTAACTCTGAGGGGTCCGTTTCCTAAAGCGTAGTAAAAATCTTCGCACAAAATATAGACAAATTTGTAGCCAAATATGTTTTTGCCAGTTTACTAACCTACTGTAAATATAAATTTGTGAATTTTCTTGCGCAAAAATATGTTTTAGCCAGTTATAGCATTCACTGAAAATAACGCCACATACACATTAATGCCTGGTATTTTAAACAGCGAAATGTGCAAAAGACTACATTTACGCAAGAGTATTCCCAACATTTTACCGCCACCTATGTAGTGGCGTAAAAGTATTTTTTCGCCAGAAAATTCTCAAGGGGCAGGAAATATCCCCTAATAATTTTTTATTTTACCCATCATTCTTTGCTGACAGGAGAGAGATCTGTAGCTATTGCTGACAGGATGATTTGGCTTCTGCTTCTATCTGTTGCAACAGCAGCAGTTTCAGCTCAGAGGAGTATTATTGGCAGGGGGCATCACAGTCCAAGGATTCATCAGCCGCTACGCTTTTTTGGTTTCATTGTGATTGGCTACATTAAACTGTGCATTTCTATGAAGCAAAGAGATTGTCTGGTATAATTTCTTGTCCATATGATTCTATTGGCAGGGTTTGTATGATGCAGACATGTTTGATTGTTGTTGGTAATGTTGGTAATGTTGTTGGATGGTATAATCATCAGTCAATAAAGTGTATGAGTTTTGAAGATGCATTTCTGGCCATAAATGTAAAAAATTGCCATAATAACCGCCATAAAACAAGACTATTTTATAGCATAAATATTCACAAAACCGTAATTTGTCGCCAGAAAATTCACAAAAATTACCGCTAATGTAAGCTGGTTCATTAACATAGTTACCGCAAGTGATCGCAATGACTTCTGAGCGCATCGCTGTTTAGTAAACGTAGTCCCTGCAAATATTGTGGCGGAAAAATATTCTCTGTAACTGAATATCCCTTGAGATTACCGTTTGAGGGAAGTAAAAAAGGTAAAAAAAAAAAGATTACAACATATTTCGATCAACTAGTCAACACTGGATCATTTTATAATTTTGACTGTACAAGTGGTTAATTTAAAAGTATGGATTTTTAAATCTCTACATCTATTGATATATGACAATAATGATCTCTGTGAGACTCAATGTATTAGCAGAATGTAATACACTAATGGATTATAAATATTTTTATAACTCTTTGCTTATTTTTAAATTCCTATTTGGCTCTAATATGGGAATGAATCACTGTAAAATATTAATGTACAATTCATATATGGCTTGCTGTACCACTATGAATAGCTTGATCGTGGTTATGTATTATCTAGAAAATATTAAAATAGTCATGTTTCTGACTTACCTTTCCCATTTTGAACGTTTGGAAGTTTTAGTGAAATTGACAAGTGGAAAGAGATGGCCTTTATATATGTGCTGTAGTGCCACTGTCTGCATACACTACTGAGAACATGTATTTTTGTCCAGTAAGTAAAATGTAAATATCTTTTGTATTTTTTGGGCTCTGCTGTCACAGCTGTTTCATATGCTTACTGGCACCGCTGATGTATAGCTTTACCTTAGAGCAACAAAGCATTATAGGTTTGCTCATTATATACTTGTGAATTGTTTCCATTGTCTTAGCAGGCAAAAGGTCATTTGCTTGTCACTGTTTCTCTGCAAAGAATAGGAAATCCACAGCCTATGGCCTACATGTGTAGTACTGGAAGCCAGAAACTGCTCAGGAACTCTCTCTGTAGCATTTCTATGTCCTGTTAGCATGTGACTTCCAGTGTCGGCCATAGACAATGTTTCCCATCATTTATAGCAGATTAAATTATTTTGTTCTTTATTGCTTAACCTCTTTTTTTCTCTTTCAAATTAGTGAAATAGATAGTGACTAGTAAATTCATGTTGGATCATGTTGCAATATGTTGGCGTTAAATAAAGACATTTTAATAATATTGACAAACTACAAAATAAGCTAAGTAGTTGATGGGTGACTACAATTTGCTATCAGTGGTGCAGCAGTAGATAAGGTTAATAAGGTAGTGATGCATATGGGTACAGCGGCTACTTCAGGCTTCAGTTGCACACTATCTGCTGCTTGTTTGTTTTCACAAGTTTCTTGGTACGGCCTCAAACTCTTGTCTCACATTGTATGTTTTCTCATGCGATAGAGATGACAATGAAGTCTGACATACAGTATCTCAATTTGATTTTATTTGCTAATGTTTTGAGCATTTACTGCTGTTGGGTCAGCATTTCATGAAACAGCATGGTCCCCTAGCATTTTATGACACAGCATGGCACCAGCGTTATTTCTAATAATACATTTTTTTATTCCTATAGCATTTCATGGCTGTATGGTCCTAAAGTTTATGGCACAGTTAGACATCAAAAATGTATGCACAGTATGTCCCCAGACTTTCATGATGCAATATTGCTCCAACATTTAGGGGCCAATTTATTAATCATAACAAACAAGGGAAAGTTGTGCTCACCACTATTTTTAAAAACCATTAGGTGGGGGTGCAATGAGGGTGTGACCACAAAACAATCCCTGTGTTGTTTAAAGGGTAAGGCATTTTTTAGTAGCAGTATGCACAAAATGTCGCTGTCTTAAATATATTGATAATGGGTTGAGTGCAGAGGAATCTTGTAGTTGACTATATGTATTTTGTGGTCACACCCTCATTGCACCCCCACCTAATGGTTTTTAAAAATAGTGGTGAGCACAACTTTCCCTTGTTTGTTATAGTTCTACAGGAGCAGTGACCAGCTCCATGTTGTAGCTCCCACCCTTCCCAGCTATAGTCAGGTGATCCCACTGGTGTCTAATAAAAGGGCAGCCAAGTATGGAGGTTTACTTTGAAATCAGCTAGTAAGTTGCAGGTAAAACTTAGTCCCTTTGTAAAATGTATAATTAAGCAATTGAATTCTTAATGAATCAGATGAAAATTAAGCGTAGGACTGGCCAGATATGGGATGACTTTGACGTAGTTGGCCAGTTTAAATATATTGCAATATATGGACAAACAATCCCTGTGTTGTTTAAAGGGTAAGGCATTTTTTAGTAGCAGTATGCACAAAATGTCGCTGTCTTAAATATACTGATAATGGGTTGAGTGCAGAGGAATCTTGTAGTTGACTATATGTATTTTGTGGTCACACCCTCATTGCACCCCCACCTAATGGTTTTTAAAAATAGTGGTGAGCACAACTTTCCCTTGTTTGTTATAGTTCTACAGGAGCAGTGACCAGCTCCATGTTGTAGCTCCCACCCTTCCCAGCTATAGTCAGGTGATCCCACTGGTGTCTAATAAAAGGGCAGCCAAGTATGGAGGTTTACTTTGAAATCAGCTAGTAAGTTGCAGGTAAAACTTAGTCCCTTTGTAAAATGTATAATTAAGCAATTGAATTCTTAATGAATCAGATGAAAATTAAGCATAGGACTGGCCAGATATGGGATGACTTTGACGTAGTTGGCCAGCTTAAATATATTGCAATATATGGACAAACAATCCCTGTGTTGTTTAAAGGGTAAGGCATTTTTTAGTAGCAGTATGCACAAAATGTCGCTGTCTTAAATATATTGATAATGGGTTGAGTGCAGAGGAATCTTGTAGTTGGCCAATTTATTAATCAACATGCCCAAAAAACCTTGAAAAAATCTGTAAAATTCAAACGTTTATTCCATTAATACAATAGTAAAAATACATACATACTGACCCCATATGATCCACCCTATGTGTTTTGTACCCTCCGGTACTTATTCATAGGTATTACTATGTAAATTTATGGTGCTTTTAAAACTGGGGCAGGTCCTTTATACTCAGCTGCCTTAATACAGGACTGGTATTTAATTTGCAGATTTATTAAGGGTATAATTGAAAATTCAAATTTGAATTTTATAAATTTTTTCGACTAGGGAATTAACCAAACTCTATTCAATTTTTAAAAAAATTAAATTAAATCAAACTCTGGCCATTTAAGAATTTAAATTCAACTATTTGCTACCTAAAACCTGCCAAATTTATGTCTAAGTCAATGGGAGAGGTCCAGTGACCAATTTGGAGATGTTTGAAGCCTTCCTGACATTCGAGTTTTTTCAGCAAAAAAACTTGAATCGAGTTTTTTCGAATTCGATTGAAGTTTTTGGTTCAGTAAAAATTCTTCTGAGTTT
Organism: Xenopus petersii; assembly: GCA_038501925.1. NCBI lineage: Eukaryota > Metazoa > Chordata > Amphibia > Anura > Pipidae > Xenopus > Xenopus petersii. Next base: position 117,928,960 of record CM076672.1, on the reverse strand, counting down.
CAGATTTTGAATTTTTTTAATAAATAAAATCCCAATCGAATTTAGAAGAAAATTAAATTTAATAGAGTTAAAAAAACTTACATTATTTCACAATTCAAATCTTCATAAATCTGCCTCTCCATCACATGTCTCCACGGACATTTAAAAAGTATAGCCCCAGAAATTTATAACACAAAATGGCCCCAGTATTTCATTGACTTAGCATAGCCCCCCAGCATTTTATGACAGTGTGGCTGAATGAATATTTGACACAGCATGGCCTCAGCATTTTATGAGAATGTGAACACAGAATGTATGCTACTGTGTAGCACCAAAATTTATTCCATGGCACTCCAATACCTTTATAATATAATAAAGAGAATTTGCCTAAAAAAGTAGAGTATGCCATTAGCCTTAATGCCAGCTCAAATTACAAAAAAATTAAATACAAACAATACTAGGCAGCCTTATTACAGTGGTCTTAATCTAACTATGAGTTTATTTTTTATTTAAAGGATAGTGATAAGCGAATCTGTTTCTCTGCCAAAAATTGGCAAAACTCATTGAAGTCAATTGGCAAAAATAACTATTCTGCAAATAATTAAAGGAAAATGATACCCCAAAATGAATACTTTAGCAGCATGAAGGTTCATATTAAGATATATCATATTAATTGGCATATTAAATATTCTTACCAAACTGGAATATATATGTAACCATATATTATTTTACTTGGATTTCCTTGAGCCCCATTTTATAATATTGTCTGTGTGGCCTCTGAAATCACCTGCCTAGAAATAATGCAGCTCTAATGCATTGTTTTTATGCACTGTTAATTGTAGGATCCATGGGGAGAGGATTACTCAATAATCAGCATAATAATATATTATTATTAGGGATGCACCAATCCAGGATTTTCAGCAGGATTCGGATTTGGCCCCATCCTTCTGCCAGGTTGAACTGAATCCGAATCCAAATTAGGGGCTGGGAGGGAAATCCCGTGAGTTTTTGTTGCAAAACAAGGAAGTAAAATATATTTTAAGCTTCCCAAGGATTGGATTCGGTTCAGTATTTGGCTGAATCTTTCGAGAAGGATTCAGGGGTTCGGCCGAATCCAAAATAGTGTATTTGGTGCATCCATAATTATTATATTATATTATTATGAAAATTTAGATGAAGCAGGGTTTTACATATGAGCTGTTTTATGCAATATATTTTCATTGAGACCTACATTATTTGGGGGTATAGGTTTCCTTTAAAAAGATAAACTGATTATAGTTCCAAATGTTATATCCTATCACAACATACTTTTATTACATACAATTGTCAACCTTAAGTAATCTTAGTAGCAACTGTCTTGAAGCCATCCCTGGAACAATTGGGTCTGAATATAACTACAGGCAGTACGTGTTTTGACCCTATGACAATCAAGAATTACTTTATTCTAAGCCTTTCTAAATGAATAACTTGCTTGCATGGTGAGCAAATTGGTTTCATTTGTTTCAAATTATTACTATTAGCTATATACATAACTACGTACATATTAGAGGCTAATTAACCTGCCCAATATTAGACTAAAACATCAATAGTTTTCAATAATGTACATTCAGAAAAATCTTGTTTAGCTTGAAAATCAGAGAAAATATTTTTGCTGTATTTCATTTTCATTATAAGGGTAAAAAATGCTATACTAAATCAGGAACTTTTCTGAAGACCAGACTTTGGATCAATATTGTTTTTGGGGAATGAATTGCAGTAAACCTCTGTATTTTATTAAGACCTAAAAGGCCCTGCCATAAGGTTCCTGACAAACTACAAGACTATTTGAAGAGATATATTGTATGTATATTGTTTAACTTTCCAACCTAAAGATTGAACCTGTTTACTTTTAATGTTAAAACATGTGTCAGTATACTATGTGAAAGCCTATTTGTGAGAATATAATAGAGTAATACAGAGTTATCAACCTCCTCCCACATTCCACTTCTCCAATCTACATAAACTCAAGCTGGCCAGGATGTCTGCATAACTGAGATGCCTCTTTCCATAGACTAACATACTTGCACTAAATTGCCATGTAGTTATGTTGTTTTTGTGGCATGGATATCAATGCTGCACAGTAAATAGAGAAACCATAACGCAAATAGCTAATCTGGAATTTGTCAGTTTTATTGAAACCATAGACATATTTGATTTGCTAAGTTAATGTTTTAAAATCTGTTATAAACTCTTCTGAATGATCCAATTCTGGGGCTTGTGGCTCCCCAGTCATTGAATCTCCTGTATTCTCCAGATCTCAGGTAGAACTGACGTCCCCTGTAGTTAGGTTCCTCGTAGAACATCCAATGGCCATCAAACACATTGCAGGAGTGAATGTCATGGAAACGGAATCGATCATAAGTATTGGGGCAGTCCTCAAAGAACTCCATCATCTGCCCTTGGAAATCTCCTCTTTCATAGATTCTCATTTTGTATTGACCATGGTACTTTAAAGAAATGGAAAAATATTAAACATATCTGTTTGAAAAAAAAGATAAAGTCGATATATCCTTTGTCAAACATTAAAATTAAAAATGCTGCAATTTTTCTTTTCAATCCAACCTCACATCAAGCTACTTAAAATATAAATCTGGTAAACATATATAGTCCTTACGTTAGACAGTCTTATTTTCTAGTATATTGTATCTACATTTCAGTTTCTAGATTAAATAGGTTTCTAGATTATGAATAATCACCAAAATCTATTCCATTAGTAATGTTTCTTCTTAAGAACCTTACATTGGGAACAAATCGACAGGACCTAATGGAGTCATTGAAGCCCATCCACCGCTGAAAGTCTGGGTATTCTCCTTGCCAGAGGTAATACTGGTGTCCCTTGTAACTGGGGTGCTCATAGAGGATCCAGTTTCCACCCTCTACTCTGATGGAGTTGCAGCGATTGAAGTATGAGGACAGGTCAGAACAATCTGAGCCACACTCATAGTGGCGGCCTTGGAAGTTCCTTTCTTCAAAGAAGAAGATCTGAAGCAAGACATTGTAGATTCAATTTTACAAATAAAACTAGGGCATACACACATTCTTTAAGATGATTTTTTTGTGTGTTTCTGGTTTATGAAACATTATTTTTTATCTTTTTATTCCTGAGATACAGGAACATACCTTTTAAGTATTGCAGAATCCACATGTTAAATGTTTAAAGATATATTCCAGGTAACTACTACTATCAGTTCTAAATTCTAATTAATAATCGCATTAAACAGATATATAGATAGAAAATATGTGGCCAGGCTAATGACTTGAATAGGATATCCATGAGTTTTTGGCTGAGTCACTTAATTTTTTTGAGGCTTTTTTCAAAATAAGCCAGCATTTTCTGGATTTTCGCACGAAAAGTCTGATATATTTGGATTATGCGCTCATTCCAGCTCAGAAATTCCACAGATATGGCCAAATAGTGACGGGACCTCTACCAATGACTTTTATACAATCTTGGTAGGTCTGAGATGCCAGATTTTCATATTTGGGATTTTTCCATCCTCATGGTAAAATGGATCTCAAAAAATCAGGTTTTTTTCCACTGAAAATTCGTAGTTTGGTTAAAAAAAACTCTTTACATTTTTTGGGGGGTTTTGGCATGAGGACTTTAACACCCTTATGTTGCTATCATTTTGTGTATTGCATCACCATCCATTTAAGTATCTGATTTTGATTGCTAGGCTCTTAAAACTCAAGAAAATGCAGTTCTTAAGATTGGAGAACCTCATGTAAGGACTTGGATAACTATGCAGTAGTGCATCATTAGGGTATTTTTACCTTTTGAAAAAGACAGCCTTATTTGATTTAGAGCTCGAAAGCCAACTTCATATTATGCAAGTGGTGAATTTGAATGTGTTTTTGTCTGTATAGATATCTATTCATAAACATGCCAAAGATAATCTTTGTGGGTCTCGTTTTATTAGCATACTGTATAGTTCTATCATTAGTGCAAAATATTGCATAGTAATTTTGCATCTTGAAAAATTCCTTTGTGTCTCAAATATTAGAATGAATAACTGTATAATGTATTCAAGGTTTTTATTCCAGAACTGTAGATTTTATATATATATATATATATATATATATATATATATATATATATATATATATATACTGCTCTATGTAAAAATTGATCATGGTAATGTATTATCTAGAAAATATTAAAATAGTCATAGTTCTGACTTACCTTTCCCATTTTGAGTGTTTGGAAGTTTCTGTACAATCGACAAGTGGAAAGAGATGGCCTTTATATATGTGCTATATTGCTGCTGTCTGCATACACTACTGAGAACAGGCATTTTTGTCTATTAGGTAAAATGTAAATATCTTTTGTATTTTTTGGGCTCTGCTGTCACAGCTGTTCTTTATGCTTACTGGCACCTATGCTGTATAGCTTTACCTAAAGCGCAACAAAGCATTGTAGGTTTGCTCATTATATACGTATGTGAATTGTTTCCATTGTGTCAGCAAAATATCTAATTTGTATGTCACTGCATCTTTCCGCAAAGAATAGAAAATCCACTGCCCAAGGTCTACATGTGTAGTGCTAAAAGGGCGGAAAGTGCTCAGGAACTCTCTCTATAGCATTTCTGTGTCCTGTTAACATGTGACTTCCAGTGTCAGCCATAAACAATGTTTCCCATGATTTATAGCAGTTTAAATTATTTTGTTCCTTGGTGCTTAATCCCCTGGTTTTCTCCATCAGATTAGTGAAATAGATAGTGATTAGTAAATTCACAATGGAGTTTATTTATGCCTGACTGAACACAAAAGCTTGGGCAATCATAAATGGGCCCCCCATGTAACTGAGATTGAACAGTTATTTATAAGCTTCCCCATTAACAGCAGCATTATTGTCTTAAGCTTTATGATTAGAGCGAGTGTATAGAATATTGTTTGCTATTACTAGTGTAGGGATGTGAAAAATCTTAGACACCCTTACACTTTACAGACAGGTACATCCCTAGTAATATGGACACCTCAGTGGGTCCTAGCCTGTGGGGATTCAGCCTATACGTGCTGTGATTATATGCTTCCTTTATGCAGCTGTGTATATTCTATGCTCCATTGTGGATCAATGTGCTGAATGATCTACTGTATGTGCTATTGTTCAATAAATACAGTTCTATGATCAACGGTTAAAGAACTACTGGCGCCCATCATTGTGCTATCGCACCTAGTTACAGTTACACTATACCCTGCCTCCACCGCATTGCGAGGGCTTGCCCCTGAGAAAGAGAGCTTATCTGTGGTATCAGCCCACAAAGGAAAGTAGCTAAAACTGCTAAATACAAAGCAGTTTACTATAGCGCTACACTAGTATTACACTTCACTAAATGTTTTGCAACTAGATTACAAAAGATGTTATTCTTTTAGTTGCAAGAGTTTCTCGCTCGGCATATAACTTTAGCCATAGCTTATAGGTAATTTGAAACACTACACCTATTTAAAGGGGACCTGTCACCAAGAAATAAAAAGCTGTATAATAAAAGTGTTTTTTAAATGAAACATGAAATCCAAATTCTTTTTTTATTAAAGCATTCATAATTGTTGTAAACTCATTTAAAGATCTCAGCTGTCAATCAAATATTGCCTGCCCCTCCTCTATACAGGCAATTACTTTCACTTTCCATTCAGCACTGACTAGATGTCACTGCACTCCCCATATTCCCCCCGCTCTCTTCACCATTTAATTGTGTAACCAGTGTATGGGGATGGACATCCCGCAGCTGCTCTGGCAGTGGGTTACACAGGTCCTCCAGAGCGCTCACCCACCTCTCTGCGTCTGATGTCCTTTCCCGCAGTTTCTGCAGGTCTTGCCATATTATGGACAGATCTAGTTTAATCTCATCAGTTTTAGCATTTATTAGCATTGCACTCACTTCTGTGGATGCTCTGATTTCCTGTAGGATGTCTAGCAAGGTTGTTTCCTCCTCGGCCGGTAGAGTGGGTGAGGAGGGAGCGCTAGGTTGGGAGTCTCCGCCATCTTGCCTCTCCTTGTGAGCATATTTCCCCAACTTAATTTCTGCCGCAGAAGCCCTTTTCTGAGCTCTATTCTGCCCCATTATTACCCTTTGGGGTAAAGGTTGCCCCTGGACTTCTTCTGGAGCCGTAATTAACAGAGGATCAGTAGCCTAACAAAGGATAACCGGGGCTCAGGGAGAGGAGCTCTGCCATGCACATCTGATCACACCTAGCCTCAGGCCACACCCCGCACATACTATTAAAAAATATTTTATTATGAAAATTTAGATGAAGATAGTGTTCATATTTTTCATAGTTCATAGAGACCTACATTATTTACGGTATATGTTTCCTTTAAAAAGATAAACTGATTAGAGTTCCAAATGTTTTATCCTATCACAACATTCTTTAATTGGCAACCTAAAGTAATCTTAGTAGCAAATGACTTGAAACCATCCCAGGAACAATTAGGTCTAAATATAAATACATGCAGTATGTGTTTTGACCCTATGACAATTAAGAGTTACTTAATGCTAAGCCATTTCTAAATGAATAACTTGCTTGCATGGTGAGCCAATTGGTTTAATTTGCTTGAAATTATTACTATTAGCTATATACATAAATACGTACATATTACAGGCTAATTAACCTGCCCAATTTCTCAGACTTCAAAATATCCCAATATAGTGCACTTAAAAATATCTTGTTTAGTTTAAAAAGCAGAGAAAAGACTTTTGCTGTATTTCATTTTCATCATAAGGGTAAAAAAAATGCTATACAAAATCAGGACCTTTTCTGCAAACCAGTCTTTGGATCAACATTGTTTTTGGGGAATTAATTACAGTAAACCTCTGCATTTTATTAGTACCATTAAGGCCCTTCCATAAGGTTGCTGACAAACTACAAAGCTGTTTGAAAAGATATATTGTATGTATATTGTTTAACTTTCTAACCTAAAGATTGAACCTGTTTTCTTTTAATGTTAAAACATGTGTCAGTATAATATGTGAAAGCCTATTTGTGAGAATATAATAGAGTAATACTGAGTTATCATCCTCCTCCCACATTCCTCTTCTCCAATCTACATAAACTGAAGCTGGCTGGGATGTCTGCATAACTGAGATGCTTCTTTGCATAGACCAACATACTTGCACTAAATTGCCATATAGTTACGTTATGTTTTTGTGGCATGGATATCAAAGCTGCATAGAAAATAGAGAAACCACAACACAAACAGCTCGTCTGGAATTTGCCAGTTTTATTAGAACACCCATACATCTGATTTGTTAAGTTAATATTTTAAAATCTGTTATAAATTCTTCTGAATGAGCCAATTCTGGGGCTTGAGGCTCCCCAGTCATTGAATCTCCTGTATTCTCCAGATCTCAGGTAGAACTGATGTCCCCTGTAGTTGGGTTCCTCATAGAACATCCAATGGCCATCAGACACATTGCAGGAGTGAATGTCATGGAAACGGAATCGATCATAAGTATTGGGGCAGTCATCAAAGAACTCCATCATCTGCCCTTGGAAATCCCCTCTTTCGTAGATTCTCATTTTGTATTGACCATGGTACTACAAAGAAAGGGAAACATATTAAACATATCTGTTTAAAAAAATTAAAGTTGATACTGATTTGTGCAAGCATTAAAATTAAAAAAAGTACAAAAGCTGCAATATTTCTTTTCAATGCAACCTCATATTAAGCTACTTAAAATGTAAATCTGGTAAATATATAATGTCCTTCCATTATACAGTCTTATTTTCTACTATATTGTATCTGCATTTAATTTTCTAGGTTAAATGCGAGATTTTAAGAGTCTGAACATCTACTTTTGAGTAATCACAAACATCGTTTCCATTTGTACTTTTTCTGCTTAAGAACCTTATGTAACTTACATTGGGAACAAATTGACAGGACCTGATGGAGTCATTGAAGCCCATCCACCTCTGAAAGTCTGGGTATTCTCCTTGCCAGAGATAATACTGGTGTCCCCTGTAACTGGGGTGCTCATAGAGGATCCAGTTTCCACCCTCTACCCTGATGGAGTTACAGCGATTGAAGTATGAGGACAGGTCAGAACAGTCTGAGCCGCACTCATAGTGGCGGCCTTGGAAGTTCCTTTCCTCATAGAAGAAGATCTGAAGAAAGATATTGTAGATTCAAATTTACAAATAACACTACGGTACACACACATTCTATGAGATAATTTTTTGTGTGTTTTTGGTTTATGAAAAGTTTATTTTTTATCTCTTTATTCCTGAAATACAGGAACATACCTTTAAGTATTGCAGTTTCAACATGTTAAATATTTAAAGATGGATTCAAGGTAAGTTAAGGTACATAAATACTAATAAATACTACTATCAGTGCTAAATACTAATAATAATGGCATTAAACTGATACAGCTTTACAGGTTAAATATGTATTGCTGATCTTAGCAATCTTGCTTATTAAACTGCCATAATTTTTTAAAGTCATATTAGAATATTACTGAAGGTGAAAAAAACATAGAAAATGAACATTATTTTAACGAAAAAAGTCTGTCCAAATTTGAAACGGTTTTACGTCAACTTCATAATACACAATTGGTAAATTTGAATATATTTTTGTCTATATAGATATCTATTCATAAACATGCCAAAATTATCTTTCTAGTTCTCTCTTTATTAGCAAACTGTATAGTTCTATCACTAGTGCAAAATATTGCATAGTTATTTTGCATCTTGAAAAATTCCTTTGTGTACAGTATATATATATATATATATATATATATATATATATATACTGTACCTCTATGAATAGCTTGATCATGGTTATGTATTATCTAGAAAATATCAAACTAGTCATGGTTCTGACTTACCTTTCCCATTTTGAATGTTTAGAAGTTTCAGTGCAAAGTGGAAATAGTTGGCCTTTATATATGTGCTGTATTGCCGCTGTCTGCATACACTACTGAGAACATGTATTTTTGTTTAGTAAGTAAAATGTAAATATTCTTTGTATTTTTTTGGGCATCTGCTATCACAGCTGATTCCTATGCTTACTAGCACTTTTGCTCTATAGCATTACCTTAAGAACAACAAAGCATTTCAGGTTTCCCCATTATATAAGTATGTGAATTGTTTCCATTGTGTCAGCAGTCTTATTTGCTTGTTACTGCTTCTATCTGCAAAGAATAGGAAATCCGCTACCTATGGCCTACATGTGTGTAGCAGAAAGACTCACACTGCTCAGGAACTCTCTCTGTAGCATTTTAATGTTGTGTTAGCATGTGATTTGCAGTGTTTCCCAAAATTGACAACAGTTTGAACTCTTTGGTTCCATAGCACTTAACCTTCTTGTTTTCTTCTGCAGATGACAGAAACAGATTGTGATTAGTAAACTCACATTGGACTTCCTTTATGATTGTCTGAGTACAAAAGCTTGGCCAATCATTAATGCCCCCTCATGGAATTAAGACTGAGCAGGTATTTAACCCTCTAAATGCCACAGATTATAGAATCTACGTTCTGTGGCAAAGTCTCTTGAAATGCCATAGATCATATATTGTATGATCTGCAGCATTTTTCTCCGTGCAGCCAGTGATGCGCCTTAAAAAGCGGTGCATCACTTCTAACGGCTACAGATCCCCCTAGGCAACGAGCAAGTAACCATCATCCACAATGGCTAAGGAGTATCCCATACAGCCAGATCTGCAGAATAAAGAAAAATTGTAATGAAGAAGAGGTAATGAATAAACAACTTGATGTTATGGGCAAAAGATTCAAAGAGAGGGGATACAAAGAGAATATAATCAAACAATCGAGAGAAAAAGTAAATAAAACAGAGAACGCGAAACTTATAGAAAAAAAGGAATTTAAGGGAGATAGAAAACTAGAAATGGTATTCTCAACAACTTATAACCCGCTAGCCAATGAGATTGGGAAAATCATTAGAAAACATTGGGATGTATTAAAATGTGATGTAAATCTTAAAGACACTCTTCCAGAATGACTGAAAGTGGTATTCAAAAAATCTAATAATTTACAGCAGATGCTGACAAAAAATTACTGTGATACAGAAAAAACCAGAGTGAAATCAAATGAATGTATATGGTCTGGTTTTTACCCTTGCTCCTTATGTAAAGCATGCCAATATGGGAAAAAGAAAAAAACGTTGAAATCAAATGTAAATAAAAGAGAATTTAAAATTAAGGATAATATAAATTGCACAACTGCAAATGTTGTGTATTGCCTGCAATGCCCATGTGGCCTCCAATATGTAGGCAAAACAAATCGTACATTAAGAGAACGCATTCGGGAACATATAAATGATATAAAAAAGGGAAAGGATAATCATAGCGTCTCTAAACACTTCAAAGAGCACCACAAAATGAATCCTATAGGTCTAACATATTGGGGCATAGAAAAAGTAAAAAACAAATGGAGAGGAGGAGACTTAGTGAAAAAAACCTTACAATGTGAAAGCAGATGGATACATCTGTTAGAGACATCCATACCCAAAGGTCTTAATGTAGATATAAACCTAAGAGCATTCTTATAGAATTTACCACGAACCTATGTATTGTATGTACCATCTTTTAGTCTATTTTTGTATTCTGCTACATATTGACCTGCGAGGGGTATCTCTTACTTAAAGGTGGAATGTGATTAATTTAAATTGGTGATTAATGGACCTTTTAACTGAAGTTAGAATACACTATACCTGTATGTATACAAACCCCCAAGAAAAGCCATGGATGCCCGTGCAACCTAGAACTAGAAACGCTAATTACGTGTTTCCATGGCAACCGTAGAACCAAGCACTGCTGGGTTGCCTTACCAGAGGGGATCTGTATTTTATTATACCTGGGGATGCACTTTTAATTGAAAAAATTCCTCTGTTGATATATTTGGAGGGGAAAGAAAAAAGCCCCCAAAGTTTATGCTATTATCGTGAATGAGCGATCTACCAAAGTGGCGGGTTGCCATGGAGACACGTGCATTCCATGAGAGGGGAGAGGTGTGCATGCGCATCCATGGCCAAGATCCGTCCACAAAAGGCGCACTTGCGCAGTAAGGGATCGAAAGCCTTGAGGAAGTCGCATAGACGAAACGCGTCGGCTAGCAGTGACGTCATCAGGGTGAGACCAAGAACGCATGTCCTACCAACAACGCCAGGCAATTGACATCTAGAGTGGAACGCAGGACTGGGGAACCCTCAGACGGACTGAATATATGCTTATTTTAAGCACACATATGTGAGTGCAGTCTGTATTTTATTTTCTTATTTTTAGCATATCCTTTTTAGAAACCGAAAGACATCCTGGATTTGAACAAACAACTGTACTTTATGCTAGTGGTATAATTAAACGTTTGTAAGTACCCATTACCTTACACAGGAGGTGGTCATGTATACCGTTAAAACGTCACTAGTAAAGGGCAACTAAACCCCTTGGTGGAAGATATTAAACCACACGATACAGCAATTGCACAAAGAGGTGTAAATCCTAATTGAAAATACTACACTATATTTTATTTCTTTGTTTTCTTGTTGCCTATCCCTAAGCTTGCAGCGCTGGTATCTCTTTGTTTGAATGAAAGGTTTTTACTGTGACTAATCTGAAGGAGAACAGATTCTTATACCGGCAAAGGGAGTGAACTACAGAACCTCTGGATTTTATTTTATTTTTGAGCAAATGAAGATAAACTGACCGATCCAGTGAGCGATCATTTCCCAGCATGCAATGGGGCAGTGGAGACATTTGCAACATACTGATGATGTCTCCACTATTCCCCCTATAAATCACATCCCCCAAACACCGCCTCTTGCCTCCTGCTGCGCACTTTTCAATGTTGGAACCCTCCTGCTGCCTTTCAGAGAGATTCCTCCTGGATTGGTCACCTGGATTGCCTGGATTGAGCTTTTTGAGCTGAACTGCACTTCTCTTCATATCTGTTTATAACTCTCTAAAAAAAAATCTCTTTTTTTCCTTCTTCTGTCTTTGGCAATAGCACACTTTGACACTTACAGGCAACTTTGCCAAGCACACACTCAAACTTACTCTTTTTTTTTTCTTACTTTTTTCCTCTGTACTTCTTTTCTTTTTTTTTACTTTTCTTGCTTTAGTAGTTTTTCTTTATTTGTTGCTAAAAATTTATTTATCTTGTTGTATAGTTATTTGATTTTATTTTTTTGTTTCTTTGACACTTTACTCATTGCGTTGTGTTTTTTCGCATTGTTACTTGTTTTGTTCTTGGGCACTTGTTATTCGCTGGTGGATTTAGATTTTTGACCACCAATTTCACTCCAATAACTGTTCATTTTATTGCTTTTGGTGATTTCATTGGATATTTTTTATTTTATTATGTTTATTCCTTTGCATTGTTATTTACTACTGGTTTAGTTCCCCAGAAAAGTTTCTCTTTGCAGTGACGCTGATGGATCTATAGTTCTGACCACTGATTTCACCCCAATAACTGATCATGTTACTGCTTTTGGTGATTATTGACAATTGAGGTATATGCAGGATGTATTCTGTGGTTAAAGGGCTTAGATTTTGTGTCAAGTAGGAAAATGAGGAATGATAGTAAAAAAACTGGACATATTCATGTTTCGCTGTATAGGCAATAGGAAATACTGATACCTCCAGTGGCTCCAACAAATCTGGGCCTGCCTGAATAGAAACAATAGTCAGAGATTTCTTGCATGCTTCTGTTGTATCATTTTCATGGGCATTAAATGCATGTTGGCACTGGAAGTATTTATATAGTTGTGGTTTTCAGATTGACATTTTAAGTATAATTGGTCATAGGAAAGAAAGGTAGATTTTGAAAACAACCCCCCCAGATACTCGAGACCTTGACCTGGCCAGAATATGGAGTATTGGCATTATGAGAAGTGTGGGAGAGAGGCACCAGAATTGTATGACACAGAATGGCCTATAGTATTTCAAAAGTTGCTTTATTCTAAGTGGTTTCTAAATTAATAACTTGCTTGCATAGTGAGCAAATTGGTTAAATTTTTTTGAAATTATTACTATAAGCTATGTACATGAATTACATACACATTAAAGGCTAAATAGCCAGGTACAATATCTCAGGCTTCACAACATCAGTATTTTGCAATGTGGGGCACTCTAAAATATCTTGTTTAGCTTTAAAAGCAGAGAAAAAACTTTAGCTGTTTTCCATTTTCCTCATAAGGGTAATTGCAGGTAAAGTTGCTGTACCGTATTAGCCAGTAAAAATGTTACAGGGCAACCCTTTTGAAATAAAAAAATATAATAATAAGTGGTATAAAGGTGATACCTTTATTGGCTAGCTAATATAATCATAGCAAGTGGTCAGAACATTTTAGTTCCTTTTTCAAGCTGATTACACTGAAGCTGTGGTGTTCTCTGGTATATATACATCATTCAGCTCTTAGGTCAAATGACCAACACAAAGGAATATCAATCTATATGTAAGGTGTCCAAGTCATTTACGAGGGGATCTGCAGATAAGGTACAAGATAATGTGGGTCAATACCAATATGTGTGGATATTAGGGATACATATCCAGGATTTGCATATGCAAATTAGGGACGGGGAGAGAAATCATGTGACTTTTTGTCACAAAACAAGGAAGTAAAACATTTTTTCCCCTTCCCACCGTTTGGATTTGGTTTGGTATTCGGCCAAATGTTTCGCGAAGGATTCGGGGGCTTGGCCGAATAGAAAATAGTGGATTCGGTGCATCCCTACTGGATATGGACTAAGAGATCATATGGAATTCCTTTGATTCTACACTCCAATAATTCAGCCCTAATTTATACTCAGCCTCTTTGACCCCCATTATCTTGTACCTTATCTGCAGATCCCCTCGTAAATGAAGAAGCTTTTAAATAACTGTTCAGTCTCAATTTCATGGGGGGCCATTTATGATTGCCCAAGCTTTTTGGTTCAGTCAGTCATAAATGAAATCCATCATGAATTTACTAATCACTATCTATTTCACTGATCTGAAAGAGAAAACTAAAGAACAAAAGAATTTAATCTGCTATAAATTATGGGAAACATTGTCTATGGCCAACACTGGAAGTCACATGCTAACAGGACATAGAAATGCTACAGAGAGAGTTCCTGAGCAGTTTCTGGCTTCTAGCACTACACATGTAGGCCATATACAGTGGATTTTCTATGTCTGTGTTGCCTCTGAAATTACCTGCCCAGAGATAATGCAGCTCTAATGCATTGTTTGTATGCACTGTTAATTGTAGGATCCCTGGGGGGAGGATTACTCAATAATAAGTATATTAAGTATATTATTATATTATTATGAAAATTTAGATGAAGCAGGGTTTTACATATGAGCTGTTTTATGCAATATATTTTCATAGAGACCTACATTATTTGGGGGTATAGGTTTCCTTTAAAAAGATAAACTGATTATAGTTCCAAATGTTTTATCCTATCATAAAATACTTTAATTGCCAAACTTAAGTAATCTTAGTAGCAAATGACTTGAAGCCATCCCTGGAACAATTGGGTCTAATTATAAATATACGCAGTATGTGTTTTGACCCTATGGCAATTAAGAGTTACTTAATACTAAGCAGTTTCTAAATGAATAACTTGCTTGCATGGTGAGCCAATTGGTTTAATTTGCTTGAAATTATTACTATTACATATATACATAACTACGTACATTTTACAGGCTAATTAACCTGCCCAATATCTCAGACTTCAAAATATCCCAATATAGTGCAAGCTAAATCTTGTTTAGCTTGAAAAGTAGAGAAAACACTTTTGCTGTATTTCATTTTCATCATAAGGGTAAAAAATGCTATACTAAATCATTACCTTTTCTGCTAACCAGTTTCAACATTGTTTTTGGGGAATTAATTACAGTAAACCTCTGCATTTTATTAGGGCCATAAAGGCATACAGGCAGTATGTGTTTTGACCCCTATATCAAGAGTTACTTAATTCTAAGCCGTTTCTAAATGAATAACTTGCTTGCATGGTGAGCAAATTGGTTTACTTTGTTTCAAATTACTACTATTAACTATATACATAACTACATACATATTAGAGGCTAATTAACCTGCCCAATATCTTGACTTCAAAACATCAATAGTTTTCAATAAAGTGCAATCAGAAATATCTTGTTTAGCTTGAAAAGCAGAGGAAATATTTTTGCTGTATTTCATTTTCATTATAAGAGTAAAAAATGCTATACTAAATCAGGAACTTTTCTGAAGTCCAGACTTTGGATCAACATTGTTTTTGGGGAATGAATTGCAGTAAACCTCTGTATTTTAATAGGACCTACAGGGTCCTGCCATAAGGTTTTTGACAAACTACAAGACTATTTGAAAAGATATATTGTATGTATATTGTTTAACTTTCCAACCTAAAGATTGAACCTGTTTACTTTTAATGTTAAAACATGTGACAGTATACTATGTGAAAGCCTAATTGTGAGAATATAATAGAATGATACAGAGTTATCATCCTCCTCCCACATTCCTCTTCTCCAATCTACATAAACTCAAGCTGGCCAGGATGTCTGCATAACTGAGATGCTTCTTTGCATAGACTAACATACTTGCACTAAATTGCCATGTACTTATGTTGTTTTTGTGGCATGGATATCAATGCTGCACAGTAAATAGAGAAAACATAATGCAAACAGCTAATCTGGAATTTGTCCGTTTTATTGGAACATAGACATATTTGATTTGCTAAGTAAATATTTTAAAATCTGTTATAAACTCTTCTGAATGATCCAATTCTGGGGCTTGAGGCTCCCCAGTCATTGAATCTCCTGTATTCTCCAGATCTCAGGTAGTACTGACGTCCCCTGTAGTTGGGTTCCTCGTAGAACATCCAATGGCCATCAAACACATTGCAGGAGTGAATGTCATGGAAACGGAATCGATCATAAGTATTGGGGCAGTCATCAAAGAACTCCATCATCTGCCCTTGGAAATGTCCTCTTTCGTAGATTCTCATTTTGTATTGACCATGGTACTTTAAAAAAATGGAAAAATATTACACACATCTGTTTGAAAAAAATTAAAGCTGATATATACTTTGTGAAAGTATTAAAATTAAAAATGCTGCAATTTTTCTTTTCAATCCAACCTCACATTAAGCTACTTAAAATATAAATCTGGTAAACATATATAGTCCTTACGTTAGACAGTCTTATTTTCTACTATATTGTATCTACATTTAATTTTCTAGGTTAAGTAGGAGATTTTAAGGGTGATTTTTGATGAATAATCACCAAAATCTATTCCATTAGTACTGTTTCTTCTTAAGAACCTTACATTGGGAACAAATCGACAGGACCTGATGGAGTCATTGAAGCCCATCCACCTCTGAAAGTCTGGGTATTCTCCTTGCCAGAGGTAATACTGGTGTCCCCTGTAACTGGGGTGCTCATAGAGGATCCAGTTTCCACCCTCTACCCTGATGGAGTTGCAGTGATTGAAGTATGAGGACAGGTCAGAACAATCTGAGCCGCACTCATAGTGGCGACCTTGGAAGTTCCTTTCCTCATAGAAGAAGATCTGAAGAAAGACATTGTAGATTCAATTTTACAAATAAAACTAGGGCATCCACACATTTTTAAGATGATTTTTTGTGTGTGTTTCTGATTTATGAAACGTTTATTTTTTATCTTTTTATTCCTTATTCCTGAGAAACAGAAACAGTATTGCAGAATCCACATGTTAAATGTTTAAAGATAGATTCAAGCTAACTACTACTATTAGTACTAAATACTAATTAATAATGTCATTAAACAGATACAGCTTTTCAGATCAAATATGTCTTGCTGATCCTATCAATCTTGCTAATTAAACTGCCATCATTTTTTAAGTAATATTGGAAAAAAACATAGAAAATTAAAATGAAGGTAAGTATAGCGGGCCACATATCCACACATTTGGTAATGCAGTTTTTGTTACTGCCAAGTCAACTAGACATGTAAGGATACTGCATAGGAAAGTTTTGACAGACATGTCTGTTGTATTCACAATATGCCTTTATGGACAGAAAATCTGTGTCCAGGCTAATAAATTGGATGAGACATCCATGAGTTTTTGGCCAAATCACTTGATTTTTTCGGGCTTTTTCCAAGAAAGCCAGCATTTTTTGTATTTTTGGACAAAAAGTCCAATATAGTTGGATTTTCAGGCTAAAACCAGCTCAGTTATTCCACAGAAATGGCCAAATAGTGAAGGGGCCTCTCCCATTGACATTTATACATTCTTGCCAGATTTTCAGATTTGGAATTTTTCCATCCTGAGGGTATAATAAATCTCAAAAAATACATTTTTCTTTCACTAAATATTTGGAGTTTGGTTATAAAAACCTCTTTAAGTTTGTTTTTTGAGTTTTTTGCATTAGGACTTTAATAAATAACCCCCTTAGTGTTGCTATCATTTTGTGTTTTGCATCACCATAAAATTAAGTATCTTTGTTTGATTGCTAGGGTCTTGAGACTCTAGAAAATGCAATTCTTAAGATTGGAGAACCTCATGTAAAGACTTGGACAACTATGCAGTAGTGCATCATTAGGGAATTTTTACCTTTTGAAAAAGACAGCCTTATTTGATTTGGAGCTGGAAAGCCAACTTCATAATATGCAATTTGTGAATTTGAATGTGTTTTTGTCTAAATAGATATCTATTCATAAACATGCCAAAAATAATCTTTGTGGCTCACATTTTATTAGCAGTCTGTATAGTTCTATCATTAGTGCAAAATATTACATAATTATTTTGCATCTTAAAAAATCCATTTGTTCCTAAAATATTAGAATGAATAACTGTATAGTGTATTCAAGGTTTTTATTCCGGAACTGTGTATATATATATATATATATATATATATATATATATATATATATATATATATTCTGCTCTACCTCTATGAAAAGATTGATCATGGTTATGTATTATCTAGAAAATTTCAAAATAGTCATGGTTCTGACTTACCTTTCCCATTTTGAGTGTTTGGAAGTTTCTGTACAATCAACAAGTGGAAAGAGATAGCCTTTATATATGTGCTGTATTGCCGCTGTCTGCATACACTACTGAGAACATGCATTTTTGTCTATTAAGTAAAATGTAAATATCTTTTTTTGGCTTCTGCTGTCACAGCTGTTCTCTATGCTTACTGGCACCTGTGCTGTATAGCTTTACCTTAAACGCAACAAAGCATTGTAGGTTTGCTCATTATATACGTATGTGAATTGTTTCCATTGTGTCAGCAAAAGGTCTAATTTGTATGTCACTGCATCTCTCCACAAAGAATAGAAAATCCACTGCCCATGTCCTACATGTGTATTGCTAAAAGGGCGGAAAGTGCTCAGGAACTCTCTCTGTAGCATTTCTGTGACCTGTTAGCATGTGACTTCCAGTGTCGGCCATAGACAATGTTTCCCATAATTTATAGCAGTTTAAATTCTTTTGTTCCTTGGTGCTTAACCTCCTTGTTTTCTCCTTCAGATTAGTGAAATAGATAGTGATTAGTAAATTCACAATGGATTTTATTTATGCCTGACTGAACAGAAAAGCTTGGGCAATCATAAATGGGCCCCAATGTAACTGAGTCTGAACAGTTATTTATAAGCTTCCCCATTAACAGCAGAATTATTGTTCTAAGCTTTATGATTACAGCGAGTGTGTAGAGTATTGTTTGATATTACTAATATTACACTTCACTAAATGTTTTGCAACTTGAGTACAAAAGATGTTATTCTTTATAGTTGCAAGAGTTTTCCGCTTGGCATATAACTTTAGCCATAGCTTATAGGTAATTGGACCTGTCACTAAGAAATAAAAAGCTGTATAATGCAAGTCCTTTTCAAATGAAACATGAAATCCAATTTTTTTTAATTAAAGTATTCATAGTTGTTGTTAACTCATTTAAAGATCTCAGCTGTTTATCAAATATTGCCTGCCCCTCCTCTATACAGGCAATTATTTTCACTTTCCATTCAGCACTGACTAGATGTCACTGCACTCCCCATATTCCCCCCCTCTTTCACCATTTAATTGTGTAGCCAGTGTATGGGGATAGACATCAGGTCTCCCATTCTGGTGCACAAACAATAATGTGAGATGATAAGGCTTGCCTTAATAACAGTGTCCACAAAATGGCTCCTGCATACTTGCTATCATGATGAGCTCCCAGACCAAAGAAAACAAGATTCCAATAATTTATGAAGTGTAATTAAAGTTTATTTTTATTTAAAGTTATATTTATCGGGTGACGGGTCCCATTTAAGGTAGACATTTCAGAGTAATAGCTGTATTGACACACTACAAAATAAACTATGCAGTTGATGGGTAACTCCACCTTGCTATCAGTGGTGCAACAGCAAATAAAGTTGATAAGGTAGTGGTGCAAACTGGTGCAGCAGCTACTTCAGGCTTAAGTTGCACACTATCTGCTACTTGCTTTGTTTGTAATAGTGTTATGTTGTTGTGTTCTTGGTATGGCCTAAAACTCTTTTGTCTCACATTGTATGTTTTCTCATGCAGTAGAGATGACAATAAAGTCTGACTTTTTTTTATGTTTTGTGTATATTGGGTAAGCATTTCATGAAACAGCATTATCCCCTAGCATTTTATAACACAGCATGACACCAGCAATCTTTCTAAAGTTAAGTTTTTTAATGCCTGTAGCATTTCATGGCTGGGTGGCCCTAAAGTTTATGGCACAGTTAGACCTCAGAATTGTATGCACAGTATTTCATGATACAATTTTGCTCCAACATTTAAGGGCAGATTTATTAAAGGTCAAATTGAATTCAAATTCAAATTTTCAAAAAATTGTAATGGTCAAAACTGTCAAATTTGACTAGGGAATTATCCAAACTCGAACTTTTTTTAAAAAAATGTGATTTTCAAGATTTATCAACTCTGGCCCTTTAAGAATTCAAATCTGACTATTCGCCACCTAAAACCTGCAAATTCATGTATAATTCAATTTGAGAGGACCATGACCTATTTGGATATCTTTATAGGCTTCCTGACATTCTAGTTTGGTTGAATTCGAATCAAATGTGATTTGAGTTTTCAGGTCAGTAAGATTCTTCTACGTTTTAAATGTAGGATTGTAGGATTTTCCTTCGATACCCAAAAACTTAGAAATATGCTCTGCCAGGTCCCCATAGGTTAACATAGCACTTCGGCAGGTTTAGGTTGGCAAAGTATTGAAGTCAAAGTTTTTTTAAAGAGACAGTACTTCGACTATCGAATGGTCGAATATTCAAACAATTTTTACTTTGAATCGGAGTCGAAGTAAATTCTAAGTTGTAGCATCATATTCGATGGTCGAAGTATCCAAAAAATTAAAAAATCTGCCCATAAGTGCTTGTTATATTTACTAATGGAATTTAAGCGATGGGAAGGAGTAATTGCAGATTGTAAGTAACCAGACCATTTTTCAGCCACTTTCTTTAGTGGATGGGGTTGCCTGTTTCCTGGAGACCAAAATATTTGGGAAATGAGATCTATGTTCATTAAATCAGGATTTTCAAGAATAACATTCTTTGACCTTGTGAGCCAATTTTCCTGAAGAACATAAGATTCTTTATTTTGGGCTCCAACTAAACTGCTTTTATGTAAGATGTACATAGAATGATCACCTGGCCTTAGGTTGTTGTGACTTCTAAACTTGGGCCATTTTAGGAAGTTACCATTGGCAGGATCTACAACATCTTCCATCAATAAAGGTAGATTGTTTTTCTTATTAGGAAGAAGGGAAGGATAACCCATTTTAGAATTTCTCCACAGGAGCTATAGGGGCATAAAGGGGGTCTGCATGTGATTTAGTGACTTGAAAACAAGAGTTTCCAGGTGGATGAGTTTTTTTTGTTAATGGATAGTGATGAGCAAATGTTTTTTTGTGAAAAATTTACAAAACTCTTTGAAGTCAATAAGCAAAAACATTTTTTGATGTGTGTCAATTTTTTACGCGCACAACTCTTTTCTCCCTCCAAATGCATTAAAGGGGATCTAAAGTCAAAGTGGATACATTCCACTAATAGATAGAGCTGACATAGGATAGCACAGTAACACATATTTTTTGTAGAATTTTGGATGGCAAAGCAGCTTAAACACAACTAAAGGGACCTCCATTCTCTCAGCATCTCCAGCCAAATGATGAAGGGGCATGGTTTAGTCTCTGCAGAAATGCCAATTCCTGCCTTTGACTGACATTGCCTTATCTACAGCATGACTGATGAAGCTTCTTTTAAACTAACAAAACAATGTTTTTTTCCATGTCTGGTACAGAGCATTGCAGCTTGTTTCCAGAAGCTGGAACAATGATTTAACAAAGTGTGGTCACTTTGCGCTTGCTGGAATGCTAGGACGAGTTATTTGTAGGCGTGGCAGTGAGGCAAACACACTTTCAGCTGGCCTTTGTAAACATAACTGCCTACTCATTTTTTATTGGTAGGCGGGCGGGCCAAGTAGAAGAGACGGCCGCTGGCCGTGAAGGTTTTCAGTGCTACTGAATGGATTTGTTGGAGAAGAGATAGAGCTACAAGGCCACTGCGATTACAGTTTAAAACATACTTGCACTAAATTGCCATATAGTCATGTTATGTTTTTGCGATATGAATATCAATGCTTCATAGAACATAGAGAAACCACAACACAAACAGCTAATCTGGAATTTGTCTGCTTTATTGGAACACAGACACAGCTGATTTGTTAAGTTCATATTTTAAAATCTGTTATAAACTCTTCTGAACGATCCAATTCTGGGGCTTGAGGCTCCCCAGTCATTGAATCTCCTGTATTCTCCAGATCTCAGGTAGAACTGACGTCCCCTGTAGTTGGGTTCCTCATAGAACATCCAATGGCCATCAAACACATTGCAGGAGTGAATGTCATGGAAACGGAATCGATCATAAGTATTGGGGCAGTCATCAAAGAACTCCATCATCTGCCCTTGGAAATCTCCTCTTTCATAGATTCTCATTTTGTATTGACCTTGGTACTTCAAAGAAATGGAAAAATATTAAATATATCTGTGTGAAAAAAATTAAATTTGATGTATGCTTTGTGCAAGCATTAAAAATGCTGCAATTTTTCTTTTCAATCCAACCTCACATAAAGCTACTTAAAATGTACATCTGGTAAATATATAATGTCCTTACGTTAGACAGTCTTTTTTCTAGTATATTGTATCTACAGATGAAGCCACTTGGATTTGTGAGTTAAATGTGTCATGACTCAGGGGTAATTGAAGAAACTGTGTTATCTTAAGTCATCTTAACTCATTTAATGCATTTAACCTTTTCATTAGCATACCAAAGCTCCATTGTTCACAATGGTGAATGCTTTAATTAGATGGGATGTTGTGACGCAGTTTTCTGTGTTAAATGAGATAAATGGGATATCTGTGTTTAGTTATTCTGTGTCAAACAGACAAACCAAAGTGGCTGCATCTGTACATTTAATTTTCTAGGTTAAATAGGAGATTTCAAGGGTCTGAATATCTGCTTATGAATAGTCACCAAAATCTATTCTATTAGTACTGTTTCTGCTTAAAAACCTTATGTAACTTACATTGGGAACAAATCGACAAGACCTAATGGAGTCATTGAATCCCATCCACCTCTGAAAGTCTGGGTATTCTCCTTGCCAGAGGTAATACTGGTGTCCCCTGTAACTGGGGTGCTCATAGAGGATCCAGTTTCCACCCTCTACCCTGATGGAGTTGCAGCGATTGAAGTATGAGGACAGGTCAGAACAATCTGAGCCACACTCATAGTGGCGACCTTGAAAGTTCCTGTCCTCATAGAAGAAGATCTGAAGAAAGACATTGTAGATTACATTTTTACAAATAAAACTACGGTACACACATATTCTTTAAGATAATTTTTTGTGTGTTTCTGGTTTATGAAACTTTTTTTTGTTCCTGAGATACAGAAACATACCTTTAAGTATTTCAGAATACACATGATAGATTCAAGGTAAGTTAAAGGACCAGCAACATCAATTTTTTTTCAAATTCGTTATATAGTATAGAAAAAAACCAAAAGACAAATTAAACCTTTTAATCTCTAAAGTCTTTATTAAGAAATAACACTGAAACTCCACTTGAGCTTCTCTTCAGAAAAGGTGATCTGTTGATCCATTGTGCAATTCTGTTTGCGTTCCGA
The DNA here is from genome assembly GCA_038501925.1 of Xenopus petersii. Taxonomy (NCBI): domain Eukaryota; kingdom Metazoa; phylum Chordata; class Amphibia; order Anura; family Pipidae; genus Xenopus; species Xenopus petersii. The sequence goes on along the minus strand of CM076672.1, from coordinate 117,905,818 downwards.
AGATGCCACATGATGCATCTTCGGAACGCAAACAGAATTTCAGTAAGTTATTGCTTAATAAAGACTTAGCGATTTATAAGTTTAATTTGTCTTTGTGTTTTTTTTTTGTTCTATACTAACGATTTGTTTTTTAAAATTGACGTTTCTGGTCCTTTAAGGTATATAAAAACTAATAAATACTAATATGTGTACTAAATATTAATTAATAATAGCATTAAACAGATACAGCTTTTCAGATAAAATATGTATTGCTGATCTCATGTAAGGACTTGGATAACTATGCAGTAGTGCATCATTAGGTATTTTTACCTTTTAAAAAAGACAGCCTTATTTGATTTGGAGCTGGAAAGCCAACTTCTTAAAATGCAAGTGGTGAATTTTATTGTGTTTTTGTCTATATAGATATTTATTCATAAACATGCTACAAATTATCTTTGTGGGTCTCAATTTATTAGCAGACGGTATAGTTCTATCATCAGTGCAAAATATTGCATAGTTGTTTTGCATCTTGAAAAATTCCTTTGTGTCTCAAATATTAGAATTAATATCTGTAAAACGTGTTCAAGTTTTTATTCCAGAACTGTAGATTTTATATATATATATATATATATATATATATATATATATATATATATATATATATATATATGAAAATATTGATCATGGTTATGTATTATCTAGAAGGTATCAAAATAGTCATGGTTCTGACTTACCTTTCCCATTTTGAATGTTTGTAAGTTTCAGTGCAATTGACAAGTGGAAAGAGATGGCCTTTATATATGTGCTGTATTGCCACTGTCTGCATACACTACTGAGAACATGCATTGTTGTCTAGTAAGTAAAAAGATAGGCATCTGCTGTCACAGCTGATTCCTATGCCTACTGACACCTACTGACAAAGTATTACCTTAAAAACAACAAAGCATTTCAGTTTTCCCTATTATATAAGTATGTGAATTGTTTCCATTGTGTCAGCAGTCAAAAGGTCTAATTTGCTTGTCACTGCTTCTCTCTGCAAATAATAGGAAATCCACTACCTATAGTTTACAAGTGTGTAGCAGAAAGACTCACATTGCTCAGGAACTCTCTCTGTAGCATTTTTCTGTTGTTTTAGCATGTCATTTGCAGTGTTTCCCAAAATTTACAACAGTTTGAACTCTTTGGTTCCATAGCACTTAACCTTTTTGTTTTATTCTGCAGATGATGAAAACAGATCGTGATTAGTAAACTCATATTGGACTTCCTTTATGATTGCCTGTACAAAAGCTTGGCAAATCATTAATGCCCCCTCATGAAATTAAGACTGAGCAGTTATTTAAAAGATTTCCATTAACAGCAGCATACTTATTTTAAGTGTGAGTGAGCGTGTCAAGTATATCTTTTGATATTACTAGAAGTTGACTACATTAAATGTTTTGATACTGGGGCACAAATGATGTTTATTTAGTTGCAGGACCATCCTTCTGGTCATATAACTTTCTCCATAGCTTATAGGTAAATGGAAACTCTACACCTATTTAAAGTGTAAATTTCAGAGTAATAGCTGTATTGACACAATACAAAAAAAACTATGCAGTTGATGGTTGCCTGCCTTGCTATCAGTGGTGCCACAGTAGATATGCTTCGTAAGATAATGACCCACACAGGGGCAGTGGCTACTTCAGGCTTGATATGCCCACTATCTGCTACTTGCTTTGTTTTCACCCCTTGTTGTAATAGTGTTGTATGATGTTGCTATCTTGGTTCTCCCTGAAACTCTTTCATCTCCCATTGTATGTTTTTTCATGGAGTAGAGATGACAAGTCTGACTTGACATATATGGATTTGTTTTTATCTGCTAATGTTTCATGTATTTACTACTGTTGGACCAGCATTTAATGAAACAACATGGCCCCCTAGCATATTATGACACAGCATGATTTTTTTCAGGTATTTTCAGGTAAGTTTTTATTGATTTCATGAAACTAACATTCAGTAACTGTATACAATACATTGGTGATAAGAAGATAGCAAATGTACAAACAAGCTATGCATCAGATATGCATTATTATAGCATTATAGCAAGAGATAACATTTGAAATTATTCTAGCCCCACTTCACACCACAGAGCCCAGATTTTGTCAAATTTGAATACTGTTCATCTTGTCTAGAATAAACCTGAATAGGGGGATTACTTTATTGACCAGTATTTTTCCATTTAATGGATGGTCGGAAAGGACCCACCTAATACATGGCAATGTTTTTTTATAGTATAGTTGTGAGCAGAATCTATTCCTGGTGTATTTAGACATTGTGAGGTCATTTAGAACTCCCAGGAGACAGATGAGGGGAGAGAAACAGTCTGTTATTTACCATAATATCAAGAATCTTGGTCCAGTATCTGGTTATAGCAGGACAGGACCATATTATATGGTAAAAAGTAGTTAAGGGGGTAATTCACTGGGGCAGGAGGAATCAGGTCATCTTCAAATGACTTGAAGCCTAACTAGCATTGTATATAATTGGTGCATTATTTTGGTTATGCAGACATCCTAGCCAGGTTGAGTTTATGTAGATTAGAGAATAGGAATTTGGAAGGAGAATGATAACTTTGTATTACTTTATTATAGTCACAAAAATAGACCCAATTAAAGACTACCACATGCTTTAACAATAAAAGAAAAATAGTTCAATATTTAGGTTGCAAAGACAAACAATATACATACAATATATCTTTTCAAATTGGTTTGCAATTTGCCAGCAACCTTCATTCCAAAAGAAAAATATTTACCAAAAACAGGTGCATTATTTTGGTTATGCAGACATCCTAGCCAGGTTGAGTTTATGTAGATTAGAGAATAGGAATTTGGAAGGAGAATGATAACTTTGTATTACTTTATTATAGTCACATTGTAACAGTCGATCCCTTGTTGAGATCAGGTAGTTTTAGCAATCTAAGTAAGTTATTGGGTTTGGGGCCTATGAAGAGGAAAATATGGTACAATTGAGAGCCTAGTTTAGGGGTGTCAGGTGTATGCAGGATGTATTCTGTAGTTTATTTTAGTTAGTTTGTGTGTCAAGGAGAAGAATGAGGGGTGATGGTAAAAACAATGGATATTCATGTGTGGCTGTATAGGCAATAGGAAGTACTGATACCCCGAGTGGCTCCAACAAATCTGAGCCTGCCTCAATAGAAACAATAGTCCAAGAGCTCTTGCATGCTTCAGTTGTATCATTTTCATGACACTGGGCATGAAATGAATGTTTGAGATTTGTATAGTTGTGGTTTGTCAGATTGGCACTTTAATTTTCCTGAAATTATTACTATAAGCTATGTACATAAATTACATACATGTTACAGGCTAAATAGCCAGGCCCAATATCTCAGACTTCAAAACAAAACATTAGTAGTTTGCAATGGGGTGCACTCTAAAATATCTTATTTAGCTGTAAAAGCTGAGAAAAAACTTTAGCTGTTTTCCATTTTTCTTATAAGGGTAAAAATGCTTTATTAAATCAGGACCTTTTGTGTTGACCTGTTTTTGGTAAATATTTTTCTTTTGGAATGAAGGTTGCTGGCAAATTGCAAACCAATTTGAAAAGATATATTGTATGTATATTGTTTGTCTTTGCAACCTAAATATTGAACCATTTTTCTTTTATTGTTAAAGCATGTGGTAGTCTTTAATTGGGTCTATTTTTGTGACTATAATAAAGTAATACAAAGTTATCATTCTCCTTCCAAATTCCTATTCTCTAATCTACATAAACTCAACCTGGCTAGGATGTCTGATTAACCAAAATCTTTCTTTGCATAGATTAACATATTTGGACTAAATTGCCATATACAAGTAGTTATGTTATTGGTATGGATATCAATGCTCATAGAGAAACCATAACACAAACAGCTAATCTGGAATTTGTCAGTTTTATTGGAACACAGATACATGTGATTTGTTGAGTTAATATTTTAAAATCTGTTATAAACTCTTCTGAATGATCCAATTCTGGGGCTTGAGGCTCCCCAGTCATTGAATCTCCTGTATTCTCCAGATCTCAGGAAGTACTGACGCCCCCTGTAGTTGGGTTCCTCGTAGAACATCCAATGGCCATCAAACACATTGCAGGAGTGAATGTCATGGAAACGGAATCGATCATAAGTATTGGGGCAGTCATCAAAGAACTCCATCATCTGTCCTTGGAAATCTCCTCTTTCATAGATTCTCATTTTGTATTGACCTTGGTACTTTAAAGAAATGGAAAAATATTAAATATAGTTATGCTTCACGAATAAACTATTAAATCAGACCTGTAAAATTATTTCAAAAGGTTGTTTTTTTTAATTTCTTTGCATAATTAAACACTGATATATCCTATATTCAAGCATTAAAGTAAAATATGCTGCAAATTTTCTTTTGAATCCAACCTCACATTCACATAAACCTAATTAAAATGTAAATCTTTTAAATATAAAAATGTCCTTAATTTAGACAGCCTTATTTTCTACTTATTCTACTTATTCTATCTACCCTTAATTTTCTTGTTTAAAAGTAGGATTCTAAGGGTCTGTATATCCACTTATGGATAATCACCAAAATCTATTCCATTAGTTCTGTATGTACTAAAGGTGATAAGAACATTACATAACTTACATTGGGAACAAATTGACAGGACCTGATGGAGTCATTGAAGCCCATCCACCTCTGAAAGTCTGGGTATTCTCCTTGCCAGAGATAATACTGGTGTCCCCTGTAACTGGGGTGCTCATAGAGGATCCAGTTTCCACCCTCTACTCTGATGGAGTTGCAGCGATTGAAGTATGAAGAAAGGTCAGAAAAGTCTGAACCGCACTCATAGTGGCGGCCTTGGAAGTTCCTTTCCTCATAGAAGAAGATCTGAAGAAATAGTAGATTCAATTTTACAAATAAAATTACGGTTCAGACAAAATATTTAAGATGATAGTTTTTTGTGGTTCTGTTTCATGAAAAGTTTTATTTGTTTCCCCTTTCAGTTCCTGAGATACAAGAACTTACCTTAAGTATTGAAGTTGCCACGTTAAATGTTGAAAGATAAATTCAAGGTAAGTTAAGGCACTGAAACACTAATCAGTAAATAAATAATCAGTAAAGTGAAAATAGATGTGGCTTTTCAGACAGAATACATCTAAGATCATTGCTAATGACGCTTGCTACATAGTTAAATTCATAATTGTTTTTTTAGAAAATAACTGAAGGTAAAAAAAAGCACAGAAAATTAAAATGAATATAAGTAAAAGTGGCCATACATTTTTATTTTGCCAGTTTTTTTACTTACTGCCAGGCCAATTAAACATTTATGGATATCTCATGGGGAACATTTGACAGACACCAGCAATTTTCTAGACTAAAAATCTGACTTATATAGAGTTATTTACTAAACTCCGCTGCTAAAAGCACGAAAGAAATCATATATTTTTTTTTTATAAAATTGGAATCATGAATTTTTAGGAATTTATTAAACCTCGAGGATGGAAAAGTCCAAATCAGAAAATCCAGCATCTCAGACCTGTCAAGGTTGCATATAAGTCAACGGGAGAAGTCCCAATGATTTTTTGGAGTTTTTCGGGTAAAAAATCAGGAAAAAAAACGTGAAAATCTGTTTTTCCCCGCAAAGCAAATTTTTGCGAAAATGTAATAATAAATTAGAGAAAAAACCTGAGCGGATTTGATTGGAGTTTGCAGCAGAAAATGTATGCAGTAGGGCATCATGGAACAGTTTAGTGTAAAAATACAAACTGGGTAAATAGATGTGCAAAATAAAAAATGTTTCTAAAATAGTTAGTTAGCCAATATTGTAATCTATAAAGGTTGGAGTAACTGGATGTCTAACAGAACAGAACCCAACTTACTGCTTTTCAGCTCTCTAACTCTTAGTTAGCCAGCGACTTTAAGGGGGGCCATAAGAGACATAACTGCTAAGTGAGTTTTTGATTGATCCTTAGTATACAGATCCTTAGCATGTAGGTCAAATTCAAAGCAAACAATAATGACCCATGTGGCCCCCCTCAAGTCACTGATTGGTTAATGCCTGGTAATCAATCAGTGGAAACCAATAGACCTACAAAACATGAAGTAGTGTTCTGGCTATTATGTTAGAAATCATTTCACTCCAGCCTCTATTTTTTAAATTTTTGGCTAACTATTTTGGAATCATTTTTTAGTTTGCACAGTCAATCTATTTTCTCGGTTTTTATTTTTATGCTGAACAATTCCTTTAAGAATTAAATATCCCCTGAGATTACCCTTTGAGGGAAGTAAAAAAATAACAAAAGAAAAAAAAAAGGTATATTTTAACTTTTAAGAAGTCAGCTTCACTCTAGAGAATACTCATCATATATTTTCAAATGATTACAACATTTTTAGATCAACTGGTCAACACTGGATCATTTTATAATTTTGACTATAAAAGTGGTTATTTTGTATGGATTTATCAATATCTACATCTATTCATATATGCCAACAATTATCTCTATTGGTCTCAATGTATTAGCAGTATGTATTGATTTATTCTTAGTATACGAAAAGATTACAAATATTTTTATAGCTCTTAAATAACTGTAACATATGTTCAAGGTGTTTAATCCAGAATTGTACATTTCATACAGTATATGGCTTGCTGTACCACTATGAATAGCTTGATCATGGTTAAGTATTATCTAAAAAAATATCAAACTAGTCATGTTTTGACTTACCTTTCCCATTTTGATTGTTTGGAGGTTTCAGTGCAATTGACAAGTGGAAAGAGATGGACTTTATATATGTGCTGTATTGCCGCTGTCTGCATACACTATTGTCTAGTAAGTAAAATGAAAATATTCTTTGTATTTTTTTCAGGCTCTGCTGTCACAGATGATTCCTATGCTTACTAGCACTTTTGCTGTATAGCATTACCTTAAGAACAACAAAGCATTTCAGGTTTCCCCATTATATAAGTATGAGAATTGTTTCCATTGTGTCAGCAGTCAAAAGGTCTAAATTGCTTCTCACTGCTTCTATCTGCAAAGAATAGAAAATCTGCTACCTATGGCCTAAATGTGTGGAGCAGAAAGTCTCACACTGCTCAGGAACTCTCTTTGTAGCATTTTTGTGTTGTGTTAGCATGTGATTTGCAGTGTCTGCCATAGGCAGTGTATACCATAAGTTACATCAGTTTCAGTCTTTAGTTCATAAGTGCTTAACCTCCTTGTTTTCTCAAATTAAAGAAATAGATAGTGATTAATAAATTCACCTTGGATTTCATTTATGACTGACTGAACACAAAAGCTTGGGCAATCATAAATGGGCCCCACATGTAATTGAAACTGAACAGCTATTTAAAAGCTTCCCCATTAACAGCAGCATTATTGTTTTAAGTTTTATGTTTAGAGTGAGTGTATAGAGCATATATTTTGATATTGATTTAGTATTTGACTTCACTTAGGAGCGGATTTATCAAGGGGGAAAACAAATTCAGAAATTAGTATACCGAAATTTATCATGTACTGACTCTTTAAAACTTCGACTTCAACTTTTTTAGTCTATGGGGGACCTACTAGAACCTATATGGAATCATTTGGTGGACTTTGAAAAATCAACATTCTTTTTTGAAAATACTTTGAATCAAATTCGATCTTGCTTTTAATAAATTTCGGTTGGTTTTTATTGATTTCATGAAACTAACATTCAGTAACTGTATACAATACATTGGCGATAAGAAGATATCAAATGTACAAACAAGCTATGCTTCAGATATGCATTATTATAGCATTATAGCAAGAGATTATATTTGAAATTATTCTAGCCCCACTTCACACCACAGAGCCCAGATTTTGTCAAATTTGAATACTGTTCATCTTGTCTAGAATAAACCTGAATAGGGGGATTGCTTTATTGACCAGTATTTTTCTATTTAATGGATGGTCGGAAAGGACCCACCTAATACATGGCAATGTTTTTTCTTTTATAGTATAGTTGTGAGCAGAATCTATTCCTGGTGTATTTAGACATTGTGAGGTCATTTAGAACTCCCAGGAGACAGATGAGGGGAGAGAAACAGTCTGTTATTTACCATAATATCAAGAATCTTGGTCCAGTATCTGGTTATAGCAGGACAGGACCATATTATATGGTAAAAAGTAGTTAAGGGGGTAATACACTGGGCAGGAGGAATCAGGTCATCTTCAAATGACTTGGAGCCTAACTAGCATTATATATAATTGGTGCATTATTTTGTATTGTACCAGTCGATCCCTTGTTGAGATCAGGTAGTTTTAACAAAGTGAGTTATTGGGTTTGGGGCCTATGAAGAGGAAAATATGGTACAATTGAGAGCCTAGTTTAGGGGTGTCAGGTGTATGCAGGATGTATTCTGTGGTTTATTTTAGTTAGTTTGTGTGTCAAGGAGGAGAATGAGGGGTGATGGTAAAAACACTGGATAAATTGATTTTCTGACATATTCATGTGTGGCTGTATAGGCAATAGGAAGTACTGATACCCCCAGTGGCTCCAACAAATCTGGGCCTGCCTCAATAGAAACAATAAATTACGAGAGCTCTTGCATGCTTCCGTTGTATCACTTTCATGACACTGGGCATGAAATGCATGTTTGAGATTTGTATAGTTGTGGTTTGTCAGATTGACACTTTGAGTATAATTGGTCATAGGAAAGAAAGGTAGATTTTGCAAGCAGTTCCCCCAGATACGTGAGACCTTGACCTGGCCAGGATATGGAGTCTTGGCATTGTCAGAAGTGTGGGAGATATGCATCAGAATTGTATGACACAGAATGGCCCACAGTATTTCAAGAATTACTTAATGCTAAGCGGTTTCTAAATGAATAACTTGCTTACATGGTGAGCAAATTGGTTTAATTTTCCTGAAAGTATTACTATAAGCTATGTACATAAATTGCATACATATTACAGGCTAAATAGCCAGGCCCAATATCTCAGACTTCAAAACATCAGTATTTTGCAATGTGGTGCACTCTAAAATATCTTATTTAGCTTTAAAAGCAGAGAAAAAACTTTAGCTGTTTTCCATTTTTCTTATAAGGGTAAAAATGCTTTATTAAATCAGGACCTTTTGTGTTGACCTGTTTTTGGTAAATATTTTTCTTTGGGAAAGAATTGCAGTAAACCTCTGTATTTTCTTAGGCCCTAAAAAACCCTTCCATAAGGTTGCTGGCAAACTGCAAACCTATTTGAAAAGATATATTGTATGTATATTGTTTGTCTTTGCAACCATTTTTCTTTTATTGTTAAAGCATGTGATAGTCTTTAGTTGGGTCTATTTATGTGACTATAATAAAGTAATACAAAGTTATCCAAATTCCTATTCTCTAATCTACATAAACTCAACCTGGCTAGGATGTCTGATTAACCAAAATCTTTCTTTGCATAGATTAACATATTTGCACTAAATTGCCGTGTACAAGTAGTTACTGTATGTTATTTTTATGGCATGGATAGCAATGCTGATAGAGAAACCATAACACAAACAGCTAATTTGGAATTTGTCAGTTTTATTGGAACACAGACACATGTGATTTGTTAAGTTAATATTTTAAAATCTGTTATAAACTCTTCTGAATGATCCAATTCTGGGGCTTGAGGCTCCCCAGTCATTGTATCTCCTGTATTCTCCAGATCTCAAGTAGTACTGACGTCCCCTGTAGTTGGGTTCCTCGTAGAACATCCAATGGCCATCAAACACATTGCAGGAGTGAATGTCATGGAAACGGAATCGATCATAAGTATTGGGGCAGTCATCAAAGAACTCCATCATCTGTCCTTGGAAATCTCCTCTTTCATAGATTCTCATTTTGTATTGACCTTGGTACTTTAAAGAAATGGAAAAATATTAAATATAGTTATGCTTCACGAATAAACTATTAAATCAGACCTGTAAAATTCTTTCAATGGGTGTTTTTTTTATTTCTTTGCATAATTAAACACCGATATATCCTATATGCAAGCATTAAAGTATAACATGCTGCAAATTTTCTTTTCAATCCAACCTCACATTCACATAAACCTAATTAAAATGTAAATCTAATTTTCTAAGGGTCTGTATATTCACTTATGGATAATCACCAAAATCTATTCCATTAGTTCTGTTTCTACTAAAGGTGATAAGAACATAACATAACTTACATTGGGAACAAATCGACAGGATCTGATGGAATCATTGAAGCCCATCCATCTCTGGAAGTCTGGGTATTCTCCTTGCCAGAGGTAATACTGGTGTCCCCTGTAACTGGGGTGCTCATAGAGGATCCAGTTTCCACCCTCTACTCTGATGGAGTTGCAGTGATTGAAGTATGAAGAAAGGTCAGAACAGTCTGAGCCGCACTCATAGTGGCGGCCTTGGAAGTTCCTTTCCTCATAGAAGAAGATCTGAAGAAATAGTAGATTCAATTTTACAAATAAAATTATGGCTCAGACAAAATATTTAAGATGATATTTTTTGTGGTTCTGTTTCATGAAAAGTTTTATTTGTTTCCACTTTTAGTTCCTGAGATGCAAGAACTTTCCTTAAGTATTAAATGTCGAAAGATAAATTCAAGGTAAGTTAAGGCTCTGAAACACTAATCAGTAAGTAAATAATCAGTAAAGTGGAAATAGATGTGGCTTTTCAGACAAAATACATCTAAGATCATTGCTAATGAAGCTTAAATTCATAATTGTTTTTTAGAAAATAACTGAAGATAAAAAAAGCACAGAAAATTAAAATCAATATAAGTAAAAGTGGCCATACATTTTTATTTTGCCAGTTTTTTACTTACTGCCAGGCCAATTAAACATTTATGGGTATCTCATGGGGAACATTTGACAGACACCAGCAATTTTATAGACTAAAAATCTGCCTTTCAAGACATATATAGATTTATTTACTAAACTCCGAATGCTAAAAGCACGAAAAAATCATTTGGAATGATTAATTTTTAAGAATTTATTAAAACCGAGGATGGAAAAGTCCAAATCAGAAAATCCAGCATCTCAGACCTGTCAAGGTTGCATATAAGTCAACGGGAGATGTCCCAATGATTATTTGATGTGTGCTGGGTTTCATACAATACCCCAATTTTTTGGAGTTTTCGGGGGAAAAAACATAAGAAATTGGACTTTTCAGCTGAAAAATCAGAGAAAATTTTTGCGAAAATGTCATAATAAATAAGAGAAAAAAACCTGAGCGGATTTGATTGGAGTTTGCAGCAGAAAATGTTGAAATAACTATGCAGTAGGGCATCATGGAACAGTTTAGTGTAAAACTACAAACTGGGTAAATAGTTAGTTAGCCAATATTGTAACCTATAAAGGTTGGAGTGACTGGATGTCTGACAGAACAGAACCCAACTTACTGCTTTTCAGCTCTCTAACTGTGAGTTAGCCAGCGACTTTAAGGGGGGCCATAAGAGACATAACTGTCAAGTGAGTTTTTGATTGATCCTTAGTATACAGATCCTTAGCATGTAGGTCAAATTCAAAGCAAGCAATAATGACCCATGTGGCCCCCCTCAAGGCACTGATTGGTTACTGCCTGGTAATCAATCAGTGGAAACCAATAGACTTACAAAACATGTAGTGTCCTGGCTATTATGTTAGACATCATTTCACTCCAGCCTCTATTTTTTAAATTTTTGGCTAACTATTTTGGAATCATTTTTTAGTTTGCACAGCCAATCTATTTTCTCAGTTTTTATTTTTATGCTGAACAATTCCTTTAAGAATTAAATATCCCCTGAGATTACCCTTTGAGGGAAGTAAAAAGGTAACAAAAGAAAAAAAAATGTATATTTTAACTTTTAAGAAGTCAGCTTCACTCTAGAGAATACTCATCATATATTTTCAAACGATTACAACATTTTTAGATCAACTGGTCAACACTGGATCATTTTATAATTTTGACTATAAAAGTGGTTATTTTAAAATAACTCTGTGGGTCTCAATGTATTAGCAGAATGTATTGATTTGTTCTTAGTATACTAAAAGGATTACAAATATTTTTATAGCTCTTGAATAACTGTAAAATATGTTCAAGGTGTTTAATCCAGAATTGTATATTTCATACAGTATATGGCTTGCTGTACCACTATGAATAGCTTGATCATGGGTAAGATTTATCTAAAAAATATCAAACTAGTCATGTTTCTGACTTACCTTTCCCATTTTGATTGTTTGGAAGTTTTAGTGCAATTGACAAGTGGAAATAGTTGGCCTTTATATATGTGCTGTATTGCCGCTGTCTGCATACACTACTGAGAACATGTATTTTTGTCTAGTAAGTAAAATGTAAATATTCTTTGTATTTTTTTGGGCATCTGCTATCACAGCTGATTCCTATGCTTACTAACACTTTTGCTGTATAGCATTACCTTAAGAACAACAAAGCATTTCAGGTTTCCCCATTATATAAGTATGTGAATTGTTTCCATTGTGTCAGCAGTCAAAAGGTCTAAATTGCTTGTCACTGCTTCTCTCTGCAAAGAATAGAAAATCTGCGATCTATGGCCTAAATGTGTGGAGCAGAAAGTCTCACACGGCTCAGGAACTCTCTTTGTAGCATTTTTATGTTGTGTTAGCCTGTGCCACTTTCACCCATTGAGAAATACGCCTTTCAAAATCCCATAGAAATGAATTGAGAGCTGCGGAATTTCACTCTAGTGACGGAACTTCACTCTTTGATAAATTTACCCCATTATCCTTCTGGCCTATTTTCCCTGGGCTCCCATGCCCCTTCTAATCAGTGGAGATTCATTTTTGATATTCATCAGACTTTACAAAAATAAGCCACGATTGCGATTTTTGAGAGAATTAAAGTTGTTGGGTCTGTTCATCCTTATTACATTTGAACCTTTCGAACATGTAAATCTCTTGCACTTTATATATCCATTCTTTGATTGTTGGAATTTCCAAGGATTTCCAGTATTTTGAGATTAATAACTTGGCTGCATTAATCATGATAGAGATCACTGACTTTTTATATTGAGACATGGGTATTTTATTTTTATTTAACAAGAAGAAGGTTGCTGAGTCTTCTATCTCTATATCCGTAAATTTAGAAAGAATTTGTTGAATCTCTTGCCAATAAGATCTAATTTTGGGACAGCGCCAGAGTATATGCGTTAAGTTCCCCTTCTCCTGATTGCATCTCCAGCATTTGTCACACACGTTCTCATACATCTTGGCCAGAGCTGTCAGGACTCTATACCATTGTGTAAACCTTAGATTTTTTTAATAAATGTCGGTTCGTCTTTTTTTTCGAATTTGGAAGTTGTGGGAGTTAAAAAAAACCTCCCATTGTTTCTAAATTTGACCGTTGATAAATCTGCACCTTAATGTTTTGTAACTGTGTTACAAAGGATGTTATTCTTATAGTTGCAAGAGCTTCCACTGGGCATATAGCTTTTACCATAGCCGTTAGGTATTTGGAAACACTACACCTATTTAAGGTGGAAATTTCAGAAGTTTCCTCCGTAGCCAACTTCAGAAAACCAAAGCGATCCAATTGCCATACTGCCGATGATTCACATTCCCAAGAATGCTACATGTGCCACCACCCTAAAAAAGTAATGTATGCCAGTGGCCTTAAAGGGGAATTGTTCGGAAAAAACCCATACCCCCCACTGCAGGTAGACCCCCCCTCCCTCCATGCTAACTACCCCGTCCCCCCGGGGAAATGCCCCAATTAGGAAAGCTTGATTTGTTTAAAACAGAATGGTGTGCCTAATTGTGCAAAACCATTTAAATATAAAATATAATATAAAACAGGAAAGTTATGGTCTTCAGGTAAAAAAAGGTCCTATTATTGCTACCCAAGGGAGAGTGAAGCATAACTTTAACTTTCACAAGGACTCATATGGCAGTATCTAATGTAGTCATTGAAGCCCACCCATCTGGAAAGTCTGGATATTCTACTTTCCAGAGATAATACTGGTGTCCCCTGTAATTGGGGTGCTCATAGAGGATCCAGTTCCCATTCTCTACCCTGATGGAGTTGCAAGGATTAAACAATGAGGACAGGTCAGAACAATATATACGGAAATTATATTCCTCATAAAAGACCTGAAAGAAGATAATGTATGCTGAGTATTCCGGATATAAGGAAGCAGTAATACACAGCACTGAAAGAACTTATTATTATTGTCTAGGGAAAAAGTGTAAAGAAATGTCTCTAGTATTGTTTTTTATTGCTGTGTGTGACAGTTCTACTGTACACAGCATTTTCAGTACAGGTACAGTATATTTATTGTCATAAAAACCAATAGAAAAGATCTTTAAATCACAGAATCATATCATGACATATCAAGTAATGTTATAGGTTATTTATGTAAAGATCTTTTTAGAACATAGCATTGTGATATATGATGCTGTTGGAGGAAATCTCTCCTTATGCTTATTGCATTTTTGCTGTAAGTAGTATAGAGTTTAGTTTGCACCTTGATACTATATGATTTATCCTATATAATAAAGTTGAAGTGTCTCTGCGTCCAGTCCCTGTGTCCGTGGGATTGCGCTACTGCGCATGTGCCCCACGGACCGTCTCTGGCGAATTTACGCTAGCGTGAGCAGCTCGAGCTGTGGGATGTTTTACCATTGTGGGTGAAAAATGTAAATACGTTATCGTTCGCCGACCTAGAACAATTCTGTTTTTATAAATGTTTGACTACATATGTTCTAGCGCCGTTAATTTAACGGGCTTAATGTCTAGTAATATCATAATACTTAAATTCTTATGCATTTTTGGAATGTATTTATAGTCACAGACCAAACTTTACCAATGTTGGTTCCATAAAGTTAATGGAGATCTTAGAGATGAAGGGGAACATTTATTTACCTGCAAATTTTCCCTTCAGAAGTCTCCATCATACTTCGCACAACTATGGCAGGCGTTATTTCATGACGAATACAAGTATTCATCAAAATGTGCAAATATGCCTTGGCAAAAGTATGTTGGTGTACTTTCATGAGCAATGATTCACTGGCATGAACATTTCATAATGAATTTCATCAGTGTTACTTTATTCCTAGCAAAACTTCATTAAATTACTTATGCTTCTGTCAGTTTAAATTCAGTGGGTATATAAAGATCATGTGTATATATTATACTTTGTGTAAGCTTTTAAAGATATCAATACTGATTAATTGGCCCCTGCATTTTTTACAACTAAAACTCAGAAAGTAAGATCCTGCATTATTTACACCTGTAACGCCTCTATTGTTCACACCCCTAAAGCCCTGTACTGTTGACACTAGTGATGGGCGAATTTGCCGAAAAATTCGCGAATTTCGCCCGAATTTCGCGAAACGGCGAAAAATTCGCGAAACGGCGCCGGCATCTCGTTTTTGAGGCCGGCGCCCGTTTTTGACGCCGGCGCCCGTTTTTTCGATGCCGGCGCCCGTTTTTGACGCCGGCGTCCATTTTTCGAAAAAAACTTTTTTTGGCGCCGGCGAATTTTTTCCGCGAATTTTCGCGGGCGTTTCGCTAATTTATTCGCTGGCGGCGAATCGCGCAAATTCGCAGTGAATTCGCGCCTGGCGAATAAATTCGCCCATCACTAGTTGACACCTGTAAAGTCCTTTACTGTTCACACATCATACCCAGACTGTAAGTGCCCATATTGTTCACACCTCATACAAACTGCTGGAGGGAGACCAACATTGTGTCACTATATGTCGCACAGTATGAACTGTTCATCTTAGAGTTGACATGATAGGTTCCCCTGTTTCTTGCTGCATTCTGCCATCCCCATGATCCTTGTGTCTGCCATACTCTGCCTTCCCTGTGTGTGCCATATTCGGCCTACCCTATATTCCTTGTGTGTGCCATACTCTGCCTGCCCTAAGCTCACTATGTGTGCCATACTCTGATGCCCTATACTCCATGTGTGTGCTATACTCTGGCTGTCCTATGCACCGTGTGTGATACTCTTCCTGCCCTATGCTTACTGTGTGCCATACACTGCCTGCCCTTTTTTCCTTGTGTGTGCCGTACTCCGCCTGCCCTATGCTCCCTGTGTGTGCCATACTCTGCCTGCCCTATGCTCCCTGTGTGTGCCATACTCTACCTACTCTATGCTCCCTGTATGTGCTCACTTTACTATGCTACCTGTGGGACATGGCACTGGTAGGGGTTTGTTCTGGGGGTTTGTTAGCATTTGGAAATTGTTGTTAGGGGCCCCTAATATGTTAAATCATGTGCTGGCGGGTGTTGTGTTATCCACAGGGGAGGAGGAGGCATATGGATTTAAGGGTATGTTTTAATATGACTTACATTTTAAACATATGAGTGATTAATGATATTCCTGCAGTTAGCACAGACTATATGATTTTTTGATGTGCTGCTACCATTAATGTCGACACGGTCTTAAAAGTTCTTTTGGTAACATGGGTTTAGCTTAAAATAGGTGTGGTTTAAAACAGGGAGTGGTAAACACTGGCTCCCATCATCGGCCCTCCACCACTTAGGCCAGAAAAATTCCAAAACTCGGTATCATAGAAGTTGGACAGCACCAGCTGCCACAGTTTAGGAAGCCAAGTAATGCTCCAGCAAGGAGTGTTTGGAGGGCTGGCCTTAAATAGGGCAGAGTAAGCCCTGATTGGCTGATTGCAACCAATCAGGCTGCAGCTGGGGCTGCAGAGGCCAGGTAAGATATAGTGAGAGACCCTACTGGCTGCTCACCTGGCCAGATGGTTAAGGCATTGAGCCAGAAACCCAAAGGTCCCTGGCTTAAATCCCAGCAGAGCCTAACTGTAACAAAGTATTTTAATATTTGCTAAGGAAAACCACTGGTTATGTACTATAAAAAGAATTAAACATTTACCTCCATATTGATAAAGTCCAACTTGGGAACCATTGAGCATAGACAGAGTGTATTATGTCTGGTCAAACATGACATTTTCTTGTTTGGGATGCAAATGCTGCTCAAATTGTCAGAAGGGGGAAGTGGTGTATCATCCACGTGGGGTATTCTGCCTTCCTCTGGATCAACTAGCATTTAGGCAGGTTTGATATAGACTTAAAAATGTTGATAGATGTATGTGTATCTTTTTTCAACATAACTTACAGTACTATGTCTCTATGAACCTTTCAGCAGTGGAATGTCTATTTACTGGGAACCATCATTGGGCCATAAACCTTCACCTTCAATTTATGTAACTTGTGCAAAACATCTTTTATTTACTCTATTATAAATTACCTTCTAGGAAATAATATATTCCCCCTTAAGTAATAATTCTAAAGGCTGTAGGGTTCAATTATGTGCACCAATGAGCATTGCACCCATCAGACCAGAATGCATTTAGAACTTTAGAACTGCCTGTCATAAAGCCAAGGAAGCATTTGCCTTGAGCTGGCACTAGATACAAGGCACCAAAGTATCAGCAGCAGCAAGCACAACATCCTGGGGTAGGTGCATTGTTGGCAAAAGTGTTTTTTGCACTTTGCAACTTGTCCTCCTGGCTGTTTAGTGTTAGGCTGTTAGGCTGTCTGTACTAGACAGTCTGTGAACCAGGGAATCACTAATAATTTTAAAGCAATGTATTTAAAATGAATTATAAATATCTGATAGTTTGATGGTATGATTGTTCTCCCAACATTGGAGTTAGTAAAATACTGGGATTTGTTTATGATAATATGGATTATAAAAATATGAAAATAGTAATGTTATTTGGTAAAATATAGTTTGTCAATCCTTATTAGAGTTGATTGTGCACCTATAAATTCTGTTATTTGGTCACAAGTCTTATACTGGTGAAGGAGCCTTGTAACCCCTGAAACATTAAATACCCTTTAACAAATGGTGTTGTTTATACATGTCTATTATATGTCAAAGAGTGGTGAGCTGCCTAGTGACTCTGTCTACAGAGAGGGTTGAGGAGGTTGCAAATGCAAAGGGGCCATGTGAGTAGTTTGGCCTGCGACTTATCAGTTTTTAAACTATAGTCTTGTGCAGTCTACAGAACAGGGGACTTGGATTCAGGGCTTCCATTGGGGTGGCAGGGATGAGCCCTGATGATTCCCAATCCAAGTGAGAGGGACCATGAATTCATGAATGTGGTGGGGTTATAAACAGTGGAGTTTGGGAGTGGCCAGGCGCTTAGATTTCTTTTGCCAACCATCCTTGTATTGGGTGAAGACACTACACCTTTAATAAACTAGATATTAGTCTATTCCAAAAACACCTGTTGGGACCATGAGATTTTTGTTTAGTTTACTCAGGCAGTTCCCCTTTGGTAATAGGACACCTAAAGGTCCTTTAGGTGGCAGCATGTAACAGTATAAAGGGGTTTAGCCGCATGTGCTAAGGGTCTTTCCTGGAACTTTACCTCTCTGTGAGGTGTGACAAGTCCAGGTCTGCCAGTGGAAAAGGTATATAGAGTTATATAGTGAGTTCTTGTTATAGTTGCTCTAGGAGCAATAGAGAGGCTCAGGGTATGTAGTGAGCAGTTTTCACTCAATGAGGAGAAAAAGTGGGGTTAGTACCCCGTGGTGAGTCTACCACTAGTTGCAGAGATTCAGAGTTAAGGACCAGTTAGGGTGCCAAGATATATATATATACACAAATGGAATTGCCAGTATAGGAGAAAGGGATTCTTTTTTGGAATTTGCATGGGCAAATCCTATGCAAAAATGTAAAGCACTATATAAAATAGAAGTAACAACACATAGATGATACATTTAGAATTTATTTACCTCTTTATTTAAAATAGTTTTTTATTCCTAATTAAACTTTCTGTAATCACAATGTTATCCGTAGTTATTTAAAACATATGATAAACCCTCCTGAATGATCCAATTCTGGGGCTTGAGGCTCCCCAGTCATTGTATCTCTTGTATTCTCCAGGTCTCAGGTAGTACTGACGTCCCTTGTAGTTGGGTTCCTCGTAGAACATCCAATGGCCATCAAACACATTGCAGGAGTGAATGTCATGGAAACGGAATCGATCATAAGTATTGGGGCAGTCATCAAAGAACTCCATCATCTGCCCTTGATAGTCTCCTCTTTCATAGATTCTCATTTTGTATTGGCCATGGTGCTTTAATAAGATATACTAAATTTTAAACACAGCATTGCCATTGCATAAATCACAAAACTTGAAAGCATATAAAAATATTTGTATTAGTTAAATTTTTTCTTTTTACATTTCCTTGACCTAATCTCCTTACAGCAGATGACTCTCGTGATGATAATTTTTGTTTATTCTTCTGTGTTTCTCTGAATTTGCAGCATTGCCAAGGTGTGGCAATTGCCAGTATGTTCATACAAATACAAATAGGCCAAGGGGCATAAGCTTATTTCTTCATCTTTTTGTGTGTTTGTTCAAAATATAAATGCTTACAAAGTGTCAAAATTGTAGTGTTATACTCAATGTTTTTACATATTGTGTATTGCCATAACAATAAGCCATGGGGTCATGAAAGTGATTTATGAAATTTTAAGTTGATGCAAATATGGAGTGTTGCCAAGTCAACCAGCCTTTAATGATACAACAGGAGGGAAATATTTTGCATCACTTTTACTGTATTGTAAAACCTAAATATTTTCTAGCTAAATCTCTCATAAGTGTCCTTGAGCTGTCATATGATCTGGTAACATTCATATATATTGTTATTAACTGTTGACATGTATTTATCAATGGGTGGAATTTACTGTTCCCCATTTGATAAACATGCTTCTAGAAATCCTATAGGGATGAATAGAAAGTGGGTATGCTAAAGCTTAATCTGCCCTAAATGTCTTGCATAAATAGGGTATTAACTAAAGGAATGAAAACGAAATTTTGCTTCTGTATAGATCCCCGTTACGGCCTTACCTGAAGTATCAAGTGCAGTTTTGGACAGTTAAGGACAGCCCTGAAGAAGTATATAAATGAGCTAAAGAGACTGCAGAGATGTGCAACTAAACTGGAGGAGGCGATGGAAAATTAAAAATACAAGGGTAGATTGTCAAAGTTGGGGTTGTTTTCCCTGCAACAGGTGTTATAGACAGATAGCAGGAGATCTTTTTCCCCATAAAATGTATCACCACACCAGAGGCCTTATATAGACTAGAGAAACAGAAGCAATATAGGTGGTTCTTCACAGTGAGGACATTTAGGTTGTGGAATGCACTGCAGGATGAAGTCGTGATGACAGATTCTGTTAATGCCTTTAAGAGGCACTTGGATGATTTCTGTCCTACTAAAATCTATAATAAGTATAGATATTGGTATATATAATTTTTGTGAGTGTATGGAGGGGTCATTGTGAGCGTGTGTATAAATGTGCATTGGGTTTCATTTGGAGGGGTTGAACTTGATGTACTTTGGTCTTTTTTCATTCAACTTAACTATGTAACCATGTGTTTGCAGCGCTGACAGTACCTGTGGTGGGATGTAAACATCCACATGACTCTTTCTTGTGTATAAACCACTGTAAAATACACTTACATTTGAAAGAAAGCGGCAGGACCTGATGGAGTCATTAAAGCCCATCCACCTCTGAAAGTCTGGGTATTCTCCTTTCCAGAGATAATATTGGTGTCCCCTGTAACTGGGGTGCTCATAGAGGATCCAGTTTCCACCCTCTACCCTAATGGAGTTACAGCGATTGAAGTATGAGGACAGGTCAGAACAGTCTGAGCCGCACTCATAGCAGCGACCTTGGAAGTTCCTGTCCTCATAGAAGAAGATCTGAAAGAAAGATTTTAACCAGTGAAAACTCTTTAACAAATAAAACTTGGACAAAGAAGTATTAGACAATGAAGTATTTACAACGTACCTAACCTCTATTACATATATTAGTATATTAGTTTTAGTTAAAACTAGCTGCCTAAGGCTTAAATCAAAAATGTAAAATAGTTTTGAATTACCTTTCCCATTTTGTATGGATGGAAGAAGAGACAGCCTTTATATATGTCTGGTATTACTACTGTCTGCAAACAATCAACCCAGAACTTTTTTCTGTCTAGTAAAGAAAATTAAAATATCTTTTGTTTTGCATTGTGTTTTAAGTGCTGTGGCAGTTGTTTCTCTGTACTAACGTGCCCGCATGATCCTTAGCTAGCTTTACATAAACAGCTACACAGCATTCCCAATTTATCCATTATCCAAGTAAATAAAATCTGGCCATTGTATCAATACAAACTAAAATCTACTGCAGGGAGAACATTTTATGGGCTAATTTTTATAACATTAAAATAAACTTGAATGCAATATATTTTGTTTGCGCAAAAAAAAATTGCAAATATCCATGGGAACTTTAGTGACCAAGATTTTCATTGATTGCAATTAGAGATGAGTAAAAAATTTTCATCAATTTGCAAAATGTATGCCCATAGACTCCAATGGGTGAAATTGTCGCATGACAAAAAAATAGTTACCCATAAACTTCAGTGGGTTTGTTTCAAAGTAACAAAAATATACTCCAAAGAGTTCTATTCAAAGTTAAAAATCAATATTTTTATTAGGTACAAAATTTAAAAGAGTAGGCATACAGACCCATTGATGTTCCGCCTTACGCGTTTTATACCAACTGGTACTTAATCATAGGCACTCAACAACACAGGGATTGTTTGTCCATATATTGCAATATATTTAAGCTGGCCAACTACGTCAAAGTCATCCCATGGTGTCTAATAAAAGGGCAGCCAAGTTTGGGAGTTTTACTTTGAAAGCAGCTAGTAAGTTGCAGGTAAAACTTAGTCCCATTGTAAAGTGTATAATGAAGCAATAGGATTCTCAATGGATCAGATGAAAATTAAGCATAGGACTGGCCAGATATGGGATGACTTTGACGTAGTTGGCCAGCTTAAATATATTGCAATATATGGACAAACAATCCCTGTTTTGTTTAAAGGGTAAGGCATTTTTCATTAACAGTATGCACAAAATCTCTCAAAGTCTCTGTGTTAAATATATTGATAATGGGTTGAGTGCAGAGGACTCTTGTATTTGTCTGTATGTATTTTGTGGTCACAGCCTCATTGCACCCCTGCCTAATGGTTTTAAAAATTAGTGGTGAGCGCAACTTTCCCTTGTTTGTTCTATATATATATATATATATATATATATATATATATATATATTATATAATATTATTAATATAAAGCTTTTTCACTTGTATAAGTCAAAAACTCCCAGTAATACACTGCCAATTTCAAAGCACTATTCTAGAAAACTGCATACTGCAGATTTCAAGGACAAACATTCAGCTAACAGTAGGTTTTGAGAAAACTATGCATTGTTAGAAATAACTGACAAATCCAAAATCGGTCAATGTGTCTTCTGCTCCAAGCTACCAAGTTTCAATTCTTTCTTAAATTATTGTTTTTTGTGAAATTTTGTAAAAATTACCTCAAAACTTTCAGTCTACAGCATCTTATCTCCTACAATTAATTAGGTAACCAGATAAAACCCCCTACATATGAATGACAGGATGTCCAATGTGCATTGGTTTACCTAAGTATTTTTTGTGTTTAAAGGCCCCAAAATGAGGATACCACTATGTAATTTCTGTAATTTAAGCTTCTGCAAAATCAACATATTTACAGGATTTTATAAAGTGGGTAAAGCACCAAAAAAGTAAGTTCACTCCAGAAAATTATATATTTTTAGAAAGTACACAATTCCCTGAATCCAAAATGGGTACAAGTATTTTCACTCTAAACTACCAAGCCACAAAACTTTCCTAAACGTGGCATGTTTGATGAAATGTATGAAAATCACCTCAAAGTTCCTACTTTTCAGCATCTTATCTCCTACATACCATTAGGTACTAAGATAAAACATCCTAAATATGAATATGATCTATAATTTCTGTCATTTCAGCTACTGAAAAATCAACACATTTACAGAATTTTATGAGGGGAAGAATCACAAGAAGTAAGTTATTCTCATAAGGCCATATACATGTATTTGTGCAAAGTACACATTCCTCTGAATCCAAAATGTCGTTCTACTACAAAGTGCTAAACCACAAAGCTAAAATTGGTGATTTTGATGACATTTCTGAAAATAAGTTTGACATTTCTGAAAATCACCTCAAAGCTTCCACTTAGCAGCGTCTTTGCTTCCACATATCATTAGTTACCAAGAAAAAGCATAACAAACAATGTAAGCATCCCAAAAATCAAGCAAAAATGAGAAACTAACAAGCCTGATGTGTTAAGTGCCTGTTGGGGTACTTACTCATGAGCCTATAAGTAAGTACCCAACAGGTACAAAACACATCAGGCTTGTTTGTTTCTCATGTCTTAATAAATGATTTTGTACTTTTAATTAGTTTTGATTTTTAGGAAACTCACATTGTTTTGATTTATTAAATATTTGCATATTTGGTTAATTTTTTTCTAGCAAACTGAACCATTCTCCATTATTTTTTTGCACCAAGATAAAACATCCATAATATGTATGCCAATGAATGAATGGGCCCACTGAAAATCTGATGCCGAGATGAAGATACCCTATATGCTCTATCATTTCTGTCATTTACTGAAAAATCAACACATTTTACATGGGGTAAAGCTACAAAAAAGCATGTTCATCCCAGAAAATCAAAATGAACCATTTAATGCCCAATGTAGAGTACATAGGTTTATCAAAAAACAGGGCATGTAGAGACCACAAAATATACCTTGTGCATATGGCTTACATTTAGTCTAAATTATAAACAGTTTTATATGTGGTAAATCTGCAAAATTTACAGTGAGAAACTACAAGTTGCTAAAATAGTAGGACTACCTGGTGGTTTATCCACTGATTCATGTATTTTGGGTGGTAGGTATAATATTAGACTCAAATCTTACAAATCTTTTGGATTTGATGCCCGAATCTTGATTTTTTTTTTTTGGGTTAATGGCCAAACACCCAAAAATGTTATGGATTATCAGACAAAACCCAGTGCAGATCACAGTAGCTTCAAATTTGGACTTTTAGCAGCTTCAGAGTATAAAAAAATCTAAAAACATTCTAATTTTTTCCTTCGAGTTTTGCCCAAAAAACCTTGACCAGAAAAAATCAAGGTTTATTAAATAACCTTCATAGTGAAGGGTAAGAATTGGCCTTTTCATAATGTTCTCAAATATCCAGTTATTTATATGCTTCCTCCATATATTTGTTTTTGTCCATTACTGCAATGGATAATTGGCTCCATAATCAATACACACACCTCTCTGCCACTACTCCACATAGTATTTGACAACTAAAGCAATATAACAAATTACAAAATTAATTTTCATAAGGCTGAAACTTCATTTTTTTAAACCAACCACAATGCTAGAAGCACTAAAAGCCAAATTAAGTGGAAATTGGACGATATAATATGCCTCATTTACACAATGCCTTGCACTTCCAAGAATAGCCACAGTTCTTTGTACTCCAAAGTGCAATGCAAAGACCTCAATCTGCCTATGAATAAAACATTGCCTGACCCTTTATGAGGGTTTTGACATATAGCAAAATCATGTGTGTAATTTTCTACATCTTGATATAGGTTATCATGTATATTGCATAACATTTAAGTTAAAAATTTAGAGCAAATACCATCTATCCCTTATATTCTTGCACTTTTTAATTTTTAAAATGAAGACCAGTCAAAATACCATGTCACAATAGGTCCTGGGCTGCTTTAAAGATATGGGCTACCAACATGCTTGAATAACAATTAACAATACTTCACCCCAATAATATTGCTAATAATATTTTACTGGACAGGTGCCTGAACTGAAATGCATTTAAAGGGTCACCCATTAAGTGATTATATGGGCATAGCATTGAAGCAAGGGGAGATTGGGATCTTGGAGGTATATAAACAGAGACAGACTGCTCTTTCTTTCTGTCTTTGGTAGCATAAACACGGCCACAATTTAAATATAAAATTTAAAATAATTTTTTTTTATTAATGATTAAGTAACTACCTAAAGTCTTTGACCCACCAGAACTATGGACTGAAATCTACCACCTGAATTGCCTGTAATATAATTCACCACTGCAAATATATATACAGTATTAATGAATACAATGATCAGGACCCAAGTCAGTAAATATAATTTTATTTAAATATAAACATGTTGAACATGTGTTCTTCCAAATAATTTAGAATATGTGATGTACTCTTCTGAATGATCCAATTCTGGAGATTGAGGCTCCCCAGTCACTGTATCTCCTGTATTCTCCAGATCTTAGTAAGTATTGACGCCCCCTGTAATTGGGTTCTTCATAGAACATCCAGTGGCCATCAAACACATTGCAGGAGTGAATGTCATGGAAATGGAATTGATCATAAGTATTGGGACAGTCATCAAAGAACTCCATCATCTGCCCTTGGAAGTCTCCTCTTTCATAGATTCTCATTTTGTATTGACCATGGTGCTTGAATAAATTGACATTAAAGATTAAACTCTGCAAAGATTATTCACTCTGATGTGTCCTGTTTAATAAACATTATCTTTTTATTTTATATTACAGAAAACTAGTTTGAAACAACCCCTTATTACTGATTGTATTCACTAAGAATTCTAAATAAAAAAACTACTACTTAACATCAGTTTCTGTGTATACTATTGACTAAGATTGATTGAACATAACAGGAACAACACTTACATGGGGAATAAAATGGCAAGACCTGATGTAGTCGTTGAAGCCCATCCATCTCTGAAAGTCTGGGTATTCTCCTTTCCAGAGATAATACTGGTGTCCCCTGTAACTGGGGTGTTCATAGAGGATCCAGTTCCCACTTTCTACCCTGATGGAGTTACAGCGATTGAAGTATGAGGACAGGTCAAAACAGTCTGAGCTGCACTCATAGCAGCGGCCTTGGAAGTTTCTCTCCTCATAGAAGACAATCTATAAGAATGACAGATTCAAATATTTTGTTTTAATGGTAAATATAGCTTGGGCAAAAGAGAAGTTGGAAGGTGCCCTCTAAACTATATTGTCATATAAGCAATTTTCTAAATGTTACTGTCTGTAAATGTCACAGAGAGAAGCTATAAATGTCAGTTTGCAAGGTGGAAGAGTGATTAAATGAAAAAGGCTACATAATTAGTCAGAAAGCAAAGTTAATTTCTGAAGTTGTTTCCTTGCACGTTTACAATGAGGCTCATATCCTTTCATCAAAAGAAGGGATATTAATCCCAATATAGAAAAATAATAAAATAAATTCAGAATATATATTAAAATTATACAGAGCAATTGTTCTCCTTAGATTGCTGTCGAAGCTCTTCATTTAAAATTCAGAATAGTAGCTTACCTTTCCCATTCTAAATGGATCAAAGTTTCAGTACTGTTGGTGAGTGAGAAGCCTTTATATATGTCCTGCATTGCTGTTTTCAGCATTTGGTGAGTCTGGAACTTACCTAGTAAGGAAAATATAAAGAGCTTTTTTCTAGTACTGTGGTTGATGTGCTGCAATGACTGTATCTCTGTGCATGCATGCACCTAGGATTCATAGCTTCACATAAAGTGCTACCCAGCGTTCCCATTTTATTTCATTATCTGAGTATATTTTTGGTTTCATAAAGAATTCAAGCAGGAGGTTTATTGTCTGTTTATATTATCCAATGGGGAAATCTCTTTGATTCCTTAATTTATTCCTCCTTTTAGCATAACACCACCATGTTTTGATCAAATTGTACACTACCAGTATAGTTGTTACTGTAAGTTATTTTGAAATCCTGATCTGATTGTGTTCCAGCTCAGCAGTATATATGTCCATGGTCACATAGTATGTAATAACTTTGCCTTTGTCTAATAGACTGCTTATCCAGTCTCAGTACTGATAAATATATCCATTATACAATAATAATATCTGTGCTATGTGATATACTGTGTGTCCTGCAGCCAGGGCCACTACCAGACGGGCACAGGGGGTAAGGGCCCCTGTGGTAGATAGGCATGTACAAGTTGGAAAAAGCTTCATTTGCAGATTCTGAAAGGGGTGTGGCCTTTGCTTAATTCGTTTGGAAGGATTGAATGGGGTTAGGAATAATTGGGAGTGACCAGAGTAGAGCTTGGCTGTAACAAAACCTACTGTCCTGGTGGTCTAGTGGGGCGCCCATGGGCGTCCACAGAGGGGGGCAAGAGGGGGCAGTGCCCCCCCCCTGGGACCAGGCCCGGACTGACCATCTGTTTATTTGCCCTAGGGGCCGCTCTGTATTTTTGTAAAGTCAGCAGCTCCTGATCTATAATGTTTATTTCAAACTGTGGGCTCTAGGACCGCTCCTCCGTCCCAGCTCCCACTGTGGCTCCGCCCCTTCCACTCGTCTCCGTTCTCGTGCTGTGTGCAGGCCTGCCTGCCTGCCATCAGGGGGGAACAAGGAAGAAAGGAAGTACAGGAACTGATGTGGTAAGAAGGGGACTACATCGCCAGCAGTCACTGTGCTTCTCAGGAATCTCTTTAGCCTGCACTCTGTCTCTCTCTACCCCTCTCTCTCTCTCTGAGTCTTTGTTTCTCTCTCTGTCCCTCTGTCTCTCTCTCTCGCTGCACTCTTTCTTTCTCTCACTGCACTCTGTCTCTCTCTGTGAGTTTCTGTCTCTCTCTGCCTCTCTCACTACACTCTCTCTTTCACTGCACTCTGTCTCTCTCTGCACTCTGTCTCTCTCTGCACTCTGTCTCTCTCTGTGAGTCTCTGTCTCTCTCGGCACTCTGCCTCTCTCACTACACTCTCTCTTTCACTGCACTCTGTCTCTCTCTGCACTCTGTCTCTCTCTGCACTCTGTCTCTCTCTGTGAGTCTCTGTCTCTCTCGGCACTCTGCCTCTCTCACTACACTCTCTCTTTCACTGCACTCTGTCTCTCTCTGTGAGTCTCTGTCTCTCTCTGCACTCTGCCTCTCTCACTACACTCTCTCTTTCACTGCACTCTGTCTCTCTCTGTGAGTCTCTGTCTCTCTCTGCACTCTGCCTCTCTCACTACACTCTCTCTTTCACTGCACTCTGTCTCTCTCTGCACTCTGTCTCTCTCTCTCTCTCTACTCTGTCTTTTTCTCTCTCTGCACTCTGTTGTTCTCTGCACTCTGTCTCACTGCACTCTGCTTCTCTCTGCACTCTGACTCTCTCTGTGAGTCCCTCTCTTTCTACAGTCTCTATCTGTCCACCAATGAAGTTTTTTCTAACTTTTATGGGGGGCCCCTATCCTAACCACCAATTGTTTTTTTTTAACTTGTATGGGGGTCCCTGGTAACCAGTGGGTTTTTAGTGTTTGTTTTATCTCCCATGTTTGTGTGGCTTTTATTACTGTGGTGTTGGGTCTGGGACTGTCATCTAGATTATGTAGGTACCCAGCAGAATGAATTGTAAAAAAAGAACATGTGGCTACATGGGGGATTTTTTTATGAATAAACAGTAGCAAGTGAGAAACGTTTTCACTTGAAATCCATTAATTCATTCAGGAATACCTTTACAGCACACCTTATCACCAGGGTTATCTTACTTAGTGTTACCAATAAAAATATATTTCTATAATATTTTTTTACATCCTGCAGAAAGCAGGGATTTGTTTATACATACATTTTTGCCGTTTTACCCCTATATATGAGTGGATGTGTACAAGTCAGACCATTGTGTGTTTACATGTGGGCTGCTTTGATTTTTTTTTTTGCCAGGGCTGCTTTTTACCCCCAGTCCGGCCCTGCCTGGGACTGTGCACATAAGTTTCCACCTGTTCGTGCATTGGCCCCAGCTTACTGTGGTTTCTGTCGCGATCCCTCGAAGATTTTTCTTCTGTGCAGCAGAGTTTTCTTTTAGCTCCTTCCCTAGGTGCTCGCTCCCCCCTCCCTTGTCACGGTGCTGCCAGATCGTATTACTTCAGCTGTGACAGAGAGAGAGAGGGAGCAGCCAGGGAGTATCTGATTGGCCAGTAGCACAGATTGCAGCGCGGGAGAAAACGAAGGAAGGAAAGCCCTATCTATTGCAGTATGCAGCCTTGTACTTGTGAGTTCTGGGGGTATTTATACAATTACTTGCCCCTGTGCCATCTGTTTGTGAGTTCTGGGGGTATTTATACATGTACTTGCCACTTTGCCATCTTTGTGTGAACTAGGGTTGCCACTTGTCAGACAACCGGTATTTTGAAGGGTTGCCCGGGTCAAATTAGGGAAACTGTGCAGGATTCCCTTGATTGACCCGGCGATCGGCTGATCGCCGTGGCATAGCTCCACCCCTTGATGGCAGTGACACACCCACCTATCTCACAGGCCCGCCCACAGATGCCTCCTTGCCCCACCCTGGAAAATTTTCTGCGGACACCCATGGGGGCGCCATGGATGCCCGCTGCTCTGCCATCGACGGGGACGCCCTCCGCGTGGTCCTCTTCCTGCGCCATCTTGCCTTCCTTAGGGCGTGCATGGTGTGCCTGCATATTGTTTATAGGTGCAAACACGCTGGCGTGTTTGCGCCAGCGCATTTTGGTGCGAATGTGCACGTTTTTGGTGCAAATTCTTTCCCCTATAAAAGGCCCATTCTGACTGCAGACAGATGCCCGTGATAGAACTTGGTTTCTAGTGGTTTCCTGAGCCTTGTGCATCTGATCCTGTATCTGTTTGTCCTGATTATCCGGTTTTGACTCCTGCCTGTTCCTTGACTACTCTGCATTCTGTATCCTGACCCTTGCCTGCCTACGACAACTCTTCCAGCTGAATCCCTTGATTGACAACCCGGTTTGACCCTTGCCTGCCTGATGATTCTGATATCCGCCTGTCTCGACCCAGCTTGTCTGACCATCCTTCTGCCTAATCCTTTTGTACCGTGACCTTCGGCCCAAAAGACTCTGCTAACAGCAGTGCCCCTTTGCCAGCCAGAACATCTCGCCTTGTACCCCTCGTTAAGTCCAGGTGGCACCCAAGTAAGCTGAGGGATCCTCCCAAAGCCCAACGGTGGTCACACTACTGGTGAAGCCGAGCTGAGACCAGGGTGCTTGGCACTTGTTCTGGTATTGTGTGCTGGCCGTGACATTGGCAGGGCAGATCAATCTTAATAGTATGGGGTCCCATAATTGCTGATGGAAGCACTCCCTACAGCTATTTTGATCCAGGGAATTCCTTCAGTGAAAGTAATTATTAGGTTTGTTATTTGTATAAATGCTCTTGAAGCCAGCTCATAACCAGTAACCATAGGTAGATGCCAGGATAGCACAGGTTTATGAAGAGCTGTATCAGTTTGCTGGTTAACCAGACTAAAGGGCCTATGTAAGATTACTCATGCTGAGCAATTTCATGATGGGTTTTGTGCTGAAAAAGCTCAACAATCTTCGTGATTTTACCCAAACAGGCTTTTTTAACAAAGAGGAACTCTTTATCTTTCTCAATTCCAAAATTCCCAAATCGCCAAGCTTTTTCAGCACAAACCCCAGCTTGAGTTATGAAACTCACTGGGGGATTCCTTAAATATTGCTTGTGCCTAAATGTTAAATAGACCCTAAGCGAGTACTGCATTGAAATAAACAGAAAGTTTGCCGCACTACCTACTTAAAATGCATCAAATCCTCTTCCGGGTATACCGCTATCCCGACATCCATTAATTAATTAAAAATTAGGAGAGCACTCCAGGGTAGTAAAATGATGTGGTTGTGTTTATTCAAGACTACTACACAACTTATTTTGGGTCTTACATACCCTTTCTCAAGTGTATAATATTTGAGTGACATGAACAACTGAGTGACGTGCTTTTTTTCTACCATTCATAAAGGAGGGCCTATTGCTTTACTGTTTGTAAACATTTTTTCCAAATAGAATGTATCATAAAATAGAACTTTAGAACTATAAAGAGCTTTATATGTTTGCTTGCAGCAGAATATAATATAATATGGGAGAGATGTAATAAAATTTGCAAAGAGAACAAATTTGCATACAGATAAGAATACAAATGTTCATGTCGCAATGTAATATTCTTTATTAGGCTTTTATTGCATTACAAATCTGAATTGCACGTTGCAAACTTTTAGAGCAAACGTAACTTTTTAAATAAGAAGTTTTATTACAGAGACTGCACATTATCGCAAACTATAAAATTCGCAATTGCTATTCTACTTTTGTGCAAGAGGCAAAGAGTTTGCAAAATGTCAGCAATAAGACCATTTATTCTCATTATGAACGATTTTTCTGTTAGTGACCTATATTACATTCTCCCATATGTGTTCTAAATTTACAATACATGTGTGTGTTTAAATAATATTTATCCCCTACAACTTAAAAAATATAAATTAGCATCTAAAAACACAAACCTATTGAGCAAATAATGATACATTGAACAGCTCCTTAAGATTAGGGGCAACTAAACAGGCAAACTACTGGAGTATTTTTTAGTTTACAGAATAAACATAATTTCTGTTTATTGTACTAAGCATACTGTACACAATTCTGCCAACTTCAGTGCAAATACTTGCTGCCAAAGTTTTATAATATAAAATATAAAAATGCTCTTGCTGACGTAATTGTTTCATCTTCAGCTGACCACACCTTGAATTATATCAGCCAACATCCAAATGCTGGTAGCTTCTAAGAAAAAATTTCTTTTATAAAGGTGACCAGAAAATGCTTCCTGATGATTGGTTGGTGTGTTTTACTGCTCCTGGGCAAACTTAGTGGGGCTCATATATCAAGACTGTATAAATTTGCCAGTAGGCAGCAACCCATAACAACCAATCAGTGACTGCATTTTTTAAACCAGCTGCAGGAAGAACAATGAATGAAACAATCTAATTGGTTGCCATGGGTTACTGCCTACAGGCAAATTTGCCCACTATTGTTAAATGACCCCAGTGTTTTTTATTACATAATCCCCTAAGTGTATATATTTGAGTAGCGACCACTACAGTTATCATGTTTCCTGGCACATGCTTCATTGCTATTCTGTACAGTACCCAGGTCCCCTAAAACAATAAAATCTAAATGATCAATTAAAATATATCAATAAAGTATTTTGATCAGTTTAACACAAAACATCAGGCAGTACAAGCTTGCTGTAACAGCACATTACTCAAAGACAGTTGCTTCAACCCGATGAGTATTTTGCCAACACTTCCCCCTCTGGTGCTACTGAACTAATAAAGATGCGATTTGTTTATTGTGTTTTCCTGTATTGGGTATGCCTAATCACATTGTAGGCCCCCTTTTTTTAGGGTATTTTTCTTTTGTTGTACTTATTATATGCCCCAAGAAGCTTCCCACCTGATTAGCTATGGATTGGAGTTTGGCATTGCAGTATGTCTATAGAGATTCTCATTCATGACCCTCCCATAATTTAAAACCAACCAGAATAAAACAACTGTTGCATATGTAGTACAATCAGTGATGGTCTCCCAATAGACAATCATTAGCAACAGAGTTATAGAGTATCCGTGTTTTAGGGTGGACTAAAAGTTAAAAAAGTTATACAGTTTAAAATTAATAACATCAAGTGCATTATCCAAAAATAATAAATCTTTCAAAGCATTAAATCACACAAAACAAGTTAGATCAAAAGGAGCATTCATATCTAATGGCAAGCGTGTCTGTAAGTAAAATATCCAATAAACTTCATGTTTATGTAAAAGGGTAAAAATATCTCCTCCCTTTAAGCTAGTTTTCACATGTTCAATTGCCTGTACTGAAAATTATTTTAGATCACTACTGTTACATTCCACAAGGTGTCTGGTGATATTCATTTTGCTGCAGTATTTAATATTACTAATCTGAATGATATGTTCTCTGATACATTATTTTAAAGCATGAATCCTGCAGCCCACATATTGTTTTCTACATTTGCAACAAGTAATTAAATATATCACTCCTACACTTTTGCAATTAATGAACTGTTTTACTTTATAATTTTTTTATTAGTAACTGTAGAATGAAATTCCTGTGAGACCTCCAAAATTTTACAAGTGATGCAACAATGGCTGCCACATCTATAACAGCCCTTAAAGGAGAACTAAAGCCTAACTAAAGAAGTAGCTAGAAATACTGTACATTGTGTTTTGGGCTTCTGTACCAGCCCAAGAGAACCACAGCCTTTTGGGAGGGAAGATCTGTGCCTCCAAATATGCCCCATTAGCTCCCCATCTTCTGTTCTGCTGATACACTGCACATGCTCTATGCTGCTGTCACTTAGTGAGCTTAGGGACCCACTAACAATATACTGTACATATTGAACACAACTGTCACAATATAAGGTTGATTAGTACTGACAATTACAACGTCAGCTCAGAAACCAGCACAATTCCTATTAGAATTTAATAATCAGCCTTGCTGCATCAGTGTATATTACAAACAAACTAAATTTTCTGCTTGATAATATGTGACAACCCCTAAGCTTAGCTTTTCAACAGCTGCTCAGAACCCACTGAGCATGTGAGTGTTGCAGACACTTTCCAAGATGGTGCCCCCCTGTGACAAGTTTGAAGTCCTGAATCATTGTTGCTTTTAAGAAGCAGAAATTTTAGGTTGGTGCAATAAGTTCAGTATGTAAAATATGGCATTTTTACCCATATTAATTTTTAGGGTTTTTTAGAGTATGTGCCTTTCTATCGCCCACTTCTTTTCCCTTTTGTGGTCACATTCTTTACAATTATACCATTTTATCTTTCTCTCATTTCTCTCTGTATTTCCCTGATTTGATATTTCCTACACTGGTCCTGTTGTAGCATTCAAATCTACCAGAAGTGTCCTTTTCTTTAGTTCTCCTATACTGATTTATTCAATTGTTGTCTTCTCTTTGAGTTACTTCACCTACATGTGCTGATTATCTTACAGGCTCTTTCTCTTTGCCTCTCTCCCCTTTCTCATTTGCTTACTAGTTTTCAACCTTGTCTAATTGTTATTATCTGGACCAGTCTGACTGGTTAATGAACATTAGGTGAATATTTAGTTTGCAGCCTGACTGAACCTCATTCCTGCATGTCCTTACACAGAATGCCATCTCAGGCTGACTGGGGGTGGTTTGGAAAACAGAATAAAAGTTATAATAAAGTATGACTAATACAAAAGTGAATGGGCTACCAAGTTTGAATTAACATTTTTTATTGAAATGTAAGCATATTTGCATTTATATATTTCTGAATGATTTAAAACATATGGTGGACTCTTCTGAATGAGCCAATTCTGGGGCTTGAGGCTCCCCAGTCATTGTATCTCTTGTATTCTCCAGGTCTCAGGTAGTACTGACGTCCCTTGTAGTTAGGTTCTTCGTATAACATCCAATGGCCATCAAACACATTGCAGGAGTGAATGTCATGGAAACGGAATCGATCATATGTATTGGGGCAGTCATCAAAGAACTCCATCATCTGCCCTTGGTAGTCTCCTCTTTCGTAGATTCTCATTTTGTATTGGCCAGGGTGCTTTTAACAAAGTATAAAAATAATTTTAAAAATCAGTAATAGTCACTTATTTTCTTTTTAATTTTTTTGAGCTGTAAATATTGCCTCTAATATAAAATGTTCCCTCCCATAAATACAAGGGTAAGTTCCCTGGTTTAAGTTAAACATATCTCAGTACTTAATCACAATGGTGTATCCTGTAATGCAGAATATAGCAAATGTACTCCAATATACCAGCATGGATGATTTACCTTTTCTCCATGAAAAATGCACATGCACATGAGCCTGAGACCTGAGACTGGCCCCATATACTGTAGCCGTGCAAGAATGCAATATACATGCAACATTTGTGTCTACTACTGAACCAAAACCAAGATTGGTTTGAACAAAATACAAAAATGCTTACTTGGGGAATAAAGTGGCAGGACCTAATGGAGTCATTGAACCCCATCCATCTCTGAAAGTCTGGGTATTCTCCTTTCCAGAGATAATACTGGTGTCACCTGTAACTGGGGTGCTCATAGAGGATCCAGTTTCCACCCTCTACCCTGATGGAGTTACAGCGATTGAAGTATGAGGAAAGGTCAGAACAGTCCAAGCTGCACTCATAGCAGCGGCCTTGGAAGTTCCTGTCCTCGTAGAAGAAGATCTAAAGGATGACATAATAGATCAATAAAATACCGTCTTTTTATATATTTATATATATATATAATGGGAATATCTACCTCTTTATAGAATTTTAGATATGCAAATACATTTTATATACAAGTGAATTCGAGGGAATTGTTGAAGTAAAAAAATTCGAAAAATCAAAGTTTTTTGGATACTTCGACCATCGAATAGGATAATACGACTTCGATTCGAAGTAAAATAGTTCGAATATTCGACCATTCGAGAGTCGAAGTACTGTCTCTTTAAAAAAACTTAGATAAATACTTCGCCAAATTAAACCTGCCGAAGTGCTATGTTAGCCTATGGGGACCTTCTAGAGCATTTTTCGAAGTTTTTGGAAGTCAAAGTAAAATCGTTCAATCGATCGCTGAAATCCTTCGAATCTAAGGATTTAATCATTCGATCTAACGATCTTACATCGACCTCAGGATACCCAAATTCACTGAAAAAAATTTTAACTTCGAAATTCGACATCTTGCTCCTAGTTGTGCTATATTTCTTTGTTATCATGTGCCATTTTTGGGCTAAAACTGTTCAGCCCATTTTCATGGTGCAGTAGTAGGCATCAGAGTCTTACGGCTGGCAGTACCATGTCAGTATTGTGTGTCCAGCACTGGTAACAAAGCAATTAGCATTTCAAGCAGCTAGATGTTTAATTTAAAGCTCTAAAATCTGTAATATTTGTCATGATTAAAAACAAGGTATTTACAAACTGTTTAACTTACCTTTCCCATTGTGAATGGATAGAAGTATCAGGGCAGTTAAAGGATGAGAAGAGGCAGCCTTTATATATGTCTGGAATTGCTGCTGTCTGCATGCACAGAGCTTTGTGCTTAATTTTTTGTTTAGTAAGGAAAAATCAAAAACCATTTGTCTTGCATTGTCTTGTTTAGAGTGTGTTGTGCTGTGACAGTTGTTTTTCACCTACAGTACGTCCCATAGCATTTAGCACTGCCAGTTCATCTATTATGTCTGTCAGTGAATGTTCCACAAAGAACAGCTAAGTGATCAAATGGTTCCGCGCATTAGGAAACATATAACATCTACACACACACAGATTATCATTTCTAGAATCAAATTTTTTTGTTAAAATTTTAGAGTTATGTAAACTTTTTTAGACCTCGAATGAACTCAAAACTGGAATGAGAAAAATTCGAATCAGCGCGTTTGGGGTTAACAATTTATAAACTTCAACTAACCAATCGAGTTTTCAAAGGAAACCCTCTAAAAAAAATGCAAACATCATGAAAGTTATTAACATCTTCAAATGTTTCAAGGGACCTCTACATTGACTCCTACCTGACCTCAACAGGTTTTAGATGGTGCATTTTTCGGATTTGAGCTACCTCAAAAACTCAATTCTTTTGTTGAAAACATGGTCTTTATTCTATTGATTCTTTGGTTTTGAAATATTAAATTTTCTTCAAATCCACAATTTGGAATTTAAACTGTTACCTAGTGCAAGGTAACAAATAGAACCTAGAAAAATAGAGCTGGCACCATTCTGACACCTCAGAAATATGACTGAATTAAGTAGAATCCAGGAGTCTCAAAATATTAGTAAAGTAGTACAAAAAGTTTTATTTACATCTTGTATAAAAATAATAGCCTGACGCATTTCGTGTCCCCACAGGACACTTAATCATAGTGATTAGTTAATGTCACCTGCAAGGGTTGGCAACTTGTACTATTCATGTACTACTGTGCCTGATGACTCCATAGGCACTGCCTAACAGAGACAGTCAGGGGTGCTCCACCAATAAGGCAAATTGAAAAACTTGCCTCAGACGGCAGCGCCAAATAGGTTCCCATGGTGGCAAAAAGACGCTCCTCTTACCTTTAAGAGCTGAATTTCGGCTTTACTGGTGTGTAAGAGTGCAATTGCGCTCTCCACACTAGTGTTCCTGCCTCCCCTCCTGACAGGTAAGCCTGTGGGGGGGGGCGCGACGGCATTGCAAGTGAAGACAGTGGACATCCTAACTTCTGGGGTGATAAATTATAAATTTCATAACTTTTATTGACCCTGATTCTATAATATATACCAGGGCATATTAACAAATGCAAGTGCTCTTTGTAACGTGCACAGTTGAGCACGCACTACACTATGGAATTCATTTACTCCATAGAAAATAAACTGTGTACAGTTCCTGCCAAGGGAACCCTAGAATTAACAGCAGTTTTTAATTTATATCAGTGCTGTCCAACTTCTGTGGTACCAAGGGCCAACATTTTACTGGTCTATGTGGTGCAGGGAAAGCAGAGCATGGCACACACAAGCAGCACTCGGCAAGCAGAGAATGGCCCACATAAGCAGCACTGGGCAAGTAGAGAATAGCAAACACAAGCAGCACTGGGCAAGCACAGAATGACACACACAGGGAGGGAAGGTAGAACAGAACAGGAGACAGGGAAAGCTATCATTCAATATGTACTACATACAGTGACACAGGTGAACAATGTGGGCAGTTTCAGTCTGGATTTCAGGTGTGAACAGTGCATACCTTTAGGATATAAACAATAGAGGTGTCACAAGTGTGAACAATGCAGGAGGATCACAGGTGTGAACAATACAGGGGATTAGTCTGAATTTGAGGTTTAAACAATGCAGGGTCCAGTTAATCTCTCTAGTGATACCTTTTAAATCTTACATATGGTAAGAAGTGGGGGGGCACAGAAGGGGCCGCCAGTTGGACAGCCCTGTGTTATATGATAAGAATGATAGGATAAAAAAAAATCAGAAATGTCATAAAAAAACTCTGCCTTTTGTGTAGCTTTGCAGTTGAGTAGTTTGGAGTAGAAAGACATAATTAACCATTTGGGATACGTCAGAATGTGAACTTTCCAAAAATATATGTTTTTAGTGGTCACCATAACTTTTTGTAGCTTTTATCCAACATAATACTGGCAATGTTTATAAATTAGTCAATATATATACCCTTCCCAGCTATAGTCAGGTGATCCCACTGGTGTCTAATAAAAAGGCAGCCAAGTTTGGGAGTTTTACTTTGAAAGCAGCTAGTAAGTTGCAGGTAAAACTTAGTCCCTTTGTAAAATGTATAATGAAGCAATAGAATTCTTAATGAATCAGATGAAAATTGAGCGTAGGACTGGCCAGATATGGGATGACTTTGACGTAGTTGGCCATCTTAAATATATTGCAATATATGGACAAACAATCCCTGTTTTGTTTAAAGGGTAAGGCATTTTTCAGTAGCAGTATGCACAAAATGTCTATGTCTTAAATATATTGATAATGGGTTGAGTGCAGAGGACCTCTTGTATTTGTCTATAGATATATATATATATATACAGTATTTAAATCAAATAAGTATGTACAAGGTATATTTTGGGGT
Organism: Xenopus petersii; assembly: GCA_038501925.1. NCBI lineage: Eukaryota > Metazoa > Chordata > Amphibia > Anura > Pipidae > Xenopus > Xenopus petersii. The sequence goes on along the minus strand of CM076672.1, from coordinate 117,867,523 downwards.
CTAAACATTCCATGTAATGATGTGTGGGAGATATGATGCTGTAGACTGGAAGCTTTGAGGTAATTTTTAAAAAAAATCAATAATTTGTATAAAAAAATTGAACTTATCCACTATTTTGGATTCGGCCGAACTCCCGAATCCTTCACGAAAGATTCAGCCCAAATACCTAAACGAATCCAAATCCTAATTTGCATATGCAAAGAAGAAAAACATTTTTACTTCCTTGTTTTGTGACAAAAAGTCACACGATTTCCCTCCCTGACCCTCATTTGCATATGCCAATTAAGATAAGGATTTGGTTAGGCCAGTCAGAAGGATTCGGCTGAATCCGAATCCTGCTGAAAAAGGCAGAATCCTGGCTGAATTGGAAACCGAATCCTGGATCCCTACTAATAATGCATAGTTTTCTAGGGTAAACCTACTGTTAGTGGAATGTTCGGCCTTGAAGTCAGAAGTATGCCGTTTTGTGGAGCGCTGCTTTGGAAATTTGGTAGTGTATTGCTTGGAGATTTTGATCTATACAAGTGAGAAATATCCATAAATCTAAATATATTTGGTATTGGCGTGTTCAGGAAATATACAACTTTCCTATTCGGATGTGTTCTCATACATAAAATAAATTATGTTTCTAATATATATGATTGTACTATGTGAAACATGATTTTTTTCATTTTATTAGACACTTATAAGCCTATAACTTTTTACAGAAGTGGAATTACACCATTCTAGCATATTTTGAAAGCTCAGGTGGTCTTGAAAAAAACAAGATATTGTTTTCCTGGATAAACTAAAATACCCCCCCAGTGAACCCTTAAAGGGAAAGATTACAAAATGTTCAAAAATGGTCTGGCAATAAAAGTACCAAATCAGACAAATCAGCTGCCAGTGAAAGGGTTAAAGGGGTGGTTCACCTTTAAGTCAACTTTTAGTATGTTATAGAACAAAAATGGCCAATTCTAAAAAATGTTTCATTTGGTCTTCATTATTTATTTATTTTTATAGTTTTTGAATTATTTGCCTTCTAACTGTTTCCACTTTTCAAATGGGGGTCACTGATTCCATCTAAAAACAAATGCTCTGTAAGGCTACAAATGTATTGTTATTGCTACTTTTTATTACTCATTGTTCTATGCAGACCCTCTCCTATTCATATTCCAGTCTCTTATTCAAATAAATGCATGGTTGCTAGAGTAATTTGGACCTTAGCAACCATACTGCTGAAACTGGATAGGTCCTGTACTGGAAAGGTACTGTATAAAAAGATAAATAACTCAAAAAACACAAATAATAAAGAATGAAAACCAATATCACTCTCTACATCATACTAAAAGTTAACTCAACCCCTTTAAATGTATTAATACAATTTAAAAATACATAAGTAAAACATATTTAATGTATTGTGCATTAGGAATTTACTACAATAATCCTAATATAAGCCTACTCCTCATGAATTCAGAGCCTATGTGCAATTTGTCTCTATAATAATTATTAAAATGCTCTATAGAAGCCTAATTCTGTACATTACATTAATACCTGCCATTATCTTATGTTATATTTTTATATTCTTTGTATTTAGTATAATACCAAGCAACTGCATTAATATTTTTTTTTATTCTTTTGAATGAAGTTAACAAATACTATCAATCCTGTCATCTATAAGAATTTTAAAATCTGAAATGTTTTGGGTACTATAGTTATGGTCAAGCATTGACTGAATGTATTTTAACAAATCTTACTTGGGGACTCATACGACAGGACCTGATGTAGTCATTGGGTATTTTCCTGTCCAGAGATAATACTGGTGTCCCCTGTAACTGGGGTGCTTATGGAGCATCCAGTTTCCACCCTCTACCCTTTTGGAGTTGCAGCAATTGAAGTATGAGGACAGGTCAGAACAGTCTGAGCTGCACTCATTGCAGTGGCCTTGGAAGTTCCATTCATCATAGAAGAAGATCTGAAGGAAGATGAAAATCTTTTTTTAAAAATAAAATTAAGGTGCTTTCAGATAAAGTTCATGGCAGCCTCTTCACATTCACAGTTATAATTCTGCAGGCAAGTCTCTATGCTGTGACATTGAGTGCAGAAGCTTACAATAATTCTGCATTAGCAGAAGGCAGTGTGCAATTTGCCAGAAATTCTTCTCAGTCTGATTTTGCCCCAGTGACTTAAGTTGCATCAAGATCTGAGACCCCTGCCATATTCTCTATGAAACTATATAAACAGATGAAATGAAATATGTTTCTTTTAACTTCCTTTTTTACTTCTTTTTGTAAGAAATCTTCTTTTCTATCCATAGGGGTATGTCCCACTGTGGACACGAGATGTCGGAACCATGCCTACATATACAACACAGATAGAATACAAATACCACATGCTCAGATGGAAAACTGGGTAAAGGGCTAATTTTTATGTTACTTATCAAATGTGGTCTACCTAATTATGTGGCTAAAATGTCAATGCTGGGCCATCTCTGCCCTTTTCTTCAAGCTCCATTAACCAGGCACCACTACTTTTAATTCAGGCACAACTGGCAAGGACAAAACAACACCTGTCTGTCTGCTCCTGTTTTTTAAGGCTACGTTAATGAGTAACCAATACTTTGGATACTTTAAAGCGCCACAGCTGCCTTTGCTAATCGGTTTTCCAATTATTTTTCAAGTTATATACAGAACACTGTTCTCAATGAACAATTTCCAAGGTTAACCATGAGCTGATGCTAGGCAAAGCCCAAAAAAGGGCAGCGGGGGTGGGGGTTAGTGGACCTGAATTAACTTATACAGTTCCAGAAGGCAAAATCTGGAGTGGAAGAGAGAATACAATTATATAACACACAAAGCTTTTTGAAACACTCTTAATTTCCTACACTCCATGCTTGCTGGCTTGGGCACATGGCAAATGTAGTATTTTAACTGCCACAGTGCTCACAGGGAAAACCAAGGCAATCAAAACACCTTTGATTGTCTGTCACCTGAGTGGTGCCCACTGCTGAAATTCGCATTTGGGTTTTATCTGCTTTCTATACCAATGTCTGGCATAGGAAACTAAAGGCAACTAAGGGTGTTTTGACTGCATTCTAACCTAACATCACCAGACATTGAAAATGCCTGCCGATTCTAAACCAATGCTGCTTCCACCTGACACTGACACGCCATCTCATCTATAGCTTCCCACTCTGCACTGATCGACATGAACGTGTGCCTTTAGCCTGACCGTTACATGCACCTTATCTTCCAACAGGTTAGTGAACTTAAAGGTATACTGTCATGGGAAAAAGCATTTTTTTCAAAATGAATCGGTTAATAGTGCTGCTCCACCAGAATGTTGTGCTGAAATCCATTTCTCAAAAGAGCAAACAGATTTTTTTATAATCAATTTTGAAATCTGACATGGGGCTAGACATATTGTCAATTTCCCAGCTGCCCCAAGTCATGTGACTTGTGCTCTGATAAAGTTCAATCACTCTTTACTGCTGTACTGCAAGTTGGAGTGATATCACCCCCCTCCCTTTTCCCCCCAGCAGCCAAACAAAAGAACAATGGGAAGATAACCAGATAACAGCTCCCTAAAGCTCCCCATACGATTCTTCTTGCCGAACGACCGATTTTAGGGAAGTCCGACCAATCCTTCGAAATGATCCTGCGGTTAGTGGGATTCGAACAATCGTACATCTTATGATTTTTCGGCTGACATCTGTCAGGAAATTGATCAGTCAGGTCAAAAAATCTTTGTCGGTCCCAGTGCAATCTATCTATGTTTACAGGGCCAAGCAGGCAGCTCCCCTTTGTTTTCCTGGCAAATTGGTCTTTTTAGTTGATGGTAAATTCGTACGATCGTTCTGAGAAGATCGTGGTCTCACGATCAGGATCTGATCTTTTAAAAATCTCAACATCTATGGCAAGCTTAACACAAGATAACAGCTGCCTGGTAGATCTAAGAACAACACTCAATAGTAAAAACCGATGTCCCACTGAGACACATTCAGTTACATTGAGAAGGAAAAACAGCAGCCTCCCAGGAAACATTTCTCTCCTAAAGTGCAGGCACATGACCAGGGGAAGCTGGGAAATTGACAAAATGTCTAGCCCCATGTCAGATTTCAAAATTGAATATAAAAATATCTGTTTGCTCTTTTGAGAAATGGATTTCAGTGCAGAATTCTGCTGGAGTAGCACTATTAACTAATGTTTTCCGATGACAGGATCCCTTTAAGTTTGGACTGGCTTTTCGGTAGACCCAGCAGCCCATTTACAGGCCCAGCAGCCCATTTACAACTAAAAAAGAGCTGCCCATCGGGAATTTGCCCGAACTCACAGATTGCTATTTTTTGCCTGGGTAGGAGGCCGTATGGGGAACCCACCCAAAGCAGATACCTGGGTGGGTTAAAAAGAGAAAGCCCTGTAAAAAGAAATCTGGGCAAATACAGTTTTGTTCAGCAAGAGTAGTTGTAGTTGCCTTGAATTCAGGCAAAACCGGCAAGGGCAAAGTTGTACCTGCCTGTCTGCTCTGTGGCGCATGTGTAGTATAGCAGCATTTTTACTTCCACAGTGCTCTCAGGGAAAACCACAGCAATCAAAACACCTTTGATTGTTTATCACCTGAGTGGTTCCCACTGCTTAAATTTGCATTTGGGTGTTATAGGCCTACTCCAATGTCTGGCGTAAGGCAGCTAAAGGCAACTAAAGGTGGCTTACACGGAGAGATCCACTCGTTTGGCGATGTCGCCAAATGAGCGGATCTCTCCCGGTATGCCCAATATCGAGCTGATCCGGTCGTGGGCCCTAGGGCCCAACGATCGTATCCTAACGGTGGCTTTACAGGCGGTCGGATCGCGGGGCGCATCAACGAACATATGCGGCCGCGATCCAACGGGATTTTTAGTCACATCCGATCGAGATCTGGCCGACTTTCAGCCAGATTTCGATCGGGGGCACCATACACTGGCCAATAAGCTGCTGACTCAGTCTGTCAGCAGCTTTTATCGGCCCGTGTATGCCCACCTTAAGGGTGTTTTGACTGCTGCATTCTTACCTGACATCACCAGACAGTAAAAGTGCCTGCTGATTCTAAACCATCGTTGCTTCCACCTGAAGGTCCGCCTCATCTATTTCTACCCAATCTGTACTGATCAACATGAACATGTGCCTTTAGCCTGACCACCACATGTATCATTTCTTCCAACAGCTTAAGTTTGGACTGGCTTTTCAGTAAACCCAGCAGCCAATTTACAGGCCCAGGAGCCCAATTACAATTCAAAAAGCGCGACCCATCAAGCATTTGCCCAAACTCACAGATTGTCAGTCCGGGGAACCCACCCAAAGCAGATACCTGGGTGGGTTAAAAGCGGAAAGCCCTTGAAGATGAAAGCAGGCCAATAAAGTTTTGTTCAGCAAGAGTAGCTGCCAATAGTCATCTGGAGCCTAATCCAGCATGCTTAGACTGTGGTGCGACAGCAAAGGTGTCTGCTCTACAGCTGCAGAGTCTAGAGTCCAAGTTCTAGGTGGCACAAGCTGCAATTCTATGCTGGGCCATTTCTACCCTTTGCTTCATGCTCCATTAACCAGTCACCGCTTCTTTGAATTCAGACAAAACTGGCAAGGGCAAAGCAGCACCTGCTGGTCTGCTCTGTGGCACACCTGTATAATCGCTTGTCTTGATTCTTACTTAAGATCAATCTATTGGAGGCCAGGGCATCTGCCACAAGCTCCCTTACATCTTTATATTTCTCAACATCAGTGCTGGACCAGGTCTGTAAGTTGCCCCAGGCAACCCAGCTGGCCGTTGGCAACTGCGGTCCCCACTGCAGCTGTGCGCAACTGCGTGCAAACCGAGGCGTGTGTAACTGTGCGCAACCAAGGACGCTCGTGCTTAACCAAGGGTGCGCGTGCATGGTCTTGCACAAAGCACTCCAACTTCACAGAGTGCACCCACTTTTCAATGTGGTAACACTTGCTGGACTATGGGTAGGCTGCATATAAGGTAAGTGCCTGGCGCCCCCAAGTTTTGCGCCCTAGGCACGTGCCTCTTGTGCCTACCCCTAGTTCTGGCCCTGCTCAACATTTTTCACATACACAATGGTCCCCCCTTAGATCTCGACATTTTTCGACATTATTCACATATGCAATGATCCCCCCTTACGTCTCGACATTTTTCACAAATGCAATGGAGCCAAATTGCACATATTTCACCTCTTCACGTGCCAAATTCCAGTGTTGGACTAGCCCGGCAGGAACCTGGGAAAAAACCCAATGGGCCCCGACCCTAAATGGGCCCCTGCCGGATAGGGTTGCCACCTTTTCTGGAAAAAAATACAGACCTTCCTATATATTTAACGTAACTAGAGTCTTCCAGGCCAGGGCGCAGGATGTGCACCCGGGCCCCTCCCCCACCCCTCTAGACGCACAGATTACTTAACACCACAGCGCGATCTCCGGCGGGCCTCGAGGGGGAGCGGACCCTGGTACAATTGCACCCTTTGCTCCCCCGGTAGTTATGCCATTGGAAACTAGTCTGTTCATATAAGAACAAGATAATTCCTATCCTATCTAAGGACCTTCTCTTCCAGTACAAGGACCATCTGTATTAGGCAATTACCTGACACTAGGTCCAGTAGGGATAGAAACTAGTCAGTTCATAGAAGAACAAGCTAATTCCTTAATTCCTATCCTGTCTAAGGACCTTCTCTAACAGTACAGAAACCATCTGTATTAGGCAAAAAACTGACACGTCCAGTAAAGGGATAGAAACTAGTCAGTTCATATAAGAACAAGCTAATTCCTATCCTGTCTAAGGGCCTTCTCTAACAGTACAGGAACCATTTGTATTAGGCAAATGCCTGATAGGTCCAGTAAAGGGTTAGAAACTAGGGTAATTCTAGGTAATTCCTATCCTGTCTAAGGACCTTCTCTAACAGAGCCATTGACATACAGTACATCATAGGACTGCTCCTAGGTACCAGGGTTTAGCAGTCTACTAAAAATTTCCAATTCCAGGTTCCCTCTGCCCAGTTATGACTAGGGATGCACCGAATCCAGGATTCGGCTTTTTTCAGTAGGATTCGGATTCAGCGGAATCCTTCTGCCAGGCCGAACCAAATCCGGACCCTAATTTGCATATGCAAATTAGGGGCGGGGAGGGAAATCACGTGACTTTTTGTCAGAAAACAAGGAAGTAAAACATTTTTCCCCTTCCCACCCCTAATTTGCATATTGAAATAAGGGTTCGGATTCGGTTCGGTATTCAGCTGAATCTTTCATGAAGGATTTGGGGGTTCGGCCGAAACCAAAATAGTGGATTCGGTGCATCCCTAGTTATGACCTAAGTTTACTGGTCCATACAAAATACTTGAAATTCTAAGTCTGTCAAGGTTTGTTTAGAGCTTCCAATGGATGAATACTTTGAGTCACATTTCTTTAAGTTGCTCCAAGACACCAACTATAGGCTCCAGAGGCATATAACATAACATCCTGCCTATGATCTGGTGTTTTTATGTTGTTTTCATAAACACTACTCTAAATGAGCAGACAGCTATGGTACTGCTTCACTATCCCTGAATTTGCAAGTAGGTATGGCCTATTTCCCCTGTACCTTACCTGGCCAAAGGTGATCAGGTGAAGCCATTAGTCAGGCTATTTAATTTTTACATGATTTTCTAGTAGACTTAAGGTATGAAGATCCAAATTACAGAAAGATCCATTTTCCGGAAAATCCCAGGTCCCGAGCATTCGGGATATCAGGTCCTATACTATACTATCGACTAAGGCTGACTTTAACAAGTGTAACATTGTGCAGGGTCTATTTCAAGCCAAGTAAGTAAAGTTATCTTTAAACTTCTAAAAATTAACTGAAAAAGGTAATTTTATTTATAATTTTATTGAAAAATAAACATGTAGCAGGATCAGACAACAAATCTATGACACAGTAGCATGGTATAATATAGTATAGTAAGTTAGGCTGAAAAAGGCACATGTCCATCAAGTTCAAACTTTTAAGTCTATATATAACCTGCCTAACTGCTAGTTGATCCAGAGGAAGGCGAAAAACACTTTTGATCGAAGCCTTTCAATTTGCCTCAGAGGGGAAAAAAATTCCTTCCTGACTCCAAAATGCCAATCGGACTAGTCCCTGGATCTACTTGTGCTATGAGCTATCTTCCATAACCCTGTATTCGCTCACTTGCTAAAAAGCCATCCAACCCCTTCTTAAAGCTATCTAATCTATCAGCCTGTATAGCTAAGATTTTCCATAAATTTTACCAGCTTAATTGCCCTTCTCTGTACCCTCTCTAATACAATAATGTCCTGTTTGAGTGATGGAGACCAAAACTGTACGGCATATTCTAGATGGGGCCTTACCAGTGCTCTATAAAGTGGAAGAATGACCCCCTCCTCCAGTGAATTTAAAGCTCAAGACCTTATTTGCCCTTGATGCTGCTGACTTGCATTGTTTGCTACAGCCAAGTTTATTATATAAAAAGACGCCATGCTCTGTCTCCATTATGAATTTGCCTAGTGCAGTCCTATTAAGGATATAAGTGGATATTTTTTTTTAACATATGTTTTTATTTATTTTCCAAATCAAATAAATAACAAAGTAACCAAATGGAAATTTGAAGGTACATTAATTATACAAAGAGAAAAGATTCCCTTGTCAATGGAAGCTTAGCGATTTATCTCAAAACCTGTCAAATTGTGAGTTAATGTAGATAGCTTGAATATGGGATTAATTAAAACAACAATATTTCCTTACATCATAGTTTGAAAATAATTAACAATTTGAATGTAACATCCGGTTTATCTGGCGAATCCTGGGGGGTGATCGATGGCTCTGTTCCTGTGGATGAGAAAGGTTCTGGATGTATAGATCTGTTTCCTGTACGGTGTGATTGTTAGATAGTAATTCTGTGTCAAACCAGGTAGTGTGTCTAAATGAGTAAATAGTTAGGTGGGGCAGATGAAGCAAGCCAGTCATGTAAAATAGTTTTTCTGGTTGTAGCAGTTAATCTTTCTGCTAACAGTCTCTCCGAACGTGTAAGTTTTAATTGTGGGGGGAGGGGTATTCCAAAAATTGCCCATGTTAATGTAAAGGGTGCAGTTTGTTGTGTTAGAGATTTCCAATATCCCTGAACATCTCCCCATAATTTTTGTATACTAGGGCAAAGCCATAGACAGTGTACGAGGTCAGCTCTAGGTTGTTCGCATTAGTCTGTATTTGTAGTACCTATATGATGTCTCTGAAGTGGTGTCAGATTGATGTAGTATCTGTAGAGACATTTCCCGATATTTACTAGTAGAAAGCGTTTGCATAGCCTTTGTGTGAAATCTGAGTACCTTAGCAGCTTCTGTCTGCGGAATTACTGAGGTCCATTTGCTTATAAAATTATTTGGAGTTTCAATTAATAATGGGGTCCTAATTGTACGATAGATTTGAGATGTAGTCTTAACTGTAGTGCCTCTGGGCCATAATGTATTTATTGGGTTATTTTTATCGATCTGAGAAAGATGTTGTAGAGCTTTTGTAGCAAAATGTAGAATCTGAATAGAGAGTAGGTAGTCCTCAGATAGAAATGGGAATTTCTGAGCTAAGTTTCCTTTGGTAATTAATTGGGCTGGATAGTTTTGTGCAAACATTGATACATTACTTACAATACCCTCCCCTAAGTCATTAATGAACAAGTTAAATAAAAGTGGACCCAATACCGAGCCCTGATGGACCCTACTAAGAAACTTACTCCAAGTAGAGAATGTACCATTAACAACCACCCTCTGAACCCTTTCCTGTAGCCAATTTCCTATCCATGTGGAAACTACTTCATTAAGCCCAACAGACCTTGGTTTAGAAAGCAGTAGTTTGTGGGGCACAGTATCAAATGCTTTGGCAAAATCCAAATAGTTGACATCTACTGCCACCCACTGTCCCTCATCTTACTTACCTCATCATAAAAAGGAATTAAATTTGTCTTACATGACCTTTCCTTCATAAAGCCATGTTGATTGCTACTAATAATGCCATTCACTAGGATATTTTGAACATGATCCCTTAACAAGCCTTCAAATAACCTGCATCTTTTTACTATTAATATACTTAAAAAAACTTTTTGGGGTTAGTCTTAGCCTCAGCCGCAATGCTCTCTTCATTTCCTTTCTTTGCCTTCTGGATTGCTGTTTTATAACATTTATTCTAGTGTTTATATTCTTTTTGTCCCAACAGACTTGTAGTTTTTAACCCTGCCAGACGATTTGTCCTAAATGCAAACATCTACTGCCAAGCAGTTTTTAGACAATTTGTACTCTTTCACTTTAAGGGTCTTTCCTGTGGGGGTCTTTTAGTTTACCCAGGGAAACAATACATTGTTGTTGTTTTTTCAGGACAACCTAAGCTTTCAAAATATGCTAGAATTGTGGTTTAATTCCACTTCTGTAAAACGATATAGGTGTCTAATAAAATGAAAAATCATGTTTCACATGGTACAATCACATATATCAGAAACATAATTTATTTTATGTCGCTTGGGGGACACAGGAAACAGTGGAGTATAGCTCGTATCACTAGGAGGCAAGACACAACCAAAATAATAAGTAGCTCCTCCTCCACTGGCTATACCCCTCCAGTGGGTGGAGCCCCAATCAGTTTGTACCAAAGAAAGTAGAAAAACATGACCCAAGTAAAAATTAATGAACAAACCTGTTGGCTAATGCCAAACCATGTCTAATGAAAACCGTGGGCCTCCAACCAGGGAGGGAAGTGCTGTGTCCCCCAAGCAACTGAAGAGAAAGAGATTTAACAGTGAGTCCACAAAATCTCCTTTTCTCCATTGTCTGTTTCAGTGACACAGGAAACAGTGGGGAATACCAAAGCTGTCCCCAACGTAAGGTGGGCAAGAAGTCCTATGTGGAAGAGATCACTGCGGCTTGTAAAACCTTCCTGCCAAAGCGTGTGTCAAGTCCCGAAAGGTGTCAAAGTGGTAAAATATTGCTTTGCACAGTTATTCTGCCGAGGCTTGGTTACTGAACACCCACGATGTACAGAAATTCATAGGCACAGTGATCCCCCCCTCACCCCACAGAAATTTAGAGGCACAGTGACTCCCCCTTCACCCCACAGAAATTCATAGGTGCAGTGATCCCACCCCTCACCCCACAGAAATTCAGAGGTACAATGATCCCCATTACCGCTTTCCCATGTTTGAATTTGCCGCTCACTAATAGGTAATCAGCAGTGGAGCGGTCACATGGTAGGATCACATGACCATCACGTTAGGTCCTTTCCGAGGATAGGAACTAGCCACTACCGAAGAAGAAGGCAAGATGGTGGCCTATGATGCGCAGGGACCCTCACCCACTGTCAGACTACTGTGAGGAAGGATCCCCGAGTCCAAAGCAGGTCTCTGTACATTATCTACATCTGACAGCCCGGGACACTTTGAGGAGTGGTTTCCTCTTGGCCCCCCCAAGCTATCTCAGTGCTTCTCTCCACCGCTTAGCCCCGTTCCGCCCAGCAGCATCATGGGGGTGCAGGGCTTCCAGGAATTCCTGGAGATGTGTTTCCCTGTGGCTGTGGTGCCCATGGACTTGTTGAAGTTGGCCAGGAATGTAGCCAGACAACATCACAGGGCCCAGGGGTTCCCTTGCACTGGATTTAGTGGGTGGGTGGTCCTGGTGCCTGGCCATGCAGTCCTAGCGTCCACATACCCCCCCTCCAATGAGAGCGTACATGCAAGCTCCCTGGAGCACTGGGGAGCTGTGCTCCCTGGTAAACGGCTGGGTGCCATGCCGCCCCTAATATTCTGCTGCCCTAGGCCAGGGCCTTTGTGGCCCATCGCCACTCACACAGGGCCCCAAACCCACCCTCACACAGGACGCCAAACCTGCCCTCACACAGGGCCCCAAACCCACCCTCACACAGGGCCCTCACTCTCTAGTACCCACCACCAGCCTCCCCATAGGTCCCTTTACTGGTAACCATGAGCCCTGGATGTTACAGGAGTATGATTCATTAGCACTTCATTATAGAGAGAGGCCGTGCTGGGTAACATGTAGGGACTCATGGGAAAGAAATAGGTCCATAGGGGAAATGAGACAAATCCCTAGATCTGCCCCCTGTCATGAGACTGACTGATGCCAGGCCCTGGCTGTCATATTGTATTGACAAATCTCACATGATCATCTGTAAGGAGCTTCTTCCAAGAGATGGTTCACCTTTAAATTAACTTTTGTTATATTATAGAATGGCTACTTCTAAGCAACTTTTCATTTGGCTTTCATTTATTATTTTATATAGTTTTTGATTTATTTGCCTCTATCAAAATTGAAAAATCAAAATAACTAAAAAAAAAATAATCATAAAAAATGAAAACCAAATGCAAATTGTCTCAGAATATCTTTCTTCATCATCCTAAGAATTAATTTAAAGGTGAACAACACCTTTAAATGCTGGGGCCAGAAATGGGCTGCCAGACCAATTCTGTGCACCGTTTATAACCACGGCAGGGCATACTGGGAGCAAGTTGGGGCCTGTCAACCTTGCTGCAACCCTCTTCAGTTTTGAGTTGTAGTTCCGTAAGAGTTGATTGGAGAAGGGTTAATCTGAGTGGCAAACATCAATTTTTTTTGACCATTTGCCATTGTTATGTATGTGCTGTTGCCCTTGGTTTGTGTAGCGGATCTATTTGCTAACACTTATTTTCTCAATAAGCCCCGAAGTGAAATGTGCTCTGCTCCACATATTTTATATTATATTTTATTCCCCTATATTCATTTCATAATCACTGCTGAGTGCTTTTTCTAACCAGGCCAGCACCCTGCAGCTCGACATATCCTACATGGGTCATATAAAAAACTATTAGGGGCAGATTTATCAAGGGTCGATAAAGTGAATTCGAGGGAAATTTCGAAGTAAAAAAATTTGAAATTTGAAGTAATTTTTTGGATACTTCGACCATCGAATATGATACTACAACTTCGAATTTACTTCGACTTCGCTTCAAAGTAAAAAATCTTTGAATAGTCGACCATTCGATAATCGAAGTACTGTCTCTTTAAAAAAACTTCGACTTCAATACTTCGTCAAATTAAACCTGCCGAAGTGCTATGTTAGCCTATGGGGACCTTCTACAACATTTTTAGAGGTCGAAGTAAAATCCTTAGATCGATCGATGAAATTGTTCGAATCGTTCGATCCAAACGATTTAATCATGCAATTTTACTTTGATAGTTGATGGCCAAATTCTGTGAAAAATACTTCGACTTCGATATTCAAAGTATTTTAATTTGATGGTCGAATTTCTAAGTATTTTACACTTCGAAATTCGACCCTTGATAAATCTGCCCCTTAAAGCACATTATTGTGACCAGCTTATAGATTTAGGCAATAATACATGTTTTATGGGCCAGTTTCATGCCTGAGAGACGACCACAAATCCCACACCTTTGTGTGCAGCTTTGTGCTAAAGGTAAAACATAGATATTCTGTGATATTCATATGAGTTTTCTGATGAGTCTCATAAAATGGAGTCTATGGTAGATGGCCTCTCTGTTATTCTGCGCTTTCTGGATAATGGGTTTCCAGATAATGGATCACATACCTGTACTGTTTTATTATTACAGAGAAAAAGGAAATCGTTTTTGGGTGATTTGGATAAAATGGAGTCTGTGGGAGACGGCCTTTCTGTAATTCATAGCTTTCTGGATAATTGGTTTCTGGATAACAGATCCCATACCTGTACATCCTGATTTAAAGTGGCTATAATTTGCTGTTTGCTGGAACCCCATGAAAACTGCGGTAGAAATGTCTGATGTTCCTATAAGCTTATGCTATAATACGAATGAAGCAAAGACATCCCCGTACAGTGAAACAGAATGTATTTGCTACATTTGCCTGGTGTTGTACAGTAACGCAGTCTCTAGTTTGTGTAGGTTTAGGCCTGGTCTTTTTGGTTATACCTGAGTATTCGTGAGTTTTCAAATTGCATTTGGGGGGGCTTCTGCAGATATAATATCAAGTTACAGATAATAGTAAGATGTACATGCTCCATTGAATTGTAAGTTACTATAATTATGGTACAGTTATGGAATCCGTTATCCGGAAACCCATTCTCCAGAAAGATTCGAGTTACAGAAAGGCCATTTCCAATAGACTCCATTTTATACAAATAATCCAGATTTTTTTAATGGATTCCCTTTTCTCTGTAATAATAAAATAGTACCTTGTACTTGATCCAAACTAAGATATAATTAATCGTTATTGGAAGCAAAACCAGCCTATTGGATTTATTTAATGTTTACATGGTTTTCTAGTAGGTATTAAGGTCCAAATGGTTTACAGGTATGGGACCTGTTATCCAGTACAGGTATGGGACCTGTTATCCACCTGTGATCCAGTATGGGACCTGTAATTCAGAATGCTTGGGACCTATTATCTAGAACAGGTATGGGAACTGTTATGCAAAATGCTCAGGACCTGGGGTTTTCTGGATAATACATCTTTCCATAATTTGGATCTGCATATCTTAAGTCTACTAGAAAATCATGTAAACATTAAATAAAGCCAACAGGCTAGTTTTGCTTCCAATAAGGATTAATTATATCTTAGTTTGGATCAAGTACAAGGTACTATTTTATTACTACAGAGGAAAAGCTAATTATTTTTTTAAAATTTGCATTATTTAAATAAAATGGAGTCTATGGGAGATGCTCATCCCATAATTCAGAGCTTTCTGGCTAACGGGTTTCCCGATAATGGGATTTTACTCTGCATAATGGAAATTTAAAATATATCGTAAGGTTTGCTTGAAAGCACTTTCTCTGATCTCTGATGCCAACTAATGGGCTATCAAGAGGTTATTCACGTTACTATGTTTTTCAGTATTTTTATTGGTTTTGCATCATATTAAGTTACAATCCTTTTGATTAAAGTGCGTTAACATAAGAATTGCTATCAGTGTAAGATGTTGCAGTCAGTTCAGTGTTGGCTAAAAGAAATGGTTGTAATCTAAACAAAATAAAAATGTAAGAAAATGAGTAAATCAATATGCCATAATATTGCTAACAGTAGGAAACTATAGGTATGGGAACTGTTATCCAGAATGCTGAGGGCCGGGGTTTTCTGGATAACTGATCTTTCTGTAATTTGGATATTCAAACCTTATGGCTACTAGAAAATCATGTAAACATTAAATAAACCCAATAGGCTGTCTTGTTTCCAATAAGGATTGATTATATCATAATTGGGGTCAAGTACATGGTACTGTTTTACTATTACAGAGAAAAAGGAAATCATTTTAAAAATTTGGATTATTTGGATAAAATGGAGTCCTTGGCGCAAATTCACTAAGCGACGAAGCGCCGAACGCTAGCGTTAATTCGCTAGCGTTTGGCATTTTTTGTTACTGCGCAAATTCACTAACGAACGCTGGCGTAGTTTCGCTAGTGTTACTTCGCACCCTTATGCCAGGCAAATTTTCGCTAGCGACGTAACTACGCAAATTCACTAACTTGCGCAGTGTACTGAACGCTACCTTTTACGCTAGACTTCCTTCGCCACCTCAGACCTGGCAAAGTGCAATAGAGTAGATAGGGATTGTTTCAAAAAAAGTCACATTTTTTTCTAAGTCCCAAAAAACGCTGGCTGTTTTCTACATGATGGGTGATAGGCTGAAAAAGATCGAAAAATTTTTTGGGGCTCCCATCCTTCCCCCCTACATTTCCTGACTCATGGCAACTTACCTAGACAGTGGGCACATGTGTAGGGCAAAATAAAATTTTTATTTGCTGATTTGAAGGTTTTCTAGGCATATGTAGTGCTGATACGTGTTCCTTCATTGAAATTTGAATTTCGCGCCGTATGCAAATTAGCCTTCGCTAGCGAATTTGCGGAGCGCTGGCGAAACTACGCCTGGCGAAGTGCGGCAAAGTTGCGCCTGGCACAACTTTGCATCTTAGTGAATTTGCCCCTATGGGAGATGGCCTTTCCATAATTTGGAGCTTTCTAGATGATAGGTTTCCAGATAATGGATCCCATACCCGTAATAAAAAGTAGCAATAACAATACATTTGTAGCCTTACTAAGCATTTGATTTTACGTGGGGTTAGTGACCAAATTTGAAAGCTGTAAAGGGTCAGAAAAAGAAGGCAAATAATTCAAAAACTATAAAAAATAAAGGCCAGTTGAAAAGTTGCTTAGAATAAGCCATTCTATAATATACTAAAAGTTAACTTAACCCTTTAAGTGCCACAGAACGTAGAATCTACGTTCTGTGGAAAAGTAACTTGAAATGCCACAGAATGTAGATTCTACGTTCTGCAGCAATTCCGGGTTCTGGAGCGGAGGAGCGGCTGTTACAACGAGCAGAGCAGGGGATCGCCCAGGGGCCCCAAAGCAGTAGCAGGCACATATTACTTACGTGTCCTGCTGCTGCAGCCTACACTGCGCGGATCAGCTCCGCCCCCACAGCACAGGGACACGGATGACGACGCAGGTCTCTTCCTGGGGCCCTTCCAGATCACCTGCAACAGTCTCCAGCGACTTTTTCAGGTTAGTGCAACAATTATATACACAAACACACCAACACACACTTATCACAGTAATACACACTTAGATTCACACTTACACACACTTACACATACATTTTTGGGGATTGGGGGGGTCACTTACACTCACTGCACTCACACACACATGCACACACGCGCACATAACATGTAATTTACACGCACATACATGGCATTGTGGCTTTTTTTTTTTTTCCTTATCGCATCGTCTCTTTTTTTGGCTGAAAAAAATGTTTTATTGCCATTACGAATAGCGTATTCGCTAACCGTACTGTGCGATACCTTTTGTATGTTATTTCGGTGATTATATTGCAATTTTGGGTATTTTGGTGCATTTTTAGCAATTTTATTGAATTTTTAGCCATTTTATTGCATTTTCAGCTCTGCATATGTTGTGTTCACTTGTTTCTAGCCGTATAACCTGTTTGGCCGAGCTAAAATATTCAAACTGTGATTCTGACGGCCGATAACACTAGTCTGGAAAAAAAACATAGATATTTGTGGTTTTATTGGATTTTTTTGCATTTCACTCTTTACTGCCTTATTTTGTTTTGCCTTGTAAATTGTATCTACTATATATCCATTTGGGGGTCTCTGTGCGCCACATAGTTTGGTATATCTATGCATATTGGGCATCAAAGTGTTCAGTAGACCCCTGGCGTTCATATTTGGATGTTTTATGCTGATAAGTTATGAAATGTGAGGCGTAAAATTCAAGCTTTGTGACGATTTTCAGAAATTTGATAAAAACCGTTACGTTCAGCATTGATTTGCAGTTTGGCAGTTTGCAGTAGAAACACTTATTTACCCATATTGGATTCGTCAGAATGTGTACTTTCTGAAAATATATGGATTTCTGGGGTCTCTGTACTGTTAGGGGGGTCTAATGTCGCATAATACACACACCAGGTGCTTATATTGCAGCAGCCAGCGCGTCAGCCGTGAAAATGTATATACACTATTGTCATTTGGGGGTCTCTGTGCGCCACATAGTTTGGTATATCTATGCATATTGGGCATCAAGGTGTTCAGTAGACCCCTGGCATTCATATTTAGGATGTTTTATGCTGATAAGTTACGAAATGTGGGGCATATAATGGGGTAAAATTCAAGCTTTGTGACGATTTTCAGAAATTTGATAAAAACCGTTATGTTCAGCATTGCTTTGCAGTTTGGCAGTTTGCAGTAGAAACACTTATTTACCCATATTGGATTCGTCAGAATGTGTACTTTCTGAAAATATATGGTTTTCTGGGGTCTCTGTACTGTTAGGGGGGTCTAATGTCGCATAATACACACACCAGGTGCTTATATTGCAGCAGCCAGCGCGTCAGCCGTGAAAATGTATATACACTATTGTCATTTGGGGGTCTCTGTGCGCCACATAGTTTGGTATATCTATGCATATTGGGCATCAAAGTGTTCAGTAGACCCCTGGCGTTCATATTTAGGATGTTTTATGGTGATAAGTTACAAAATGTGGGGCATATACTGGGGTAAAATTCAAGCTTTGTGAAGATTTTCAGAAATTTGATAAAAACCGTTATGTTCAGCATTGCTTTGCAGTTTGGCAGTTTGCAGTAGAAACACTTATTTACCCATATTGGATTTGTCAGAATGTGTACTTTCTGAAAATATATGGTTTTGTGTGGTCTCTGTACTGTTAGGTGGTCTAATGTCGCATAATACACACACCGGGTGGTTATATTGCAGCAGCCAGCGCGTCAGCCGTGAAAATGTCTATACATATTGTCATTTTGGGTGCACCACATAGTTTGGTATACCTATGCACATTGGGCATCAAACTGTTTAGTAGACCCCTATGTTTATATTTAGGATGCTTTATGCTGGTAATGATACATGGACAATACGATGCTGGAAATTTGAAGCTTTGAGGCAATTTTCAGATATTTCACCAAAAGCCTTGCGACTCAATAGTTTGGAGCAGAAAGGCATGGGTACCCATTTTAGATTCTATAGAATGTGTACTTTCCAAAAATATATGGGTTTGGGGGGTAAACATATATTTCTGTGTTTTTACCCCAGAAAAATGCAGTCAATGTGTTGATGTTACCCACAGGACAATTTGTATGTGCTTACTTCATTTTGGGGCCTCTAAATGCCATATACTTTGGTAAACCTATGCACAGTGGGCACCAAACTGTTTGGAGGACCCCTGGCAATCACAATTTGGGTGCTTTTTTGTGATACGTAATGATACATGGGCGATATGATGCTGGAAAGTTGAAGCATTGAGGCAATTTTCAGATATTTCACCAAAACTGTCAATTTTGGGAAAGCCTTGCGACTCAGTAGTTTGGCGCAATAAGGCATGGGTACCCATTTTAGATTCTGTAGAATGTGTACTTTCCAAAAATGTATAGGTTTGGGGGTAAACATATATTTCTGTGTTTTTACCCCACAAAAATGCAGTCAATGTGTTGATCTTTCATTAGCTGAAGTTACCCACAGGACTATTTGTATGCGCTAACTTCATTTTGGGGCCTCTAAATGCCAGATACTTTGGTAAACCTATGAACAATGGCCACCAAACTGTTCGGAGGAACCCTGGCAATCATATTTTGGGTGCTTTTTCTTGGTGCATAAAGATACATGGGTGATATGGTGCTGAGAAGTTGAAGCTTTGAGGCAAATTTCAGATATTTCACCAAAACCGACAATTGTGGGAAAGCCTTGCGACTCAGTAGTTTGGAGCAGAAAGGCATGGGTACCCATTTTAGATTCTGTAGAATGTGTACTTTCCAAAAATATATGGGTTTTGGGGGGTAAAC
Source organism: Xenopus petersii (assembly GCA_038501925.1). Lineage (NCBI taxonomy): Eukaryota > Metazoa > Chordata > Amphibia > Anura > Pipidae > Xenopus > Xenopus petersii. The sequence continues at coordinate 117,848,190 of CM076672.1, read as the reverse complement.
ATATATTTCTGTGTTTTTGCCCCACAAAAATGCAGTCAATGTGTTGATTTTTAATTAGCTGAAGTTACCCACGGGACTGTTTGCATGCGCTAACTTCATTTTGGGGCCTCTAAATGCCAGATACTTTGGTAAACTTATAAACAATGGCCACCAAAATGTTCAGAGGAACCCTGGCAATCATATTTAGGGTGCTTTTTCTTAGTACGTAATGATACATGGGTGATATGGTGCTGGGAAGTTGAAGCTTTGAGGCAATTTTCAGATATTTCACCAAAACCGACAACTTTGGGAAAGCCTTGCGACTCAGTAGTTTGGAGCAGAAAGGCATGGGTACCCATTTTAGATTCAGTAGAATGTGTACTTTCCAAAAATATATGGTTTTTGGGGGTAAACATATATTTCTGTGTTATTACCCCACAAAAATGCAGTCAATGTGTTGATTTTTCATTAGATGAAGTTACCCACAGGACTATTTGTATGCGCTAACTTCATTTTGAGGCCTCTAAATGCCAGATACTTTGGTAAACCTATGAACAATGGCCACCAAACTGTTTGGAGGAACCCTGGCAATCATATTTAGGGTGCTTTTTCTTGGTGCATAACGATACATGGGTGATATGGTGCTGAGAAGTTGAAGCTTTGAAGCAATTTTCAGATATTTCACCAAAACCGACAATTTTGGGAAAGCCTTGCGACTCAGTAGTTTGGAGCAGAAAGGCATGGGTACCCATTTTAGATTCTGTAGAATGTGTACTTTCCAAAAATATATGGGTTTAGGGGGTAAACATATATTTCTGTGTTTTTACCCCACAAAAAATGCAGTCAATGTGTTGATTTCTCAGTAGCTGAAGTAAAGTCCTGATCAATTTGGATGTGCTAACTTCATATTGGTGTCTCTAAATGCCAGATACTTTGGTAAACCTATGCATAATGGGTATCAAACTGTTCAGTGGACTCCTGGCAATCATATTTCAGGTGCTTTTTCTTGGTACCTAATATAGTTTGGGATATGCGGAGCAGCAAAATAAAACCTTTGAAATGATTTTTCAGAATTTTGAATTTTTTTTTGAAAAACCGCTATGTTCAGACAAGCTTTTATGTTTGGTAGTTGGGAGTAGAGAGACATAGTTACCCATTTTGTAATCGGCAGAATGTGTACTTTTCAAAAATGTATGGTTTTCTGGGGTAAACCTACGGTTTCAGGATTTTTTGCCTTGGAATCTAAAGCATGCCGTTTTCTGCCTTAGTGCTTTCAAAATTCGGTAATATACTGCCGGGAGTTTTTGAGGTACAGAAGTCCTAAATCTCCCTAAAACTATACATATCTGGTATTGGCACATTTGAGAGACATAAGGCTTTCCAAATCAGTTGGATTTTCATCTGTAAAATGAAATATTTTTCTGGTATAAATTGATATACGATGAAAAATGGTGATTTTTCATTTTTTTTGGTATTTAGCACTATAAATTTTTTTGCACAGGAGGAAATACATGAAAACTCAGGCAGATTTAGAAAGCTCAGTTTCTACCGAAAAAAACAATGTATAGTTTTCCTAGGTTAACTATAGGTTTCCCCTCAGAAAATGCCCCTAAAGTGAGAGAGCACAAAATGTTTAAAACACAGCTGGCATTGCGCGTAACCAAAATGTGAAATTCTGCTGGCACTTAAAGGGTTAAAGGTGAATAACCTCTTTAAGGCAAACAACCCCGAATGGGATTCACAATCACTAGACTTACAAGACTTTGAAATACAAGGGCATACTTTGTTGCACAAAACATTTCTCTATATCTATGGCAGTTGTAGTTGGGTTTTATTGTGGGAACATTACAAGAAGAGTATGACACACAGCTCTGACACTCATAGGGCAGGCAGAGTATGGCGCCACAGGAGGCATAGAGCAGGTAGAGTATGGCACATACAGGGAGCATAGGGCAGGCAGTGTATGGCACACACAGGGAGCATATGGAAAGCAGAGAATTGCACACACAGGAGGCATAGGGCAGTCAGAGTATAGCACATACATGGAGCATAGGGAAAACAGTGAGGAAGGGCCATGCGGTCCCGAAACGTTCGTTCAATTGTAAAGTGTCTGGAAGCACCTTGAATAAATGTGGGAGTACCCCGTTGAAAGCAAACACAGGTATTGGCAATTCTTTTCTTGGATTTACTACTGGCGAGTGGCTAGGCCAGGGCCATATATACCTGTATCCCCTGCATCGTTGTTTCATGAAAAAACAGTGTATGGCACACACAGGGAGCATATGGAAAGCAGAGAATTGCACACACAGGCATAGGGCAGAGTATGGCACACACAAGGAGCATAGGGCAGGCAGAGTATGGCACACACAGGGAGCATATGGAAGGCAGAGTATGGCACACACAAGGAGCATAGGGCACGCAGAGTATGGCACATACAGGGAGCATAGGGCAGGCAGTGTATGGCACACAGGGAGCATATGGAAAGCAGAGAATTGCACACACAGGAGGCATAGGGCAGACAGAGTATGGCACATACAGGGAGCATAGGGAAGGCAGACTACAGCTGGAGACAGGGAAACCTATCAGGACGACTCTAATATGAGCAGATCACAGGCCCGGATTTGTGGAAAGGCCAGAAAGGCCTGGGCCTAGGGCGGCAGAGTTTTAGAGGGGCAGCATGCCGCCCAACCACGCCCACATCGGTTCAGAAGCACTGGGAATTTGCAGGAGATACAATAGTTTTTAAAATGCCATGTGCACCAGTCACCAGTACTCCAGACCCAATGCTGAAAATGGGGGTGATGTGTGGCAGTAGGCCCAGGGGCAGCTGCATTATAAATCCAGCCCTGGCAGTTCATACTGTGCTACATACAGTGACACAATGCTGGTGCCGCTCCAGCAGTCTGCATTAGGTGTGAACAGTGTGGGCACTTTCAGTCTGAGATGTGAACAGTAAAGGGCTTTAGGGGTGTGAACAATAGAGGGGTTACAGGTGTGAACAGTGCAGGGGGATTAGAGGTGTGAACTATGCAGGATTTTACAATCTGAATTTGAAGTGTAATATGTGCAGTGGCCAGTTAATCTCAGTACTGATACATTTTAAAGCATGCGCCTGGTAAGCAGGTTTTAAATGATGTATCATGGATAAAAAAGTGTTGGAATAGAAATAATGTTTTTCGTGCTAGGGGTGATGTTACCAGTTCAGATACACAGCAGCCCTAATGCAGTAAAGGCCCATGTTTCCTTGTGAAGCTCCATTTGTCTTATCTTGATCAGCCTTTTCCTTGGTGCTCCCCGAGCTCCACATTCTCCACTTGTACAGGGATGCTGGTGCTTTCTGGGAAACGTGTCAATCATGTGCATGAAGGCTTATGTCTTGAGTGGGGAGAGGGTCAGAGACTACTTTCTAGTCTTAAAATATTATAACATGTATTGAATATGTTGAATATACTAGGAAAACTTATTCAGTCATTTGGACTTCAGTATCACCTTTATGCTGATGACACCCAAATCTACTTGTCTACTCTAATTCTGTCCTTTCCCAAGTCACAGACTGTCTCTCGGCTGTCTCCTCCTGGATGTCACAGCGCCACCTGAAACTGAACCTTTCTAAAATAGAACTCATTATATTTCCTCCAAGATCTTCCCCTGTCCCTCAGATATCACTCACTGTAAACAACATCACCTTTCATTCCACCACACAGGCACGCTGCCTAGGAGTTATCTTAGACTCACATCTGTCTTTTTCACCACACATTCAAACACTTGCAAAATCTTGCCGTATTCAACTGCGCAACATTGCTGGAATACAACCATATCTCAGTTCAGAATCAACTAAAACACTGATTCATGCAAAAATCGTAGGATAGGAAGGAGCGTTACAATCAGCAGTCTTGGCTGCAAAATTCCTTTATTGTCACAACATGTTTCGGATCATCATGGATCCTTTTTCAAGTGAAAAATACAAGTACAAAGAAAACCAATTTAAACACTACACCCACATTGTTACTCCTCCCTCAGTGACATCGCATATTAACCAATTGATTATTTAGAGTCAGGTGCGATTCCCATCCTAAAATCGTGTTTGTCCACCAGAGGAACTGTGCATCTTGCAACCATGGCCGCCATCAGGGGGGCACAGGGGGTACTACTGTACCGGGCCCGGACCTGAAGGGGGGCCCGCAGAGGCGTCCACCGAAAAATTTTCAGGGGGGGAGAACAGACGCTCCAGCTGCGTGCGCTCTCTCTCCTAAGAAAGAAATGCAGACTCGCCTCTACTCACTGATTTAAGAGGCTGCAGTGCTTCAAATACTTGTTGAGTTGCAAACTCCATCCTCACTCGATCCTCCCTCCTCAGCTCAGCCCCTCCCCTCTTAGCCCTCCTCCGTGCTCAAGGCTGACATGAAAACCTTAGCTCACAAGCTGAACACAGAGCACGGAGGAGGGTTAAGAGGGGAGGAGCTGAGCTGAGGAGGAAGGGGCTGAGGGCTAAGGAGGAAGGATCGAGGAAGGATCGAGCGAGGGGGGAGTTTGCAACTCAACAAGTTTTTGCAGCATGAACGGAGCTGTCACTGCAGCCTCTTAAATCAGTGAGAAGAGGCGAGTCTGTATTTCTTCTTAGGAGAGAGTGCAGCAGCCGGGTCTGTTCTCCCAATGTCCCAAAATGGATCCCAGGGTCTCCCCCACTCATCCCTCCTCCTTCCTCCCTCTGCCTCACACACTCAAGGCACATCCAGGGGGAGAAAGTGCCCCCCCCCCTTTGCCCTTATGTACAGGGCCGGACTGGGGGGACCCTTCCTCCCCATCTCACCTATTGCAGTGCCCAGGGTTGGACTGCTGGGCCTGGGGCCCAACAGGACTGCCGTCCAGGGCCCCCCCCACCCCTCCTCACCTATTGCAGGGCCATCGGGCACACAAACGCTGACATGGCTGCCCAGCACACCACGCATCACTGTGCATGCGCGCACGTTGCCGCACGTTAGGAAATTTTTATTTTCAAACTGGGATTGGGAGAAGGGGATCTGGCCCGACGGGGGCCCATGAGGGTTGGGGCCCACCAGGTTTTTTTCATGGTGTCCCTCCGGGCCAGTCTGACCCTGTCTATGTGTGGATGCCCATTGGAGCCCAGCTGTGCTGCCCTTTTTGAAATAGCAGGGCCCCCCCTTGACCACGGTGAAGCCGCGCCACCTCTTCCATCTGAAAAGCCGAATAGCTGAAGTCCTGAAATTGGCGAAAAGACCCAAAGTCCTGAAGCGGCGAAAAGACCCGAAGTCACGAAAGAAGGTGTAGTTGAAGTCCTGAAGCCACGAGTTCAATACTGAACACCAATTTTTTTTTTACATTCCCTGCCCGCCAATGTATTATTGTAATACTCTATAGGCCCCTGCCACCAATGTTTTTTTAAAAAATGTTCTCTGGGGCCCCAATTTTTTTTAACTTGTAAGGAGAGGCCCTGGCGCCAATGTTTTTTTAAAAATATTCTCTGGGGCACCAATTTTTTTTTTTACTTTAAAGGGGGCCCAATGTTTTTTTTTAAAAAAAACTTTTATGGGGGCCCTGGCACCAATTTTTTTTTAACTTATTGGGGTGCCCTGGTCACCAATTATTTATTTTAACTTGTAGGGGGCGCTGACCACCATTTTTTTTTTTTAAAAAAAAAACTTTTTTGGGGGCCCTGGTGCCACAGTTTTTTTAACTTATAAAAAGGGGCCCTGACCATCAATAGCTTTTTATAACTTGTGTGTGTGGGGGGGTCACCTTTTTTAGTGCTGATGTCTGGGTGGTGAAGTGGTGGGATCTGGGGTGGGCGGGGTCCAGGGGGCCCCGAAAATTTTGTTGTACGGGGCCCCGTGATTTCTAATGGCGGCCCTGCTTGCAACACACTGCAACATTAAGAACAATGTAACATTTAAAAACAACATTAAAAATTGATACAATATTTTATTAACTCATGCTAAAATTACTTCAAAACTAGGTACTACTCTTTTCAGAGTCTGCCTACCATATGTATCCAAAGCTGTGCCACTATTTTAGAAGCTATTTCGTTTCTGCTGTCTATTAGACAGTACTTTTTTTAGACTTTTTTTTGTAAGCAAGTACATTCAAAATCGATAAATAAATAGTTCTTACCGTACCTACACATAAATATATAAGGAAGTCAGGATCAAAGGAGTCTAGAAAGAGAAAATCCATAGTTCAAATTAATACGATTCATAAGAAACACTTTACACTCCACGCTTCATTTAAACCTTTTGGGGCCAATGCATCTAGCCTCATAATCCACTTAGCTTCTCTTTGGAGCATTTTTTGTTTAAAGTTGCCCCCTCTATTCAATGGTTTTACTAATTCTAAGACTGCCCATTTCAGCTGTCCATGTGTATGTCTAGCCAGGTTAAAATGCCGTGCCACTGCTGTATCGGTCTGGGTGTTATATTTAAAATTACGTATATCATTTTTATGTTCTTTTATTCTAGTTTTGATGTTCCTCACTGTTTGGCCTACATATACTAACCCACATGGGCATTTCACCATATAAATTACCCCTTTAGAATTACAGGTTGCATAGTCATTAAGTTTAATTTTTGTGCCTTGTGTTGGATGATCAATACTATCACCTTTTATAATCGATGCACAGCAAATACAATTAAGGCACGGGAATGTACCTTTCCTCGGTGTCCCTAGAAATCTCTGTTTATTCTCTTTTACTGGAGCTGCTGGACATAAAACATCCCGAATACTTTTGCCTTTTTTGTAACAGAATAAAATAGGTTCTGCAAACAATTTCCCAAACCTACTATCTCCTTGTAAGATTGGCCAATATTTTCTTAGCACTTTTTCTATTTCTTTATTATGTTTCACATATTTAGAAACGAAGGGAATCCGATTGTTAGTGTTCTTTCCTATACCATTTTTATTTATGTTCTTATTTGTATTGGGGGCTAGCAAATTTTCCCTTTTCATAACGCCTACCTCACTCATCGTATGTGCTAATTTTATTGGAGAATAGCCCCTTTCCACAAATCGGTCAAAAACAACCTGACTAGATTTTTCATAGTCAGCGTCACGAGTCGTAATGCGTTTAGCACGCAAAAATTGTCCCTTGGGGATTGCTCTAATCGTGTTTGGACTATGGAAACTATGGGCATGTAATAAACTGTTTCTCTCTGTTTCTTTCCTATACAGGTTCGTAATGATTTTCCCTTTATCAATAGTCAAATTCACATCTAAAAAATTCAATTCCTGTTTTGACATCTCCACAGTAAATTTAACCATTTTGTGTCTCTGATTCGCTTCCTGTATCATTTCTACCAACATATCTTGGGTACCCTTCTACAGCAGTAGAATATCATCCACATATCTCAGATAAAGGACAATATGTTCACTATATCTATGTTTTAGGAAAAAATCACCTTCCAATTTGTGGACAAAGATATTCACAAAAGATGGAGCGGCCGACGCCCCCATTGAGGTCCCCTGTTTCTGCCAAAAAAATTCAGATTCGAACATAAAATAATTTTTCTGCAATACTACTGTTAAACAGTCTATTAAAAAATACAATAGTTGATGTTCTATATTTGTCTCCAAAAGGGCCTCCTCTACACACTTGATCCCTTCCTCCTGAGGGATAGAGGTATATAGACTTTGTATGTCTATACTTGATAGTATAATGTCATTAGGGAGAGTCGATAGGGCTGTTAGTCTATTTAATAGATCATTAGTGTCAATCAAACAGTGTGTAATATTGGTCACTATAGGTTGCAGAAAAGAATCAACAATTTGGGCCAAAGGCTCTAGGACAGACCCGATCCCAGAGACAATAGGTCGTCCTGGCGGGTTTTCAACCGATTTGTGTATTTTAGGTAATAGATATAAAACCGGTATTTTTGGGTAATCTGTGATCAAAAATTCATACACATTTTTTGGGATAATATTGTTATGAAAAGCCTCCATAACCATACCATCCACCATTTCTTTGATTTTTGTAGTGGGATCATTCCCTATTGACTCATAGTGTCCCGGGACATTAAGTTGTTTTATTGCTTCATTTAAATACATTATACGATCCATTACAACGGTTGCCCCTCCCTTGTCCGCTTTTTTAATTATAATGGAATCATTATTTTTAAGGGAGTCTATAGCTTTCTTTTCTTTCTGAGACAAATTAAATGTTTGTTTAGACTGCATTTGTTTCTCCCACAATTTCTTTACCTCAGACTGAACTACATTTTCAAATGTGTTGAGGGCAATATTTTCAATTTGTGGAATAAAATTACTTTTTTAGAGAAACTACCCATTCGATCTAATGTTCTCTCAACTGGGGAAACATCAAAAAAATGCATTTTTAATTTGTGTCCGAATGAATTTCTGAAAGTCAATGGCCCACTCTGTAAAGTCCCCTTTATATGTGGGCACAAAACCAAGTCCTTTATTTAACACCGAATGTTCATCTTTTGTAAGTGTATATGACGAAATATTCACGACCAAATTTACCTCCTTTGTTGTCTTGTACGTGGGACAAATTTTTCCCTTTGCGGTGGAGGCCTGTAATTTTTCCGAGGTTGTTGACTGTCGGTTGGTGGATTTCTGCCGCAACTTGAAGCGCTGCTTTCTTGGCTGGAATCTAAAAAAGAACCCCCTCGTGAATCTGCAGAATGATCTCTACTCGCTTCAATAGGCGCACAATACTCCCGATCTCCTGCACGTGGATATAGCTGTTCTGCCGAACTCCACCGATCCCTTCTTTGGCCATACACAGCATACTCTGAAGGTCCTCCGTATCGGCCACCATTCTTGCCACTGAAGCTCCGTGGAGCGTGCAGTCTGGTGCACTGTTCTATGCGATCCCACCGCTGCCTGTAACGCTCCTCTCTCCACGTGTAGACCCGATTCTGCAGATAATCTTGTGTGTCAGGTTCAAACTTCGCAGCTTTTCTTTCCATAATAGCATTGTGTAGTTTGTCAATAATCTCAGCGTGCTCGCTAAGGATACTTCGTGCTGACTCCTCCGTCCCAGCCCTCTTCACTTCCGTTTTCATTTTCTCAATTTCATCACGGACTGGCTGAACTTTAGCTTTCAGTCTCTCAATAGTAAGTGCCATTAAATCAACACTACATTTATTACAGATTTCCTACTATCTCTGTTGGAGTACTGGATCATCATCGCACAGATTTGGTTTTAAATCCACTCGTAAGCCACTCGGGATTCTCTTGGCTTTTAAATAGCGTGCTAAAGCAGTAATGTGTAATGCAGCGCTTCAAGTTGCGGCAGAAATCCACCAACCGACAGTCGACAACCTCGGAAACAAACATTTAATTTGTCTCAGAAAGAAAAGAAAGCTATAGACTCCCTTAAAAATAATGATTCCATTATAATTAAAAAAGCGGACAAGGGAGGGGCAACCGTTGTAATGGATCGTATAATGTATTTAGATGAAGCAATAAAACAACTTAATGTCCCGGGACACTATGAGTCAATAGGGAATGATCCCACTACAAAAATCAAAGAAATGGTGTTTGATCACAGATTACCCAAAAATACCGGTTTTATATCTATTACCTAAAATACACAAATCGGTTGAAAACCCGCCAGGACGACCTATTGTCTCTGGGATCGGGTCTGTCCTAGAGCCTTTGGCCCAATTTGTTGATTCTTTTCTGCAACCTATAGTGACCAATATTACACACTGTTTGATTGACACTAATGATCTATTAAATAGACTAACAGCCCTATCGACTCTCCCTAATGAGATTATACTATCAAGTATAGACATACAAAGTCTATATACCTCTATCTCTCAGGAGGAAGGGATCAAGTGTGTAGAGGAGGCCCTTTTGGAGACAAATATAGAACATCAACTATTGTATTCTTTAATAGACTGTTTAACAGTAGTATTGCAGAAAAATTATTTTATGTTCGAATCTGAATTTTTTTGGCAGAAACAGGGGACCTCAATGGGGGCGTTGGTCGCTCCATCTTTTGCGAATATCTTTGTCCACAAATTGGAAGGTGATTTTTTCCTAAAACATAGATATAGTGAACATATTGTCCTTTATCTGAGATATGTGGATGATATTCTACTGCTGTGGAAGGGTACCCAAGATATGTTGGTGGAAATGATACAGGAAGCGAATCAGAGACACAAAACGGTTAAATTTACTGTGGAGATGTCAAAACAGGAATTGAATTTTTTAGATGTGAATTTGACTATTGATAAAGGGAAAATCATTACGAACCTGTATAGGAAAGAAACAGAGAGAAACAGTTTATTACATGCCCATAGTTTCCATAGTCCAAACACAATTAGAGCAATCCCCAAGGGACAATTTTTGCGTGCTAAACGCATTACGACTCGTGACGCTGACTATGAAAAATCTAGTCAGGTTGTTTTTGACCGATTTGTGGAAAGGGGCTATTCTCCAATAAAATTAGCACATACGATGAGTGAGGTAAGCGTTATGAAAAGGGAAAATTTGCTAGCCCCCAATACAAATAAGAACATAAATATAAATGGTATAGGAAAGAACACTAACAATCGGATTCCCTTCGTTTCTAAATATGTGAAACATAATAAAGAAATAGAAAAAGTGCTAAGAAAATATTGGCCAATCTTACAAGGAGATAGTAGGTTTGGGAAATTGTTTGCAGAACCTATTTTATTCTGTTACAAAAAAGGCAAAAGTATTCGGGATGTTTTATGTCCAGCAGCTCCAGTAAAAGAGAATAAACAGAGATTTCTAGGGACACCGAGGAAAGGTACATTCCCGTGCCTTAATTGTATTTGCTGTGCATCGATTATAAAAGGTGATAGTATTGATCATCCAACACAAGGCACAAAAATTAAACTTAATGACTATGCAACCTATAATTCTAAAGGGGTAATTTATATGGTGAAATGCCCATGTGGGTTAGTATACGTAGGCCAAACAGTGAGGAACATCAAAACTAGAATAAAAGAACATAAAAATGATATACGTAATTTTAAATATAACACCCAGACCGATACAGCAGTGGCACGGCATTTTAACCTGGCTAGACATACACATGGACAGCTGAAATGGGCAGTCTTAGAATTAGTAAAACCATTGAATAGAGGGGGCAACTTTAAACAAAAAATGCTCCAAAGAGAAGCTAAGTGGATTATGAGGCTAGATGCATTGGCCCCAAAAGGTTTAAATGAAGCGTGGAGTGTAAAGTGTTTCTTATGAATCGTATTAATTTGAACTATGGATTTTCTCTTTCTAGACTCCTTTGATCCTGACTTCCTTATATATTTATGTGTAGGTACGGTAAGAACTATTTATTTATCGATTTTGAATGTACTTGCTTACAAAAAAGTCTAAAAAAAGTATTGTTATAAGTACTGTCTAATAGACAGCAGAAACGAAATAGCTTCTAAAATAGTGACACAGCTTTGGATACATATGGTAGGCAGACTCTGAAAAGAGTAGTACCTAGTTTTCAAGTAATTTTAGCATGAGTTAATAAAATATTGTATCAATTTTTAATGTTGTTTTTAAATGTTACATTGTTCTTAATGTTGCAGTGTGTTGCAAGATGCACAGTTCCTCTGGTGGACAAACACGATTTTAGGATGGGAATCGCACCTGACTCTAAATAATCAATTGGTTAATATGTGATGTCACTGAGGGAGGAGTAACAATGTGGGTGTAGTGTTTAAATTGGTTTTCTTTGTACTTGTATTTTTCACTTGAAAAAGGATCCATGATGATCCGAAACATGTTGTGACAATAAAGGAATTTTGCAGCCAAGACTGCTGATTGTAACGCTCCTTCCTATCCTACAATTTTTGCATGAGTTCAAGTTTGGCCTGGCTGGTGTGGCCTAAGTAGGAAAGTGAGCTGCACAGGTGGAGATCGTTTGAACAAAACTTCATTTTTGCATTTACTAAAACACTGATTCAGTCTCTCATCATCTCCCGCCTTGATTACTGCAACTTACTGTTTAAAGAGGCGTATTCGATGTACCTTAATTAATCATTGCTGTATCAAAAATGACAAAGTGTTGATATAATCCTAATGTCTCAATTGTACCCTAACCGTTAGTTTGTAAACTCTAATCTTTAGGCCCTTCTAACCCCATTGTATTCTGTAATCCTTGTTTGTTATCCACCATTTATTCCCTGTTTGCTATAACTGCAGTAAAGCACTTCGTATCTTGACAGCGCTATATAAATAAATGATGATGATGAATATGTTTACTGAAACTCTGTTTCTGCATTCCAAGTATTTCAGAGCTTGGAGGACCATCACCTGGAGGTAGTATCCTTCTTTCATGAGAATAGTTTTCATGGACTAATTGCTCATGACTGAGTAAACCCTCTGTAACATCCCTTCATACTATAGCTCCCATGCCCTCAAACTCAGTTAGAATAGGAAGAATTTGACCACCAATCAGTTTCTAATGCAGGAAGTTGCCAAGCAGTTTGGCCTAAAAGATGAGCCACTTTCCAATTTTTGCAGCTCTATTAGGTAAGTAGATGAAGTAGTAGCAGTGTGAAGAACACGTCTGCTAGTGCCCTAGACCACAAGCTTTCAATTTAAGTCAATGGGAAATTGCAACAAATTCTTCAGCCTTTTGATTAGCCTAAAGAATGAAATATATCCTATACACACACTAGCCTCTTTTAATGGAACAGTCATTGATGTGTACCCTCTTTATGGACCCAGCATTTTGCCGCTTGAGTGTTTTCAGTGCTGTGAACATACACCAAATCACTCCACCCCTACCCAATTCATTTCTGTAGAAATTGCTTGTGCCTGTAAATACATTATTGCATTAGCTAGCACTTGCAAGCTGTTCCCATAAGAATGAATTGACAAAAATTTTGCTCAACAAAACCTTTGGTTTTACACTTACACTTTACAATCTTTTATGAGGGAAAAGATATCATGTTATTTCACGTTCTCCACAAAGTGCACACATACATTCACTTTATCCTTTCCCTTCAGTTTTCTTAGTCTATAATTTGCCTTCATCCCCCTTGTGCAGCTAAGTTTTAACTATATCCTGTCCTGTGTAGTAACCCTTTCTACAATAACTTCTCCCCACTTATTGAAATACATTTTGCATATAAATGTAGCTGCAGCCTACAAGTGTTTATGAGCCCTGTCAAGTCTCTATAGTAAAGACACTGGGATGACAGAACTTATCTTTAAAGAGACAGTAACACAAACATTTTTTTTTTTTTTAAATCTTGAGCTTGTATCCGACTTCCAAAGTGCTCCACACCAAAAAGTTGATGGCAGCTTGAATTCCTCTGCTATGCTGAGCTGAAAGGAATTGTTCAGTGTAAAAATAAAAACTGGGTAAATAGGCTGTGCAAAAAAACATGTTTCCAATATGGTTAGTTAGCCAAAAATGTAATGTATAAAGACTGGAGTGACTGCATGTTTAACAGAACAGAAAACTACTTCCTGCTTTGAAGCTCACTTGGTTTCCACTGATTGGGTTTCTTATAAAACAAGAACATGAGTAGATTTCACTTTCATTCTTCTTTAACTTTTTAGTGTTTCTTATTTGTTCCATTCTCACCCGCACCCACCCCATCTATATGTTACCCCTCCCAAATGTGACCAATACCCAGAATAAAGACACACACAAAGCAACTTGATGTTAAATCTGTGTAAGTCACAGTTTTATTGACAATAATTAGATAAACTGCGCTATTTGATCCAGAGGAAGGCAAAAAACCTCTGGCAAGCTTGGGACAATCTGCTTACTAGAGGGAAAAATTCCTTCCTGACCCATTAACGGCGATCGGATTTGCTCCCAGGATCAATGGGCCAAATTAAATCAAGGGCAGCAGTGTGAGGGAAACAGAAGAGAATATGGTAGCACACACATGAACACCTTTAAGCTACAAGGTGAACACTGCATTCCATTCTATTGGACCACAGGCAGCCTGTAGACCTGGCTTCTGCAGTCTGAGGGATGGAGTGGACAGGAATGCAGGGTCTACTGAGTGGCTTATGGGTGCTCTTGTCTATGAGACCATATTGTAGGTGTAAGGGGGGCAGCGCTGGTGAAATTACGGTGGAGGGAATTGAAACAGAGGGGAATATGGCTACATATACATGGGAGCGCCTTTAAGCTGCTAGGTGAACACTGCATGCCTCTCCATTCCATTGGACCCCAGGCAGCCTGCAGACCCGGCTTCTGCAGTCTGAGGAATGGAGAGAAAAGGAATGCAGGGTCTATCGAGTGGCTTGAAGGTGCTCTTGTCTATGGAACTATATTTTAGGTGTAAGTGTGGCACCGCTGGTGGAATTATGGTAGAAATAATTTGGGAAATAAGGGACACTGTGGTTGGAATTGCGGTGGAAGGAATTAAAATAGAAGGGAATATGGCTGCATATACATGAGCACCATTAAGCTACAAAGTGAACACTGCATTCCTTATCATTCCATTGGACCCCAGGCAGCCTGCCCGGCTTCTGCAGTTTGAGGGATGGATTGAAAAGGAATGCTGGGTCTACCAAGTGGCCTAAGGGTGCTCCTGTCTATGGAACCATATTTTAGGTTTAAGGGGGAGCACCACTGGTGGAATCATGGTGTATTGGAGGCACCGCTGGTGGAATTGACAATGGCTCACTCACCTCTGTGTCATGAAGATCACCTACACAGAGGTGCATCGATAAGTGGTACCGTGTAAACTGTGACAGTGCTGGTGGCTGGTGGGCTCTCTGCAAAACCAAACAAAATAACGTTAAACCGAGGGTTTTACTTTAGCAACTGATATCTCTGTAGAAATTCTATAACATTTTGGGGGATTGTAATCAGAAATATGGCAGTTATGCAAATTAAAATTACTAAATGCAAATGTACCATTTCCCTCTGTGATTATGGGACAAGTTGCAAATCGCAGGTTTCTCTGCATTTTCAAGCCATTTGATCCCAATCCCAATTCCTTGACAAAATGATGAAGATACACTTCCTATTAGTTTCTATGGCATCTTAATAGGTTTCAGCTGCGCAGGATTTATATGTTCTTTTTGTGGTTGTTTTTAACAAAATCACAGCATTGCAATGGCTTTCAATACATCAGCCCTATTACAAAATAGTAATAATTGAACAAATAAATTCATTAGATACTGTACCTGGATATGTTTCCATGTACTTCCTGAAAATTGCCCAGTTTATCTCCTCTAATTGTTTGTAGAGGTATTTCAGTTGGGCTTTGGCCTTCATCTTGTCCTGCAGGACCTCAGCCATAAATTTAATTTTCCACCACCTCGTTAATTCCAGGCTGTCTCTAGCTATACAATAATCATAGCTTGTCCATTTTATTTCGCCAATGATGTCCTTCCTCATGCTCTCCAAATCAGTGATCCTACAGATCCTCTCCTCCTTCCTTTCGATCCACTGTGAGCCCTAGAGAAATGTAAGAAACAAGAAGACATTAAGGCAGGGATCTGCAACCTTGGCTCTCCAGCTGTTAAGGAACTACAAGTCCCACAATGCATTTGCCTTTAGACTCCTTCATTAGACTCCTTCATTGCATTGTGGGACTTGTAGTTCCTTAACAGCTGGAGAGTCAAGGTTGCAGATCCCTGCATTAAGGCGTCCAGCAGTTTATGTGTAATTCCCAGTAATAATGAAAGTGACAATTTCTTCCCGTAGGCACAATAAGCAAAACAATATGTATTTATTACCAATAGGGGAGCTGTTACATTGATCATCATTGCAAAGCAAAAGCTTTTTGGTTCAATAGAAGTGTTGGTGTTGAGGTGGGTAAGAAAAGACATGCTTTTAAGGCTTTCAAGTTAGCTGGGACAGCAGAATCATTTATAAGGTTCAAGGAGGCCAATAAATCATGCAAAGAAGCTATAAGGCAAGCTAAAATGTATATGGAAAGGGATATTTTTTAAAAACAATCCAAAATTATATTTTAAATATGTTAATAGTAAAAAAATGAAGCAGGAAGGGGTGGGACCTTTAGTATCAGAGGGTGGTCAGCTGGTTGATGAAAACAAAATAAATGCACAGATGCTGAACTTATATTTTTCATCTGTCTACACAAATGAGGAACCAGTTAATGAAGGTTTGCTTCTTAATTGTCCCAATTTTAGTAATACAAATAATGATGCATGGTTCACACATGAGGATATTCAAAACAGACTAGCACAAGTTAAGATTAACAAAGGTCCGGGCCCAGATGGTATTCATCCCAGGGTACTTAGCAAGCTTAGCTCTGTGATTGCCAAACCTCTTTACTTAATTTTTCAGGATTCATTGAGGTCTGGCATAGTGCTGAGAGACTGGCGAATTGCTAATGTGGTGCCTCTATTCAAAAAAGGATACCGTTCACAGCCTCAAAACTATAGGCCAGTTAGTCTGACGTCAGTGATCGGAAAGCTTAATAAAGGATGGACTTTATAACAAATCATAATAATATGAGTGTGTGCCAGCATGGTTTTATGCATAATAGATCTTGCCAGACTAACTTAATTTCTTTTTATGAGAAGGTAAGCAGGGACCTTGATTCTGGGATGGCAGTGGATATGATTTACTTAGGCTTTGCTAAAGCATTTGATACAGTGCCACACAAAAGGTTACTGGTTAAATAAAGGAATGTTGGCCTGGAACATAGCATTTGTACCTGGATAGAGAACTGGCTAAAAGATAGACTACAAAGAGTGGTGGTAAATGGAACATTTTCTAATTGGACCAGTGTTGTTAGTGGAGTACCGCAGGGCTCTGTACTAGGTCCCTTGCTTTACAACTTGTTTATTAATGACCTGGAGGTGGGCATTGAAAGTACTGTTTCTATTTTTGATGATTCTAAATTGTGCAGAACTATAGGTTCCATGCAGGATGCTGCCACTGTGCAGAGTGATTTGTCTAAGTTGTGAAACTGGACAGCAAACTGGAAAATGAGGTTCAATGTTAATAATTGCAAGGTTTTGCAAAATAATATAAATGCAAGTTATACACTAAATGGCAGTGTGTTGGGAGTTTCTATAAATGAGAAGGATCTAGGAGTTTTTGTACATAACAAGTTCTCTTATTCTGGGCAGTGTCATTCTGTGTCTACTAAAGCAAATAAAGTTCTGTCTTGCATAAAAAAGGGCATTAACTCAAGGGATGAAAACATAATTATGCCTCTTTCTAGGTCCCTGGTGAGGCCTCATCTGGAGTATGCAGTGCAGGTTTGGACTCCAGTCCTTAAGAGGGATATAAATGAGCTGGAGAGAGTGCAGAAACGCGCAACTAAATCTGTTAGAGGGGTGGAAGACTTAAATTATTAGTGTAGACTGTCAAGGTTGGGGTTAAATCACCTTCCTTGCAGCATCTTTAGAACCAGGGCCCAAATCAGATCTCCTGGGACCCCTCTGTCCCCATTTAATGACGGCCCTGCTTAGATCTCTGTCTGTAACTGAACTACAGCTCAGCTACTAGTTATCATGGGGACAGCTGGGTAGTTTAGCAATGGCTAGAGACATACAGAGATCTCTGAGGCAGTAACAGGGGCCTCCACTGAGGGGGTACAGGGGGTTCTGCATTTAGCGTAGGAAGTTTAACTTTAGTACCAAATGTCACATATAAAACAAAAAGTTTGATCCTGTTGTGGCACTTCCATATATTCCTGCACTAGCAGGGAGGATGCTGGTAGTTGTATGCTCCAGTATCTGAAATAAAAATTTTTCTATCATATTCTTGCATACTAGCTTAGTTATTACCACATTTGACTTTACATGTCTAGCGGCAGGCTGTGCCCTTACATATGTTCTCAGGGTCGGGCTGGGGGTCCGGGGCCCACCGGGATTACTGTCTCAGGGCCCTGCTATAACTTCCCCCCCTACAGTGTTAGCAGCTGTCAGTGAGCTTTTGAGAGACACATAGGTACAGAGGTTTTTCTGCTCACAGTGAAAGCTGCAGGGATCTGTTCTGAAGTACTCACTGAAGCACTTAGTTACTCATGTCCTGAGAGAGTCGCTGAATAAAGGTGGCCATATACTAGAGATCGCCAAACGAGTGAATCTTAACCTGATATGCCCACTAATGGCTGGGCGATATCAGGTTAATCCGAACATTTGGCCCTGTGAATGGGGGCTGACGGGTCACAGGACCGCATCAACTAGCCGATGCGAACCTGGATCAAAGAAAAAATCAAACTTGCTTGATTTCTATCTGCCCCATTTTTGGCCTGATATCGATTGGGGGGACCCATTGGGAGTCCCCACACACGGGCAGATAAGATGCCGAATCGGTCTAAAGGACCCATATCAGCATCTTTAATCTGGCTGTGTTTGGCCAACTTAACTCAAAATTAGAGAGCTGAAAAGCAGGAAGTTGGGTTCTGTTCTATTCTGTTTGACATCCAATCACTCCAGCCTTTATACATTACATTTTTGGCTAACTATATTGAAAACATTTTTTTTATTTTGCACAGTCTATCCATTTACCGAGTGTTTTAATTTTACACTGAACTGTTCCTTTAATATATATGCTCACAATATTAACCCCAAAGCTGTCTGAAGGAAAAGAAACAGACATTTGAACTGCAGATGCTTAAAAAAAAAAAAAAAAAAGCTTAGATGCTTTAGGTCATCCATGTGAAACTGACTTCTGGTTCAGCACACAGAGGAATTCAAGCGGCCGTCACCTTTTCACATTCTGTTATGAAGCACTTTGGAAGTCAGATTGAAGCTCAAGATTTAAAAAGAAAACCAAAGGGGAGAGTAAGCCTGACTTATATACAAGTTTGGGGGGCATTAAGTGTTAAGCTAACTTGGTTTTATGGTCCTTTAAAAAGTTAGGGGCAATGATCCTCTCCTTAAATAGAAGTCTCTCTCATGACCGTTATCCCATGTTCTATTACTTGATGCTCCACATTTTCCGTCAGCTCAAGGCAACAGTTTCTATACAATTTATTGTTCCCAAGTTGTCCATTACATTATTCTCCATTAAGGGAGACTTTCAGTTCATGGCAGAAAAGCAAAGCTGTTTATGGTTAATAAATATAATATTATTATTATAGCTGTGTCAGGATGTCTTGCCTTTCATTTTTATCTTGCCATTGTTGCACCGTAATTGTGCAAGAGGAATGTAAAAAAAAAACAACAACAACAACAATCTTGTAGCTGCATCTGGGTGTGTATATATTGAATACAGTCTAGCTGACATGAATTCACTGTGATTCCCCCTCACCCCACAGAAATTCAGAGGCAGTGATCCCTTCAATCCCCACAAACATCCAGCGACACAATGAACTGGCCCAAAACCTGAGGTAGAGGTTACAACCTGTACTAAACCTACAATACAAGTTGGCAACCCTGGGAATTTAGTTGCAAGTCCTGTCAATAGTCCGCAGCCCGCCACTAGAATCCATTACCACTTTCCCATGTTTGAATTTGCCGCTCACGAATAGGTAAGCCGCAGTGGAGCGGTCACATGGTAGGATCACATGACCGTGACGCCAGGTTCTTTCCTAGGATAAGAACTAGCCACTTCCCTCATACAATACAGCTCACGCAAGCGCACTAAGCCAGGCCGGGTTTTCAGTGAAGCGATTGGTTACATCCTACGCATGCGTAATGAATGCGGTCAGTGGGTATCGGCCATTTTCTACATGCGTTTGTGAGGCGGTGGTCGAGACCCTGTTGGTAGTGCATTTTATTTTAATTCGGCATATATATATTTTTTTTTCCTGGTGGTTCTGTCTCCTACGGGATAACATGGCAGACAATCAGTCACCCGGGGACTCCGGCTTGTCTCATGGCTCGGAACCAGAGATCAAAAAGCTAAGCGAACTGCGAGTCATTGATTTAAAGGCCGAGCTTAAAAAGCGGAATGTAGACACCAGTGGGAATAAGAGTGTTCTCATGGAGAGGCTTCGCAAGGTGAGATTCATGTGTGTTTTGCACTCTGTGCTTCCTTCTTGATATTTTAATTCATTGTGGCTTATTGAAGGCGAAGCATTGTATACACCTAGTCACTACGCTATATACATGTGGAAGTATTCCAGTAGTCCTACTAATTCATATTTAACCAGGGTTTCCATTTGTCTAGTTGTACAGCAGTGCATTACATGTTTGACCAGCGACCGAGCCCTTCATTTCCTATAATTTAACATCACGTGGTTTGCCAGAATACAACCAGTGGCTCAGATGGAAGTTACTGGGTCTCAAAGCAGAATTATAGTATTCTAATATCGTTCAAGCTAGAGGGATACCTTTGTTTTACTCCCTATGTAAATTAGTGCAGCATGTTCACCTTGTGATTGGAGAAATAATGTTCCCCAGACCACTTCCTGTTTAGGTTAAGTGGGATTTCCTGTTTGTGAGGGCGTAATCCATTCAAAGATGTTGCTGGCCTGTGTTGAGATTTTCATACATTTTTGGTTTTAAGAAAGTTGTTCGACTTTTAAACCGTTGGCACGATGTAGAGAGTAATATTCTGGTTTTCATTTTTTTTTGTGGTTTTTGTTATTTCGCTTTTTATTCAGCAGCTCTCCAGTTTGCCATTCCAGCAATCTGGTTGCCAGGGTCCAAAATATCGTAGCAACTATGCATTCATTTTAACAAGAGACTGGAACATGAATAGTGGAGGGCCTGAATAGAAAGCTGAGTAATAAAGAGTAACAATTAGGGATGCAGCGAATCCACTATTTTGGATTCGGCCGAACCCCAGAATCCGTCGCAAAAGATTCGGCCGAATCCGAACCCTCATTTCCATATGCAAATTAGGGGTGGGAAGGGGAAAACATTTTTTGCTTCCTTGTTTTGTGACAAAAAGTCACGCAATTTCCTTCCCCACCCCTAATTTGCATATGCAAATTAGGATTCGGTTCGGCCAGGCAGAAGGATTCGTCCGAATCCTGCTGAAAAAGGCCGAATCCCGAACCGAACCCTGGATTCGGTGCATCCCTAATAACAATAAGTGTATAGCCGTACAGAGCATTTGATTTGATTTGTTAGATAAAAAACCGAAGAGCGTCAGAAGGAGGCAAATAGTTTAAAAAAGTAAAAAACAATAGGAAATAAAATTAGAATTGGCCATCATATAACATACTAATAGTTAACTGAAAGGTGAACCACCCCTTTAATGGCAATAGCCATGGTGCAGTTTGCTTGCCATGTTTGTAAGGAATGTTTTGGTGTCTGAAACTAGTCTACCCGGATTAAACTGAATCAGACATGTGAAAAAGTTTGGGAACCCCTGCTAATTCTTTGCCGTTTCGTTTGCCATTGGCTAAGCTTTCAATATATAACATGCCATTATGGAAACCATAGTATTTCAGCAGTGACATAAACTTTATTGGATTAACAAAAAATATACAATATGCATCATAACAAAATTAGACAAGTGCATAAATTTGGGCACCCCAACAGAGATATTACATCAATACTTAGTTGAGCCTCCTTTTGCAAATGTAACAGCCTCTAGAAGCCTCCTATAGCCTTTGATGAGTGTCTGGATTCTGGATGGCGGTATTTTTTACCATTCGTCCATACAAAATCTCTCCAGTTCAGTTAAATTTGATGGCTGCCAAGCATGGACAGCCTGCTTCAAATCATCCCATAGATTTACGATGATATTTAAGTCGGGGGGAATGTGACGGCCATTCCAGAACATTGTACTTCTCCCTCTGCATAAATGCCTTTGTAGATTTCAAAGTGTGTTTAGGGTCATTGTTGTGTTGGAATATCTAATCCCTGCGTAACTTCAACTGTGTGACTGATGCTTCAACGTTATCCTGAAGAATTTGTTGATATTGTGTTGAATTCATCTGTCCCTCGTCTTTAAAGCTCCCCATAGACGCGACAATTCTTCTTGCCAAACGACCGATTTTAGGGAAGCCCAACCGATCCTTCGAAATTATCGTGCGGTTAGTGGGATTCGAACGATTGTACATCTTACGATTTTGCGGCCGACATCAGTCAGGAAATTGACCGGCCAGGTCAAAAAAATCTTTTGTCGGTCCCAGTGCAATCTATCTATGTTTGCAGGGCCAAGCAGGCAGCTCCCCTTTGTTTTCCTGGCAAATTGGTCTTTTTAGTTGATCGTAAATTCGTACGATCGTTCTGAGAAGATCGTGGTCTCAAGATCAGGATCTGATCTTTTAAAAATCTCAACATCTATGGTCAGCTTAACAAGGGCCCCAGTCCCTGAACTAGCCCCACAGCATGATGGAACCTCCAGGTGTTTTTCTTGAAATGCGTGTTCTTCTTCCGCCATGAAAAGCGCTTTTTGTTATGACCAAATAACTAATTTTTTGTCTTATCAGTACAAAGCACTTTGCTCCGAATTGACTGTGGCTTGTCTAAATGAGCTTTTGCATACAACAAGCGACTGTTTGTGGCGTGAGTGCAGAAAGGGCTTCTTTCTCATCACCCTGCCATACAGATGTTTTGTGCAAATTGCGCTGAATTGTAGAACGATGTACCGATACACCATCTGCAGCAAGATGTTCTTGCAACTCTTTGGAGGTGATTTTTGGCTCTGCCTCTTGGCAGGTTCAGTATATAAAATTTAGCATTTTCAGCTATTTTTTTTTTTTCTCTTTAGCATTTTGTTCTCCTTTGTGTTAGGAAATCTTCTGCCATCCACCCTATGTTCTAGCAGCACTGACAGGCGTGACAGTCACCTGTCAGTGCACATACAAGGGTGCATTTCAGCCCACAAATGGCAGCAAACTGACGTTATGTATCATTAGCATTATTATTGTCATTCATACAGTGATCACTGTACAGTCCTTCAAGCCTTACAGACAGATAGTGTAACCAGACTGCATTTTTTTTTTTTCTATGTGGTAAGTCCTGTGAAATGTACTGATAAGGGCCATGGCCAGTGCGGAGACTCCACTGAAAGCGATTCTCCACTATCAATAATAGAATTGCTGCAGGTAAAACCTACCCACAGTAGCGCAAAATCTCCCTGTCGGCCTTTACCCTAAACATGAATAACTTGCCATTTTCAAACTACATCGGTCAACTGGTTCAATCTAAACCTCTGTGGGTAAAGTATACAAAACCTGATTGTGTAACATAAAAGCTTTTATCATTTGATTGTGGTCAATCTTAAATGGGTTGTTTACCTTCCGAACACTTTTTTTTTTCAGTTGTTTTCAGATTGTTCACCAAATACTGTTTTCAATTGCTTTCTGTTTATTTGTTACTGTTTTTCCAGAAATAACGTTTAATGTTGCTGCCTGTAGAGTTTGTCTGACCGCAGAAGATTCTGACCTGTTATAGTTTGCTACATTAGTCGATACATTTCTCAGCAGTATCTGTGGGTTATTAGCAACTATTGTATCAATTCTAAGAACTGGCTTTAATGAAACTCAGGGATTCTGCTCAGCATGGATATGAAATGTATCAACTAAATGTATACTTTAGAACAGTTTAGAGCCCCACTGCTACCTGTGGTATGGAGTCTCCAACCTGCTGCTCTGTAAATGCCATTGGAGAAAAGGTCCGATCTGTATGTTTGGCTGGGAGTTTAGCTAAAGTACAACCTTTAATAGTAGTGTATTGGAGAATCGTACTTCAAGCTGGAAAGTTGCCAAATGAAAAATTAACCCAAAACCCATAAAAAAAGTCATTACCAATCTATGAATACCGGGAAATATTTCTGTTTGATTTCTCTGTTAGTGTAAGGTATCCTTCATTTTAGTCATTTATTTTTCTGTGTAAACATGGTCTCTTTGTTTTAAAATGTAAAATTTTGCCTTATGTATTTCTTATTCAGGTTACTTGAAATTATTATTCTTGAGCTATGATCTGTAGGTTTTATTTGCATTAGTAAAGCTACAAAATTCATTCCACAGGCTATTGAAGATGAGGGAGGAAATCCAGATGAGATACAAGTATCATCCGACACACCAAGCAAAAAGACTCCAAAACGAAGTGGTAGAGGTGGTGTATAATTCTCCCCACTTATTAGTAAAGCTTGATGGCAGAATTTATATTCCTAGTCTATGATCAGAAATTAAGTTACTATATGTTCAGAAATTTTAAGGCTATTGTGCCTATGCTGTCTGCTTTGCTTGTTTCCATCTGCTCCTACATGCAGTCCATTTTTTCAAGACCAGGAGAGTAATCGCCAGTGATAAATAACCTCTTTTCTGGGTGACTAATAAATGCTTTCCCACTGAAGGTAAAGTGAATTGCTGGTGTTAAAACTTGTGTTGCTTCAATCTTCAGAAGTCGCCTAAAGTTGCCTCAAGAAGAAACTTCAAGCGACAGACTTGAACACACTGAATTGACACATGGACTTTACCACCAGCGATTCACATTATCACCGGTGGGAAAGCATTTATGGCAGTTAGTCTCCTACAGAAGAGGACACCATGTGGACAATTGTCCTAATATGGACCACCTTTGAAAATCAATAAATACCCCCTCGTTCAGTATGAGTTCACTGCATTGGGCTTATGCTGAATTTTCTTTTTTGCCTGTTTTTAATCATGAAAAATCTGTGGTTTTGGTATTTCTTGAGCTAAACAGAGAAACTGATGCTATGCCCTGTTTTGTCTTTGTGAAGTAGACAACCTCCTTCCTTCCCCTTTGTTCTAACTGTTTTGCTGGTTATCTATCTCACAAGGACCAAACATAGTGTAGATTCAATGTCCCTGTTTGCCCTGTTTAGCGCAAGAAATACCAAATCATATATACTTTTTGTGATTACGTGGGATAATTATTTTTATTTTTTCCTTTTAAATGCAGCGCGTAAAATGGAAGAAGGGGACGATAATGGTGTGGAAGATGATTCTGGAGATAACCAGGTAATTTTTGCTATTGCTGACAGATCAATGACAAACCAAATCAAATAGATAGATTTTATTTTCTCCATCTGCAAATAAGCTGCTAGGAATCCTGGCAGAAAATATATATATTTGGGGTATTATGAGCAATTATTGGGGAAAGCCAGTGTACTTTTAACCTTACCTAAATAAGTCATTGGTGCTCCAAAAGCATTTCTGCATTAATGTACATTGTTTTTTACATCTCAGGTGGTATGACAAGCCCCTCTTAGTAGGACTTTATTACATATCCCCAGTCTTGCTGGGACATTAGAGTAACCCACTGATATTACCCTGTAAACAAACACTGGAAAGGTGGCATAGTGCTCCGAGAAAAAAAAAAATCATAAATAAGTAGGACAACAGTCTCATGAGGGAAACATGGAGCCAACTGTACATAAAATGTTATAATTTTTCCTTTTAAAGTTTCCATTAGATTTCAACAATTTAACCTAAACCCTGGCTGCTTTTTATCTTGCAAACCCACTTTCAAAGAGCATAATCACTGCCAATTAGCAATGTATAGCTTGGTATAAGAAGCTACATTCCTATTGTCTCACTTTTTCATCACTGTAACTGTTTCAGTAAAAAAAAAAAAAACCTTAAACAGCTCTCAAGCATGAGCCCATTTTAACACGAGAGGCTACTTATGTACCATTTATTGTAGTAAAAATAAATCTAATTACAGCTTTGTCTTTTAAAACCATATTACAGTATTTAGATTACAAAAATAGAGCTTATTTATATAAACAATAATAGTATTTCTGAAGCAAACACATCATTTTTACCAGTGAAGGGAAACGCTGCAATATATTATTACTTTAAAGCACTTATTTTTTGATGTTACTGTTCCTTTAAGACAATTTGATGAATGTGTAGATGCACACTTAGTGTAGGAAAGGTGTGGGTGGGGTTTTTGTTTTGTCTCTTCGGGGAAAATATACCCGCTTTCATTGTTCTTGCATTAGGCATTGCCAATCCTGCAGCTGCTAAGCAGCTACAGCTTCTATTAGCTATTACCAATATATCTGCAATATTGGCAATATAAATAAAGATAGACCAGTAAAAGTGTTATAGCTTCCCATGGGGGACACCTCTTTAAATTGTATAAAATGTATGAAAACAGCAGACTCAAGTATAGATATTATCAGGCTTGCCTAGCTGCAATAATAGGTGAAGGCACTTTGTTAATATTGTGAAAGTTCAGACAATGTTTGAAATCACTTTGTGAAAGACGACAATGCGTCTAAACATATTTTGTTTTGCAGGAAACTGAAGACCTGAGCATGGAGCAAGGTACTGTCTCAGAGAAATGGTCGCCCTTACAGTAATTTTAGAGTTGTCTAATTTTTGTTTTGTTTTTCTTTTATGTGCGCACAATTCTGTTGAAGCATGGCCCACAGAGATTGGAAAAATATCACCAGATATATGAAATTTTTATTGTTAAAATCTGTTCTTTTTAAGTAATACGATTTTCATATATCTGGTGATAAAAGGATGTGCTTTATCGTGGTAGAAATAGTTAGATTTAGGAAAGACTTTACGATTGGAAGGAACACCACTGCAGTCAAGGCAAACTGAAACCAGAGAAGACAGTTGTTAATTCTTGAAGGACATCATGCCACCTTGGAACTTTCTTTATTTCAATGGCAAATCATTCACATCGACCAATCAAAGAACTTAATTTCATAACAGACTGTTCTGTTAAATGGATTTCTCAGAATTTTGAACCTGAAATTTTATTAAAGCTACATGGACCTTAAGAAGTCTCTACGTGACTGGACTGGACTAGAAGAAAATGAAGACTCCTGCTGTTTAAGCAGTTAGGGGTATTTTCTGGAAACTGCAGTCAGTGTAAGGTAGGCTTTATGTGCACAAAGTAGGATTTTCCAATCTCTGTAAATAGCTCACCGATTAGTTTGACAGCACTGCCACTTCCGCAATTGTGATTGCTTTTTTTCCCTGGTCATTAAATCTTGTGCCGTTCTATTCCTATTAATCTATAGAAAATGAGAGCGTACACATCATATTGGGGGAAAATGATGAATCTGAGCCACTTAAGGAAGATGTTCCAGAAGTAGAGGAGTCAGTTAAGGATGAAATTTCATTGGAACAAGAGAAGATCAAAGAGGAAGATGTTTTTGTAACAGTTGAATCAGCTGACACATTAGATTTAGCTGGAGAGTCCAATCAAGAGGGAGAAACTGAAGAAATTAAAACTTTAGAGTTAGATGATAGGGAATCTAATGAACAAAACGCAAGCAAGGAAAATGTGGACATTGATATGGTAGATGTAGAAAAAACAAGTGAGCAGAATAGCCAAGCACAACAAAATCTTAACAAAGACTTGGATTCAGAGGAAAAACCTGCTGATGAAGCTAAAGATGCAGAAGAATCAAAGAAAACTGAAGAATGCAGAGAGGAAGAAGCATCTGCCACTAAAGCGTCCTCTGCAAATGAGGATGATCAGAAGATGAGGTTTGTCATTTTATCAGTTCTAGACAAGATCTATCTTTTAATTTTTTTTATTTATTTTTTTTTTTTTTTTACAAATAGGCATTAAAAGATGCTTTCATTTTTTTGTCTTCAATTACCCATCTTAAATGTATTCTCATTAGCATTTTTTCCCTCTGAATTTTTAAAGATCCTAAGGTGCAATTTTAGTTTAAGACAGTAATAATTTACATCTATCTGGTGCTTAGAATGTTGCCGGTCGAGCTCAAACTGCAAGACCATACTGGTAGGTATCTCCACAGTATAAGTATGCATAAGAAATGCTTTACTGACTAATATTTGTTTTTCTTTAGCTCTGTTGAAGAAGAGATTGAAAAAAGTATGTCAAAAGATGAGAAAGGTATGGTGTGTTCTCACCCCACCCTTTTCCCTACTACTTTTGTTATGGCATGTAATGATTTTTGTCTTCGGTGGTGACTAAAAAACGCAGTTTTGCTTAGGGTTACTTCCCACTGACTTGTAGGAGATTTGTAGTCCACAGGTAGCTCAGATTTACAGCTGGCGACAAATCTTATCATTTGCATTCTTTGTTCTATTTGTGCTATCATGCATCCATCATTACCCAAACTGATTATTTTAATATTTTACATTGAATGAATCTTATCTTGAATTTTATTTTGCATTAAATAAGTGTTTGTAATACCAGTGTTTGCTGTTCCAGGTCAAATTGATGCTAGTTCTGGAAGAAATCTTTGGGTAAGTGGCCTTTCCTCCACCACAAGAGCAACAGATCTGAAAAATCTCTTCAGCAAATATGGAAAGGTAAGAGATAAACATCATCTTATTTGATTTATAAAGTATTGTAAAATAAGCTTTACTGAAATATATCTATTTATATATCTATTTTTTCCTAATGCACAAAAGTGAGAATTTCCATTTTGTATCTGAGTGTCATTAGCTTTGGTTAATGGTTATGTGATGTTGTATTTCTTCAACCTGTGTGCCATATGACCCAGTAATTTTGTAAACTAAATATAATTTCAACTGATGGCAATTAGAAACACCACTTACCGTATATACCCGCGTATAAGCCGAGTTTTTCAGCATCCAAAATGTGCTGAAAAAATCTACCTCGGCTTGGGTCAGCGGTTCCCCAAGTAGCTGAGATTGCAGTCACTTTTAATCATTCCTATACCAACAGTTCACTTGGGGAGAGACTGCAATATCCCACAATGCCCTCTGTTGGTTATATGAAAGAATAACAGTGACTGCAATATCACACAGCGCCATCTGTTGGTTGTATGAAAGAATAACAGGGACTGCAATATCACACAGCGCCATCTGTTGGTTGAATGAAAGAATAACCGGGACTGCAATATCACACAGCGCCATCTGTTGGTTGTATAAAAGAATAACCGGGACTGCAATATCACACAGCGCCCTCTGTTGGTTATATGAAAGATTAACAGTGACTGCAATATCACACAGCGCCATCTGTTGGTTGTATGAAAGAATAACAGTGACTGCAATATCACACAGCGCCCTCTGTTGGTTGTTTGAAAGATTAACAGTGACTGCAATATCACACAGCGCCATCTGTTGGTTGTATGAAAGAATAACAGTGACTGCAATATCACACAGCGCCATCTGTTGGTTGTATGAAAGATTAACAGTGACTGCAATATCACACAGCGCCATCTGTTGGTTATATGAAAGAATAACAGTGACTGCAATATCACACAGCGCCCTCTGTTGGTTGTATGAAAGATTAACAGTGACTGCAATATCACACAGTGCCCTCTGTTGGTTATATGAAAGAATAACAGTGACTGCAATATCACACAGCGCCCTCTGTTGGTTATACAAAAGATTAACAGTGATGGCAATATCAAACAGCACCCTCTGCACATGGTAGTGGGACAGTGGGACAATGCACACAGTAATCCGTTTGGCAATTCTCTGTCACCATCAGCTTTGCAAAGAAGTCCGGTTGATCGCTGAGGGGGTCGCTTTGGCAGAATGTGCGCTGCTGGGAGACAGGGCTGTAGTTCTGTCTAGGCTTATACGCGAGTCAATAAGTTTTCCCAGTTTTTGTAGGTAAAATTAGGTACCTCGGCTTATACACGGGTCGGCTTATACACGAGTATATACGTTATGCCATTTAGCACTTGTGTTAGTAAATGAGCTGCAAAAGCTCTGAATTCCCTTCATCCCTGTTTTTCCAGGGTTTTTTTTTCTTTCTTTTTTTTTTTGAGCCATCCCATGTAAAGGACAAAAGCCCTGATATTAATTTTTTTTTTACATCCTAAAGGGCATTCAGAAAACCATTAAATCTTCCTTCCATTGCATCTGTATAGGCTCCATTAGCTCTTATAGAAATAGACTTTCTTCTTGAGTTGGACTTGGCACATAATGTTTTTCAGATCTTTAGTGGCAACTTGCAACGAAAGCCAATGATGTTGGCAAGATCCAAGATGGTAACTGCTCTCTGAGAAGCCATGAGAAACTTTAAAAAATATATAAAAAATAAATCTTAAACATGATTTGTTCATCCCTTTCTGCTTCTGACTCCTGAAACCTGTAGCAGAAACCAGCTGACCCAGAGGAGAACTGATTTATGCTACATTGTTTATTGCATCAGAAGACCGCGATTGTTCCTAATCTTCTCCTTTGTAAGGGTCCCTTTGGAAATATTGAACATTTTTAGCCAGATTCTATGTAATTGTTTCCATTGATCAAGGTGCAATAAACATTCATATTCAGTAAGCCATCTATGTTTAAACTATACTGCAGACTTAATACATACTGTACATAACTGAACCTTTCAAACCAATTTTTTTACAGTTTTTTTAGTTTATATTGGCTACATTTGATTAATGTTTATATTTTATGCCAGTATGTGGAGAATTAAGTCATACATCCACTGGTTCCACTATATTTCACTTTCTATTTTATCCCTGCTGTTAGTTTCCAGTGACTTTCTAGTTTTAATATAGAATTAATGCATGGTTTACATTTTTAGGTGTTTGGTTTTGAGTTTTTTAAATTCTTTTTAAGGTGGTTGGTGCAAAGGTGGTAACAAATGCCCGTAGTCCTGGAGCGCGTTGTTATGGATTTGTTACAATGTCCTCTTCTGAGGATGCAACAAAGTGCATCAGTCATCTTCACAGGACAGAGCTACATGGAAGAATGATATCAGTGGAGAAAGTGAGTGTGGCAGTACTTCATATTTAAATGAAAAACCTTCCTATAGTAAATAGTAATGCTTAAAATCTGGATGCTATATTTTACTGTTTACTGTTTACTAGGCAAAAAATGAACCAGCTGGAAAGAAACCTTCTGACAAGAAAGATAATGAGCCAAAGAGAGAGAAGTCCTCAAGCAGTGATAGACGCCATTCAACTGATAAATCAGAGAAGTAAGTATTGTTGATAGACTTCTAGCTGGACAGATATGCAGTAGTGTTTTTAATAGTCCATTATTTCCACAGATAATGTTGATAACCCTATTCATTTGATCACGTCAAACTACTTTTAGTGACAAGGAGGGGGGGAAAGGCTGTTTAGCTATTGAATGATTGTGCAATGGCAGCTTAACCAGATTGTCAGTTGATGGTCATGTTTGCTGTCTACTTTCTATTTATTGTATCATCTCAAATAGCAATGTTTAGAGGATGGGTATATTTCCCAGCAGCCTTTACAGCCTTTTGGCAAGCTGAGGCCACAAAAGATTGAAAAACCAAAAATTGTCTGAATTTCTGCATAATTTTATGGCAATCTACCACTTTAAGACATTTTCAGCATTCTGCCACTAGGTGAACCACGCAGTTAGAATTACATTAGCAGATCTTATGATAAAACAATTGGAAAATTGTGCTGCTCTTTTACCTTAACAAAGCTGGAACCCCGTAACTTAACTATTTGTGTATAGGACTTCTCCCACCAAAAAAGATGAAGGCTCTGACAAAAAAGATGATGAAGAAAAGCCTGCAGACAATAAGGAAAAAGAAAAGGAGGAGCACAAATCTGGAACATCAGATCGGTCAAGAAGCAGCAAATCTGGTAAGAATATTTAAGTATTATTTAAACCTATTGCATCCTTTTGAAACTTTTTGTGAAGGCACTCCTAAAGGTTAGGCTAGAAATGCTACACCTTATATGTTCGGCTTACGTACAAGCTCAATTCCACTACAGCTGCGAACATCTGCATCGTGGCAAAAGCTGGTTGCTAGGGTCTCAGCCCAATCCATAGCAGCCAGACATTTTCTGTGGCTAAAGACATTGGGAGGAATTCACAAAAGTGTCGGTAAAAAAGTAACCCAGAAGTGGCGGTCGACAAATTTGTAAAATGTCGTATGAACGGCAAATTCACAAAGGCAGATGTTACCATCTCTGAATGTCTCGTAAGTCTGACAATTTTCTAAAATGTCGTATATCTTTTCATCGTACAAACGACATTTACCAAGACTTTTTAATACAATTTGTCTGACATTTTCATTTTGGAGAGCCTAAAGTGTCTGAAAAATTGTCGGTAAAAAAAATGAGTTTACGAGTAATTCATAAAGTCGGGAAAAGTGGCGCCAAAAAAACCACACCCACTTAACGACACTAATTCAAAAGTGTCGCACATGTCGGAAAATTGGCGGAGAAATGCTCTGTGAATTTGTCGGCTGTTGCTACGACACTTTCTACGACATTTTAAAGACATTTTTTCGTTCCCAACACTTTTGTGAATTCCCCGCTAGGAGGTCGCTGGTCGTTTGCCCTTTGTGGACTGGACAAGATGATCTCGCAGGCGACTGGGTGCAAGAGCACCCTGCTCCTACAGAACAAACCAAAACGCGCACCCTTCAAGAGAAGGACATTTTTTGTCCCTTTGACAGGGCCTGAACCAGAGGCAGAGGTCATAAACTGAGAAGCACCAAACATCTACTTGCCCCAAATATTCCACAGAACAGGACTCATTTTGGTCCACGGTCAGGAATACAACCAAGCCCTCCTCAGCATGAGGAGGTGCCCACCCGAGAGTATCCGTCTAGACGGCTGCCTAAGACACTTTCGGTAGGTTTGGAGACAGCAGGTCCAGGATCCATGGGTGCTACAGGTAATTTCTCTGTCTTCTTAGGGGGACACAGGGGCCGATGGGGTTAAGCTCCATCCAGATGGCCTCCCCCACTTTAAATATTAAAGTGGGGATGGCCATCTGGCTTATCTCCACACACTCCTATTCAGTTTTTTTTACGTGTCCTGCTCACGGGAGGATGGACCTACACAAAACTACAATGGTCTCCAAAGATTACTACGTTCAGCTTCAACTGATACCCAGGGTAATACCCCAGTCATGATTACATGACTTAAAGAGGTTAACCCCCTATGTGGCGCAACACACCGGGGTGAATCACTAGCGGTTGGCTATAACAACCACCCAGATGGTCTGGAGAGTCTTTGCAAGTATGTCGTTTTATTATCGCATTACATGTTTCGGACCCAACTGGTCCTTCCTCTGGTGCATGCACCAGAGGAAGGACCAGTTGGGTCCTAAACATGTAGTGCGATAATAAAACTACATACTTGCAAAGACTCTCCAGATTTTCTGACTAACTAAACCAATTGGTGGTGAGGAATAATTTCCAGTTTTCATACCACCCAGATGGTCCCTGCATGGATTTGTTCATGGCAGATGTTCTGGCCGGTGTGGGGAGGGGGGTAAGTGGCATAGACGCACAATGTTATTGCCATAAAATTGCCTGGGGTATGTCTATTTCCCTCTCCTCCAACTACTACGGGGCACCCCCTTGGAGTTACTTGGTTGTCTTGTGTGGGGGATGTTTTCGCCGGAATAAGCAATCAGCATTTTCAGGCAGTCAGCTGGGGAGCGAGTCTGGAGAGGTGCTGCACTGTTACGGTGGTGCTGCGCTCTAAGGAAATGGACTGCATCTGGTGGAACGCAGGATGCGTTCCACTCTTTCACCCTGGTGGCCATTTTAAAAGAGCGGGAATGAGCGCACACTAGCGCGCGTCAATGCTGCGGTCCATCGGCCATTTTGCATGTACTAAATGTCAGAATAAAATTCCAGGGGCCAAGGTGAGCCGCTGTGCAGGTCCTGCACCATGCGACAGGGGGCAGCTAATGCTTCTGGGGGCCCTCCAGATACCCAAGCATCTAACATCTCGCAGGCTAGTACTCGGGTCATCCCTCAAACTCAAGGGTCTGGGACAGCAGCAGATCCTCCTCCTCTCTGGGCAGTACAACTTTCCCAGTCTCTTGCCTCATTACAAGGTTTGCCTGCCATAGCAGATAATTTAGGAAAGGCCCTAGCTATGCTTAACCACAAGACCTCTGGTAAGTGAAAACGTGGCGATGATGCAAAGGGTAATACAGCCAACCCGTCTAACTCTGAGGATTCTTCACTTGAACACCCCTCTTCCCATTCTGAGGGCGAAGTTTATTCCTCTGGCTCTTCATCCGAACACGAGGAAGAGCCCAGGAGGAGGGTAGAGACAGGGATAATATGCACGGTGTTAACGGCATCATTAAAGGAGTCTTAGAGGTGCTGAACATCTCACAAAAGCCAAATAAGACAGGAGAGTCATCCAGTTTATTTAAGAGACAGCACAAGTCTACTGTTTGTTTCCCCGAGCAGGAACAGCTACTTAGTATAATTCAGGAGGAATGGAATTCGCATGAACGCAGGTTTCAGACAACTAAGAAGTTCACTAAATCATATCCTTTCCCCAAGTAATTAGTTGACAAATGGTCCAATCCCCTGGCAGTAGATGCGCCGTTGTCCAGACTGTCTTAATCTACCACTCTGCCAGTTACTGATGCAGCAGCCTTTAAGGACCCTTCCGATAGAATACTAGAGGGTTTCCTACGAGCTATTTATACTTCGGCTGGCTCCTCGCTGCTTCCCTGCCTAGCTTCAGCTTGGGTTTCCAGAGCCATACAGGTATGGTCTAAGTCACTCATTAAAGACATACAAGAGGGTGTTCCCCGACAGGATCTCCTGCATCAGCTCAATCAATTGCTGATGCATCCAGTTATCTCTGTGACACCTCGTTAAACACTGCTCAGATTACAGTTCGCACTTCTGCACTATCCATAGCGGCATGCAGAACATTGTTGCTCAAGAATTGGTCGGCGGATCTGAGTTCCAAGAAAGCATTAACATCACTTCAACGGCTGTTTGGGGAAGAGCTGGAGAAAATCATCTCTCAGGCAAGGGGAGGAAAGAGTACCTTCCTTCCACAGACCAAAAGCAGAGCCGCCTCAAGTAACTGTAGCGGGAGATTTTTTTCGTGGCCAAAGTGGCAGGTTTACAAAGCGAACCAATTCACCACAAAGGTCTAACTTTCGTTCCAAAGGTGGTGAGAAGAACCATACCTCATGGAAGACCAACAGGCCACACAACAAGCCTTCTGGAGAGAAGACTGCTTCAACATGACTGGGCACTCCCTCCGGAATCATTGCAGCAGATAGGGGGAAAATTGCTACGATTCTGGGAGGTTTGGATTCGTCATTCTTCGGATGCCTGGGTCAACTAAATTGTTACGGAAGGATATCATCTGGACTTTATGACCACTCCACCCAGGAAGTACCTAATGTCCAGGGTTCCCACCAACCCAAAAAAGAATCAAGCCTTTTTAGATTGTGTGGAAAAGATGGTGATAGCTGGAGTAATTGTTCCAGTACCACCGGCAGAGAGATTCCCCGGGTTCACGGTTCCCAAGAAGGATGGTTCTCTGAGACCAGTACTCGACCTCAAGAGCCTCAATAAATTCATCCAATCAGTTTGATTCAAGATGGAAACCTTGCGCTCTGTGAACCGAGGGATAGAACAAGGACAGCTAATGATGTCCTTGGACATCAAGGATGCATACCTGCATCTTCCAATATGGCCCCCTCATCACCGTTATCTTCATTTTGCCTTCTCGAACACACACTACCAATTTGTGGCGCTGCCGTTCGGACTCTCGTCTGCCCCCAGGGTGGTCACCAAACTAATGGCAGTGACAGCAGCCACACCGAGATTACTAGGGATTTCTGTGACCCCCTTACCTGGACGACCTCCTTATCAAGGCTGGATCGGAAGTGAGGGCCCAAGAAGATTTGAACAGGACGACAATGCTACTTCAGTACTTCGGTTGGACTATCAATTGGTCAAAATCCAACCTGAGTCCCAGCCACAGGATGATATTCCTAGGCCTAGAATTCGACACAGCGAATTAGACTGTAAACCTACCCCAAGAAAAACAAAACAAAATCAGAGAGCAAGTCCGCTCTCTACTCAGCAACCACAAGACGACAGTACACCGAGCAATGCAGGTACTGGGAACAATGGTGTCTGCAATCGAAGCAGTTCCATTTGCTCAGATACATCTCTGCCCACTTCAGGCCAGTATACTGAGAACATGGAAATGGGGACCGCTGTCCCAGGTTCTAGCCTTACCTCAACCTACAAGGACGGCGCTACAGTGGTGGTTGAAGCCAGAAAATTTAGCCACGGGCCAGTCATGGGCAACCCCGGAGTGGAATGTGATGTCCACGGTCTCCAGGGCTGGGGTGCAGCATGGGAACATCGGTCTGCACAAGGTCAATGGTCTCCCGGGGAGTCCTGACTCCCCATAAACATACTGGAACTGTAAAACTAGCGTTAGTCCAGTGGACGCAGTTACTCAGAGGACAGCCTGTACGCATCCAGAGCGACAGCGCCACCACAGTGGCATACATAAATCGACAAGGGGGAACTCGTAGTCAAGCAGCGCTGGCAGAGGCCAGACAGATCCTTCACTGGGCAGAGCTCAATCTAGTGAAGTTGTCTGCAATACACATGCCGGGAGTGTACAACACGAAGGCGGATTTCCTCAGTCGCAACCAGCTAGACCCAGGGGAATGGGAACTTCACCCAGAGACCTTCAAACAACTCGTAGGTCACTGAGGACAGCCGAGCATAAAACCTAATGGCATCCAGGTTCAATCATAAAATAACAAAATTCTTTGCTCGATACCGAGACCCCATAGCAGCAGGGGTAGATGCCGTGACATAGCATTGGCAGTTCGACCTAGGATATGTTTTCCCTCCTTTTCCAATGTTGCCACGAGTTCTCAAAAAGATCAAGCAGTCTCGACTGACATAGTAGTCATAGTAGTAGCCCCATTTTGGCCACGGAGGACCTGGTTCACCGACCTTCAGGAGATGTCCGTGGCACCGCTGATCCGGCTAGAGTCCAGACCTTCTCCAGCAAGGGCCGATAGTACACCACAGTCCCGGACTGTTCGCTTTGACGGGATGGCTGTTGAAGCATCCATATGGCAGGGACGGGCTACGGAAGACCTCATCGGCACCATGTTAAAAGCTCAAAAGCCTTCATCCAAATCATATCATAGGGTGTGGCACCCTTACTTCAACTGGTGTAACAAATCTAGATTTCCCTTTCTGGAACTCTATATTCCACAGGTACTGGCATTCTTACAGCAAGGACTACAGCTTGGTCTCAAACTTCACTCCCTTAAAGGGGTTGTTCACCTTTGTAACAAAATGACAAATCTAACAGTTCACATGAATAGAACAAACTTTTCCATAGAAATCGTTAACAGAAAAAGTACAGTTCAAGAGATATTCACCTCAGGTGGTATATAGAATGGTCAAAATCCTTTTGAAAATCTCAATCTCTGTTCGTCCTTCCATCTGGCCCTCGCAGGTCAAGCAGCCTCAAAAACATGAATTTCTAGATGGATCAAAGAGTCAATCAAACAAGCCTATACTGCCAAAGGAAAAGCACCAGCTGAAGGAATCCAGGCCCATTCCACTAGGGCCGTGGGAGCTTCCTGGGCATGACGTAACTTGGCCTCATTGGAGCAGATCTGCAGGGCAGCCAACTGGTTGTCTGCTCACACCTTAACTAAATTTTACAAAGTTGACACATTTGCTTCTGCCGAGGCTTCCCTCGGACAGAAGGTGTTACAATCTGTAATTACCTAAATACATCAACCAATTACGCTTGCTCCCACCCTGCTGTATCCGGGCCTGCTTTAAGTCAAGTCCCCATCGGTCCCTGTGTCCCCCTAAAACGACAGAGAAAACAGGATTTTTAATACTCACCATTAAATCTTTCTCCCCTGAAAAGGGGACAGAGGGCTTCCCGTCCTTGGGCGAGCTTACCATTTGGTTGCTTATGAATAAACTTTGGTTTACAGTTCTGCTGTTATGGTTAAGGTTTAAGTTATAGTTTCCGTTTTCGCTTTGGAACAAACTGAATAGGAGTGTATGGTGTGCAGGGATAAGCCAGATGGCCACGCCCACTTTAATTGTCAAGTGTCCTGCCTCTGGAGGATGGAGCTTAACCCCATCGGCCCTGTGTCCCCCTTTCGAATACAGAGAAAAGACTTAACGGTGAGTATTAAAAATCCTGTTTTCCCATGGGTACCTTATAGAGTTGGAGCATCCACCACCCGGGAGGTTCTTCAAGTCGCGACTTCCCATAAGAGAACCCAATTGCAGATCCTTTCAAGAGGTTCTCAGTGACCTCTCATCTTCGGGAGTGGTGCAACAGGCCCCCCCCCCCCCCCCACGGGAAAGAGGGCTCAGGCTATACATAAACCTGTTTATCGTTCCCAAGAAGGGCGGCTCATATTGTCTTGTCCAAGATCTAAAGGTTGTCAACAGGTACAACCAGAGGCTGTGATCGACATCAAAAACACATATCTGCATGTGCCAATAAATCCTGAACACTACTGATTCCTTCTCTTTTTTGTGGCAGTAGATCACTGCTAGTTCATGGCACTCCACTTTGGGCTCTCCTTGGCACCTTGCATCTTCACCAAGATCATGGCTGCAGCCTTGGCTGAAATGCAAATACACGAGTTGTAGTCATACCCTACCTGGACGACCTCCTGGTCAAGGCCCCTTTGCAAACTGTAGCCGCATTTCGCCTCCGAGCAGTGTTGAGAATGCTAACATAGATGGGCTGGCTCATTAATTTTCAAAAGTCAAGGCTCACCCTGTCACAGCCTACAGAGTACCTAGGTCTTATTCTGGACAGAGACAAGGGGCTGGCATTCTTACCACCACCCAAAATAGACCTTTGCAGTCTAATCTCGGCAGATGGCGAGATGGATCCCATTACACAATACCATGAGAGCCCTTAGGACAATGGTGTCGTCATTCCCTGCAGTCTCTTATGCATAGCTCCACATGAGGCCATTACAGAGACTGATCCTACGACACCAGAGGAAGAATTGCAGGGACCGCAAGATCCTAATAACGAGCCCAGTTAGGGCATCACTGCCATGGTGGTTCAGCCAACGACGCTCCATTCGGGAAAAATGTTCCCCATTCACACTTGAATGGTCATCACAACAGATGCCAGTCTGTAGGGCTGGGGAGGAGTCCAAGGGGATTGGACAGCGCAGAGCAGATGGAATCAAGAGGAGTAACGGCTCCCAATCAACATCCTGGAGCTCAGGGCGATCCACCACTCCCTATTCCACTGGACAGGCCGTCTAAGAGGTCAACCGGTACAGATACAGTTTGGCAATGTGACTGCAGTAGCCTTAATCTACCACCAGGGAGTCAGACAGCCCTCACAGAAGCACAGAAGATTCTACTATAGGCTGAGGTAATAGTGCCAGCCATCTCCAGAGTACACATTCCAGGAGTGGGAAACTAGATAAGACTTCCTCAGGCGAGAAGCAGTAAATCACTGTGAATGGAGCCTGCATCTAGAGGTCTTCCAACAACCAGTAACAGTGGGGCATGCCAGAGGTAGACTTGACATCCCGATAAACAACAACCTCGAAAGGTTCATAGCAAGTAGCTGGGAACCATTAGCACTAGTGGAAGATGCACTAGTGGTACCATGGCCATTTTATTTAGTCTACGTTTTCCTTGAAGCCCTGATCTTGACTAGATCAGGTGTTCCACAGGAGGCCATACCTAACCTGTTGGGGGCCAGAAACCCATTTCTACACACATTTACCACAGGGTTGTTCATATCCTGGTGCGAGACCGAAGATCGGAATCTGCAGGTCATGTATGAGGTCAAACTCTTGCTGTTCCTCCAGGAATGGCTTAATAAGGGGTTGGCCCTCTATTGACCACTGAAGGTCCAGGTGTCGGCTTTATCCATTCTCTTTCAACAGCAGCTGGCTCTGAGACCCTACATCGAAACCTTTCTCCAGGGTGCCTTGTGACTGGCGCCTCCATATCACCACCCCATGGGACCTGAACCTAGTTCTCTCTGTGATGCAAGAACACCCCTTTGAGCCACTGGACTCTGTACCATTGCCCTCGCTGACGGTCAAAGCAGTTTTCCTTTTGGCGATTACCTCAGCAAGACGAGTGTCGGAGCTGGCAGGCCTGTCATGTAAACCCCCCCCCCCCTTCATGATCTTCCACAAGGACAAAGTGGTATTGAGGCCAACTCCGGAATTCCTCCCGAAGGTGGTGTCGGAATTGCACCT
The DNA here is from genome assembly GCA_038501925.1 of Xenopus petersii. Taxonomy (NCBI): domain Eukaryota; kingdom Metazoa; phylum Chordata; class Amphibia; order Anura; family Pipidae; genus Xenopus; species Xenopus petersii. Next base: position 117,808,528 of record CM076672.1, on the reverse strand, counting down.
TAACCAGGGCTTTGTAGTCCCTTTCTTCTGTCCACGCCACAGGAACAAAGACTGCACACTCGATCGATCTCCACAAGCCTACGCTAAGAAGACGCAAAGCAATCTGGAGAGTGGATAGCCACTTTGTACTACCAGAGGGGCCGAGGAAGGGCCTCCAAGGCTACAATCGCAAATTGGAGCCGCTAGTATAAGGGCTTAGTCAGAGATAGGCCTCCATTTGCCATGGCCCGCCAATCGGAGTTCATGCTTACTCCACTCGCTCTCTCAGCTCTTCTTGGGCAGTGCGCCACCAGGCTTCTGCTTACCCGGTTTGCAGGGTGGCAGTGTGTTTATCCGTTCACACTTTTGCAAAGTTCTACAGGATCCACACACTCCTCCGCAGAAGCAAACTTGGGGAGGAAGGTGTTACCAGCCGTAGTTGCCAGAACATCTGGCGTTATTGGTGCCACCCTCATGGGTAGCTTTGGGACAACCCCATGGTGCCTGTATCCCTCAATCTAGGCAAGAGAAAAACTGATTTTTGTACTTACCGTTAAATCCTTTTTCTCTTGACCTACATTTGGGGACACAGGCCTTCCCTCCCTGTATTCAATTGCAAAGTTAACTAATGTACAGTTATGTTTGTTTGAGTTCCAAGTTTTTGCCTTCAAAATGACAGTTATAGTATCACCCAGATGGCTGGGGAGCATGTCGTGCTTAGCTTGTGTTGGGGAGGGGCTCCTCCCCTGTTCACGGGTAATCATGGTAGGGCTTGTCCTGCCTTCTTTGGCCAGAAAACTGAAGGTACAGGAAGTAGGCAGGGGATGAAGCCCAGAGCAAGAGGAGGAGCTTCCTTAACTCTTTAGTGTCCTTTCTCCAAGCTGCAGGATTTTCATTCCCATGGTGCTTGTGTCCTCCAATGTAGGTCAAGCGAAAAGGATTTAACGGTAAGTACAAAGATCTGTTTTTTTTTTTTTTTTTGGACCCAAGCAACCAGATAGCTACTGAAGATTCAAACTGAGAGCTGCTGAACAAATTGCAAAATATTTCAAAAAACAGAAAAAAAGACCAATTGCCTATTGTCTCAGATTATCATTCTGTACATCACACTAAACGTTAATTTTAAGGTGAACACCCCATTAAAGGGTTTATTTTTCATATGTGACAACATTGTCAAAAAGACGCTCTATACAATTCTGTTTTTGTGTCTGAAGTTTTATTCCTGGACTCCTTTTTTTGGTCTATATATTTGAAGCGCTAGCATATTCTTAAATTCTGTAAACTGGCAATGGTTACTAGCGGTAAGTGGATGGAAATACAGTTGCTGAATGTCAGGCTGCAACTCCTACAAACACAAATAAAAGATTTTTAGACTGGCAAGTGATGTTCAGGAGATTTCACTTTGAGAAGTACTGCGCCATGTATGTAGCGTAAGTAATAGGAGGCAAAAAACATTATGTAGCTCACTGTCAATATGCATCACAACTTGTTTCATTGATTCTGGTTCTTCAGGCTGTTACTTTAATCCTTATATCTGCATATTAATAAATGTATGAGACCAAGTCCAGAATGCTCAGGACTTGGGGTTTTCCCTGATAACTGATCTTTCCATAATTTGAATCTTCATACCTTGTCTATTAGAAAATCATGTAAAAATTAAAAAAACACAATAGTCTGGTTTTGCTTCCAATGAGGATTAATTATACAGTATCTGTTTGCATCAAGTACAAGGTACTGTTTTATTATTACAGAGAAAAAAAAATTGTGATTATTTGAATACAATGGCATGTGAGACTGGCTTTACACATTTCGGAGCTTTTTAGATAGCGGGTTTCCGCATAACTGATCCCTTACCTGTACAGTTGAATATACTAAGGATTTTTTTTCATCTGTTATTAGGTAGTAGAGGAACTGAAAGAATTGTTGTAATGGATAAATCAAAAGGAGAACCAGTCATAAGTGTAAAAACCTCATCCGATTCTAAAGAAAGGGTAAGCCATTGGTTTTTTTTTATTTATTTTTTTCCAATAGATTTTAACCCTTTTAGCAATTTATTTTAAAACCTGTTTGGAAGATAACACCCCATAATTTGAGACTAATTGCTTTTAGTATTTATTTCTTGAAGGGGGATTGGTGCTGTCCGATTCAAGCCCTGGTATTCTACCTGAATACAAGGGCAATTAGTTTTTGCCTCTTACAATTTACTGGAAATTCCAAAGCTTACAGGATGGGAAGGTCCAGCTTGCAGATTGTGTCATCTCTTTGGGTTTCTAGATTTAAGCAAAGAGATTGTTTCTCCAATTATTCTTGAAGCATTTGGTTCATTCCACTTTAAAACTACGTGGCAGATTCAGCTTGGTTCAGGTGTAGTAAAATTAAATACAACCCGAGCAATTGGAAAATGGGATTTTTATTATCTGACCGTCGTCACTTTTGAATTACCCACTTTTTAATCTTTGCATATGCCCCTTGATTTTTATAGACCACTGTGCAGTCCCATCAGGAATCAGACCTTCTGATTGCTCCTACTGATATGTTGAAGAGCACGGAAGTTACTGCTGCTGCAGTACCAGTCAAATTCTAGCCCACTTGGTTCAGAAATTGGAAATTTTAAACCATAAAAGATTTGTAATAAGATTATTTTCTTGACTGATTTATTGTCTGCTGTAATGCTTAACTGATCTGTACAATAATGCATCCTTTGGTGACTTTTTGTAATTTTGCCTTGTTTTTGATTCAGAGCTCTAAAAGTCAGGAGCGCAAGTCTGAGAGCAAAGAAAAGAAAGAGATTCTCTCCTTCGATAAGATTAAAGAACAGAGAGAACGCGAGCGGCAGAGGCAGAGAGAGCGAGAGATCAGAGAAATGGAGAGACAACGGTAGATTTTGCAACCTTTTATCCAAATAGAGTTCTTTCACCAAAGGTGTTTGTAAAATTGTTCTTATTTGATTCAAAGCTAAGTTGTGTAACTTTGACTCTGACAGTCTTTGGATATTTATGTAAATTCACATTGATGTTCTGTTCTTGCCATTTCTTCACCGTTCATTGGTTCCAACAATTGTGTATGATGGCAGTTCCTTGAACAGGCATATGAAGAGCTTGATTTTCATTAAAACAGGGAACGAGACCGCAGAGCCCGTGAACGTGTTCTTATGATACGCGAAAGAGAAGAACGGGAGAGACTGCGAAGGGAGCGCGCCAGGCTTGAGTTTGAAAGAGACCGTCTTGATCGAGAACGTATGGAGCGCGAGAGACTAGAAAGAGAACGAATGCGTATAGAAGAAGAGAGGCGAATAGAGCAGGAGCGCATTCACCGAGAAAGGGAAGAGCTTCGTCGTCAGCAAGACCGCTTACGCTATGAACAGGATCGCAGACCTGGAGTGAGAAGGCCATATGATTTTGATGCAAGGTACTGCTAAGTACTTTGTTGCATGTAACCCTATATGTATAATCAATTTAGTGAATTATTAATTTAACATTTGGGCTTAGTAGTACAGTTATCAATTGTTTCATGTATAACATCAATGTTTGTACTGCCTAATCTGATTGCTTTAGACTTGCCCAAGAAGTTCCTAATGTGCATTCAAAAATTATTTGCATGGACTTCTAAACTACATTGGGGCTGAATGTTCTTCTGCATGAAGACTCCGCTGTAGGTTTAAAGGAACACCTTATTATGCTTATAGATGACTATTTGTGACAAACTGCCATATGTAGTAGCTTTGCACATTTAAGGGGATGTCTACTGCAGCATTTTGTGTATAATTACAGTACTTGATGGTTTGGGATGGTCATGCTTCCAATAACATCACCATTAACTTGCCCACAGTCATTTTAGGCTTTTTATGTTGGCATATGATTGGAATCAGGATGTGATTGATCAGTGTGCTTTAAAAAAAAGTTTTTTTTAAAGTTTTGTTTTTAACATATATAGGGTGAAAAATTATATTTTTTGTATGTAATAACTAGTTGTTTTGGTCTACAGGAGAGATGAGCCCTACTGGCCGGAATCAAAAAGAATGGCTTTGGATGACCGATACAGAGATTTTGACCGGTTTCATAACTTCGACAGAGATCGTGGTCGGTATCCAGATCATATGCACATAGACAGGTTAGTGGTAGCTATAATTTTTCCATATTAATGGATAGGGTTGTGATTTTCTTTTCTTAGTTAAAACTTTCACAAGCACACATATGGAAATAATGTAAATTAGAGGCTTGTTACAATTCAACCATTAAGCTTAGAATAAAAAACAAGTAGCTGTTTAACATTTTAATGTGAATGGTAGAGAAGATTACATGTAACAAATGCTGAGTTACAATTGGGAGCATAAAAGGCTACAGTTAACTTTTTACATTTTTGCATCAAATCTGTCACTCTCAATGTTTAAAGATGCGGAAAAAGCTCTTAAAAGGGCCTCCCCGGGCCCTTTTACTATGTTGACATATATAATAAGACAATATAAGTTGTAAAATGTTGTTTTATTTCTGTATTTGATGGGAAGCTGCCATAAGGCCTGCCTCTAGTGTACAGTTAAGCAGGAAATGTCCATTTACTAGTAGAACATATCCGACAAAAATGGCATCTCCCTTTATATGTAAATGAATTTTCATAGAATACTTGCAAAACACAATTAGGGTACTTGCTGTCTAAAACTTGAAGACCAAATATTTTCCAATATTTGTAACGTTATCTGAGACTGGTCAAAAATCAAACTAATACCGCTGTATAGTCTAGTTAAACAAAACAGACTGGAAGCTTTGCTTCAAAGAAAATTTGCTTTTTATTTATTTAATAACTTCTATAGATTTATTACCAACCAATATTCAGATTCACCAGAGGCTGGAGCAAAATAAACACTTATTTTCTATTTTCTTTTTTTCACTTCTTCACATTTTCTAAAAATATATATTTCTTTATTTGTTACAGGAGAGAAGACGGAAGGGCCGGGATGGGAGGTAGAGATGGAGTAAGTGGTTTCCATATTTAATTGTTGCCATGACTCAGAATGTAATGTTCCTTTGCAGAATTTTTTTATACCCCTTAATAGCCTTCAGTCTTACTTTCTACTTTTAAAGTAAAAGTGTTGCATATATCTTTTTTATTTTCTTCAGGTCATCTTGGGGGACACAGGAACAGTGGGGGTATAGCTAGTACCACTAGGAGGCAGGACACAACCTTAAGAAAAAAAAATTGACTCCTTCACTGGCTATACCCCCAGCAGGCGGAGCTTAGGTCACTTTTATTTGTGTCCTCAGGAGGTTAGGATGTAAATTATTCTGTCAGTTTTTTTGCTGACACCTGGGGGTTGTTTTTTACACCTTCCAATGTGGGACCTGTCTCCTGGGTTAACGTGCTTGCACACACCACCCATCTTTTAAAAACCTCCTTCCTCTACAAGAGGAGTACACGCTGACCGGTAGACAGAGAGAAGATCAGCTCCCAGGTAAGTCTATTTCATCATATTTTCATCAGTGCTGGAAACCCTCCACCTCCAAGAGCCAGAGGCCTCGAGTAAGCCTTCAAAGTCTCTATTCAAAATGCACTGTAAATGATCACCGGTGTTTCCCTCACACACACAGCTTGATCTCATCATACAGCAAGAATGGGATAAATCAGAGAGACTGTTCCAAACCAACCGCCGCTTCTTAAAGCTATACCCATTACCGGTTGAGCTTACTGAAAAATGGTTGTCTCCTCCATCAGTAGACGCACCTGTATCCCGACTTTCCAAGAATACAGCCTTACCAGTACCTGACGCATCTTCCTTCAAGGACTCTATGGACAAAAAGTTAGAAAGCCTGCTACGCTTTCTATTTTCAGCTTCTGGCTCCTCCCTTCGCCCAGTACTAGCCACAGCATGGGTTAGCCGAGCCATCCAATCCTGGACCGGCTCCCTCATCAACGCCATTGCAGAGGGAGCAGCACGTCACTAACTTTCGCAATGGTCTTCCCAAATCAAGCGAATGACTACATCTGAAAAGCTTCTCTGGACGCTACTCAGGTGATCGGTAGGTCTTCAGCCCTGGCAGTGGCGGCCTGCAGGTCTTCAGCCCTGGCAGTGGCGGCCTGCAGGTCCTTATGGATGAAACTATGGTCAGCTGACTTTTCCTCTAAGAAATCTCTGACATCCATCCCCTTTAAAGGGAAGCTCCTTTTCGGCCCGACCTCGACAAGTCAGGCCACAGGAGGTAAGAGCACCCTACTACCTCAGCCTAAGGCACGTCCTTCATTCCTTTCGTAGTGAAAAGTTTTTTCATGGCTCCCAAACCAAAAATTTAAGATCATCTCCCCCGAGACAGTCCTTCTCAAGCAGGGGGCGCTTTGCAAACAAGCAAATACCTCATTGGCAAAATTGGAAGCAAACTTCAAAGACCACAGACAAGACTACCACAGCAATGACGCTGGCCTTCCAGGTCAGACGTCAATAGGGGGGAGATAAAACCATTTTGGCGATGTCTGGATCACTCTCATCCAAGACTTCTGGGTCCACAAAGTTGTATCTCAAGGATACCACCTGGAGTTTTCATCACCCCCCCCCACAGATTTTTCATGTCAAGACTTCCAAAGGAGTCGAGCAAACGCACAGCCTTCCAAGAAGTCATCTCCAATCTCCTTCTTGCGGAAGTGATTGCTCCCGTACCCCAAAGCGAGCTCTTCAGGGGTTACTACTCCAATGTATTCGTAGTTCCCAAAAAGGACGGATCTGTCCGTCCCATCTTAGACTTGAAAGATCTGAAGTTCATTCAAGTTCAAAATGGAATCCCTGAGATCGGTCATAGCGGCGATGTCCTCAGGCCAATTCCTTATGTCCTTCGACATAAAGGATGCTTATCTGCATGTCCCTATTTTCCCTCCGCATCAGAAATACTTGTGGTTTGCCTTCCACAACCACCATTTCCAGTTCACAAGTCTCCCATTCGGCCTCACCTCGGCCCCTCGGTCTTTACAAAAATCATGGCAGCAGCCACAGCAGTGATTCGCAACAAAGGAATCTCCATCACTCCCTACCTGGATGACATATTGATCAAGGCGCCATCCCTCCAGAAGGCCCAAATGTCGCTACAGATATCCATGGACAGACAACGGGAACTAAATTGGGTCCTGAATCTCAACAAGTCCTCTCTGGTGCCCAGCCAATCTATGAACATTCTAGGCATGAGGTTCAACACACAGACACAGAGGATATCCCTCACTCAGGAGAAGATAATCCATCTTCAATCGCTAGTAAGAGTGCTGCTTCAGAAGCCACGGCACACGGCAAGATTCTGAATGAAAGTACTTGGAGTCATGGTCTCTACCATAGAAGCAATACCATTTGCCCAATTCCACCTCAGGGAACTCAAGTGGAACATACTCAACACTTGGAAATGAAAATCCTTACTACAGGAGATTCCGCTGTCTCGACAAACGCGGACTTCCCTCCTTTGGCGGTTGCAAACCTCCAATCTCACCATGGGACGAAGCCTAGGGGAACCCTGTTGGCGCATTCTGATATCAGATGCAAGTATCTTCGGCTGGGGAGCAGTTCTCGAGGGAAGGTCAGCCCAGGGAAAATGGAGTCTAGTCGAGAAACAGTTGCAGACATCAGACATCCAAACCAGACATACCTGAATTTGACGGCATGGCTCTTGAGACCAAATTCAAACCCAGAAGGGGTTCTCCAGAACTGTTGCACACACAATGTGTGCAGCCCGGAAGCCGGTTTCCGCTAGGGCCTACCACAGAGTCTGGTCCACATACTATCAGTGGTGTACTAGAAAAAAGATGAATCGCAGAGTGCTATCCATTCCAAACATTCTAGTGTTTCTGCAAGAAGGCCTCTCCATGGCCTGTCCTTAGGTTCTCTCAAGTTGCAACTGTCCACTCTATCTGTACTCTTCCAGAAATGACTAGCACTACTTCCTGATATCAAGCCATTCATACAGGGAGTAGCTCATGTGGCTCCTCTCGTACGGGCTCCAGTCCCCCTCTGTGATCTCACCCTAGTTCTTCGAGCTTTACAAGATCCGCCCTTTGAACCTCTTGACTCGGTGTCTCTTCAGTGGCTTACTTGGAAAACCGTTTTTCTCATGGCTATCACTTCAGCGAGACGTGTCTCGGAGCTCAGTGCTCTTTCCTGCAAATTGCCCTACCTCGTTATCCACCATGACAGGGCTGTCCTTTGCATCATTCCATCCTTCCTTGTCTCGGATTTCCATCTGAACCAGGAAATAGTTCTTCCCTCCTTCTACCCCGCACCGGGTAACCAGAAAGAGAAGGCATTGCATACTCTGGATACTGTGAGGGCTATGAAGTTCTACTTACACAGAGTTCAAGACATCCACAAGTCTGATTCGCTATTCATCATTCCATCAGGGTGATGTCAAGGTGCTCCAGCTACCAAACAGATTATAACCCGTTGGATTAAGCAAGCTATTCAAAGAGCATATACAGCAAGGGGCCAAACTCCTCCAAGCAGAGTCACAGCCCATTCCACCAGGGCATACTGGGCGTTCAGAAACCAACCTTCGGCTGAACAGTGGCGCAAAGCAGCACCATGGACCTCAGTCCACTCTTTTTCCAAATTTTATCATATTGATACCTTTGTGGCCTCTGACACTTGGTTTGGCAGAAAGGTGCTTCAGGACACGGTGGTTAGCTCTACATAGGGCCTCTCTTCCCACCCGGTTCCTTTTTAGGGGACAGCTTTGGTACGTCCCTGTGTCCCCCAAGATGACCTGGAGAAAAGGAGATTTTGTGTACTTGCCGTTAAATTTCTTTCTCTTCAGTCTCTTGGGGGACACGGGGCTTCCCTCCCTGGATTGAGGCCCTCACTTCAGTCATGATATGGTTGTTTTTTCGATTATAGTTAGTTATTGTTATCGTATATCCTGTTGACTTTGGTACAAACTGACCTAAGCTCCGCCTGCTGAGGGTATTACCAGTGAAGAGGAGTCAGGTTTTTTTTCTTAAGGTTGTGTCCTGCCTCCTAGCGGTATTAGCTATATCCCCACTGTCCCTGTGTCCCCCAAGAGACTGAAGAAAAAGAGATTTAATGGTGAGTACACAATCTCTTTTTTTAATTGACCTCTGCTTCATTGCTTCCTTTAGAAATCATTGTAGCAATGTTCTGCTAACTCTATACTTGCTACCAGGTTTAGGTTAATGGTTCTTGTAAAATGTCTCAGAAGGTTTTCATTCATCCATAGTATATCTATAGTAATAAGTCAACTGTATTTGCTGTATTTATTTTTTTTTTGTAACCACTCAAACTTTGTCACTTCATCTGTGAAGAGAGAAAATCTTTTAATATTAGAGGTGACTTTTAGCAATCCTATTTCCTTCCTGGATAACAAGTAGCCACTAAATAGTTAAATTGGTTGTCATTTTCTTGAATATAACAGTAACTGCCACCTTACTTCACAAATGTCTAAAAATATACCTTCCTGCCTTTGTCATATTTTGAAACCGTAACTTAACACTTACCACACTGAAAAGAAATATTAATACTTCCTTGTTAGTGAGTAATGCCTGCAGCATGCATTCATTTATTTTCTCCCAACCTGTTTATGGTATGCATCGGACAGACATCTGCCTGCTTTCTGTTTTTGTTTTTTTAAGCTAAATTCCTACCCACATTCACAAACATTGTCGACTCCATTAAAATTATAGTTACACATTGGGAGGTGGGCACAGCCAATGGGTCAGTGTTTCACTTGTCTTACTGCTTATTGGAACTTTGTCCCATGCTTCAAGTCTGAGGTAATTTGCAAGGCTGTCTGTCTGAGGCTGTGATGCAGGTTCATTTACAAGGACTGGGAGAGGTTAAGTACCTCCTGTACTAGGTGTGATAAGTTTATGATTATACTGGTTCTTTAGAGAGATCGATGACTTAAATTTGGTTCAGAGTATTTGGGGCCCAATTCATCACTTGCAAAACCAACGCTAGCATAAATAAATTAAACTTTTTATTGGACTAAAGGTAAAAAGTTGGTGCATTTTTAGTTCTTATCAAATGACTATTGTATCCAAACTTTTTTCTGAATTATATTTTAAGCACGGAAATACTACTTTTGATAGCCTAGTTTTATGGTATCACTAGGTAGAGGATATGATATGTCTGTGTATTCAGTTAGTGAGCTATTGTAGCTTACTCTGCCTCTAGTGAGGGTAGGCCAAAACCCTCCCTTGTCTATGGAGCCATCACCATATGCTGCCTTGTATGTAAGGGGATTATAGCAATTAATATAGGCTATAGCTGAATAAGGACTAAATGGGGCCCTAGGCAAGGTAGTGGCCCTGTCCATTGGCTTGGTTCCCACTTTAAAAGAAATAGAAAGGGAGAACTATCAAAATGCCACGTGTTGAAAATGTTTTGGCTACACCCACTTTGTGGCCACACTCCCACGCAACATGCTCATTTTACCCAAAAAAAAAAAACTTTTTCCAGAATGGCAGCATTAGAAGCACAAAGTGCACCAGAAGACACGCAGTAGCCCCCAAAATTTCTTGTGATATTGTGGCCTAAAGCATTCCACAACACACTATAGAACCTGCATTTCATGACCGTAAGATCACTGCGCAAATGGCCAGTGAGTTCTCCGTTAACTCCAGACCTGCCAATAATATCACTGCAAAAATAGCCAGTGAGTACTTCATTAACCCCATTCTTGCCAGTAAGATCACTGCAGAAATGATTAGATTACTATTTTTTGATATTAGTGTTTTTTGGGTTTTTTTGTTCAGCAGTAGCAGCTTGGCAAGATGTAGGCACTAGGAAGGCAGGTCGTCTTGCAAAAGTGTCAGCAGTTTAGGGGACAGCCATTGAGAAGATTATAGATATTGAGTAATATAACTAGAAGAAAGAAACCTCAGTGTTGCACTAGCAGTTGACTCTCACAGGCAGTGTGGACAGTAGGAGCAGACTAAAGGAGCTAGCAAGTAGGGAACTATGGGCCTCGTGCTTGGGCACAAATTATCTCCTCCTGCCTGCACCAATGTCTTATTTGGTCGGCCTCCCTTCCTTTCCTGATGGCACTGACATAATTTCATCATGCAGCATGCATCAGTGAGGCAGCACAGCAGCCAGATTCCTCTCAGTCAGGGAGAGAGGCAGGTTCAGGCGGTGACTGCAAGTGCCTAGGGTGCCAGCCCTGGCAATAAATAATTATTTTGCAGTTGTCCAGCACGACTGCGAACAGCAGAAGCGTCGCAAGGCTGAAATGTCAATTTCAAGCCAATAGAACCCACCTCAAAAAATCAAGCTTAAAATAATTAGTGACAGAGGCAGTGGAAGTACTACTGTATGTACAGCAGGGAAAATGAGTATTGAATATGTTAATGTTTTCCAATGGAGCTATTGACATGAATTTTACACCAGATGTTGGTAACAATCCAAGTAATCCACACATACAAAGAAATCAAAACAAATAAGTGATCAATAATGTTCAATTTCCCTGCTGTATGTTAATTTTTTTTGTTTTTTTTTTCTTCACGTTACATTTGTAGCTTTAAACTGTTAATGGTTTTTTTTAGAATTATCCAGATCGTCATGGAAGAGATCCTAGAGATGGATGGGGAGGATATGACAGACGCATGAATGAAGGTCGTGATGTCCCCCCACAAGGAAGGTAATTTTCATTCCACAAAATAAAAGAATGTGTGGTATGGGGAATAGACCAAAAACTGCATAAAGCAGCTTGGTGTTGGCATGAATGCACACTGTTACATAAGCACAAAAACTAATGCTGGGCTCTTGACCTGTGTCATAATAAAATGGGTGATTATGAGGCATGCTAAACCTAATGGCAAATAATTTAAAATAGGATGATAAATAATGAAAACCAATTGAAAAGTTGCTTAGAATTAGCCATTCTATAACATACTAAGTTATCCACCCCTTTAAATTTGTGGGGGGGGGGTTTGTAACATTTTTTTTTTCTAGTTCAGCTATACAAATATTGGTCGTTCCCTGTTGTGCCTAAGTGCAGGTCTAGAAGTAGATTTCTTTATCCATTAGGCTCTTTCAAGCACACTTGCTCAAGTATGAGAATTGTAACATTTTCAACAAAATGCGTCCAACACACTACATGACATCTTTTGTTTCTACATTTCCTAGCTTTTCAATTGCATGAACAGGGTAGGATACATAGGGTCAAATAATAGGGCCTAGATAATGTATGTATAATGAAACAGCCCAGTGTGACATTGTAGCAGGTCTCTGCAGTGTAGTAGGTATTTTATACAGGTTAAAATAAATAAGGTGGCAAGATGGGATGCAAGTACCTGTTATCTCCTACACTATATCAGCAGTGTGACAAGCAGGTTTAAATACATGCACAAGCTTTGGTTCTCATGGAAGATTCACACAAGTGTGTCCCATACACTTCTCGCTTTGTTGACCATAGTATATGGTTTGTTCCCCTGACTAGCAATGACACTATTAGCATCACAGACATACAGGATTTGGATTTAAAGTAGTTGTTCACCTTCCAAGAACTTTCCGTTCAATTGTTTTAAAATGGTTGCTGTCCATTTATTACAGTTTTTCCAAAATTTGAAGATCTTCATCTTCCAACACTTCAATTCAGTTGCTTTTAGATAGTTTACCAGAAATAGACTTTTTTTTTCCAATTACTTTTCATTTTTTACCATTTTTTCAAAATCTAAGTTTAATTATTGTGTCCCTGTCTCTAAAGTCAGTCTAACACAGGGGTCGGCAACCTGCGGCTCTGGAGCCTCATGCAGCTCTTTCTCCTGTTTGCTGCGGCTCTGCCTGTGCCCAGTAAGTTAAATCAATTATAAAGTGCTCAGGCATGATTAAAGGCGCATTCACTGTGCAAAAGCCCCCCTATGCCCCAGCCTCCCATTTTGCACCACTACTGTGCCATGATCACTAACGCTGCCATGATGAAGGCCCTGCCCCATAGTGAGCTGATGCTAACAAGAGCGTACGCTGGCTATTGCCGACTACTGGATGTCGGGTCCCATGTAATTTCCCGCAGCAATCGCTTGCCTCCCTCAAGATCCGTTACCTGGGTGCCGGGTCCTAAGTGATGTCCCTAGAGATGCCAAGTCCCACCTGATGTCCCTGGATGTCGGGCCCCAAGTGATGTCCCTAGAGATGCTGGGTCCCACGTGATGTCCCTGAATGCCGGGTCCGAAGTGATGTCCCGCATAAGGTTCGGCTGAAGTTCTGCAATGCATGAAATCCCCTGCACGTCGTTGTCTATAGAGCCGTCCTGTCACTCCTGGGACGCAAGAGTCAGAGAACACGCTGCAGCAAGATTATCCTGCTCTCTCTACACAGCAAGCAAGTGCGATCGCTCTGATGTGCAGGGGATAGAGATGTCCCTGAATGCCGGGTCCAGTCCGAAGTGATGTCCCGCAGAATGTTCCCTGCAGCGTGTGACTGAGCGAGACTAAAGGTACGGAAGAAAAAAATCACATCATCGAGCGATCGCACTTGCTTGCAAGTGCAATAAGCGGTTAGGGCTGTGTAGAGAGAGCAGGATAATCTTGCTGCAGCGTGTTCTCTGACTCTTGCGTCCCAGGAGTGACAGGACGGCTCTATAGACAACGACGTGCAGGGGATTTCATGCATTGCAGAACTTCAGCCGAACCTTCTGCGGGACATCACTTCGGACCCGGCATTCAGGGACATCACGTGGGACCCGGCATCTCTAGGGACATCACTTGGGGCCTGACATCCAGGGACATCAGGTGGGACTCGGCATCTCTAGGGACATCACTTAGGACCCGGCACCCAGGTAACGGATCTTGAGGGAGGCAAGCGATTGCTGCGGGAAATTACATGGGACCCGACATCCAGTAGTCGGCAATAGCCAGCGTACGCTCTTGTTAGCATCAGCTCACTATGGGGCAGGGCCTTCATCATGGCAGCGTTAGTGATCATGGCACAGTAGTGGTGCACAATCGGTGGCTGGAGGGATAGGGGGGTTTTACACTTTAATCATGCCTGGGCACTTTATATTTGATTTTGAGCTGGGACCCGGCACCACAAGGTTAACGGAAGCCAGAGTCCAGCAGCACTGCAGCAGGTGTGAGGGCTATAGACGTGACGCATATTTTAATGACGTCTATATCCCTCGCCTTTAACTGCTGGTACTGGCGGCTTCTTCAGTGTGCAAACCTAGCTCGAGCCATCTACATCTACATTTGTCACCTATACCTGCAGCTCCTGTTATGGACAAAGCTCTATAAGGGAACAAGCATAGTATTAGACTCCTATAGAGTATATTACAGAAAAAAGGGAAAATCCTACTAACCTGCAAATACAGCCCTTGTGCCCCAAGCCCACTCTTACACAGAGGTAGTAAAAGGGTGACTAGAGCTGCCATAGGCCAGGGCGATTTGTTGCAAAGGGGCCCTTGACCAGACACACGTGTGTCCACAGCTCCCAATTGCCACAGGCTTATAATAAACCTCTGTGGGACAGCCATACTGAGTCTCTAAAGTGGGTATGAAGATCAAAGTCACATCTTACAGCCCCGACATAGGGAAGATCAGCATGGAGCTTCAGAAACAGAAGTCACATTAATGAGAACACTAGCATTTGACTATTATTGAATTCAGTGTTTATTTCAAAGTAGGCCTACACGTGCTTACTGCACTTCTGTTGGTTGTATTCTGTTGCTGTAACAGTTAAAATAAAAAAAAAGTAACTTTTAAAAGTTTATAAGCTGTGTTATGTTTTGTGCCCCAGACTATTTTTCTTTATTGGAAGAGGGGGCAAAATGGCTCTTTTGATAGTAAAGGTTGCTGACCCCTGGTCTAACAGCTGCCTTTAATGAAACTACTCAGCAGGGACAAAGATAAGAAATATATCAACTCAGAACCGTTTACAGGGTCGGCGGTTTCCCCCCAGCAGCTTTATAAGGTGAAAAATGACACTTTACACTTCGATATTAGAAAAATACATAGAAAATATAAAGTAATTGGAAAAAATCTGTCTTTTTGGTGAAAGACTGAAATCAACTGAACTGAAAAAAGTATTGGAAAACCCCTTTAAGTTTATTGTTCCTACCTCTAGTGTTTGTCTGGCAGCTGCAGGTTCTGAATGGTTACAATTTGCTACATTAGTTGATAAATTTCTCAGCATCATCTGTGAAATATTAACAACTATTGTATCGATTATAACAGTTGCCTGTAATTAAACTCAGTGATTCTGCTCAGCAGGGGCAAACATAAGAAATCTAATATATCAATTTAGAAAGTTTACAGTTGGTGACCCCCCCCCCCCAATCTGCTTCAGAAAGACATAAAAAGGTGAAAAATTACATTTTAAAATTTAGTACCGTATATACTCGCGTATAAGCCGAGTTTTTCAGCACCCAAAATGTGCTGAAAAACTCAAACTCGGCTTATACGCGGGTCATACCTCTGTCCTTCCCTCTGTCACCTCTGCTCTTCCCTCTGTCCTTCCCTCTGTCACCTCTGCCCCAGCAGGACTGCCTGTGTCGCCGCCCGGAGCAGGTCCAGGAGCTCCGGGCGGCGCGTCCTTCCCTGCCGGCGTTCGCTTTCAAAATGGCGGCGCCCATGGCCGCCATTTTGAAAGCGAACGCCGGCAGGGAAGGACGCGCCGCCCGGAGCTCCTGGACCTGCTCCGGGCGGCGACACAGGCAGTCCTGCTGGGGCAGAGGTGACAGAGGGAAGAGCAGAGGTGACAGAGGGAAGGACAGAGGGAAGAGCAGCCAGGGTGGGGAGAGCGATGCTGGGGCAGAGGTGACAGAGGGAAGAGCAGAGGTGACAGAGGGAAGGACAGAGGGAAGAGCAGCCAGGGTGGGGAGAGCGACAGATGGGGGGGAAGTGGCAGAGGGAAGCAAACATGAAATAGGGGTGGCAGAGGGAAGCAAACATGAAATCCGGGCGGCGACACAGTCAGTCACAGACAGTAACAGGTACCTGCCCAGTGTCCCCCAATTGTTGCGGCTGGGTCACATTCACATTTTGAAATCTGACATGGGGCCCCTAGGCTTATACACGAGTCAATACATTTTTCCAGTTTTCTTAGGTAAATTAGGTACCTCGGCTTATACACGGGTCGGCTTATACACGAGTATATACGGTATTCAGAAAATGGTCATAAATAGAAAATAGTAGGGATGCAACAAATCCAGGATTCGGTTCGGGATTCGGCCAGGATTCGGCCTTTTTCAGCAGGATTCGGATTCGGCCGAATCCTTCTGCCCAGCCGAACCGAATCCGAATCCTAATTTGCATATGCAAATTAGGGGCAGGGAGGGAAATTGCATGACTTTTTGTCAGAAAACAAGGAAGTAAAAAATGTTTTCCCCTTCCCACCCCTAATTTGCATATGCAAATTAGGATTCGGTTCGGTATTCGGCCGAATCCTTCGTGAAGGATTCGGGGGTTCGGCCGAATCCAAAAAAGTGGATTCGGTGCATCCCTAGAAAATAGTAATTGAAAAACGCTTTTGAAAACAACTGAACTGAAAAAAAAGTTTTGGAAGCTGAACAGCCTCTTAAATTGTAACCAAAGATTTACACTTTGCTCACAAATATCTTCAACTGTCTATAGTTCGCTCTTACTGCAATGAAATAATGTCTCAATATCCCTTCTTGGTTTTGCTTACTGCCCATGTATATAACGGAGAGATAGCTGGTGGCTGCATCATTTTCTAATTCAACTGATTAACCTTGACTTGTGATTAGTTGTGGCTTAAGATACCCCATTGGAAAATCTAGTAAAAGATCTTGTAATTTTAGAAAAGCCACGTTAAATCCACATAGCTGAGCTTTCGTTTTCTTTTAATGTGAGAAATGCTTTTGTGTGGAGTTTATTTTTCCTTACCAGTTTGCCTTTACACTTGTGTTTTTGTTATGTTTTTAATACCAGAGATGGTCGGGATTGGGATCGTAAAGTTGAACCAGATAGACAAAGGCCAGGCGTTGTGGATGGCATGGTAGCAAGAGACCACGACAGGTGGCAAGGTGGGCCTGTTTGAATATTTTCAAATGTTTGCACAGTCGAACATCTGTTTTCATGGTTACATTTTATTGACTCCTGCCATCATAGATAGCAGCGAAAAAAAAGTTAAACTACTTTAAAACTTGGTTTGTTAATGAATAATCATTGTGTTAGGTGATATCAATAACCTATATTTCTCTCAAAATCTACTCTTGCAATATATTCAAACTATGCTTAAATGGGCTAATGTAAATGGCTTTGCTGACCTTAACTATAACTGTTAAATACACAGCACTTTCACAAGTGTATCAAGGGCTTATTGGTTGAGTTGGGTCTCCATTGTCCTATAATATCATCATTTGTTGTATGCTTTTTGTTGGTCATTAAATTAATGAGGAGTTAATTAGCAGTTTAAAAACAAAATGGTTGGACTGGCTTTTCTTGAGTCGTGGCAAATTTTAGAGGTGCTTCAAAAGTTCTTTTTCTAGTAAACTGAGCAATCATGGCCATTTTAACACACCCAGCATCATTTGTAAGCACATAAACACCCGTATGCAAGAGCCCTCAGGCTAGGGTCAGACAGGGCTAAAACCGGGCTGCTGAAATCCACAGTCCGATTTTAGTCTGGAAGCCTTGTATCTGTTCCTGCGCGAAAATTATTGGATTTTTTAGCCGAAAGCCCACAAGTGTTCACACCGGAGCAGACACAAGCCTTCCAGATGTGAAGAGGGAAGGAGATTCTTCTATGGGTCTGGGGCTGAATTTGGGCCTGCAGATTTTAGCTGGCTGATTTTAGCCCTGTCCAGCCCTAGCCTCAAAGGCCCATACACTCACTAAAAATACTTGGCAGCTGATTCCCTTTATAATAAGGAAGTAGGAAGGCATTAGGCTAGGGCCACACAGGCAGAAAACCGCTAGCACAAATCCGCTGGCTGATTTCTGTCCTATCTTGGGCAGTAGCCTGCTCTCTCCTCTTCGTTAAATCTGAGCAAATAGGCTTGGCGTGTTTCAGCAAAGAATCGCTAGTTTGCATTTTGAGCCAAACCCAGTTTGTTCATGCCCAGCCGATTCAGTGAGGAAGAGAGAGGAGGCTATTGCCCAAGGTAGGACAGAAATCGGCCAGTGTTTTATGCCCCAGTGGGACCCTAGCCTTACCTTTTGCTTACTGGAGTCTATCAGAAGAGGATGAACTTCCAATTCACTTTTCTTTCTGATACTGAAAGATGATTCTTGTTGTTGTTGACACTTACATTTTAGTTTAACTATTCCAACCACTGCATATTAAGGCAACAGTGGAAAAATGTTTTTCACTTGAACGTTAACCACTTCGGCCATCAGGAGAAGAATACTTTTGGGGTGACAAAAATTGAGTAACAGTAGTAGGCTGAAAAAGCAAAGGCTAATAAATTAAAAACAGAACCACTGAAAAGTTGCTTAGAGTGGGTCCCAGCTATAACATACTAAAGGACAAATTCCTGGCTTGATGAGGGAGAATATGAGATTTACAGTTCATTTAAGTGATTTGTTATAAGTTGGATTTTTTACTGTTTTAGATAATTCAAGTCTTTAAGGGGATTGACCCCCCCCAAATTAATAGTTTGGTTCTCTGAGCACTTTTGCAATTTACATTCATTTATTTTCTACTTTAAGTGGCTTCTGAGATTTGTCATTTTATATTTAGTTTTATAATGCTAGGCATTTTTGAAGCTCTCAAGCTTTTTGAGGGCCCAAAATGTAAGCACCCGTAACTGTCTGTGCACTTCTTGTATTCAGGTATCCCTTGGGTTGCAAGGTATAAGCAGTCTAAATGTGCTCAGACACATCTTTTACTTTTTTGAGTTTAGATCCCCTTTCTGAGTTTTAAATAACCACTTCCTATTTCCTTAAAAGGTGATCGTGCCATGCCTGGTCCTGGGCAAGGACATGTAATGAACTGAGAAGAAATGCACAGGTAAGTAAAATACTGTGGCTCAAATTAGGGATGCACCGAATCCACTATTTTGGATTCAGCTGAACCCCTGAACCCTTTACTAAGATTCGTCCAAATACCGAACATATGCAAATTAGGGGTGGGAAAGGGAAAACAATTTTTACTTCCTTGTTTTGTGACAAAAAGTCACTCAAATTCCCTCCCTGTCCCTAATTTGCATAAGCAAATAAATAATTTTGGCTAGGCACAAGGGTTCGGCCGAAACCTGGATTCGGTGCATCCCTATCTGAAATACACTGTGAACTCAATGCAAACACAGATTTTGTAACACAATGGCAGTGTAAAAGTAAGGCTATCAGGTATTCATGGGTTGGAACAAATATACATGCTTGAATGTTTATCTCCTTTGTGTAATTTTGTGCATAAAACCTCCAGCTTAATGTTTCAAATGGTCTAAATGTGAACTAAATAAAAAGTAAATACTTGCATTCTGGAAGGGGATGATTTTGTGAAGTTGTGTTTTATTTACACTTTCCCCAGTGCAGCAGGATATATATATATATATCTATCTATCTATCTATCTATCTATCTCTATATCTCTATATCTCTCTCTATATATATATATATATATATATATATATATATATATATATATATATATATATATATATATATATATATATATATATATATATATATATATATATATATATATATATATATATATATATATATATATATCAAAATTAATTTACATTTATACATTTAAAAAATATATCCTCCTTCTTGACATGAACGCATTTTGTTGGGGCTATGTAGAAACGGTGCATAAACACTATCTGAACCCCCAGAAATACTTTTTTTTTTTTTTTTTTTTTTTTTAAATCATCAGATTCAACAGGCATGAAAGGGAGCCAACACCCCTTAAGCTCACCGTGTAATGTGACCCCTTCTCACCTTGTTTTATTGTGAAGTGATGACTTCTTCGCTTTCCATCATTGCTGTTGCACAGATTCTCTGGAAAGCAGAGGAACATCAGGTCCCAGAATTCATAACTACAATAAAACAAAGCAGCATTACACTGTGAGCCTAATGTAAATTTCTTAGAAGTATATACACACACACAAAGCCCAACTGAAATGTCAAAAAAGGTGGGTGGTATATTTTCTCTTTAAAACACTATTAGCCGTTATGTAAAAAAAAAATCTTATTGCGCTATAGTTCTAAATTTTTGTGCTTTTGATTTTCTCGTATAGCAGCTTTCCACCTGGCGAGGGCTCCACAAGGTATATCTGCTATTTTTGACCATCAAGAAGGATGTTTTGGAGGACAATATACACCCGATGACCCCAGATTCAGTCGTTACCTAATATTTTAAGCATTTCTTTTTAACAGTGTGACGTTAAGGACTTTGTGTACAAAAGATTTTTGTCTATTTTGAACTGACCTGATTTTGCCTTGAACATTTTTGTTAATAAATCATTGTTTCTGAGGAAACATTCCGTTCTCATAATTGTGTGTACAGTTTCAGTGTGATATATTTGAGATTTTCCTCCCGAAAGCCTTAAATAAATGTTTTATTTGAAATCATGCTATTCCTCTTAATCTTAAAACCAATGGTTATTTGATGGGAACTTCCAGCTCATTATGAAGATATTTTTCATGCAGCAGACTTTGGGCACCAGTAAAGCTGTCAGCCACTATGTTGAGCAGTTGCAGAGTCTTTAACAGAGACATAAATGAGAGCTTTTCTCTTAAAGAGATGGGTTCACCTTTAAGTTAGTTTTTAGTCTGTTGTAAAATGACCAGTGCTAATCAACTTTGCAATTAGTCTTCATTTTTTTTAATGTTTTTAATTGTTTGCTGCCTTTTTCAAACTCTTTCCTGCTTTCAAATAGGGGTCACTGACCCCATCTAAAAAAACAAATGCTCTGTAAGGCTACAAATGTATTGTTGTTGTTACTTTCTCTAGTGTGTGCTTGGGGGACACAGGGAACCATGGGGTATAGCCGATGCCATTAGGCAGTAGGACACAACAATAACTCGCACCATGCGTGCAGAGTGAAAGCCTACATCGGCCAGATCATACTACCCGGGTATGGTGCTCCAGACACAAAGTAGACTTTAAAACTTTTTCGGTGCCTAATTTGTTGGATTTTCTCCAGGAAGGTGTGTCCTTAGGATTATCCCTCAGATCACAGCTCTCTACCCTTTCCATTTTATTCCAGAAAAGGCTAGCCCTTTTATCGGATGTCAAAACTTTTCTCCAGGGAGTAGCACATGTGGGCCCCTCCATTCCGCAAATCTGTACCAACATGGGACCTCACCTTGGTTCTAAAAGCACTCTAGAGAGGTCCCTTTGAACCAATGGCATCAATACCATTACAGTGGGTAACATTGAAAACAGAGTTTCTATTCGCAATTGCCTCAGCAAGATGAGTGTCCGAGATCAGTGCTCTATCCTACAAGTCTCTGTTCCTCACCTTTCAGAATGACAGAGCAGGATCCGCCTGCTGGGGGGTATAGTTAACGGAGGAGGAGCTAGTTTTCAGTTATTGTTGTGTCCTACCTCCAAATGGCATAAGCTATACCCCATGGTTCCCTGTGTCCCCCATGCCACCAGGGAGAGAAAGATTACACAAAATCTCCTTTTTTTTATTACTCCTCTTTCTATTTAGGCCCTCTCCTATTCATATGCCAGTTTCTTATTCAAATGAATGCACTGAAAAAGATAAATAACCATAAATAATAAAAAATGAAAACCAAATGCAAATTGTCTCAGTATATCACTCTACATCATTCTAAAAGTTAATTTAAAGGGAACAGCCCCTTTAAGAGTATTTCTGAATTAATTTTTTCTATATATAAGGCTTTGGTAGCCTGATTTCTCCTTTGATTTTCCTCTGAGTTGTTTAATGTGTTTGGGAAGTAACATATTTTAGAAACCCTTATTTCAGTAATTTAATTAATTGGTGTCGATTGTATTTATTTCCTGGTATTTATATAGAGCCAACACATTTCTGCAGAACTTAAGAGAGATTATTTATGAATCCCTGCCCCAGCAGAGCTTGCAGTCTGAAGTCCCCATTACATTCGCACTGAAGTATTTTAAGCAGTATTGCAAAAGATATCAGTTAAATCCTAACTGAATACTAATATCAAATATGGGGCATCCTCGGACAGACACAATTCAAAAATGTAGTTGAAACTGTATTCAGCACACACAGTGAGCATAGGGCAGGCAGAGTATGGCACACACAGGGAGTGTAGAGAAAGCAGAGTATAGCACACACAGGGAGTGTAGAGAAAGCAGAGTATGACACACACAGGGAAGGCAATATACAGTGGGAGACAGGGAAACCTATCAGGACCACTCAAAGATGAACAGTTCATACTGTGCTACATACAGTGACATAATGTTGCTGCCCCTCCAGCAGTTTATATGAAGTGTGAACAATATGAGAACTTTCAGTTTTGGTCTGAGGTGTGAACAATAAAGGTGTTACAAGTATGAACAATGCAGGAGGGATTATAGGTGTGATCCTTACAGTTCACACTTACAATGTGGGGCCAGTTAATCTCAGTACTGATACATTTAAATTTTACACAAGGTAAGCAGTCACAGCAGGCAGACTTTCATGTGGGGGTCACACAAGGGGGTTTGCAGGCTGCCAATTGTACAGCACTAATATAGATAAAGTACTTTGTGCTTGTGTGGTTCAGTTTTTTCCTCTACTGGCTATTATTTCTGGCAAGCAACAGAATGATTTTTGGCCTGGATTTTAAACATGGTACCAAGATCAGATCCTCTGTCCCAAAAGAACAAAGCAGGACCAAGCATCCTTTATCTGAATGGCTCATAATTACATTAGTTAACAGTAAGAGTAAAAGAGACACTTTATGATTAAATAATTCTGAGTCTGTAATGTAACAAATCAATACAGAAGATTTTGAAAGTGTGTGTGCAAAGTAAATGGTATTATAGGTATGGTACCTATTATGCAGAATGTTTGGGACTTGGGTGTTTTTCAGAATCTTTCTGTAATTTGGGGGTAGTGACTGGGGTAAGGAAGAGTGTCCGGGCCCCTAATGCAGCAGCTCCGGTTGGCCTGTAACCCCCTCCCCCCCCCCCCCCCGTCCAACGCTGTAGTTACATGTGTCAAACACCTTTCTACTGCATGGAGTGTTAGAGTTCAGGGCAGGCTGATGGGCGACCTCTGCTAAGAGACAGCACCCAGAGTCACCTAAAGATACCCACCATCCTCAGCTTCAACCCATGCAAGTTAAGGAACATGCATTTAGCATTAAGTATCTGCTAGACTCGAGGATGGGGATGTTGGGAGTGTACAAGAGAAACCATTACAAGGCATACAAAGTGGCACCATTTGTCATTGCAACTTTCTAAGTATGTTCTTTTAGCAATATGGATATGTCTCTGGGCATCCAGATGAACAATTTAGCAGCCTATAAGGGGCTGTAAGAAAGTGCATATCCTTTAGAAATACATTGAATATTGCAGGAGACATACAGTAGAGGCTAAGAAATAACCATTAGGTGCAGTTTGTTATTTCTGTTCCTGGACTGGCAATGATCCAGTGGACTTCTATAACACTTCCAGAGCAGCATAAGAAATTCCCCTGTAGCACATTCAAGACAAGATGTAAAACACCTGGCAGGGCTAAATTTTTTCTTTCTTTTTTTTTTGTTTCATCATTTTTATTGGGTTTTCCAAAACATAAAAGATTTACATTTTTACAGAGCATATTAAGTACGATAAATCTACATAAATGCATATGCCATGCAATTTACAATTTTATAAAAGCACAATAACTGCATTATATAAGGATAATGAACCAATAAACCCATAAAGTCATAAATAACCAGACCAACAAACAACACAAACCTCATATGGTAGATTTACAACATCAAAAAGTTTTATGAAGATACCAAGTTATTAATGATGTCCAAAAATTAAAATAGTTAAATCTGTAACAGCTCCAAAATTTTAGATTTGCATGTAGAGTCTACTTGATCGAAATAAAGAGACCAATTATTAGTAAACCTGAGTTTCATTTGGCTGGCTTAGTTTTTTTCATTCTAGTAGTACAAGTGGCCCCTTTGGTGCAACATACAGTAAGATGCAAAGTGCAAAAAAGGGCACTTTGCACCTGCTTTTTGCACTTTCCCCCAGCCACAGCAAGTTCTTATATGTCAAATGTAAACAAAGCTCCCTGCTTTAGTATTTACAGTCTTATCTTGGAGAATTTGCACTTGGACTGCACTGAAGTAGACATTTGACCTATGGAATTTATCTGTACCCAGGTTTAAATGAATGCTATGCCATCCTTAGCCCTTAAAGTATATTTTCAAAGTACAGTTTTCCGACACTGCAGTTTACATTGCCAAGAGTATTATTCTTCAACTATTTTTCCTTTTTGTACTTCTGCCACAACTTCTGCTACCTGTATTCCTTGAACTAGAGCTCACATTCGTGGTCAAGAAAAAGGAACTTTATCTGTGCTGCAACTGCAACTGCACATTAACTGATGTCTGTTGCAACAGTTGTTACTGTCTAGATCATTTATTCTTCCGGACTATTTATTATCATTGGACCCTGATTTTATGGAAGTGAGGCTAAAGGTTTTTGATTCACCAAACATTTGCATTATCATCTACATATACAGTAATTGTTATTTCAATGTAATACACCCTGGATTTGTTTCAAACTTGCAATGTCTTTAATCCTAAGCATAGTATACAGTAGAACCTCAGTTTTACAACTCCTGTTTTTTATAGTTTCCAAGAATTTCCTGAGTGCGGGTCCATTTACTATTTTGTACTAGAATGTTTTGACCAACGCACCCACATCGTAAGAAATCCGGTAAGAGTGCGCTCACTAAATTGACTTTATATATACATATATATACACATATATGTGTGTATATATATATATATATATATATATATATATATATATATATATATATATATATATATATTATTATTATTATTATTATTAACATGTATTTATAGAGCACCAACATATTCACTGTAAAGTAAATGTGATTATAAAACTAAATCACATGAATTACATACATAGAACATATGGAGTTACATACATCACAATCAATACAGGTACAAAGGGTGAGGAAGGCCCTATGCAAAAGAGCATACACTCTAAAGGGTAATACAGTAATACACAAGGTGTGGGAGTGGGCAAGATCGAATTAAGTGGGTGAGAAATGTGGTACTGTATGTGGTGTTGTGTTTGGTAGTTAAGCAGAGTGAGAGTAGGCTTCTCGAAAGAAGTGTGTTTTAAGAGATTTCTTGAAAGCAGAAAGGTAGGGAGAAAGTCGGACAGACCGTGGGAGAGAGTTCCAGAGGAGGGGTGCAGCCCTTGCAAAGTCTTGAATGCGGGCATGTGAGGAGGTAATGAGAGAAGAATTGAGTAGCAGGTCAGTAGAGGAGCGTAGTAAGCGCTTGGGTGAGTATATAGAGATGAGTTCAGAGATGTAGGGTGGGGCAGAGTTATGAAGTGCTTTGAAAGTCAGTGTCATTAATTAGAATTTGATTCTGAAAGGTAATGGAAGCCAGTACAGGGAATGACAGAATGGCGAGGCATAGGAGGAGCGGTTGCTGAGGTGTATGAGCCTCGCAGCAGTGTTCATTATGGACTGGAGAGGTGACAGTCTCTGGAGGGGAAGGCCAATTAAAAGAGAGTTACAGTAGTCTAGACGTGATATGATGAGAGAGTGAATAAGAATTAGATAGAGATAGCGGACAGGCAGGAGGAGACGCGAGTTAGGAGTTCTGGGTTGAGATCAGGAGATGAGAGATAGATCTGAGTATCGTCAGCATAGAGGTGGTAGTGGAAACCATACGAGTTGATTAATTTGCAGAGGGAGGAAGTATAGAGGGAGAATAGTAATGGCCCCAGGACAGAGCATTGAGGAACTCCAACAGAAAGAGGTAGGGGAAGATGATAGTCCATTGTAGGAGACACTGAAGGAACGATTGTTGATGTAAGAAGAGAACCAGGACAGGGCTGTGTCATGAAGACCAAGCGAATGGAGGGACTGGAGGAAGAGAGGGTGATCTACAGTGTCAAATGCGGCTGAGAGATCAAGCAGTATTAGTAGTGAGAAATGATTATTGGCTTTAGCGGTTAAAAGGTCATTAGTTAGTCAAGTCAGGGCAGTATCCGTGGAGTGTTGTGGCTTAAAACCAGATTGTAGGGGGTCCAGCAGGTTATTGTCAGAGAGGAATGAGGTTAGTCGGTTGTAGACTAGGCGCTCAAGTAGTTTAGAGATGAAAGGTAGCAGAGAAATCTAGATTTCATGTAGATTTATGACACCAGGCAGCAGCTTCCTACATCCGCAAACAGGCAAACGATTTGCAATAAGACATCATATCACATGCACCACAACCCATGTAATCTATATGATTACGTGCCCGTGTGGGTTATCGTATGTGGGCAAAACCGATCAAACCTTACGCCTGCGAATGGACGGATATCTTTCTGCAATAATTTTGTGATGGCCATACTAATAAACCGGTGGCTAATCATTTTCTTGAGGTTGGTCATAGGTTACCTACTTTTAGATATATTGCGATTGATCATATCCCCCCTCCCAGGAGAGGGGGTGATAGATCTAAAATGCTGCTACAACAAGAAGTATTTTGGATTAAGAAATTGAACACTTTAGCACCAGCAGGGCTTAATGAGCATTGCTCTTTTCTTTGTTTTTTGAAACAAAGATAGGGGCTATACTGTTACACTTTTTTGTTTCAATTGCAATATATTCTCTGTGAGAGTAAAAATTCTGCGATTTAGCTATTATGTATATAATGACAATTTTGTATTGAGCTTGTTTCTTTCTTTTCATGTGGTTCAGGTGGTGACAGGTTTAACCCCTGAGAGGGGGCGGAACTACGCATCACATGTCCCAAGGGGCGATACGGGGTTGGGTGAGTGCTAATTGGTTTTACTTATTTATGGACAATATGTTTTATGGCGTGTTAATGGTCTTGATAAAGGTCTCAGGAACAGACTGAAACGCTGACCTATTTTTAACTTATATTTAATAAAATGAATTTTTTAAACTAAACAAAAGTTCCCAGTGTGCACCTCACTTTTTTGGATTTTGGATGCAGCATTGGATGGTAGCACCTGGGTCATTCATTGGAGTAGTGGAGTGCTGAACTATTTGGACTATATATATATATATATTGTGGCCTCAGCACTGCTGCCATATGGAGTGAATATAGTTGCTCCTATTGGCTCTGGGACAAATTCCAAGGGCAAGGAGCACAATACAAAAAACATGGGGCTTTGCTCCTGTTATTAGCATTTTCCACCCCTTTGTAAATTATACATTTAATTTTATTGTATAGTGTTATTTTTTGTAGAAACAGGAAAGTTACTAGAATTTTATAATGGTTTAGACAAGAGTGTGGTACAACAGGTAATTTATATTCTATTTATAAAGAACCAAAATATTTCTGTACCAGGCAGCAATTTGGAATGAGGCAGAGACAGGAGGCCATTAATAACCATACACAGCAAACAGGAACAGGTCCATATATAGACATAATGGTAAACTTCCCCTTTAAAGGGTTGTTCACCTTCCAACACTGTTTTTAAAGTTCTATTGTTTTCACATTGTTCACCAGAAATAAAGACTTTCCTCAATTACTTTCTATTTGTGGCCCTTTATCTAATATTGAAGTGTAAAGTTTAATTTTCCACCTTCTTATGTCTTTCTGAGTCAGCTGGGGAGGGGGGTCGCCTCTCTGTAAACTGTTGGCCCTGCTTGAGTTTCAGGCAGTTTTTATAGGATAAACGAATAACATGTTCAAGTAAATACATCTCATTTTGCAAAATAATATGTCAGTATGTTTAGTTGAACAGTTTTAGGATAGCTTGATTGGGTATATGCATTGGGCAATTCTGAGGGTTTTGCCTCCCTGTGATTAGTATTTCATTTAGAGCAGAGGGAGTAACCCACCCATGTAGTGTATGTGTATGTCGGGTGCCCTCCCTTTTTTATGTTCTGATGGACCACTTTTCAAGGAACAACTGCCTTACCAGCAAGTGTACCTATGATTGCAGGTGATGTTGAGCTCAAAGCCCTCACTGTGGCATCACCATAACTGTGTTAGGACAGAGACACATGGGCAGATTCGGGGAGATTAGTCGCCCGGCGACAAATCTCCTCTTCTTCAGGGCGATTAATCTCCCCGAACTGCCTTCCCGTCGGCTAGAATGAAAATTCTAGCCGGCGGGAAGGCAGTTCGGGGAGATTAGTCGCCCCGAAGAAGAGGAGATTTGTCACTGGGCGACTAATCTCCCAGAATCTGACCGTGTATCTCTGCCCTTAAGGAAAAACTTACTGCAAAGCTCTTGAATTCTATTTCATTTGCTTATCTTAAAATGCTGTTGATCTTGGATCTAAAACAAACCCTCGGTTTTCAGGCATTTCAAATTAAGGTCATAAATGCGACACAGGCTCACAGTCACTAACCACTCATGTTTCCTGATATTGCAGGGTATTTTGTAATAGTGTTACCACTTCCTTCTACTCCTGGAAACATAGAACAGCCCACAGATGTAAGCCATTACAAAATGCCAGTTACTGTAAACTTAGGAGCTCTTGTCGATGTTCCTTCTTTTCAGTTTACCTTTCTCCCCCTGAAGCTGCAAAACTGAGAAGCGTCTTTGTCTGAATATGGTGAGTCGCCTGCATTTATCTATGTCTGCAAAACAAAAGAAATTGCAGTTCTTTCCTTGTTCAGTATTCTAAATCTTTTTGTTAAAACCTCTTAGCGATTAAACAAAAGAAAAAGCAACAGGGGTCATTTTCTGTAGAGCTTTAAGCATTTCTTACCGGGTTTGTTTGTGACTCAGGATAATGTTTGTGTGTGTTTCTCTGCTTGTCCGTGTAATGAATTGTGTAGGGAGCTGGATATGATGTATTCACACAGGTAAATACAAGGATGGCACATACATAGTACATAGTGACTGCTGGGTTTTGCACATAGGGTAGATAAGAAATTATCCACAAAAATGTACTTACAATTATACAGGTATGGGATCTGTTATCTGGAAACTTAGTTTGCATAAAACTCCAAATTACAGAAAGGCAGTCTCCCTCTCTGTAACAATAAAACAATACCTTGTACGTGGTCCAAACTAAGATACAATTAATCCTTATTGGAGGCAAAACCAGCCTATTGGGTTTATTTAATGTTTACATGGGTTTCTAGTAGACTTAATATATGAAGAGCCACATTACAGAAAGATTCATTATCTGGAAAACCCCAGGCCCTGGGCATTCTGGATAACAGGTCCCATACCTGAACTAAATAGTAACATAAGGCACTTGGCTTTTGGATCATTTAAATGTAGGGCACTGCATATATTTAAAGCGTGAGGTTTTCAGCCTGTGGAGCTGTCCCCACTTAGAGGTGCCTGATGTAGTGGAAGGGAGGGAAGAGCAGCATGTTGACATGAATCACCTCTTTCATGCCTCGTTCAAACTAATCATTGGCCCTAAATCATCAGATCAGCCTGATTTGGCCAGGCATGTTGGTGAATATGTGTTAAGTGAATAGCATGGAAAAGATCAAAAGAAAGTTCATTTACAGTTCATAAAAAGATTATAAGGGAGACTCAAAATGTCGTTTTATAGCTGTAAAGCTAATCTCATATAATACACAAAAGCCATGAATATCTTGTAAATTATATCCTTATAAACAGTGAGTTCTGGGGGCACATTTACCTAGGGTCGAATATCGAGGGTTAATTAACCCTCGATATTCGACCGTCAAAGTAAAATCCTTCGACTTCAAATATCGAAGTCGAAGGATTTACCACTATTCCTACGATCGAACGATCAAAGGAATAATCGTTCGATCGAAGGATTTTAATCCATCGATCAAAGGATTTTCCTTCGATCAGAAAATTGTTAGGAAGCCTATGGGTAGGTTTTAGGTGGCAAACTAGGGGGTCGAAGTTTTTTTTAAAGAGACAGTACTTCGACTATCGAATGGTCGAATAGTCGAGCGATTTTTAGTTCGATTCAAAGTCAAAGGTCATAGTCAAAGGTCGAAGTAGCCCATTCGATGGTCGAAGTAGCCCATTCGATGGTCGAAGTAGCCGCATTCGACCATTCGAAATTCTAATAATTTTTCCTCTATTCCTTCACTCAAACTAAGTAAATGGGCCCCCTGATGTCATCAGTTATTGAGTATTGATGTCATTTCTGTCACAAGACTCACTAAAACTTGTGTATTATAATAAATAAAGTACCCTCAGTAGCAAAATATGAGGATATTAGAAGTTACCTTGGCGTTCCATGACCTGTATAAAAACACTCTGCCTTTGGTAACTTATAATATCCTTATATTTTACAAGAGCCCTACTTTACAAGTACCCCTACTTTATTCACTATATACAGTACTGTTTTGTTTGTGATAGGAAAGGAAAATCCAGGGATTTTTTTGGAAATTAAATGGTTATAGAAATGAGAGCCTGGGCAGGCAGGCACACTCTATGAGCACAGAAGCAGGGAGGTATCTAGAAGTACTTCAAGTGTCCTTTACTTCCCCAACAAATATTGCCAAGTACTGGAAACTCCTATTGCAAAGGAATGGAAATGTTCAAATGAAAAAATAGTGCAGTTGGGACATGGACATTGTAATAGCCCATGCAAATGAAATGACTTACTGAAAATAGGCTCTCCAAATGAACTTAAACCAAACCAGTGACCATATGATGGTTTATGGTGTGATACACACAGGGAATTCCCATTGTGGGAATCTGTATATAAACTATTTATTTTTTTTGTGGTTAATGAATGTGTACAAGGTTGTTCACCTTTAAGTTGACTTTTAGTATGATGTATAGAGTAATATTCTGAGACAATTTGCAATTGGTTTTTATTTTTTATTATTTATAGTTTTTCAGTTATTTAGCTGTTTATTCAGCAGCTCTCCAATTGGCGATTTTGGCAATCTGGTTGCTAGAGTCCAAATTACCCTAGCAACCTTGCACTGATTTGAATAAGAGACTGGAATATGAGGATATATTAGAAGCCATAAAAATAAACACTGGCTGTGGTTACTGGCTGTTTCTAGTTGTAAACAATGGGAAGCAAACGTCTTTGGTTGTGTAGTCACAGGAAGAATTTTGTTATGTGGGTGTGTAGGCCAGGAACTGAGGTTTTTAATTCATAATTCATGTACAGTAGGGAAAATATACAGTTTAGCAATGGCTAAGAGTTTTCTTTATTGACCAGTAACACAAATAATACAGTGTTTTTCTATGTATTTAAATCACTGTTACACAAATGTGTATGCTTCACAGGCTCAAGTATAATTATTATAAACAGGCTGCTGAGTGGGGGCAGCTATTCATGTTGAAATAAGACAATATGGTACAAGTTAACACAGAATATAACAGATTGGCTCTCTAGAATGCATTGGTTTTACTGCTTGACTATAGGGATAAACAGGCAAAACCCTAATATAAAATAGGATATTTATTAAAGGAAATTGTGTATTGGTATTAGGTTCTGGTTGGACAGATACAAACTCTCAGTCTGAAAATATATTTTTGGACCCATGCCAAGTGAAAGTTGAATATCTGATCGTAGCCTTTGTTATGGATTTATTATGTTAAAGGAAAAGAAAACCACAAGCGATAAGCATAATTTACATGATAACCTCTGGATGCTGGGTTTTATAATATACGGTAACTTGCATTGCTGATGATAAGGCATTTCAGTCAGAAGAATATTAAATGTTGCCATATCATTTTGCTTTAATCGCATAATGTTTCAATTGTATTAGCGCAAATGCTTGAAACTTTGATACATTATACTACACACAGCATGTCTTTTGTTGCACATCAGCAACATTCAATGACAATAAAAAGTCATGCTGTTATATGCTTCTTGTCTTCTTGTTTTTGAAAGACCCATTGCACTGACTTTTAATTTGTGGTTCTATAAATATTTCTAATTGTAATTCAATGTTAATTGTAATTTAATCTTTATTTGTATTTTTGCAAAAGTTTAAGCCCTGACTAGCCAAGAGAGATGTGTAACTAAACGTCTTCAAAGCAAGATCCTTATTTTCTCTTTGCTCTTTCAAACAAAATACAAAAAAATGACAAAGGGAGTCACAGTCACACTTTTAATCTGTTCATACATTGCTCTGTGAGAAAACAGTGACCATATTTACCACTTTTATCAGAAAGCAGCGTATATTTTCATCGTATGAAATATATAATAGATACACCAGTATCTGCTATAAGGCAGAGCATTTCCCATTTGTATCAATGTAACAGAAAGGGAGGGAGTTTTGACTAATGGCATAACAAGACGTTACTGGTCCTACAAGAAGAGCACATTAGGTATAAGACATTTTTTTCTAATCCTGCATTGAACGTTCTTAATAGTCAATGGCTCACCATGTCCCCTATATGCCTAGGGCCCCAACGGTCACATCATCTGCTTTTCGACTACTGCAGTTTTTACTTAGAGCATTATGAAGGTCAAAATATTGGATGTGCCTCTGGTCTAGTACATGAATTCCTGCAATCATTTTACTGAAATGTCTGTAGTTAATGAAGTGTTCATTGGCCATTTCTACAATACAACTGGCTGGTCTGGGGTTTATATGCTTGTTATCCATTTTCTGTAGTTATTATACTGGTATGTCTGGAGTATGTTTTTGTAAAATTTGTGTGGAATTTAGGAATGTGTCCACAAAGTGCACATAGACAAAAAAAATCTAAGTACTGTGCGCAGCAAATGTTCATGGTTTATACTCTTTACTGTCCCCCTAGTTATACTATTATGTAAGTTGCGAGTGGCTTTGCCAGTAAATTGTTTTTCCTGTAAAGTGGGAAATCACAAATCGTATCATTAAAACGACGTAGAAAATAACAACTATAGTCATTCTAATCCATGACCCACTTTACAAAGGTCAGGTACTACAGTGCAGTGTCGGACTGGCCCACCGGGATACCAGGAAAACTCTCGGTGGGCCCAGGAGTCAGTTGGCCCTTTTGCTTCTAAACATGTGGCCAATTTCATGGTCTTTCCTTATTTCTTCATGGGAAAAAATGCTTAATAATGTAAGAATAGAGTAAGTAAATATAAAAGACTAGGAGAATAAAGAGATTGAGTGAGGAGAGGAGGAATAATAGTTTGGAAACGTTTTCTGGTGGGCCCCTGGCATTCCAGTCCGACACTGCTACAGCGGAACCAGTACATTCTGATTAAGGGCTCTTTACACAAGGGTTTTCTTTTGTGAACATGCATTTGAGGCACAGGTTTGAGCACGGCTGAATGCATCAGCTAATTGATTCTATTATATTCTGCCTGGTTGTGGTTTTTTTAGATACAACATACTGCATTTTCTTGTGCTTGACGCTTGTTCAAAGACGATGGGATAGAGGGTTGCATTTAAAACTCACACAAATGCATTTGTGCATTTAAAATGTATATAAATGAAATATATGTCTTTTTACATGCTCAGCATGCATTTGTAAAGCATCCAAAAAGTAAATGTGTGAAACCTAGGCTTCTTTTTTTCCAGCTAATATAATATATTTTCTCATACACATCACATTATCTTTAAGCCTGCATCACCTTTGTCACATCTTGGAACAGGTATGAGATCTGTAATCTGGAAAGATCCTAAATTAAGGGAAGGTCATCTCCCATAGATTGCATTTTAATAAAATGGTTACATTTTTGAAAAATGATTTCCTCTTTTCTCAGTAATACTAAAACAGTACCTTGTACCTGTACTTGATTCTAACTAACCTGCCTGAATCCATATTGGTGGCAAACGTATCAGGTTTAATTCATGTTTAAATAATTTTTAGCAGACTTATGGTATGAAGATCCAAATTAACGAAAGACCCCTTATCTGAAAAACCTCAGGTTCTGGGCATTATGGATAACAGGTCCCATACCTGTGTTTGGCATTTTTGTGTGTGTTTCACAGGAAGCAACCCATGGAGGAGCACCTCAAAGGAGATGTTAATTTAAGGGTTTCTTGCATTCCTATGCCATGTACTGTACTTTGCACCTTGAGTACAACCTTCACACAAATAACACGAACAATTAAACTGGTGCATAGATACCATATTACTAAAATTATAAATGTATACAATTTTTATAAAATTGTACATTTTATAAAATTATAAATACATATTTTTTTCTTATTTTTGCACAAGGAGAAAAAGCAACTTCTTTAAATTGTGTTCAGTCCTGGAAACCAAGAAGAACCTCATAACCCTATTTTGCATGGGAAAAAATAAAAAATGTCAGCTCTTTTTTCCAATGGATAGTTATGTTGCAGAGTGCTTTCAGCTGATGTGGCATGCTATTTCTGGAGTATTCATAATGTAATGGGCAGTCTCTCTGTCCTGGTGGACTGAGCCCTTTTAAACATTTCTTAAAGCAGCCCTGACAGTACTAAGTTTAATGTCATACAGTATATGATGATGTGTGACCTATTTTGCTTAGCTAAAAAACACTCAGGATCACCTCCCACTGTTCCCATCCACTTGAATGGGAAATGTAGAGAAATGCATTTAGACCCTAAAACATTTAGCAAAGCATTGTTTTCAACATGAAAAACGGTTGTGCCTGCTCTGCCCAGTGTGTTTCATTAAAGTAAATTGAGAGCCATAGGAGCAAATTGCAGTTGTTTTACAGCCATGTAAAATTATTATCCTTAAGCTCTAATTCCATTATAGCGCATTATATGTACAGTATCACATTATTAGTTAGGATTATCTAGTGCAGGATTCTGTTAGCATCCATTGTTATTATTTGTTTAGGCAGCAGTACAAATTCCTTAGCAATGCAACATGAGTGAAAGTCTGAGAGAAGCCAACAAACATGCCCCAAACCAGTTCTAACAAGTACTTGATCATTTATACAAAACACTGTTTATGCAGATGGAGGAAATTATCCCTGCTGTCTGCACAGTTCATCATTGGCAGGTGGATTTGATCATTTCTGCAGTATGATCATTTAAAAAAAAATTATTTATACATTTTTAAGCATGTAACAAAAAAAACAAATGAAAACAAAAAAAACATGTTTGAATTAAAAAACAAAAAAAAGAGAAAAACAAAGAAGGGAATAAAGGGCAAAACAACAGCCAGTGTCTGCCGTTTGTTGTTTCATACAAATATATCAAGCATATACTGAGAGATAAACTCAGAGTATAAAAGTAACCGATTTGGTGTATTGTGTGTCCATAGTGATTTGCAGAATGATCATTTCGAATGCAGAATAGTTCCTTTATGTATTGTGGATTATCTTTTGCAACATTAACACATAAAAATGGCATTTTGTATGAATTGCCTCATGGATAATCTAGGAACAGGTATCCCTTAAAGAGTTTTACAATAAAAAAAATGGAATGTTTAGAAATTTAAAAATAACAAAGGTGAGGTTCTGCTTTGTTATTTTCCAGCAATGAGCACAATATGAGGAGCTCTCTTGGTTGCTTTCTCTCCTTGGTTGAGAGTTGAGTTGGCCATTAAAGTCTGGTAGACCTTTAGTACCATATAGTGTATGTATATACAGAAGCACAGCCATGTCACAAAATATAAACAGGAAACACACAGCACCCTAACGCTAGGTAGCGTTGATTCATTCTTAGCACTCAGAGATGCAAAACTGAAGAACGGTATGGGTGGTTCCGATGAAATATATCCAATATAAAAATAGTTTGCCTGTTCATGACTTTATTTTGTTTGTCGTTTGTTCATTATGCACGCTGAAACACAGTATGATTGAATGCAACAAAATGTACCATTTGGTCATCCATGGGGAGAGCAGCTGCTCATTTTTGGGCAAAAAACATCATACACTTGTGTGTAGTGGCCCTACATAGCTTGGGGCCTGTTTGCAGTTAGCAAATAGCGTTCATTTGAGCAGTAAATGCAACACAACTTTCAGGGACCATGCTCTCATCCCGAAAAATGTCAATAACTACATTTTTGTTGACAAAACACTGGTCCAGAGGTAAAAGCCACTTTCCTATCTGACCAATGTCATTGCAACATTCCATAGCAATGGAAATTTTATTCTTTATGAAGGATTGTCCCCTTCCCTTTATCAAAATCAAATGTGGGTCTGAAAAAGGAGATACTACAGATTAATTTATAATATTACTAATAATGAAAAAGAAAGTGCTAAAAACAGTACAGATTCTGAAAGAAACTTTGGATGATCCAGTTAGTCGGTTATTCCCAGTTCCCTATAGTTAAATATACAAAGACCTCTTTGGCACTACCTAGAAATGTTTGAATAGGTTGGTTAGAAAGTTAGGTTAGTTCTGCAATCACAAAATGAGGGCACACAAGGGAAAAAAGTATTATATTCCTTATTACACTCAAGTTCACCTGCTTGAGGGCCACAATTTTAAGGTACCCACAACTTTGCACTGGGCCCTCAGGTTTATTAAAGTGGCCCTGACTGTAGATGATGCTGAACAAACATACCCTTTCTTCTTCTGATAGTTTGGCTACTTGTTATGCAGTATTCTTTGTTAAGGGGCCATAAAAAGTGGTATGTATTTCAAGAATTATGTATGTATTGAAGTGGCATTTTATTAAACAAAATAGAAGTAAATTCATTTAATAACATCAAACAATGTTCTATAAAGAATAAGAACTTTAAGAGCCAAACTTCTTGTTTTTAAATAAAGGAGACCATAGAACTATCTTGGGCACAATATTTAGCACGCATTGATACTATTCAGAAAGGTCAGAAGATTGTAGATTAGAAAGGACTTACACCTCCTCAGATCCACTGCTAGATTTTTGGCGAGTATTAGGTGGCTGGCTGAGAGCTTTAGACATTTCGTTCAGGGAGAGTGGGCTCATGCTGTCTAAATTCCTGGTATGGTGGCAGATCAAGTCACTGATCATTTTGGTAGATCAACGCTGAAGGGATTATTTTATGAGGCCACACTCCTTCATCTGTCTAAAATACATTGGGTTAAAAAGCTTAGCATATTACATTAGACATCAATTCTTGTAATATGATGAAGTGGCGAACTTTCACCAGACATACACTTGGATGAGTTGCGAAATGGCATGCATTCTGATCTTTGGCAATAACTGGTTTAAATTTTTTTTTTCAAGGGTGAAGGGGTATGAGGGAAGTAGGTCCGTCAAGGCTTAGTTAAGTAATGTGTCACTGAACGTTTTTTTTTTCTTTTTGAGGAAGTAAATGTTCTTGTGCTAAAGGTGCTGAATATGTTGCATTAATTAGGTCATGTTTTTACGTTTAAACATACCACAGACGGTCTCAAAATGCAGAACTGTTTCCGTGCATGTCTACTACCTGACATTGGTTTTATAATAAAGTTATACTTAAGCTATTTCTACTTTATTCACTTAAGTATGCCAAGCACATAGCTGGGTGAGTTTAGTATCGTGTAGTGCTGCTGTATTTCCCTTTATAGGTTAATGTCACATTTTTGGACTACGTAGTTTAGTTAACAGTTCCTGAGACTTTTTATTTTTGTTAACCCTTATGAATACCCCCTAGGAGTTTGGATATATTTTTTACTTTTTTTAATATCAATAAAATTTGAGTGTTCAGTTCCTCTGTTTTTTATCTGTAGCTAATAAATTAATTAATTATGGCTTGCCGCCAGGAGTTCCAGGGTTGCTTTTATTTTCCATCATAAGTCATAACAGCAGCATACACCTGCACCTCCAAAGTCTTGTTTGCAGGGGCAGGAATGTCTTCCATGAAACATGGTGTGCAGTATTTATATTTTTGGGTCTCTACAAGTCAAATATATGTCTGCATTTGCATGTCAGTTTATTTAGAAGTAGTGATGGGCAAATTTCTCCCCAAAAATTTTGAAATCGGGACGTTCACGAAAAAATCGTTAAATTTGAAAGTTTTCACAGAAAAATCATGAAATCCAAACCTTTTCACAACAAACATTGAAATTAGAAAATTTTCACAAAAAAATAGTGAAATTAGAAATTTTCACAAAAAAATAGCGAAAACCGGAAATTGACGCCAGGAGATTCACAGGAGATTCTTGAATTTATTCGCCTGTGGCGAAACACGGAAATTTCGCCTTCAATTTGTGCCAGGCGAATTTATTTGCCAATCACTACTCAGAAGTAACATATACAGTAAGTAAGTGTGGGAGTTATAGTGCTGTACAGTTACCTCTTGCTAATATGTGATATATGGAAATATGTAATATTTGGCAAAAAGTTGCTAAAACATAATTACTATATTTGTAATTTGCTATGCTGCAATGTTTAAAATTCAGTGGGATGTCTATTTTCCAAAATATAAGTTGTTGGGACGTATATTATTTTAGTGGTGGCGGTTTAAAAATGCTGTGCCCATTAAGGGCAACTCACTTTCAGAGATGACAATGTAAGATTTCTGCTTAAAGGCTCTAAAACAAGATAAACAGGTGCTTTAAATATCATATTTTCTGACTATTTCTTTACTGTTTCCATCATTACAGGCAGAAACCGAAGACTTTAAAAGTCTGCGATCAAGATTTCAAAAAGATGTAGAAGACAATAAAATCAAACTTCATTCACCTTCCACTAAAGCCAAACCAACTATACCCATTAAACCAAATGCTGGGACAACTACTACCCCATTTTTTCAAAGACCTCTACCCAAAGCAACATCTTCTCCAGAATTTCCTTCATTCTCCAGCCAAAATCGATTTAAAACTACAGGGAATAATGTACTTTCGCATCAAAGTTTTACAAACAGAAGCAACTCAAAAGTTCAGATTGAAACACGGGAAAATAACTTTCAAAACAATACTAACGCTAAGCCGACATTACCAATGAAACCATTGTTACCAAAACCTGTTGCCAAACCATTTGTGGACATGTCTACCAAACCCCCACCAAAATTTAATACATTTACAAAGGACAAGTCTGATAATTTTCCCAAATTAAAACTCTTGCCAAGTAAAGCTGTGATTGGACCAAGACCAAACAAACCTGCACGTCCACCTTATGTAAACTTGGATAAATTCAGAAAATTTGAGGATTTTGAGGATTTTGGGGACTATGTAGTTATGCGAAGTAATACAGGTAATTATCATTTATACAAATTTTGGAATGCAAAATTATATTTCACATCCTACTTGGTGGCTATAACATACTATAGAGATTTAATGATTTATTCGTGCTTCCTTTACTTATCTCTTTTTTCTTGTGTTTTCAAACCCAAGGTTGATCTTTCTTGATCAATAAAATAATACTTATATAGAACCTAGAGAGCATTTACGTTTTTATACAACACCTGGAATTCAAGAAAAGTCGGTTTTCAGTTTGGTAATTATAACAGAGATACAAGGGCTCATTTACAAAGCAACCTCATGTTTGCATGGGCTGATACATTTCTAATTTCATTACATTGCTCTAATGTCCATACTGAAAGGTACCCCTTGGTTTCTAGTTCACAATCCCCTCTTAAATGTGTTACAGCTTCACCCCCCTTGATAAAACTCATTTACATTTCATAGCAGAACAAAAAATAATGGCTTAAAGTGTAATACTGGTATAAAATAGAGTCCTCCCTGTATGTCCCCTATAGATCTTCTACTTGGCTTGCTCATTGCTTGTCCATTGAGAATAGATTTTCCAAAATTATTACTGATCATACACCATCATTTAATGATTGCAGTTGTAATACTATCTATATATCTATCTATAATCTACAGCTATCTATCTATCAGATCCAACAACAGATCAGATAAAACAATATATTTTTTATGTGCTTTTTGTATAGGGGAGATTAATGAAAAGCGGCTTCCATAAGGTTACATTTAACTATCCATCAGTAGCTGGCAGGGGTTAAAAGTGCTTAGGCCTTTCTAACCATATACAGTATGACTATGGTTACACCTCAGTATGGGAAAGAAAATGGTCAGGGTATTGCGCAATAAATATAATTTGTTCTACAAGGGCAGCACCTCAATAAATAAAAGGATTGTCAGCCTTTTCTATCCATGTAATATTAGCTTGTCAAACTTGTCTAGCTCAGTTCATTTCTGGATATTCCTGTCAAAGGTCATGTTTGTTCAGCTAATTGCAACAAATATTAAATGTTGTTTGCACAAAATACTTGGTGTAAATATAGAGGAAGCAGACCCCGCAACAAGGGGCCCTGGGGAAAAGGGGGGCCCAGACCACAGGGTCAGCTTCCTCTATAGTTTGAAAATTCCTCCTCCCCACACACTTCTTAATTAAATATTGTGGCCATACAACCAGGCAGTCACTACTTTTTTAAATATTCAGATGCGGTCATGCATCACATACAGGACAGGATTTGCTGCTGCTGCTGCTGAGAGCTTGTGCAAACCGGGCCCCTACAAAGATTTTATTGCAGGGTGGCCCGGCGCTTGCTTGGTAAGCCTCTACACAGAATTGTACTTTGATGGACTATTATCTACAATCCACAAATAAAGTCATGGTGATAAATATCAAAATGTCACAAATTAGGGAGTCTGATCCCATTGCCTACACAGCTGATATGTAATACCTTTTATATTTTTCACTGTCTCTTAGATATTAGAAGAGAGTCTCCTAAGATTTTTGCATCACATTCTCAGCCCAATCTTGCTACACGCTCTCCATCACACAGCATTCGAAAATCAATAAGGTGAGTAGCAAATGTATACGGTATGTAGAGCTGTATATACTTTACATTTCAGCAAACTTTAGCTTGGCTACAGCCATATCAGTAATTTGATATTGATAAACCATCCCAAAATACAACTCTCAGTTTCAGCCCCAAAGCCTATGAAATTTACCCTCTCAATATGGAAGCTGTGCCAGAGAAAATATCAAATTAGTAAATACCCGTCAGCCTTGATATTGCTCTCCGGTAATCCAGAATTCCAGCCGGGCCAGGGGAAAGCATACCACCTAGACTGGGCAGCTAATGCTTTTCATAGGATCCATGATTTTGTAAACCCATTGCGAAAACGGCTGTATACATATGACGAAATTGCACGAAAATGTAAGTGGAGTACTGGAAAAAGATTGGAATATCTTCAGGTTATGCATTATATCACAACTTTGTATGGACAGCAATCCCAGATACTGTTATCTCCATTTGAGAGAATTCTAGGAAGCAGCTTTCCATATAAAGGCCTTATATCGCAATTATATAACCTATTAAATGCCTTACCGGATGAGCCATTTCCTAAACATGCCTATATGCAATATTGGGAAAACGCATGGGGGAAGGAACTTACCCAATTCCAATGGGGAAATATGTGGGAGAATGCACGTAAAATGACTGTATGTACCCTACAGAAAGAAAGTGTGTATAAATCCATGATGAAGTGGTACCTCACCCCGGATAGGCTTTCCAAAATTTTCCCGCAAAGCAGCCCTTTATGCTGGAGAGGTTACCAGCATAGGGGTACATTATCTCACATTCTATGGGATTGCCCAAAACTGACTTGCTTTTGGAAGGCAATTGTTGATTTAATAGCAGCGGTTTTTAGAACTTCCTTGACTATCGAAATGCCACATCTGCTGTTAGCCCTCCCTATTACTGGACTCCAGAACGCTGCCCAAAAATGGGTTAACCAGGTAGCGACGGCAGCAAGTTTGGCAATCACTTCCAAATGGAAGTCCTCGGAAATCCCATCACTTACAGAGGTTACATTCAGTCTTGAAAGCAATAGGAGATTTGAGGAAATGACTGCTCGAATAAGCAATACACTACCATTACACGATAAAATTTGGGGTAACTGGGTTTTCTACATCAAGACCAACAGAGGGGAGAGTGATTCGGCCTAAAACATAAAGGTTTTAGAGGTGGGCCACTTATCTCACCTTTCTTATGTGTGCTCAGTATCACTTTGTGGGGCTCATTTCTTTTTTCTTTTTCTGATTCTCGTTGCTTTACTTTGTATGATTGCCCTTTTGACAGACTTGTTTATGTGTAAAAAGCTATGGCTAGTATTGTGCAATCCTACGCAAATGTGGGTAACCAGCCCGATTGGATATGTCTGTATTTTATTTTTATTTTATTTTTCTTTTGAAAATCAATAAAAAATAAGTTACAAAAAAAAAATAAAATCCTTATTTAGATTAACCTTTCTAATAATACTGATTCATCACAGCAATAACAGATTTGCCCCAGATCACTTGCCCATAGCAAATAGATTTACTTTATTCTTTCACTATTGAATGAAACTCTGGTCTTCCTGGGTTTTCATCAATCAGTCATTCTTACATTCTTTTCATTTAATAGGATGCACAAACTTACATATACACATATTTAAAGCTGGCTTTATGTGTAATTAACTCTGTAACATTAATAACAGCTATGACATATGTAATCTCATATGTTACCTACATGGAGACACCAATTAATTCTTCTACAATTGTAACATCTTACTACTTAATTAGAATAAATACAAATTGAATGAAAAAGAAAAACAATTGAGCTTTCCCTCGAAAAACGATATCTGCAGATATCTTTTTCCAACAATTGTATTTATTTCTTTATTGAATATGTTTAACTTTTATATAGCACTTCTAGGATATGCAGAGCTGTAGAATTTTACATTATAGAAAAGTACAATCAGGGGGATAATCATTTAAATAAGTAACACATATACAGAGATTTAGGGTCCTATTTACTAACATTCAAATTCCTTTTTTTTACGAATCATTGAGGGCCTATACTGTATAACTCACCGAGAGCTGCACTAATTTTTAAGAGTTTGGGATGGGATGTTAGGCTACAGCCACATGGGGGATGAAATCAGCTAGCTGAAATCTGTTTGCATTGCTTCCGATTCAACACTTCAAAATGTGGAAGAGAGAGGAGGCTCTCCCGCCTGTGTGGCCCTAGCATTATAGTTAAAGGGGTTGTTCACCTTTAAATGAACTTTAAGTATGGTGTACAGAGTGATAT
This sequence comes from Xenopus petersii, assembly GCA_038501925.1. NCBI lineage: Eukaryota > Metazoa > Chordata > Amphibia > Anura > Pipidae > Xenopus > Xenopus petersii. The sequence continues at coordinate 117,765,703 of CM076672.1, read as the reverse complement.
TCTGAGGTTATTTTCTATTGGTTTTCATTTTTTATTATTAGTGGTTTTCTAGTTATTAAGCTTTTTATTCAGCTGCTCTCCAGTTTGCCATTTCACCATTCTGGTCGCTGAGGGTCCAAATTACCCTAGCAACCATACACTGATTTGAATTAGAGACTGGAATATGAATATGAGAGGCCTTAATAGAAATATGAGTAATAAAAAGTAGTAATAACAATACATCTGTAGCCTTACAGAGCATTTGTTTTTTAGATAGGGTCAGTGACCCCCATATGAAATCTGGAAGGCGTTAGAAGAAGAAGGCAAATAATTCAAAAACTATAAAAAATAAAAAATGAAGGCCAATTGAAAAGTTGCTTAGAATTAGCCATTCTTTAACATACTAAAAGTGAACAACCCCTTTAAGAAAGAGAGAATATAGCTTTGGGATACTGAAAAACAAAATCTTGGCTTCAGATATACTTCGTAGCAGCAAGCTAGCAAACATTACATTTAAATGGGTTGTTCACCTTCAAACACTTTTTTTTCAGTTCAGTTAGTTTCAGATAGTTCACCAGAAATAACGACTTTTTCAATTCCTTTCTATTTTTTATTTGTGACTGTTTTTCTAATATTGAAGCTTAAAGTTTAATTTTTTTTCTAAAGTAGTTTGGGGGGGGTCGCTGATGCTGTAATTGTTCTAAATTTAGTTGATGCATTTCTTATCTTTGTCCCTGCTGAGAAGAATTCCTGAGTTTCATTAAAGGGGAAGTAAAGTCTATAATAAAATAAGGCTAGAAATTCTGTATTTTGTATACTAAAAATAAGCATGAACTTACTGCACCACAAACAAATGATTTATGCTTTCAAAGTTGGTCACAGGGGGACGCCATCTTGTAACTTTGTTAAACATCTTTGCAAGACCAAGATTGTGCACATGCTCAGTGGGGTCTGGGCTGCTTAGGGATCGTCATAAATTATCAAAACTGCACAAGTCAAATTATATCTGGCAGAAGCTGATATAGCAAGACTGATTAATAATCAGAATAGGCAGACTGCACTGGGCCCTGTGTTGTCATGTAATCTAATGTGGATTTTACAGTTTTTGTATTGTTTAATATAAACGTTCTCCAACTCTGCAGAACCAGTGTCTGCAGCAAAATAATCCTCCAAATAGAATCCCAGTTTATCTGTTTAAATCTGGCTCCATGATCTTTGTCCCTGCAGCTGGAGTTGGAAACAGTAAAGGGGATGTAAAGGCAAAAATAAAATCCAATACAAATCTCTACACAGTCGCCGACTGCTCTACAGAGAAACAAACAAAGCTGCTTGAGTTCTGCATGGCTGGGAAGTAAGGCGGGGGCTCCCCCTGCTGTTCATAAGTATTATTGTGTCCCTGCAGAGCAGTTCGGGACCGTCTGACAATTCCTATCCACAGCAGTAAATGAAGGGGGAACTTCACAACATACAGTCAGGTTTCTTATAAAAATGGTACACATTTTTTTAATCAAAGTATATTGGAGATAAGTTTCTTTTTCATTGAAGAAAGTAAAAATGGGATTTTATTTTTTTGCCTTTACATGCCCTTTAAAGGCAGCTGTTGTAATTGATTCAATAGTTGCTAATATTTCACAGATGCTGCTGAAAAATATAGCAGTTCAGAATCTGCACCTGGATTACTGAGCTGCCGGACTGAAACACCAGAGACAGGAACATTAAACTTTAAACCATACATTTTGGAAAAACTATAAGGAATTAAAACTGGAAAGCAATTGAAAAAAAAGTCTTTATTTCTGGTGATCTGAAAACAACACAAAAATGTGTTTGAATGGGGAATAAACCCTTTAAAGGAGAACTAAACCCCTGTTTAGGCAAAAGTCCCTGCTGGCCCCCTTCCTGCCCCCCTGCACAGTCTTACCCCTGAATTGAATCTAGAAATACTGACTGCACATGCAAAGTCAGTGCAGCAGAGCTCACGGGCGCCATCTTCTGGCGCTTTGGTATTCTTCAAAGCTTCTTCCTTCCCTTTGGAAGATTGCTCCAACTGTGCGTGCACCAATATGGCGTCCATGAGCTCGGCTGCCCTGACTCTGCATGTGTGGTCAGTATTTCTAGAGGGGACACAATTCAGGGGTAACACTGTGCAGGGGGGAGGCAGGGAGGGGGGCCAGCGGAGGGGGCCAGTGGGGACTTTTGCCTTAAGGGGGGTTTAGATCTCCTTTAATGATGTTGTGTTGACACATATCAGACACATGCTTATAAAGATGGATACTGCAGCTTAATATCTGTAGGTAATCTGTAGGTAATAAGAAGGTGCAATGTTTACTACTGGTGTAATATCCTATAGCAACTTTTACTGGTCACCTTTTTAAAAGCAAACATCTTTTTGTTTGCTGTCAGTTACTGCGTTATATATGTGGAACAATATGTGCTAAAATCATGTAATACTGAATGAATGTTTCCCTAACATGTGACCAAAAATGTAATATGATATTCTACACACTTACAGAATATCACTCCTGTAGTTTTCTGTGACCCTCCTTATTTATTCCAACAGGGGGTGTAAGCAGTAAACATTTGACTTTACCACAGCTCCTTTGAGGCTCAGATACTGAGTAGAATATCAGTTTTAGAATAATGTATAGTTACTTTGCAAGCAAATTAAAAAATACACCATACTGGTTAATATTCCCCATTGCTGCAAACATTTGAGAAATTTTACTTGGAATTTATAAAAACTATAAAAAAAAAATAAAAAAAAAGGAGCAGAAGAACAGTAATTCTCATACAGCCTGAAAACTCTAAACTTGAGGAGCAAGTGTTTTAATGAACTGCTTTATTTGGCAGCAGTAGGTAATGGAGGAGGGGTGCACAATCCAGTGACTTCCTAAGACATTACCAGTTTTGGCAATGATTCTGAAGTCATATTATTAATGGTTTGTGGTTTATGGTTTCTGTGACAATCCACCTACTATAAACCACAAGTCCTACTGACCAAGCTCTAGCTTTTCAGCAAATAGCAAGGTGCTGTTAGTAAAATCCAGCAAGTTAGGTTCCCACGCAAATGTTAAGCAGCTGTATGTGTGTGTCTTGCCTATTCTCTACAGTTTGGATGAGTGTAATGGCTAAATTAAATCTTAAATGGATGAAGACAAAATCAACATTACAAATATTTTACATCCATACTGACCTAGTGAATTTATATATAGCCTATATACATTTGCTGAAGTAACTTATTTTAAAAAATACTGCCAACTATATAAAAAAAAAATTATGCTGGCACCTCTAAACAAATTAAAATATTGGCCTCTTGACATAAAATCACTCAGGGTTATGCCATTAATTTTAAAAATATATGTATATTTTTAAATTCATCACAGATCTAAAATTCTGTTAAAGCTGGCCATAAACGTGAAGTTTCACTTGTTTGGCGACATATAGTCTGTAAAGAGCAGAATGCACAGAATGCAATATTAAGTGTGCTTTTAAATAAAAACTGCACAATAAAGTGATATTTTTTGTTATGAGACAAATGCTACAACTGGTGAGTGTTAATATTCCTTTAATTAATTTGGGTTTTTATTATTCTTTGCTGTATAACTTTTGTTTACACTGTATATTTTGTGACAGAAGGCTACTATAGATGCTTGTGTCAATATGAGATTAAAAATGCTAAAACAAATACATGAGATATAAAAGTATTCTGACCTTGGAAGTCGTATAACATTTTGCTGATATGAACATTATCATAAGCTTCCTTTTCCATAAATGAATATTGGAAAGCCAACTTCCTTTATTTAATTAAAATATTATTTACGAACAGGTTGTTAAATTTATGGTTTTTGATTAACTGTAATGTCAAGTCTCAGAGATGATTTGTAGGAAACTATTTTATTGGCAAAGTCCAGGAACCAGACTACAGTTTATATTATTTTACTGTTGGTGCTGTTTAAAGGAGAACTTAACCCTAAAAATGATTAAAATGCCATATTTTATATAATGAAATTATTGCAGCAGTCTAAAGTTTCAGTTACTCAATAGCAGCAATGATCCAGGACTTCACACTTCACAGGGGGTCACCAACTTGGAAAGTGTCTGTGACACTCACATGCTCAGTGGGCTCTGAGTAGCTGTTGAGAAGCTGAGCTTAAGGGTCAATGCAAATTATCAAGTTGTAATATAAGATGATGCAACAGGTCTGATTATTAAATTATCATGCTAGTTGCACTGGTCTCTGAGCTGTCAGGCAGTAATCATTTGAATTAATTACTATTCAGCCTTATATTATGACATTTATATTCTATGTGTACTATTGTGAGTGGGTCCCTAAGCTCAGTAAGTGACAGCAGCACAGAGCATGTGCAGTGAATCAGCAGAAAAGAAGATGGGGAGCTACTGGAGACTTTTAGAAGCCTACTAAAGGGCTGGGGTTGCCTTGGGCTGGTACAGAAGCCCAAAACATAATGTACAACATTTCTAGCCTACTTCCTTAGCTAAGCTTTAGTTCTCCTTTAAGTTGTGTGTTAAAAGAAAAACATTTTATATACAGTTGTGCTTGAACGTTTGTAAACCCTTTAAAATTCTATATTTTTATATGAATGGGACCTAAAACATCATCTGATTTTCAAACAAGTCCTAAAAGTAGGTGAAGAACTGCTAGTTAAACAAGTTAAACAAAACTTATTATATTTGGTCATGTATCTATTGAAAAAAACTGTATGCAATATAATATCTACATGTGGCAAATGTAAACGAAGACCCCCTTGTGCAGCAATAATTGCAACTACACGTTTGCTGATCAGTCTTGCACATCGGCTTTGTGGAATTTTAACTCATTCCTCTATATCAGGGGTGCTTAAAAGGTAGATTGGGATCTGCCAGTAGACCTTTAGCTGGTGATCAGTAGATCTCAAGACACTGTCAACAATCAGCTTGTCTAAATCACCCGCATATTTCATGATTTTCATTCACATATTTAATATGTTAAGGTTACATAAGAAATAGTTGCTTATTAAATATAACAATATACATTTTCCCATAAATCAGTATTTAAGTAATATTTTCCATGGAACAGAATGCTAAGAATGCTTTTATGGATGTAGATCATAATGGGAAAACACCACTAAAAGTAGGCCTCACATTAGTAAAGTAGTGGCACTTCTGCTCTATACAGAACAGTCGGATGTTGGTTGGGTTTCCTCACATGAACTGCTCACTTTAGGTCCTTTCCACAATATTTCAATTGGATTAAGGTGAGGACTTTGACTTGGCCATTCTAGAACATTCACTTTTTTTTCCTTTAAACATTATTTGGACGACTTGTGTGTTTAGGATCGTTGTGTTGCTGCATGACCGTCTCTTGTGATTCAGTTCACGGACAGATGCCACCTATAGAAATTATAATCAGCAGTGCTATATACAATAGTAGAGACAGAAATTTGTATCTAGGGATTTAGAAGAAGCCATGCTCCCTAGATATGAAAAAATCTTCTAGAACCAATATCACATTGATTCATTATCTAATACAGAGGTAATTTTTTCATGTGACTGTAGTTTAAAGGCACCGTACATAACTTTAAGCATTTAATTTGTAATGTTACCAGGAAAAGGCATATAATCAACAATGGCTGTGATCCTTTAGATCAGGGCTGTCCACCTGACCCCCCTTTATGTGGCCCTCCACATCAAAGTCTGCCTGCTGTGTTTTCTTACCATATGTAAACTTTAAAAGGTATCACTACAGAGATTAACTGGCAATTGCATTGTTTTAACATCAAATGCAGACTAATCCCCTTTATTGTTCATACCTGTGATCCCTCTGCATTGTTCACACTTGTGACACCTCTATTGTTTATATCCTAAAGGCCTGTACTGTTCACACCTGAGACCCAGACTGAAACTGCCCACATTGTTCACACCTTATTTTTCCTGTCTCCTGCTCTGTTCTGCCTTCCCTATGTGTGTGTCATACTTGTCCTGCTCTTTGCACCCTGTGTTTGCCATAGGTAGTTTGGCACTCTAGGCAAAAGCTTCAATCAGTGCCCCCCTGTCCTGCATTACCATTTCCCTCCTTACCATGATGGTTTTAAAATAAAGAGAGCAAGAAAATGTACACTTTTTCATTTATATTACTGCCCCCTTTACCTGTATCAGCAAGCCCAACAGCCATCCATAATACAGCCCCCCATCCTGTACCTGTGCCAGTAGCCATCCATTATACTGCCCCCCCCATACCTGTACCAGCAAGCTCAGCAGCCATTCATCATACAGCCCTCCAGCAGCCATCATATTGCCCCCAATCTTTACCTGTGTCAGCAGCAGCCAAAAATAAATCTGATCACATCATATTGCCCCCAAGTATTTATGTACCTGTGTATGTGGAGGGCCACATAAAGGGTGGTCAGTTGGCAGCCCAGCAGCAACAGCAAACATATGGCCCCCAAACCTGTACCTGGCTGTGCCAGCAGGAAGCTTCACACTTTCACAGTAATAGAAAGAATGTGTTCAGTTCAGTGCAACTGTGCAAGGCTGAGAGCAGCGAACACGAGCCACACCAAGTAGGCTGCCAGCTCTCTGCCTCTCTCTGCCACCCATTATTACTATTACTTGTTGGCAAGTGGGAGAAGGTGAAGGAGGGAGATTCCACCCCACTGAGTGACCATGATTACGCAAACAAATTATTAAATAAATGCTTGAAAAAATGGAAAAAAAAACCCCATTAAAAGTGCGCCCCTCAATGATGGTGTCCTAGACAGCCGCCTACCCCTAGTTCCGGCCCTGATCCCTGCAGTGAGCACTAACCATCTGTTTCTTTGGTCTGCTATTAATGTGGGCATGGTCTTGTGTTAACATGGGTGTGGTTTAAAGTGGGTGTGGTCTAAAAACAGGGAGTGGCTAATACTGGCTTCCATTATCGGCTCTCCACCATGTAGATTAGAAAAATTCCAGCCCTCTGTACCATATAAATTGGACAGCACTGCTTTAGATAATGAAACACCATTACACAAGCAAGGGTCCCAGTTCTCACGCTGCTCAAGTGGAATATTCCAGGGGAGGGCAAATGATTCTACTTAACCCTCCTTTTTTTATTCTAGACACTTGTGGCACTGTTGATGTAGTTAGTTGAACAAAATATGTTAAGTAGCCCCTCTCATATCTACCTCTGGAATATTATATTTCAGTATTTCTTCTTAAATCACTTAGGCCCCAAAAAAATCCCACTGATTATGTCAAATGGTCAATTTAATGTACCAATAACTGTAACAATAACTGCAATAATGCTACACGTCAGCAACATTTTAAAAAAAAAAAGGGGATGTGTTGTAAACACCAGCAATGCAGTGAATGTGTCTGCATTAAGCTTTGCTCATAACAGCTATTTAGCAATAATTGTTCTCTTACTAGTAGTTCTCAGAACTGCAGTCAATATCTTGGACCAGAAATACTTGAAAAATTCAAAAAGAAAATGCCCGGTCTGCACAGTTCCATGGTGAAATTTCCTCATTTGGAAACATGTCATCCCAGCCTGCCAGGAACTAAGATAACAACAATTAAAAGGTTAAATGGTAGCAAGTAGGTAAAAAAAAATCATTCTGTTTGAACCCTGTCCTAAGATTTTCAACCACCTGTTTAAAGTCTGTTTCATTGTTTAGGTTTTTTGGATTTGTATTTGAATATAATACATCAAATGATATCTCAAGGACTTGGATAGGTGAAAGTGTGTTGTGCTGCTCCTTAAAGAACTCTATAAAGAATGTCAAATGTGCCTTAACTCAGGCTAAGCCTCATTCACCAACAGCTTTATCAAGTTTTACTGACAAAACCCTCTTATATAGACTCACAAAATGTAGGTCACTACTCAAAACTCTCTCACAGATTTTATCTCAGGGAACTTATGGGTAAAAGCCTCATTTTTTCTTCACCCACTTAACAGATCAAATGAAAAGTTTAATTATCAGTACTAAAAGAAAATAGAAAATGAGTTCTTCCTCTATTTCTACAGTTAAAAATAAGAAATAATGTAAAATAGAGACTTGGCCAGTACGTTGCCATTTTTTAATTACATAATGGCCAATGCTTTCTTATCTGTGTTGATCTCATGTAAGGCATAAACTGCAGGGCAACTCCCTAACTATCACATCTGTATGACATGAAAGTTAGCAGACAGGTAGGGGCAGTAGCATGGGCATATTTATATGATGGCACCCGAGGGCCTGTGCCTAGGGCGGCAGGTTTTGGGGCCCTTGGGTGCCTATAAATTTATTTTTTAAATAAAAAAATGTTGCCCAACATCTTCCATGAATTTCCATAGGGGCATTTTTTTCCATAGGAAATACGGTGAAAGTGCTGTGGGGATGAGGGGTATGGGGCTGGGCTGGCTGGCGGAAGTGACATCACGCGCACACGTCATGTGACGTCACATCTGTGACTTTCTTGCGTGTTACGTCATGTGTATCGTCACGTAAGGAGCATGTTTAGGTCCGGTGCCTGGGGCAGCATCAGACCATAATACAGTCCTGGGCAGGAGGGGGGATGCCTAAATGCCACCCTCCCTGCCATTACTATTCTATAAAATTCAGGCAGTGTTGTATTAGTGAGGGGAAGCCACAGGTCTCTGCACTCCAAATGGACAGAGACATGCAGCAATTCTGCACCAGGGGCATTTTGCACACTCTTTTGGAGGTCATAAATTACCCCTTATGTATTATAGCTAATGACATACTCACTTATACTTGCAAATTTGACCCACATAGTAAACCATAGCAAGAGAGTTTTATTTTTCTTCCTGCAGTATGTTGATCAAAGTTGATAAAGGCTAATTGTTATATGCTGATTAGCTAGGCTAGGCCCCCTTGCAGTGCTGGGGTATGCTACTGTATATGGTAGTTACACCACTGCATAGTGGCCATTTCTTGTTTTAAAAGATTATTTCCTACAGAGACACACGATATATGTTTGTAAATTAGTCCCTTCAACCTCCAAATGTATTTGTAGTCATTAGTATGAAATTGATATGTTTATAGCTCTGAACCTGATACTCTATGCAACTGAACATTGTTATGACAGCTACATTTCTAAAGTTACAGAGCCTTAGACTGATGGCATATCAAGCATTTCTCTGTGGTAAATTTCATGTGGGGGAGAAGCACCCAAAACTCCATTGCTATTTTCATTCAAGTGAATGGAAGGGCACCTGGTAGTTTCAGGTGCTTCTCTGCAGACTAAAATGCACTGGTGAATAAAAAGTGCCATATTCTATATAGTCTTAAAGAAAATCAACCAGTTTTTGACTTATAGACAAGACAGTTTTACTATTGATAAAGGGGTTGTTCACCTTTGAGTTAACTTTGCCAAAAATTTGCCGCTGCCGAAATGCATTAAAGTCTATCGGCGCCAATTCTTTTTTTATTAAAGTCAAATTGGGAGCAGAGTCAGTACACATTAGTGATATGTATGCCGGAGACCTCTAGTGACCAAACAGAGGTAAAACCATAAACTCAATAATTTCTCCAAGGCATGCTAGTAAGTAAAAAAATATACTTTATTTACATCAATAGTTGTAGTTGTACACATGAAATGTATCCCCTCTAATGCCTAACGCGTTTCATGCTTACCCAGCATTGTTTATCTTATCACTTGCACTAAGTGTGGCAAACAATACGTTGAAAGAACGTATTAGGGAACATATCAATCAAGTGAGTAACATTAAATTAAGCAGCAAAACCAATGTCACTAGACACTTCCAAGAATGTAATAACAATAATTTACAGTATTTTTCCATACAAGGAATAGAACAAATTAAGACAGGCATTAGAGGGGGTGACCTTTTAATGAAATTAAAGAAAAGAGAGGTATATTGGATTTTTCACCTACAAACCAGGTTGCCACTAGGCCTCAATTACATATTTGATGTGACTTGCTATATTTAACTATATGTATATGATTATTTTTTATTGTATAATTATATTTTTGTATATGCCCTGTAACATGGATTATCTAACACCTTTGTATTTGAACAAAGCCAGTAGTCCATTGGATGATATAAGGCAATTGTAACATATGTTTGTGATTGGTTTTACTAAGGGGAGGGACTACATGTGCTAGTACTTAAGGAACAGAGCAAAAGAGACTAGTTGGATTCTGCCTATGACTAAGTGCTGGGTAAGCATGAAAAGCGTTAGGCGTTAGAGGGGATACATTTCATGTGTTTTAACTATTGATGTAAATAAAGTATATTTTTTTACTTACTAGCATGCCTTGGAGAAATTATTGAGTTTATGCCAATTCTTTTTTGATGCGCAACATTTTTTTCTCCTATTGAAGTCTATAGTAGTCATTTCCACTTCGAAACACGGCAGAAAAATTTGGCTTAAAGTGAGTGATTTTCTGAAAAAATTTGCAATTGGTTTTCATTTTTTATTATCCGAGGATTTTAAGCTATTTTAATCAGCAGCTCTCCAGTTTGCAGTCTCAACAATCTGGTTGCTAGGGTTTAAATTACCCTAGCAACCATGTATTGATTTGAATAAGAGACTGGAATATGAATAGGAGACTGAATGAACAAAAAGATGAGTAATAAAAAGGAGCAATATTAATAAATGTGTAGCCTTATAGATCGTTGGGAGAGAAAAAAATTAAACTCACGAAATGTAAAACATCCTCCAACTGAATATACTATATATATATATATATATATATATATATATATATTTAATTTTTTTTTCTTCTTTTCTTTTAGAGAAAGTCAAGAATTGTATGAAGACGTTATTCAGTTTAGTCCATTTAGGAAAAGCATATCAGCGTCACTGCAAAATTTTGTGATACCCGAAGATCATACAGGTAATTCCTGTTAATAAATGTAATAAGAATATTGTTGTGCTTTTTTTCATCCATAAAACAGGAGGCCCATGATCCCACTCCTACCTCCTTTCCTGTTGTAGTAGACCTCAAGTCCATCCGAGGGCAAAAAATGTAATATTGTAGAGGCTGCTGCTGCACTATTCTCCTACACTATACAAGAATTGAACTTGCATTTTCTCTCTTTTGTTTATGGATATGGAGAACCTTGAATATGGAGAAGCTCCATATTGTAACAATTTCAGGGAGTTGGACTGTGGTCTCAATGGGGAATAGACCTTTGCATACACTTCCAGCCACTCCATAACAGAGGCACAGACAGTTCAGTTGAGCATAACTGGTCTTTGGCCAATGTATTGGAAGCGTTTGCAGAGAGACAAAAATACAAAAAAAAAAACCTAAGGCCTGTCCAGCTTTAACTAATACAAATGTACTTTCCCTTACTAATCCAGAACAAGAGCCTTGCACCCATATCCCTTACAAAGCAAAAATGCACAAATAGTTTTCCACACTTACACACAATTAGAACACAGATCAGCAGCTCCTGCTTTCCCCAAGGTTCTCTCTCTCTCTTGGAAAACCCAGCTCCTTTCTTAGGGAGCCAACCCATATGCAGCTGCAGTCTAATCACCATGCAGCTACCTGTCTGGGAACCCAATTCACCTGGAGCAGCCTACTGAAATGGAGGGTTCACCCACTTTTGTCCATTGACTCTAGGACTTCATAAGCCATACCCAACCCATATTACCTGTATCAGGATATGTCTACCTCAAACAACAGTTTGAAACAGCTTCTTTGGATGTATTTTTATTATAAAGGTTGTAAACTTGGAATGCATCAGAGAACATACAGTCTAACTTGGACAACAAACAGGTGCAGTAATATCCATGTAAAGAGTATACTGAAGCTGATTCATCTTACATTTATCAAAACAAAAAGATTCTATCAAAGCCAGGAGAAGGATAAACATTTAACTGAAGACTCCTTAGGCTAATGTTACACCAGGCACTTTGTCCATGATTTGCTGGCCAATTTTTCTCCACTGAAGACATTGGATTCAGCCTGAGGATAGCTCGACTGCAAGGCTGCCACCTGGAAACACAGACCATTTTATAGAACAATTAACCAGACTGGAAAGTGATCTGATACATCAAATAGCAGATCATTTTCCTGCTTTGATATGGTGAAGAAAGTCTGAGTTCGGTACTTTTTAATACAAAGGAAAGCTTACAAGTATCTATTAGGGATGCACCGAATCCACTATTTTGGATTCGGCGAACCCCCGAATCCTTCACAAAAGATTCGGACGAATACTGAACCAAATCCGAATCCTAATTTGCATATTCATTTGCATATGCTAATTAGGGTGGGAAGGGGAAAACATTTTTACTTTCTTGTTTTGTTGTGACAAAAAGTCATGCAGTTTCCCTCCTGCCCCTAATTTGCATACGCAAATTCGGACTCGGTTCGGCCAGGCAGAAGGATTCATTCAAATCCAAATCCTGCTGAAAAATGCTGAATCCCAAACCAAATCAAGGATTCATTGCATCCCTAGTATCTATATATAGGTTACGTATATTCAAAATAATATCTGACAGTGTTTTTATCCCTAGATCAAACATATGATGACGTAGAACTGGTTTTGGGAAGTAGAAAACCTTCAGTTAACAGGTAATGTGCAATAAATACATTTCAAACAGAATATTTTACTTTAGGCAAAATAAAGGAAAGAACCAAAAATACGTGATTTATTGATAACAGAAAACTGTGTTCACAGACATATATTTCTATCATTTATCAAGCTGAAACTATTCTCTAGAGTCTCTGGTTAATAAGTAATGTACCAGCTTTACTGAGATTAAGACAGGCAAGAGAGTTTTACTTAAGATGGCAATATATCATCATCATCATCATCATTTATTTATTTATATAGCGCTGTCAAGATACGCAGTGCTTTACTGCAGTTATAGCAAACAGAGAATAAATGGTGGATAACAGACAAGGATTACAGAGTACAATAGGGTTAGAAGGACCTAGAGATTAGAGTTTACAAACTAAAAGGTTAGGGTACAATTGAGACATTAGGATTGTATAAACACTTTGTCATTTTTGATACAGCAATGATTAATTAAGGTACATCGAATAGGCCTCTTTAAACAGATGGGTCATTAAGGAGCGCTTGAAAGTTTGGAAGGTAGGAGAAAGTCTGACAGCTTGTGGCAGAGAGTTCCAGAGAAAAGCAGAAGCCCAAGAGAAGTCTTGTAGACGAGAATGGGCAGAAGTGATGAGAGGAGAAGTGAGGCGAAGATCAGAAGCAAAGTGTAGGTTTCGTGAAGGAGTGTATTTGGAGATTAGAGATGAAATATAGGTAGGGGTTTCATTATTAAGGGCATTGAATGTGAGTGTAAGTAATTTGAATTTGATTCTAGAAGAGATTGGGAGCCAGTGAAGGGACATACATATGGGAGCAGCATATGTTGAGCGGCGAGCTAGATGAATGAGTCTAGCGGCCGCGTTTACAACAGATTGGAGTTGTGAAAGGTGACTTGTTGGAATACCTGTGAAGAGTAAGTTGCAGTAATCAAGGCGGGAGATGATGAGAGACTGAATCAGTGTTTTAGTTGACTCTGAACTGAGATATGGTTGTATTCGAGTAATGTTGCGCAGTTGAAGACGGCAAGATTTTGCAAGTGTTTGAATGTGTGGTGAAAAAGACAGATGAGAGTCTAAGATGACTCCTAGGCAGCGTGCCTGTGTGGTGGAATGAAAGGTGGTGTTGTTTACGGTGAGTGATATCTGAGGGACAGGGGAAGATCTTGGAGGAAATATAATGAGTTCTGTTTTAGAAAGGTTCAGTTTCAGGTGGCGCTGTGACATCCAGGAGGAGACAGCAGAGAGACAGTCTGTGACTTGGGAAAGGACAGAATTAGAAAGATCAGGAGTAGACAAGTAGAGTTGGGTGTCATCGGCATAAAGGTGATACTGAAGTCCAAATGACTGAATGAGTTTCCCTAGTGAAGTTGTATAGAGCGAGAACAGCAGGGGGCCAAGAACAGAGCCTTGAGGAACTCCAACAGAGAGTGGGAAAGTAGTAGAAGTAGAGTTAGAGAAGGAAACTTTAAAAGAACGGTCAGACAGATAAGATGTAAACCATGAAAGAGCAGTGTCCCGAATGCCAGATGAGTGTAGAATGTCAAGGAGGTGTGACAACCCTATGCCTCTGTGTGCTAAATGTACTGATTGTGTACATAAGGCCATTCACAGTATGGTCACATCCTATTATTCAGATAGTTTGGGACAGCCCAAACAATCAAAACAGAAGGAAGTGAATAGGAGCTGCAGTTTCTCCTCACTTCCTCATCTGCCATTGCACCATACACTGTGATTGTAGTGATTTGTGTACCACTATGCATGCAATAAAATTCATCCCAAACTTAGTTTTGTACAGTTTTATCAGTATGTATATGACCAGCTTTAACCACCAGGTGAAAGTCTATAGAAGTACTGCATTGTTCTCTTATAGCTGCATTAGGGCTAGTCAGAACTGAAGCACTCACACAGAACACCACATGACGTGCTTCCTAAGCTTGCTAGATGCAAACACAGTCCATATATCCAAACTAATCTAGCACTAATACCAGTCAGAGCCATTTTAATAAATTGGCAGAAGAGGCATTTGCCCAGGGACGATAATCACTGGGGCCCTACCATCAGAATTTGTCTAGTCTAACTTTTGACTGCATTACTCAGAAATGGCAGACATTCCTTTTATGCAACTGGAAGAGCTCTACACCATAACACCATTTATTGGGGTTATAAAAAATACTTTATTATTCCTATGTGGTTTCTTTGGTGAAATTACAGTTTATCCACTCACATGACTGTTGGTCCAGGACTAGAAACACTTGTGTAATATACCTCTGCCCTTCTTCCCTCAGTTCAGTAAACAAAGTATGTAAGATTACTTTAGGAGATGGACATAAAGCTAATGAATAAGTGGTGCCTTTAGATATTACTCCACGAGGACTCTGTTATTGTCCTGGTGGTCACTGCAGTTCCATCTCCTTGAGGCTTTTATTTAACGTATTATTTAGGTATCAAAGGTAAACTGTGCAAAACAAGGATTTAAGGATCGATCGTGTGTTTATTGTGACCTTGTATACTAGAAGTGATATCAATGAGATATTTTGCAGAATCTGAAACTATACTTTTGGAAATCAGCCTTCAGGCCTTATATTGTATATTTGAATTTTACAGTTCTTCAAGTGAAGCAAGTATTTTGATAACCAACTGGAGAAATGACATGAATCTGAAGAAAACAGAGAAACTGGAAAAAGAATTTAGGAAGAAATTTCAGGTAAAAACACGTATGTATTTGTAAAGCGCTGTAAAGGAGCCACAGCGCTGTACAATGCATAGAAGTATATGTATATATAAGTGTATATATATATATATATATATATATATATATATATATATATATATATATATATATATATATATATATATATAATAGTGGATTCGGCCGAACCCCCGAATCCTTCACGAAAGATTCGGCCAAATATCAAACCGGATCTGAATCCTAATTTGCAAATGCAAATTTGGGGTGGGAAGGGGAAAACATTTTTTACTTCCTTGTTTTGTGACAAAAAGTCAAGTGATTTCCCTCCCCACCCCTAATTTGTATATGCAAATTAGGATTCAAATTCAGTTCTGTCAGGAAGAAAGATTCGGCCGAATCCTGCTGAAAAAGGCCAAATCCTGGATTCAGTGGATCCCTAGTTTATACAGCCCTATGGTAAAAATAGAAAGGGATGAAGGAAATTGTGTTTGACTAGAGTCCACCGAAAAACTCACTGATATACCTGTCCAACACTGCCTCTGTTGAGCAGAGTCTTATTTCCACCTTCATTAGCAGGGTCGGACTGGGGGGCCCGGGGCCACTGGGACTACTGTCCAGGGCTTCCCTCCGCCCCCCCTGCCCCCTTACTGTGACGCGCACACCTACGCTCGGTGCGACTGCGTGAAGGATCCTGTGTGAATAGGCGCCTAAAAAAACCTTTGTTTTTGTTCAATACGATCGGGAGAGGGAACTGGCCCGGCAGGGGGCCCATTAAGGGTCGGGGCACACTGGGTTTTTTCGCGGATTCCGCTGGGCCAGTTCGACACTGTTCATTAGTCATTTGTGTGTAACCTGTGTCTGACATGCACAACCTTCTATGTATAGTGGACTATATTAATGCTTCATAGATACCTAAATATTAACTATAATAATAATCAAAGGCAACCAAAGCCCAACAACATTATGATATAAATTTATCTTCAGTGCTGATGCGCTTTTGTGTGCACTTTTTACAAACTGTATGCAAAAACCCATAGCTTGGTTTGAACAAATACTTAGGTTTGCACTTCAGAGTTTGTTGTGTGTATGTTGTGTTGTGTCATTACCTGTTTGTGCATGCATAAAAATCAGTTAAAGTAGATTGCTACTCTCTGATAATCAGTGTTGTACAGGGCCTCTTGGGTCCACCAGAGAACCTGAAATCCAGGGTGCGCTTTCACACCAAATTGATGTAGGTTATCCTACTTGTCCTACAGTGTAGGTGTTATTTAGTTCTGTGCTAAAAATAATAAAGAGATGTAGGGAATGCTGTTAGACTGGGGTCCATTGGTGCCTTGGCCCAACTGAAAATCCTTTGGAATTCAGCAAACATTACCAAACTCTTACTAAAGCTAAATTCTCTATACATCTGCTTTCTACAATTTTTAGATGTGTCTACATAATGTAACCAGCATAATGTCAGCCTGACTTGAGTCCATTTATGGTCAATTTACCCTCAGTCTATTATAAAACATTAGCAATATACTTTGTCTAGTGTCAGTCATGATATTTACAAATTTGTTACTCAAAAAATTGTCTAGTTGAGCCCACCATTGCTCATTAAAGGGATACTGTCATGGGAAAAAAATTTTTTTTCAAAATGAATCAGTTAATAGCGCTGCTCCAGCAGAATTCTGCGCTGAAATCCATTTCTCAAAAGAGCAAACAGATTTTTTATATTCAATTTTGAAATTTGACATGGGGCTAGACATTTTGTCAATTTCCCAGCTGCCCCTGGTCATGTGACTTGTGCCTGCACTTTAGGAGAGAAATGCTTTCTGGCAGGCAGCTGTTTTTCCTTCTCAATGTAACTGAATGTGTCTCAGTGGGACATGGGTTTTTACTATTGAGTGTTGTTCTTAGATCTACCAGGCAGCTGTTATCTTGTGTTAGGGAGCTGTTATCTGGTTACCTTCCCATTATTCTTTTGTTTGGCTACTGGGGGGGGGGGGAGGGAGGGGGTGATATCACTCCAACTTGCAGTACAGCAGTAAAGAGTGATTGAAGCTTATCAGAGCACAAGTCACATGACTTGGGGCAGCTGGGAAATTGACAATATGTCTAGCACCATGTCAGATTTCAAAATTGAATAGAAAAAAATCGGTTTGCTCTTTTGAGAAATGGATTTCAGTGCAGAATTCTGCTGGAGTAGCACTATTAACTGATTCATTTTGAAAAAAATGTTTTTTCCCATGACAGTATCCCTTTAATACTAGAGGCATGCACTAATTTTAACTTATTCTTTATTGCATAAAGTGCAAGGCACAGTGCACAGAGAGCTACAAAATCAATGAGCCCTTTACCTAATACCTACTTGGGTAATTGGTAAGTACAGTGTTCCCTTTTGAAAGGCATTTTAGTGCACACATTTTTTTGTACTTTGCTCTCATTTAGTAAACCTGTCACTATGTATCCACTATATTCCACCGAAATATACTCCTCTTGATACAACAGATCAAGCAATAAGTAGCATGCATCAAAATATAGAGAAGAAGGCGCACACCCTTTTTAAATAAACTCCAGGGTGCTGATCCAGAGGTGACTCCCCATAAGGGTCTCCATAATATTTAACAGAAAAGGAATGGATCGCACACCTAATTTTGAAAAAACCAAATTAATTTATTGGACAAAAAAGAAAGAAATAATACAAAAGTTACAAAACAAAAAGCAAAATCATAATGAGCCCAACGCGTTTCGACCTTAAGGGTCTTCATCAGGGGCACAACAAAAAATTTAAAAAATCAAAAAGGCAGGCCTACATTTACTAACATATGGAACATAAACTATACATTGGGCTCAAGTGTAGGGCATTATAACAACTCTATTTTCTTTATTAAGGTTCCCTGGACATGTATTTGCTGCAACATATACGTCCATGTAACTTTATCATTTCCCTCCGTATGCAAATTAGGCAACACTAGAGCATCTTCGTTTTGATTGCCAAAGTAACGCTAGTGAAAATTCACCAAGTGTTCGGCGCCCTGGATGCAACTTCTCCTTTTAGTGAATTAGTATTGTCCTAGTGAAGTTACACCTGGTGAAGTGTTGCGATGACTGCGTAGCCATCTCTGGCGAATTTTTTGCCGGTTAGGGAATTTGCCCCATAGATTTTTATTTCCTGATCTAACATAAAATGACTAAAACTGAGTCTCCTGCTAATGCTAATTCATACAGAAAACAATGCACTGTACTGGATACTTTGTCCCTTGCACCTTTCCCCAGAGTTGTAGGCGAGCCCCTGTATGTCGCTTATCACTGCTGCTAAGATTCAAACAAGAGGGATATGACTACTGCGGGAGTGCCTTTATCAAGAGACACATACTGTATACCCACCACCGTATATATCAACAACTTCCCTGCTGAGCTTACTTTCAAACAAAAGACAAACACAAGTTATCTGACAATTTTTTCATACAGCAGTGACTGATCTAGTAAATGTAACTGATATACACTCTACACATTTATATCTTCTTTCCATAGTTTCATGGGGAGATTAAAATCTTAACTCGAATGATGGTTGACCCCAATGCAGTGATGCAAAAATCAGGAGACAAAGACCTTTTGTTCACAAAAGGAGAAATTATGGATGTGATTCAGCTGACAAATACAGACAAAATATTATGCCGAAACTGTGAAGGGAAATGTAAGTATTATGTGACAAATTATGTCCCTGATTATTATTGTTATTAAGTTTTTTTTACAAGTCAATGGCAAAATGTAAGATAAGACTATGGGGCAGATTTATATATTTTTTGCGTTATTGATTTGCAGCAAATTGCAGCAAAAACACAATTGTGTTTTTTATTTTGTGATCACCCTTTTTTCTGCAATTACTAGCCTACAGGTAAAAAACACTGATTTTGTTTCTGCAATTACTAGCCTGTAGCTAAAAAACACTGATTATGAGACATCAGCTTTATTGGTTTTTATTGAGAATTTTTCTTTTTCATCTTCCTGTTCAATATCAAAATGTGTCCTAGAACCCGAGCAGTTTCCATTCCGAGGCTGAGAGATACAGAACAAAAAATGTAAATAATTCTAATCTCCAATTGCAGATTGTTTTAGAATTATGCTGTCTACACTATGCTAAAATGTAATGGTGAATAAGCCCTTTTAATAAACAACACTAAAGAAAGATACATTTAACACATAAAAAACAGTCGTTATACCCAGTTATTATATGTTCTTTGTTTTGAATGGAGATCCGTCCTGTTGTAAAGGAAAATGTTTTATAATGGTTATTTCTTTTTTGTTACCTTTTAGTTGGATATGTCCCAAGAAAAGCGTTACTTAATCTGTAAGTATTTAACCCAGTTTCTTATCAGGTTTACTTATTTACTTTACATATTGGGGCTGATTTACAAACAGCAAGTTAGCACTTATGTTTTTAAAGCAGTCCCTTGGTATTTATTAAAGGAGGTAAAGCCTAGATATTCCTACCAGTTGGGTATACCTTCCCCACCAAAGCCACATTATTTGCACTGCATATCACTCCATTTGCCAGCGCCACAATTTCCTAAAACAAATAGCAGCTTTCACCCTGAAACATCATCAATAACATTGACATCTACAAACAGGACATGTATGCTGTAAAGTTCATGCAATGCAGAATGCAGGTTCACACAGGCACAACATACTTTGATAAAAAGTTCTGCTGGGGTTGAGCAGTGTAATGTGCCAGTGCTCCAATCAGCAGAAAACTGCACCAGCCCAGGGTTCTTCCATTGAGCACCATGGAGCATCCTCTTCAAGCTTCTTTCTTCTTCAAATTTCCCAGGGCAGATGCATGCGCAGTAGAACAAAATAGCCGGCTTTTTAGTTAAAGATCGGCTTTTCGCTTTAATGTGCATGTGCAGCTGCGGGAAGAAAGAAGAAGACAGAAGAGAATTACACCGTGGTGCTCGCTGGAAGAACCCCGGGCCGGTGCAGTTTTCTGCTGGTAGGAGCACCAGCCCGGGATTTCAGGTAAATCAATACAATCACTTGGGGCTGCCTAACATTTGACACCCCCAAGTGGAAGAAGACTTTCCTTCTCCTTTAAATAATTTAATAATCCTTGAAATCATTCATTTCGTTCATTCTATTTACTTTTATCATTTTAGAGAAAATAATATTCATGGCAATACAAAGGTTGAAGGTATGTATGCATTTATCTAATTAAAAAAAAAATACAATGCCTTCAGCAATGCTCCAAATTTATCATGTGTTCACGAGTGCCAACATCCAGTCCACATGCTGCCACCTGTCAGTGATTCAAAGTCAGGTACAAATCTTTGGTGATATGATTTGTACACTTTTCACCTTGTCCCAAGTCATAAGCAAGCCTTTGGTCTTTATTGCTTTGTATTCAAGCGTGTCTCGTTTAAGTACACAACATGTACTAGAAGCCAGTAGGTTGCACACTATGTAACAGACTTATACAAACTTGCAACATTTTGGAAATGAGGGAGTTGGTGACACTGTACAATTCATTCTCTTGCATCACCTTTTGCAAAATACCTTTTCCTCCCTGTAAAGTTTTTTCTACTGTAATTTTTAAAAGTCGGTTAATATTCAACTGTGCACACAGGGAAAATCTGCCAAAATAATCAACCACAGACTATTTTTTGACTCTGAATGTCAGTAATAACCAGCCAGACATTTGCCTGCCTAGGCTTTATTCTCTGACAATAATCCCCTCAGATTCTATTGCCTCCATGTTATATAACAGTTGCACAAAATATAAACCAGAATCTACATTGGAGATCTGGAAGGAAACAGTAGTATCAGTTTATGCTTTACTTATTAGAACTAGAGAAAAAAGTGGGTTCAGATTCTTGGACAGAGCTTATCCAACCCTAATAGGTTCCATACAAGAAACCTTTCAGATATATACCTTAAATCCAGTCAAACAGATTTCTTCCACTTATTCTGGAGATACAATTACTTTTTGTACTGATGAGTCCACTTACAATTGGTCAAACAGAACATAAGCCACCTATCAAAGCAGAACTTTAATGTTCCACAGTATACAGCGAAGTAAGATCCTATGTACATGTTATTCTGAATTGAGAAAGCCAGTTGGATGACTGGTGAAATGTCTTCAAGAAAAACACAGCAAGTCTCTGACTTATTTCTATAGTTAATGGGATTATGTCACAGGAAAGCATGTTTGTTACCGAAATGTTTCAATTGATAGTGTTCCTACAGCAGAATCCTGCATTAAAATCCATTTTTCAAAAAGATACCAGGAGCTTTGATAAACTTCAGTCATTCTTTACTCTCACACTGCAGGTTGAGGGATATCATCACTCCTTCCCCCACAGCCGCCTATCAACAGATCAATGAGTAACCAGATAACAACTCCCTGACACCTGCATTGCTAAAAATGCTCCCACCCACCTGGTTATAGATTAGGGAATAGCACTCAATAGTAAAACACCCAAGCCCAACCACGACTCCTCCAGTTACATTGAGTAGGACAGGGGTCCCCAACCCTTATCTGAGAGCCACATTCAAATGTAGATTAAAGTTGGGGCGCAACATAAGCATGCAAAAAGTTCCTGGGGATGCCTAATATGGGCTGTGAGTAACTGTTAGCAGCCCCTATGTGTACTGGCAACCTACACAAGGCTCTGTTTGACAGTACATGTGGTTTTTATTAAACTAAAGCCTGTTTTGAGGCCACTGTGAGCAATATCCAAAGGGTTGGTGAGCAACATGTTGCTCAAGAGCCACAGGTTGGGGATCACTGGAGTAGAAGAAACAATAGCTTATCTGAAAGCAGTTACATCATGAAGTGCTGGCCCTTTCTGAAAGAACATGACCAGGCAGAATACACTAAAATTACTGCCTACACACCTACAGCTAAAAAAATACATTTATTGATTCAAGAATAAAATTTCAAATTGTAGAATGAATTATTTGCATTGTACTGTATAATTTAGTACTAAAAACTACACCATGAAAATTGAGTCCCATTTTTGAGGTTATTCACAAATAACCAGTCAAACAGTGTGTGATGTTCACAAAAAGAAACAATGTGCCATTGCATCAGAGTGTCAGCATAGATAGAGGCATACTTGGGGCAGATCGTTTACATAGCCACAACTGCCAAATGTTTTTTAGATGTTTTTTTTTTTTTTTTAGAAATTTTGTAGAAATTTTAACCTGACGGTTCCATCTTTGATTCTACAGCCTATAACAGATATCTTGGCTTTTTTTTAATGTAGGACCCCCTTTATTAGGTAAGGGGAAATTCATTTTATTCGTCTTACTTCTCATCTGGTAAGCACTGGCCCCATTTGAATGTAAGGATGGATGGTACATAGGCCACTTTCAGATGCTAAAACTATAGTGTGGAGGTAAAGGTTAGTTTCACATTAGATATGCCAATGCAGGGGGGCTGTGAGCAGGGCTGGATTTATATACAGGTACCCGTAGATTTGTGTAGAGGACAACAGTTTTGTGGGGCCTATAACACTTGCAAAAAAATAATCGCGCCTGCCTACTGCTGGACACTTGCAGCTAAATTTATTGAGTTGAGGGGGAGGGGTACCCTTATTCTTTTGAGATTGGTGCATGTACAGTCCGCAAACAGTACTGTGCATGTCTTGATAGGGGAGGTGTTGGCATCCAGTCAGAGGTCTGGTGCTTTGGGTGGGAGTAGTATAACCATCACAACTATATTAATGTGTCATGCACATTAAAAAAGCTTTGCAGTAGTGTATGCTATGTTCAGTGTCGGACTGGCCCACCAGGAAAACTCCCGGTGGGCCCAGGTGTGGGCCCTTGTGCTGCTAAACATTTGGCCTATTTCATGGCTTCCTTATTTCTTTGAGAACAAAGAAGCTAAATAGATGGAATAATAGATTATATTATGTAAAGAATAGAGACTAGGAGAATAGAGGTTGAGCGAGGAGAAGAAGAATAATAGTACTGAGAGTGGGCCCCTGGTCTAAGGTTTTTGTGTGGGCCCCTGGTGTCCTAGTCCTACACTGGCTATGTTTCCTGTTTTATGTCTAAAACTAATAAAGCATTACCTAAAAAAAGTTTTGCAGCAGTACATTATACCATCTAAAAAGCTGTCCAGAACTGGATAGGACTAAATGTCAAAAAGAAACTTCTCTCACGATAGATTATTTCATGATTTATGGCTAAAGTGAAATGAACAGATTTTATAGCAAAGTAGATATACAAATGGAAATTTATTTGTGTAAATCACAAACTGATTTCCCATATCTGCTCTACCCTTCTGCAGTAGAAAATGAAAGGCAGCTCAGACTGTTTTTTTATATGCAGCAGATCGATAGGAGCACTCTGATAAACCAGTATAAAGGGCATAATGGGTTTTTTTTTTTTTTTTTAATGATTTAATACTTTTATGACCTTGAGCCTTTTTCTACTGTAAAAGTATCTGCAATGAGTGATACATAAATAAGAAGATTTGTTTAGAAATAAATATGTATACGTATTTAAAAAATGTAATTCTAATTTCTATTGTGTATCATGGTCAGTATCAAATGTGTAAGATGCCAATTTTGTACAATATTCACAGGCACTCCCTTGATCCTGGGGACGTATAAGAGCACCAAGGGGTGCAAAATTGTGCTCATTTACCCAGCACTTGCATCTGTGACCTTGCTGTGGTCTGCATGGCATACTGCTGGCCACAAAGCAACCAAATTTACTGTTTAATTGATCTTTTTACCCATAAAGTGGATCACCGTACCAGAGGCCACCCCTTCAGACTAGAGGAAAAGAACTTTCATTTGAAGCAGTGTAGGTGGTTCTTCACAGTGAGGTTGTGGAATGCACTGCTGGGTGATGTTGTGATGGCTGATTCAGTTAATGCTTTTAAGAGGATCTTGAATGTTTTCTTGGACAAGGCTATTGTGATACTAAAATCTACAATTAGTAAAGATATTTGTATATATAGTTTATGTGAGTGTATGGAAGGGTCAGTTTGATTGTGTGTATGTCTGGATGCTAGGTTTCATTTGGAGGGGTTGAACTTGAAGGAATTTGGTCTTCAACCCAATTTAACTATGTAACTATATATTTAAAGGGATTCTGTCATGATTTCTATGGTGTAGTTTTTATTTCTAAATGACACTGTTCACCCTGCAAATAATTCATTCTTTCATGTAAAGTTTATTCCTAGCCCAACAAGTGTATTTTTTTATTAGTTGTAATATTGGTGTGTAGGCAGCCATCTTATGTCATTTTGACTGGTTATGTGCTTTCAGAAAGAGACAGCACTTCGGGATGGAACTGCTTTCAGGCAGGCTATTGTTTCTCCTACGCAATGTAAACGAATATGTCTCAGTGGGACATTGATTTTTACTATTGAGCACTGTATTTATATCTACCAGGGAGCTGCTATCTGGTTACCTTCCCATTGTTCTGCTGATGGGCTGCTGGGGGGGAGAAGGGAGGGGTGAAATCACTCCAACTTGCAGTGCAGCAGTAAAGAGTGACTGAAGTTTACCAGAGCACAAATTACATGACTGTGGGCACCTGGGAAACTGACAATATATCTAGCCCCATGTCAGATTTCAAAATTAAATATAAAAAAATCTGTTTGTTATTTTGAAAAATGGCTTTCAGTTCAGAAGTCTGATGGAGCGGCACTATTAACTGTTGTATATTGAAAAAAAAACAGTATCCTTTTAATGACCATTATAGGTAGAGGGAATGTATAAGGCTCTGCAGTACCTTGTACCCAGCAATCCTGCTTGTCTTGTTGTGTAACTTAGGCGGTGTGATGGGGGGATTTCTACCTGCCACCCCCAGCCTGCACTGATACACTACAAACAACAGGTCTACATTTCTTGTACCTTACATACACATTTATATACACATTGTTGTCCTCTCTCATGCTTCAGATTGTAAAGACTCTAAACAAATAAAGTATAATACAATTAAAACCAGGAAAACACTGTTAAACAGAGAATGTATATATTATTATATATGTATTGGATTGCAGAAAAAGTATATGATGACACAGAACTTATATCCAACACATTCCCTGCTGTTCCTGCAAAAGCACGGTAAGATTTATTTGATTACTCTTTCATATGATGGAAATAACATAAATAATAACTTCTACTACAAACTTCAGTAATATGACTGCCTGCACTGAGGGAATGTGAGGCACACCTGTATGAAAATGTTTTGGCGCATTATACAATCTGTTCATAAAGTCATTACTTGTACTGATGAATATTTTACAATTAATTTTACAATTAATATTTTTATATATGTAGGGCACTAGAGATTTAGCCTTCCTCTATGGCTTGTAGGCGTTTAAAAACAGGGCTTTTTAAGCAAAGGTTGGAGGTGTAGCCAGGTGTAGGTCTGCCCTGTGATTGGTTCCCATTGGTATTTTGATGTTAGGTGATATCCTCTTAGTCAAATATAATATAGATTGGTAACCATCTTAGTTCTCTTGGACTCCCGATCTTGGAGAAGGGTTGATGGTGTCATGAGGGTAAGAGTTGAAAAGGCCAGAACAGGTATGGAAAAATTTCCCCATGAAAAAGGAAAAAGTGGTTGGTTAGATCCTAGATTCAGTTCTTTAGGGGCAAAATATATTCACGACATTGAAGAACAATCTGAAGCTCAACCAAGGACTTTAGAGGGTTACAACATTTGGATGTTCCATCATCATACAAACTCAATAGTGCAGCCTACTCAAGTTCAACATAGAGAGCATTATACACTATGTCAAATTGTAAGTAATAACTTTGTTGGCATTTAAAGGATAATGTAGTGCCTTATGGTCAAAGCAAATATTTGGAATCAGTTTTTAGTAGAAATGGATTTGGTAAGGAAACAAGTAGTTAATAATAATGTTCATTATAGCTAGATGTGATTTAAGTTAATTTAAAAAGAGAGAATGTACAATTTAACGAGAGAGGATTTTCAACACAGATTTACAGATTTAATACAGATTTTTTTAAACAAATGTTCTCCCTGCGCTTGCATGGGTTACCTCTGGGTATTACTCTTTGCTCCCATACTCCAATAACATACAGGTAGGTTAATTTTGCGACTAATACAGGCATAAGCATTTATAAACTATTTAATACCTATTTCATGAGTTTAGGAGCAAGATGTTGATTTTTTTGATTCTAGGGACTTTGGTTAAAGCTGAAATGTTATTTAAATGGTCATACTGCTATAAGACTTGTATAGGACCTGTGTCCATAATTTGGATCACCATACATTACAAGGGGCAAATTTACTTATGGTCGAATATCAAGGGTTAATTAACCCTCGATATTCGACTGCCAAATTGAATTCCTTCAACTTCGAATATCGAAGTAGAAGGATTTACCGCAATTCGTTCGTTTGAACGATCAAACGATAAATCGTTTGATTGAATGATTAAAACCTTTGAATCGTTCGATTCGAAGGATTTTAATCCATCGATCGAACGATTTTTCTTCGACCAAAAAAAGATTGCTAAGCCTATGGGGACCTCCCCATAGGCTAACATTGACTTTGGTAGGGTTTTAGGTGGCGAACTAGGGGGGTCGAATTTTTTTTTTTTAAAGAGACAGTACTTCGACTATCGAATGGTCGAATAGTTGAACGATTTTTAGTTCGAATCGTTCGATTCTAAGTCGTAGTCGAAGGTCGAAGTAGCCAATTTGATGGCCGAAGTAGCCAAAAAAAACATTTGAAATTCAAAGTTTTTTTTATTCTATTCCTTCACTCGAACTAAGTAAATGGGCCCCTAAGTCTACTTTTAAGCATTAAATAAATCCAATGGAGTATATTTCCAATAAGAATTAATTATATCTTAGCTGGAATTAAGTACAAGGTACTGTTTTATTATGACAGAGAAAAAGGAAATTTTTAAAAATAAGAATTATTTGAATAAAATGGAGTCTATAGAGATGGCATTTCCAAAATTTAGAGCTTTCTGGATAACAGGTTTCCAGATAACGTATCCCTTACCACATATGGCTTATGTAGGTTCTGTGGGTACCAGTCAGATGTCATTACTCTGATACAAGTACTGGTTGCGCAGATATAATATA
The DNA here is from genome assembly GCA_038501925.1 of Xenopus petersii. Taxonomy (NCBI): domain Eukaryota; kingdom Metazoa; phylum Chordata; class Amphibia; order Anura; family Pipidae; genus Xenopus; species Xenopus petersii. Next base: position 117,738,457 of record CM076672.1, on the reverse strand, counting down.
TTTTTATGGTGGCAAATTAATTAAAATTTTTCTTTAAGCTTATTCATATTTTGGGCATTTGGATTCTGTAATTTAGCATTGACAAAAATAGCGCTGTTTTGAATTTGCAATAAATCAAATTACATTTTGTTATTTTTTCCTTTATCTTTGCAAAGAAATCAGCAAAGTTATCTTACAAGAATGTTCCAAAGGAATACAAGCCAAACAAGGTATTTTTAACTTGATTTTAATTGAATACATTTAAAATACATAAAAACAACTTCATAGCATTGCAAATATAAATATAACATTTATGATTTCCTTACTTTTGAAAAATGTGATCTACATCTCATTACAAGTTGTGGTAAATTCTCTTGGTAATACAAAGATATGGGCATGCACACCAAATGTTTAATCATATAAACCAGATAATTGTGCAGTAAAAAAACGTTTAATGTTTAAGACATAACAGTAATAAACAACATCAATTAATGAGGGTGAATATTCAGTAAATCAGCATACATACATACCACACCACTGGTAGTTTTGGTTAGATATTTGGAAAGCGGATACACAGACCCCCCAAAAAAAAGAGAATATTCACCCTCATTAATTGATGTTGTTTATTACTGTTATGTCTTAAACATTAAACGTTTTTTTACTGCACAATTATCTGGTTTATATGATTAAACATTTGGTGTGCATGCCCATATCTTTGTATTATATGTGCTATAAAAACTAATGGAGTTTTTAGGGCTTTTGCACCCGTTATCATTATTTTTGATCTATTGCTAGAGTGCCCTCCTCATCCCTATATTTAAATTCTCTTGGTAACACTGAACAGTTACTTAAGTTGGCCATACACAGCCAGACTTAAGCTGCAGATCCATGCTTTCAGACCAAGTCGTCAACTTATCTGCCCATGTATGGGTCCTCTCTGATGGTCTACTCTAGCCAATAAACATCTGGCAGAAAATCGACAGATATCTATCAGACAGGTGTAAAAAAAACCTTCACCCCACCGTAACCTGAGGATAATTTTATTTTGTAAGGACTGTTAATTCTTCCCAAGAGAATTGAATGGCCACTTGTTCAAAGTCATAAATGAATTCAGAGTATCTTACAAAATAGCTGGCTATGAATGGCATGAAAAATATTTTTTGGAGACTCGCCACGTGTATAAGGTAGCCCAGGTGCACTGCCCTGAACCTTCAACTTGAGGGAGAGGACATCACAGTATTTGTTTGTAGAGCAGGCATTTGAAAAGCAATTCTCCAGGTGTTTATTGAAGTACAAACAAGGATTACAGCCTTACACATTTTGTGTTCTCCCAACACTTAATCATAGTTGGGAGAACACTTGAAACGCATAAGGCTGTAATCCTTGTTTGTACTTCAATACAGAAGACCAAGGGAGGTTATTGTCCAGTTGTGCTCCTTCCAACTTCTTTTTCATGTAGATACAAAAGTAACTAATTTCAAATGTAGGAATGAAACAGCTGTAAGGCAGTATTTAGTAAACTGCAAGTGGGGCTCGGCCCAAAACATGTAGTGTACTCACACTGCTAAAACAATAACACTTGCAGTTTACTAAATACTTCCTCACAACTGTTTCATTCCTACATTTGAAGATTGTACTTCAATACACATGTTTTTTAATAAATCTGCCTTTGAGTGCGTGTTCTATAAACACATATGGTGATATCATCAAAATATATTGGTTTTAACTGAACAACCCTGGGCAAATTTGCACCTGGCCAGTAACCTGTTGCAACCAAATAGTTGCTTTCACTCTTCGACCTGCAGCTGGTTCAAAAATGCTAATCATTGATTAGTTACTATGGGTTACTGGCCAGGTGCAAATTTGAGTGTTTATAAATGAGCCCCAATGATGTGAATTGGAATGTCAGCATCTTCAAGTATGTTATCTCCTCACTACCTGCATTGTTCTTACAGAATCCAAAAGAAACCAGAAATACCAAAGAGGGTGAAACCTACAAATGAAGAAAAAGAAGCAAAGGAATTAAAAAAGAGGTTTAAGGTGATAATTTGGTTTTCATTTAGAATTTGGGTTAATGGCATAAAGAGTGTAAACTCTGTACCACAGCATGATTCTACAAATAAGGTGTCTTCCTCCTATAGTTTTCAGTTTTACATACTGAAACTACTTATTATGCTTAAAGAATAGAAAATTATAAATCAGTATGCTGTTTACAATGTCTTTCTAGGATAGTCAGTGGCATGCATAGTTAGAACTTCCCTACCCAGAAGAACAATTCCAGCTCCAGGCACTTGTCTCAGGTGAAGCTCAATAATCCTTCCACCTTAGTGGATGAATGGGCTAAAATCAGGAGCGACTCTAGATAGCAAGGGAAATGTGAATGGACCACTGTGATCCTTTTTGCTGAATTTCTGGGGGCAGCAGTTTTTTTAATGTTAACAATATTCTTAAAAGTGATTGTCTACACATGTCCCATAGAACTACCCTGTTTAGGTGTTAATGTGCATTCATCTGGTTTGTAAATTCATTCATTTATGCATTAATTAGTTTTGGTCTTCTCAGTTTCTGAATTTCCTGCTCTCTGGAGGTAGGCATGACTTTCCAAAACTTTCCTAATGTATCAATGCATTTTATGTTCCAAAATACATGACTTTTGTCTTTAACAAAATAAATATTTGTCTTAACTCTATATTAACCCTAAAATTTAATTTCTTTATTGAACTTTGAGTAAGTCCCACTGTGCAAACCTCATCTCAAATCTTAAAGCGGAACTAAGCTTCATCATCCTGAAATAAGAAATTTTCGAAATAGTTAAAAATGCACTGTAGCACCATCTAGTAGCAGGATAAAGCACAAGAAAAATGGTGTTTGGACAAATGTGACAAAATGTGAAATCCCGATGGCTTGATCTGCAATTCAGGAGTTGGAGTGAGATTTTAATTGACAGTTAGGTCTCATACATCTTTTTTTTGGGGGGGGGGGGCTTCCTTTGCTTAGAAAATATCTAGTGTTTTAAAATAACCTGAAATTATGATAGAGAAATCTCTCTACATGCAAAATATGTGCCAAAGTCAGTTATTTTGTTAGCTTTTGTTTGTGCTGGAATCAGTTATTTGAGTGGTTGCTAATGCATCTGCTACAAAAGATATATTAGATATATCAATCAAAATCAGATTCCCAACCTGAATGAAGGTAGAATAAAGAGAGGAAATAGTGAAGAATACCATAAATATTTCAGAAACAATAAAGACATTTTTAGCTGATTATATTTAGAAATATGAAGCTTATATTATATTTTTCATAATTCATGCCATTTAAAGTGCATTTTAGGCAAAATCAAGGGTAAATGACAACTAAATATTAATACTAAAGTTTTCAACAGTTTGTACTTTACACACTATAGAACCGACTCCCATGAGGGGCCAAAAGCGCTAGATGAAGATGGCCAATCTAAACGCAAGATAGTGCCAGTTGCATGTTGACCTGGGTATTTATGGAACTGTAATGTAAAAAAACTTTTATAGATGGTTTTTTATATAGATATGGCCATATTTGAGCTAAAGGGAGCCTGACTAAAACTGACCAATAGTTCTGATTTATGGCGTTACAAATGTAGATCCTGAATAACCCAGATGAGTTTAATTCTTGTACATTTTCTTTCTCAGTTTGTTGGTGAAATTAGGGTTTTGACTCGAATGATGGTTGTTCCAAGTGCTGGGAATAAAAGAGGTGGAGGAAAAGAATTACCAATCAGCAAAGGAGAAATACTGGAAGTTATACAGTTCACAAATGATGAGAAGATATTGTGCAGAAATAGTAAAAACAAATGTATGTAATCTTTTGAAAATGTACTTTTTTTACTATTCTTGTGGTATGTAGATAACACAGGCCTTGGATGTATTATCCCACTCCTACGACACCCCAGTCCACTCTGTCCCTGCCCACTGCTTCACACCATGTCTCCCTGGAAAATTGCAGAAGTTGAGCATGTATGCATAATGGACACATAGGCACTATGCAGGAGCAGGGTTAGATAGCTTCTCTAATAAAAGCTGGTTTAAACCTGAAAGAGTCTTGTGAAAAGACCCATAAACCCTCAGGATTCATTTCTCAAAAACAATTTCTTGTATTTCTGCCAGTTTAAATAATGAAGCTTCTAGTAACTCGTATCCCTCTGCTTTGGAGAACTAAAACATAACAAAGAAGTAGTGTAGAAATGGTTTACCTTATATTCTGGGTTTCTATACCAGCCCAAAGCACCACAGCCCTTGAAGATCTGTGCTTCTGAAGATGCCCCCAGTAACTCTTCATGTTTTTTTTTTATTGATTCAAAGCAGTTTCTCTGTGCTTCTAAGTTTAGGAATCAACTCCCAATATACTTTATAAAATATAAAAATCACAATACAAGTCTAATTAGTAAGTATTTCAGATTCTCATTTAATGGCACCTCAGAAACCAGTGCAATTAGCATCCGTATTTAAAAATGAGTCCTGTGAATCAGCTTCAATGAGAACATAATTTTCTGCTTCATAATTTATAATGGCCCCTAAGCTTAGCTTCTCAAATACCAAGACCACACTGCGCATGTTGGACACTCCCAACAAAATCCAAGATGGTGACCCCCTGAGCACAGCTTTGAACTTGAATCATTACTGCTATAATGATTCTGAAGCTTTAGGCTGGTGCAGTAAGTTCAGTATATAAAATATAGCATTTCTGCCTATATTTGTTTTAAGAGTTTAATTCTCCTTTAAAAAACAAAGTCCAGGTGCAATACATTTAAAAAAATATTTATAAAGGGCTCAGTACTGATGGTATATTTATATAATTATTTTTCAATATCATTTAAAAAGCCAAAGGGTCTTTCCTTGGAGGGGAGGGATTCACAGAATTTAAAATAGGACTATTACAAAGAATGAAGTGTTCAGAACTCTATAGAATGTTTGGATACCAAGGCAAGAAAAAATACAAAATGAAATATTGCATAAAATAACATATGCTTTGATACACTGAATCGAAAAACATATGTGTACCTTTATTGGGCAGGATCCTCCTGTATTGGTCAGTATTTTTATGTAAATTTTTGAGTTTGATGTATATGGTGTAATATTCTGGTGGTTTATAAACATCTGTTATTATTAATAACAGAACATTACTAAAGGAGGCCACATAGCATGTCTACACCATTGATCTGAAATTTGAATGAGCAGCTCATTTGCCCTCATATGGGGGGTTGCTCTGTGGTACCTTTGCATGATGCACGTGGAACAGATGGGCCAAAAGATTTTCTTGACATAATTATAATGTACAATTTGTGTTTTTCAGATGGCTATGTTAAAAGCAGATATGTTTTGCAGATGTAAGTATTTTATCCACACCAGCATTCATGTAATAGCTGGCACCAAAACGTTATAGCCCACTGACTTTATAGGGTTTATCCAAACGAATGCATGCAGGGTAAAAGAACCTCACAGGAAATAAAAGACCACATTTTTTACATGATTTGGTCAGAATAAAATGGACTCAAAATATCACAAAGTCTAAGTACTTAATTTGAATTACAGGGACTGTTCACCGACTTTTATTCTTTGATCATCATAAATATGTCTTAGGAACACCAAATAACACTGCATAACAACTGTTTCCATCTAATATATATGTTTATGTTGGTGACATACATGCAACTTAATATTATTTTTGCTTTCAGTGAAAAGGATATTTATGATGATGTCGACACCCTGCGTATGTATTTTTTATACTTCCTCTTAAAAAATATACAAAACTATGAACACACAAATGCAAAACAAGCCAATAATAATTATACTTGAGCCAACTGGCTTAAGGTGAAATTTATTAATAATGCCAGGACTGCATTAATATCTCACTGATGGTATATTAGATTAACTGACCTTCAGTTGCAAAAGATGATCTACACATATGGTCTACAGGAGCATTAATAGAGCTTGCTTTCAAAATACATGGCATTCTGACACTTAAGTGCATAATGTATTTTAAGTTGTACTGTCCCTAAATGAAATAGACAATATATATTATTACTAGAGATACTCTCATTGAATAACGTTCTTATTAGAATGCTTAAATTACATATGCTTTAACAATGTTGTCCCATAGGTTACCTTTTGACTTAGTTAAGCCTCCTTTGTTGCGCATTGTTTCACTTTGTTAAATGACAAGCACCTCAATCAGCAATGCAATAAATGCCAGGCTGCCTTTCAAATAAAAGGTAACATTGTCTTACTCTCTTATTCTTTCAGGTTCAGGAACTGCACAGCGAAGAAATTAAGACATTTTTTGCAATCTTTTTTTTTATCAATATTAAAAAGACAAATCTTAACACTGAGAACTGAACAAAAAAGTCTGCAGCTCATACAACTGTGATATGGCATTAACAAAGAAAAATGTTACGGAGTGGACTAAGTCAGTTTACAATATTTCTATGGGTAGTATTTATGGAAAGAATGATGCCTTGCAATCTCATGGACTGGCTTAGGAGGTATTAAAAAAATTCTTGGAACTGCATTTGGCCCCTAGGTCTCCAGATGGACATCCCTGGACTATACATTTTAAATATATCCATGCTGTGTTGCATAGATTTACATAAGACTGTTATGAGAATATATTAAAATAAATTGTTGAACTAGAAGTTGTAAAATATATTTCTGTACCTTGGGAAAGCCCAGTTATATTTTTGTTTTCAGATTTCATGTATAATGATTGGCAGAATTTATCATTTGCTTTTATACACTAATGTTTTACCAATAATGCACAACTAAAACAACTGATTTAATAAAATATCATGATAATATTCAGTTATATTAACTATTTATTGTATGCACAAACATTGCAGCACTGCAAGGAGTATCAGCAATTCCCATTAACTACCTCTGACTTAAATTTAAAGGTATATTCAGTGGAGTAACTATCAGGGCTGCAATCACACATACACACATATAGATGCAGATTTCTTATGTGCATGTGACTGTAGGGTAGAAAGCATGTATCTGGAAGGCTGAGGCAGTAGTGAAGGGGGGGGAGCTGGTGCACATCTTGCACCCAGGCCTGGCTGCCATTAGTTATGCCACTGTGTGCATTGATTTTAGGGAGATTTTTTACTGATTCAGTGCTTAAAGCACTTGTACACTTTGGGGCCTATTTACTTAGCTCGAGTGAAGGAATAGAGGAAAAATAGTTCGAATTTTGAATGTTTTTTTTGGCTACTGCGACCATCGAATGGGCTACTTCAACCTTCGACTATGACCTTCGAATCGAACAATTCGAACTAAAAATCGTTCGACTATTCGATAGTCGAAGTACTGTCTCTTTAAAAAATTCTTCGACCCCATAGTTTGCCACCTAAAACCTACCGAGGCCAATGTTAGCCTATGGGGAAGGTCCACATAGGCTTTCCAAGGTTTTTTTGATCGAAGGAATTTCGTTCGATCGATGGATTTAATTGTTCGATCGAACGATTATTCCTTTGATCGTTCAATCGTAGGAATAGCGGTAAATCCTTCGACTTCGATATTCGAAGTCAAAGGATTTACATTCGGCAGTCGAATATCGAGGGTTAATTAAACCTTTGATATTCGACCCTATGTAAATTTGCCCCTTTGTGATGAACAGACACGTTAATATGCTTTGATAAATGTGTCAGTTACTTCACTTTACTGACAGGAGAGTGATTAGATCAGAATGTACAAAATCTGGTCATTATTCATTTTAGACATTTGTTTCTGCAATTTTTAGGCCCCTGTCAAAAGGCCTAGAATAAGGATTGCCACCTTTTGCTATCGCTGACTCCAGCCGGGGGGGGAGGCCCAAAGACATTTAGGGGCAGGTCTGTGATAAAGCGGATGAGGCTTTGTCAATTTAGAGGTGGGCCAGTGAGGTCTGAGGCAGGGCCATGATGTGGTGATCGGCGATTTGTCATCAATCTCAGGTAAATCCTGCCAGGATTTTTGGAAAACCTGTAGTTTTAAACAGGGTAGCCCTTCCAACAACTGGGCTGTCATGGTCAAAACCAGACAAGTGGCATCCCTTCCTAGAATAGTCATGCCCATTTCTGGCATTGGCAATAACAAAAATTGCAGTGGTGCATTCCATTGGGTTTTAAATCACAACCCCAATGTGCCTGCAGAAGTTGGACTGGATCATCTTCCAGTTAAGTTACCATCTATATTTTACTACCAAATACATTATGCTTGGATGGCCATCTGGCTATATATGGGCAGATTTTGCAGCCAGGAGTGACCAAGTCAGCAGGCCTACACAACAGCAAAACAACAGCCAATGTCTTGTAATAGGTGTTCCTTAAGCACTTCAGATATAAGCTTGTTTTGCTCCTCAAACAGTGTAGTAGGTTCACCACCTCCACTAGGGGTTATAATATAAACAATCCATTGGAGAGCAAAGTAGTGAAATTAGTATGTCAGTTTTATTTGAGATGCATAGCAAAGCAATGCATCTCAAATAAAACCGAAATACTAATTTCAATGCTCCCCAGTGGATTTTTCATGTTTACAAAACAACAGCCACTATAATCAATTTTTGATCAGCCCAGTTTTCATACCACCTTAGTAGTCAAATTGGACAAAGACATAAATCTGGTAAAACCACTAAATAAGTAAATACAAACAGCTTACAGTCACTCTTTTTTATGATAAACAAGTGAAAATTTTAAATAATTTAAAATAGTTTATACAACAAACTATGCAGGAAAATCCCCTATTTATACACACATACAAAACACTGGCACTCTATCCACAAAATATATAATTTGTCTCCCTATAATTCTATACATCTGACATGGCTAAAAAATAAACACTTTGCTCTAGGTATCAATACATTATTTCAAACCTGGCAACCATTAAGTTTACAAAATATAAAAGACACGACCACAGATAGATTCACAATCATGCCTATAGCAGACCTAATGCAAAAATACCCTTTCTTACATAATCACAATTCCCTTTTAAACAACTTATACGTTTTGTCAAACAAAAACTAACAACAGACGCAGACAAAAATAATCCTTTTGCTTTACTATAGGCACGACATGATACAGTGAAATCCACTTCTCAATCTACAGGCAGATTAGAACATCTATCGATTGTATGTAACCTAACAAAATAGAGAAATTTAATTACTTACCGTAATTTCTATTTCCAAGTCACCTACCATGGCAGCACTCACCAACATGAATATTCCCCGCCCCTCAGGTCACTGGACAGGAAAGGGTTAACTCCCAACCCTATAACATCCGCTCTGCACCGCCCCCACCTTGTCTATGTTTCTTAGCTTCAGAAGGGAGGGAAGTTGGTGAGTGCTGCCATGGTAGGTGACTTGGAAATAGAAATTACGGTAAGTAATTAAATTTCTCTATTTCCCAAGCCACCCATGGCAGCATATCACCAACATGAGAATTTCCAAAGCCAAAAAGAAGGGAGGGACAACAACTGATGCTTAACATTTATTATGAATGCAATACAGCTTGCAAAACTTTTCTCCCAAATTTAGCCTCTTGGGAAAGAAAAACATTTAACTTATAATGCTTTATAAATGTATGCAAGGAGGACCATCTTGCAGCCTTGCAGATTACGTCTGGCGGCGCTCTGGCTTCCGCCGCCCAGGAAGCAGCCAATGCTCGAGTAGAGTGAGCCTTCAAGTCTCTAGGTACCTCTCGGCCTGTTTTGTGATAGGCGAACACTATGCATTCAACGATCCATCGACTGATAGTTGCTTTAGACGGGGCACAACCTCTTCTAGGACCCCTCGGAATGACAAACAGTCTTTCTGACTTCCTCCACGCCTGTGTACGGGTCAGATAATGAGATATTATTCGAACTAGGACCAACGTATGCCACTGTTGTTCACGCACTGTTTTGGGATCTGGACAAAAGGAGGGTAAAGTTATCTCCAAATTCATATGAAATTGTGATACAACCTTCGGAAGAAATTCAAATGCTGGTCTCAAGACCACTTTATCAGGGAACACCACCGTATCAGGTTCCTTCGCTGAAAGAGAATGAATTTCCCCTACTCTGCAGGCTGAAGTGATCGCCACCAGAAATAAAGCTTTCAGAGTAACATGCCAATCCGAAGCCTTTTCCAATGGTTCAAAAGGAGCTGCCATCAAAACCTTTAGGACTAAAGGCAAATCCCATGGAGGTATCCCTAGTCGTCTTACTGGACACACTCTTTTAAGTGCGTTAAACAGGCGAATGACCAACGGATCCTCAGCCCATGGTTTTTCAGTTAATGTGTGCCGACAGTGCCGAAACTTGTCCTCTTAAAGTGCTGACACTAAGCCTTCTCTGGTACCCAGCAAAGAGAAACTGCACCAATTCTGACGCCCCAGGACATCTGGGGTCAAATCCTTTATCTTCCGCAAATTTGACAAAGCAAGACCAGACACGATAGTATTGACTTGACGTAGAGTGCTTTCTAGATTTCAACAGCAAATCTATCAGATCTTTGTTGAGGCCCAAACCGGATAACCTCTGCCTTTCAACTTCCACGCCCTCAGAGACAGGTGGAACACCTCCTGAAATGGAACTGGGCCCTGCATCAGCAGATCTCTCATAACTGGAAGTTTCATTGGAGGCTCCACTGACATCTGTCTTAGAAGTGGAAACCAGGGACGCCTGGGCCAGAATGGGACTATAGCAATCACCTGTGTCTCCTCTTTGTCTATTTTCTTCAATACCCTCCAAATTAATGGAAAGGGTGGAAAGACATACCCGAACATCCCTCTCCAGTTCTGATCTAGGGCATCTACCCCACTGGACATTCGGGACGGGTACCTTGAAAAGAACCTCTTGCACTTGTGGTTGTGATCCGAGGCCATGAGGTCTATCTCTGGATTGCCAAATTTCTTGGTAATGGTCTGGAACACAGCGGGATTCAGGGACCACTCTCCTGGCTCCAAGGAATTTCTGCTTAGGAAATCCGCCTGCACATTCATTTTGCCTGGTACAAAAAAGGCTACTAAACCTCTTAGGTTTGATTCTGCCCATGACATGATAGTTGACAGCTCTTGTATCAACCGCGCACTCTTGGTGCCTCCTTGTCTGTGTACATATGCCACCGCCGTGGCATTGTCTGAACGGATTTTCACCCACCTGTGTGTTATCCTCTCCGAGAAGGCCAATAGAGCCATCCTTATTGCCCTCAACTCCAATACATTGGAAGGAAGATGAGAGACTTCCCACTGCCCTTGAGCTGACAGATCGTCTAACATGGCTCCCCAGCCTGTTTGAGAGGCGTCTGTTGTAATCGTGATGTAGTCTGGTTCTGTCAACGGCATTCCTCTGGTTAGATTTCTCGGGATCAACCACCAGTCTAGGCTCGCCATCACCTGACTTGGAATATGAAGAAGTCTCCAGATTTATGGGATTGGTCGACCCTGAACCCAGAAAAAATATTTGAAGGGGTCTCATGTGCCATCTTGCCCAACGTACCATCTGAATGGTGGAGGAAAATAGGCCCAGAATTGACATGCAATTCTTGACTGACACTCTGGTGAGCTGTTGAAAGGATCTCACTCGGTCCATGATGTATGAGACCTTCTGTTCTGGAAGAGACACTGTCCCTTGAAGAGTGTCCAAGCTGGCTCCTAAGAAAATTATCTTCTGAGTTGGCACCAGATGACTCTTCTGCCAGTTTATCACCCAGCCGAAAAGTTGCAGAATTCCAATTGCTTTGTCTCTGTTTTTTACAGCCTCTTCTTCTGAGTTGGACACACTTGTTGTTCCTGAAACACAAACCGCAGGTATTTTCTGTGTGGACCGTACACTGGAACATGGAAGTACGCGTCTTTGAGATCCAGATTTACCAACCATGCTCGAGGCGGAATTGCTGCAATTATGGATGTCAGGGACTCCATCTTGAATTTTCTGCAACGTATAAATTGATTTAGTGGACGAAGATCCAGAACCGGTCTGAAGGCCCCTGAGGATTTTTTTACTAGAAAGAGTTTGGAGTAAAACCCTCTCCTTTGTTGCTCCCGGGGTACTGGTTCTACAGCACCGGTTTCTAGCAACTGATCCATATATTCTTGGACTATTTCCTTTGCACCTTGAACCTTCGGCACCAAAGAAACTCGATATACATCGTATCTTGGGATCCTGGAGAATTCGAGATGGTAACCTTCCCTTATAATCTCTAAAACCCAACGATCCCGAATATTCTCGGCCCAAACCTCCTTGAAGAGTGCTAGACGTGCTCCTACTGCACAGGTTCGAGCCGGCCTGATCTCATTGTGTTCTGTGTGAGGAGGAGCCGAACCCAGTTGCCTTTTTTGCCGGTTGTCGTGGCTCCCCTCTAGCAGATCTCCATGGAGACTGTCTGCCTTGAGACCTCCCAGGTCTGTACTGCCTTGAGTTACGAAAATTCCTATTCTTAGGTGATTCAGCTCTTGGCCCATGACGTCTGAATTTCCTCTCCTGTGGAAGAAAAACACTTTTTCCACCAGACACCTTTTTAATAATTGAATCCAGACTTTCACCGAACAATCTGTCTCCTTCAAAAGGCAACTGACACAAATTGGCTTTAGAGGCAGTGTCTGCTGACCAGGACTTCAGCCATAGTGCTCTCCTTGATGCTACTGAAAGAGCCATTGACCTCGCTGCCAACCTGACTAAATCGATGGAAGCTTCTGCCATGAAATCAGTAGCTATTTTTAGATCAGACAACATCTCTCGCAAGACTGATCTTTTGACATTTGAAGAAATGGCATCTTCTAGATTGTTCACCCAGATCTTCATCGCCCTAGAGGTTGAAGTTAGTGCAACTGCAGGCCTGCAAGATGCCCCGGCAGAGACAAACGCTTTCTTCAGATCCAATTCCATCCGCTTTTCCATCGGATCTCTAAACGCACCCGCATCGTCAACCGGAAGGGTAGTTTTCCGAGCCAATCGAACCACTGCCGCATCAACTTTAGGTGGATTATCCCACAACTTTGCATTAGGCTCATCCACAGGGTATTTCTTTGCAAATTTACCTTGAATAACTACCCTATTTTCCGTCCTCTTCCACTCTGAGCTAATTAGCTCCTTAATTGAGCCATGAACCGGAAAGGTAGAGGAACGCTTTTTCACAGACGGAAACAACTTGTCTGCAGAAGAACTCTCTGGTGTCTCTTCAGTTAAGCTTAATGACTTCCTAACTGCCTTCACCAGACCCTCTACTGTCGAGGCATCAAAGGCAGACTCCTCCTCAGAGAAAATTTCACCTTCTTCTGATAAATCCGACTGATCATCCGCCGGATCATAATATTCATCTTCTGAAATGTCTGAAAGGGACTCATACAGCATTTCCCGAGACCTCTTAGGCCTCCTGCTTGAAGAGGATGCTTCCTGCACCCCCTGCACCACTGCTTGCTTAATTAGGGACACTAAGGCATCCAATTGGGGTGCTGTAGAAGTTTGAGGCTCAGTCGTTAAGGGTTGTTCTGCCACCGACTGCTTTCTTGCTTGTTGACTTTCCACCTTCTGTGCTTCAGTAGAGGCAGAGAGGCTAAATAGGAAAGAAACAAGCACCATTAGCCTCTACTCTCTCCCCAACAATAACTCCGTTATCATTCGCTTACCTAGAAACTTTTGGCTGCACTCCTCTCCCAGAGCCAGACTGATCCATCTTGTCTGTAACCTATGAGACAGGCAATAGTAAGCACCTTTGCGTCCAAAAATTGAGAATTTATGTTCCTCCATGCTCACCAACACACCACGCTTCACTTCCAATTCCGTCGCGCGTCGTGACGTCAGACGCCGGCGCACGCGTCCGTCGCTCCAGAAATAACGCGCGACCGGAAATGACGCGTGACCAGAAATGACGCGTACATCCGGCCGGTGGAACGCAAGAATGCCTGGCTCTGGGAGGAAAATGACGTACTTCCTGCGTCTGTTAGAAGCGGTTTTCAGAGGATCCGCACTTCGCCACCAAACAACACGGCCAGTATTTAACTGTGGGCCTGATAGGTGGAATGTGACCCAGCCATTGGTCCTTCTCCACCGCGATCCCCTCCGGGGAGCATATGGGAGGCATCAGGGCAGAGAGAGAGCAGAGAGACCCTGGAAGCGGTAAGCTACACACGTGACCTGGACAGGAAAAAGACAAGGTGGGGGCGGTGCAGAGCGGATGTTATAGGGTTGGGAGTTAACCCTTTCCTGTCCAGTGACCTGAGGGGCGGGGAATACTCATGTTGGTGATATGCTGCCATGGGTGGCTTGGGAAATAGATGCCAGTAATCCCACAAACGGATGCACAAGATATTCTTTAATATCATACACATGTCATGAAATGTTTACCTGCCAGAAAATATCAGGAAATGTCCTTGCAAATCTTACACCACTCATATTTGACACCACTCTGTTAGGGCAATTTTAAGCAAATTTCCTTCTAACAAAAAGTACCACAAAACCAGAAAAAGCCCTGGCTAAACGATTAGCATCTGCAGCCGAAAAGACATCTTACACAAATGGCTCTACTTGCAAACTTCCCAACCTATTTCTCTGGTACAGCAAAAACTTCATTATATTTTTTATCTGGACTGGATAGAAACCTTGACTAATAAAGAAAAACTTAAGAAAAAATTTTTTTGACACTTGGCTCACCTACATGAACACTTCAATACACCACATTGTATGAAACAGAACTACTTCTTAAAGCTATCTAATATTTCAGCCTGTTCAACTGATTCAGGGAGAGAATTCCACAGCTCTCATTTTCCGAAGTCGTCAGAAGTTGCTTCACGAGCAAACTTCGGATGACTTCGGAAAACGAATCGCCACGTGTGATTAGCGCTGGTGTTTTTTCATTTTAATGGGCGCAGGAACAGGGAAGGTGTTTGGGGAGATTGATCGCCGCAAAAACGAGGCGATTAGTCGCCAGGCGACCAAATCTCCCCATAACGCCCTGTATGAACTAACTCTAAAGAGCAGTCAGTGATCACTATCAAAGTTAAATACAAACCTTGTAGGCAAGGTTGGGGGTGGGGTGGCTTCTGCATGTAAAGCACATATTAAGACAGGTATAAACTTACGAAAGTTTATATATTTAGGCAATATACATTTTTTAGTAACTTATATTGTACATAAAGTTATCAATATTGTGTTGAGTGGGGCTAAACTAAAACGTTTGAAAACCTACACTTTATTAGGTGATTAGAGCCAAAAGTCGAATTTCTGAACATTTGCCATATTGAAAAATGCTAAATATTGGTGTTTATATCCTTTATACGATATGCAGTTAAGTTAACTTATCTCCACAAATCTGACTTTCTGCAGGGGTAATTATTGTGCTGAAACAGGAAAGCACCAAAAGGGCCTTACCCAAAAACTGTTCCACAAAGTAGGGAGCATGGAATTGTCAAGGTTATTATTATACCCTGTAGCCTTAAAGTTTGATTTTCTGGACCCCCTAGACCTAGACCAAAGCATGGAAATCTGTGCCAGACTATGAAATCTTCACCAAACCTTCCACCTGGCATTAGACATTAAGACACATATGGGCAAATTTACTAACCTGTGGAGATTCGCCAGCGACAGCTTCGCGCACATGGCCACACTTCGCCAGGAGAAAATTTGCCAGGACAATGCTAATTCACTAAAATGCGAAGTTGCGTCCAGGGCGCCGAACGATGGCGAAGTTTCGCTAGCGTTAATTCGGCAAGCAAAGCGAAGTTGCGATATGGTTGGCCAATTTGCATACGGCAGTTAAATTTCAATGTTGCAACAAATATATTACACTACATAAGCCCAGGGAACCTTAATAAAAGAAAATAAAGTTGTTATAATGCCCAGTGTATAGTTTATGTGCCATATGTTAGGAAGTGTATCCCTTTAGTAAATTTGCCCCATAGTATTCTCCTGACATCCATCAATTCCAGGCTCACCAGTCAGACTGCCAGATAGAAAATGGGATTTATTATTCTAGAGCACATGCTTCCCCAGCTTCAATCTACCTTTACACCACTGTGGCTGACAACTGCCCATAGTTATCATGTGTCTGCCTGCCAACTCAACTAGTACATTTAAACTTTGTCCTGATATTTTTGCCATATAATGTGTGTCCCAATGTAATTTTTTTTTTATGTTTTGTTTCCTGTCAACTATTTGTATTTCTGCGGAACATCACTATTTGAAGCCACAGTACTGCAAGGTGATGGGAGGGGAAAGGCCCCCTTAAACTCAGGGCCTAAAGTAACTGCCTTGTTTGACTTGCCTTTGAGTCGGACTTGGATTCTTCAGTGGCACAAACTCCGTGGGGGTGCCCTCTCCCCCTTGCCCTATTTGTAGATACCCATGGTTCAATGCTGCATACATCCAAGAGAAACCACAGAATCTAAAATGTTGGCATGATGGACCAGTTAAGCAAATACAAGAGCAAACTGAAAAGAAGCAAAAACAAACATCAAACCAACAGCAACATCTACTGGTTTAAAGGGGTACCACACTAAAAGATGACTTCTGGAGATAATTAATAGCTTCCAGCTCACTGGGCTACCTGTTAGAGGAAATGGGAGCTTCTCAGTGAAACTGCTGTGATAGAAGCCACAGTGTACTGAACAGGTGAATACCTTTGTTGTGTTTTGTATTTCAGGATCAGAATAGCTGACTGGCAAGTTAGAAAGGGAAAACAGTGTGTTTAGTTAGCATCCGGACAGGAGTAGGATTTTATTTTATGATTTATTTTGTTTTGTGTAAGCCTTAAAGGGACGACCTGTTGTTTAATATACAAACTACAATAAAAGGCAAAGCTGCATATTCTGTTGCAAGCCCCCCCCCCGTCTGGTTCCTTTGCTACCAATTGGTCACACAATACACTCACATATATAAATGATACTAGACTAACTGTAAATCTTAAGATCACAATAGCCCTGAATAGTATGTTTGTTCAAGAAGGCCACTCCCTAAAGCATTAATAGAAGCTGCCATCACAACGTCACCCAGCAGGGAATTCCACAACCTCACTTCCCTATGCCTGAAGAATCATTTTTGCTGCATCCAATGAAAGTTCAGTCTTTCAAGACTCAATGGTGACCCCTGGTTCTTTGTTCTTTTCTATGTAAAAAAAAAAAAGTTCCCCCCACTATCTGCCTATAATGTCTACTTAAGTACCTTTTCTCCAAAGAAAACAACCCAATCCATAATAGGCTTTCCTCATATTTTAATTATTCCATATGTAAAAAATAATTTTGAACTTTTTTCGCTCACTACCCTTTTCATTCTCTTGTCTGCTTTTTGCATACTTTATTGTTGATGATAAAAGTTTCAGCTGTCCCAACTAACTTGAATACCTTAAATATTTTTTTTTTCTTTTCCCTGCTAACTTTTCTATGAAACAAAGGTTTTCTTTATGACATCTTTCTTTGTTTACAAGGGGGATGTACTGACATGTATACTTGTAAAGCAGCTATTTAAAGACATTACATTTTCCTTCTGTGTGTTAAAAATCTTTCCCAGTTAATATGTTGCAGAGAAGCCATTAAACTTCCATCTAAAATTTAGTGTTACTCGCTTATACAGTTGTCTCTGCAACATATTCTCAAAAGAGACCATATTGTGATCAGTGTTCATTAAATGCTTACCTACGCAAAGGCTAGAGATTAATTTTTTATTAGTTATTACCAGATGCAAATAATCGTTTCTAGTAGGTTTCTGAACCGGTAAGTAGGTGAAATAAAAAGTTGTCATTTAGCATATTTATAAACCTGTTAACTCTTTCTAATTTGGCTACAGTAACAGTCCAGTCAATATCTGGATAACTGAAGTCACCCATAATAACAACTTGATCTATTTGTGAAGCCTCTTCAATTTCTAGCAGCTGGGATTCATTCTCCTCACTTATCCTAGGCAGTTTGTAGCATACACAAATGATCATTTTCTTATTCATCTTAAACCCATCTAAAAACCTCTACCCATAGGGCTTCCGCATACTCTGCAGTACTGTCCTTAGCAATTTTTTTAGAGCACTACTTTAATACTGGATTTACACCTTCACCTCTTTTAATCCCTGTGTTCAATTCACAAATTGGTATAACCATCTAAATTCACAGCCAGTCTCATCCCACCACATCTCTGTAATACCAAATGTGTCATCCTTTTCTGTAAATGCAATCAAGTCTATCTCTTCTGCTTGCCTTTGCCAGCAGGCAGTGGAGGTTACTGCTTTTTGATCTGATATTTACATTATACTGTCAGGAACTACCTCTGATGAGAGGTTTTTAAGAGAAAGCCTATGTGCTGTGTAACCCAGGTTATGCATGTTGTTAAGTAGAATGTTACCAGGAGTTATGTGACATGCAACAAGAGGATTTAATGGCAACAATGGAAGACAAAAACAATGCAGAATAAGATGAAATGAGGGGAGCCAACCCAGTACAACCTGTGGTTAGGAAGGTGAGCAAGAGCAAGTTTTTAAGCAGGCAAGAGTTCTGGGGAAAGCAGAGTTCAGTTGTAATTGGGGACAGGCCAAGGTCAAAGGTAGGCAGAATTCTCTCATAGTTGGGTACAGGCCACATCAGGGGCAGGCGGAGTTCACACTTGATAAAGGGCCAACGCACGAAACATGTTGTGGAGCATTTTTCCCCAATAAAAGCACTTTGCAGTCATAGCTACTGCCTTGGATTTGTCCTGCTTTCTATTATAATGCAGGCGGAGTTCAGTCATAGTCTATACCAGGAAACATGGCGAGTATTAGAAACACTGGAACAGAGCAAGGATTAGGTGGAACAAGGCTGAAACAGGAACAAGGGGGCAAGATCACCAGGCAAACCTTAATGATCCAGCAAAGGGAGGCAGAAAGGGACTGGCTTATATAGGCCCATAAAGACCACATTATAGACACCCATCCTTAATGAGAGTGAGGGTGGAGACAGAGAAAATAGCAGAGGCAGCAGGTATCTATATGGAGAGTCAGGAATTATGAACTCTAAATGTATCCAATGGTTCAGCAGGATAGTAGGTAAGAAATCACTGGCACTCAAGGGGCAGATGCAAGCAGGGATAGTCCCTTGTGTTTTATTATCAGAAAATGCGACGTTTTGGGGTCAGGCCCCTTTATCAAGCATGGGGGTGAAAATCTTGCCTCAGGCAGCATGGAGCAGCCAGTTACCAGGGGCAGCAAAAAGCAGCTCTGGTAACTTTAAGAGACAAATTTTTATTATTTAAGGCAGTTCTGCTAGTGCAGCGAGCACAATAGCGCTCACTGTACTAGCGATGCATCCCATTGACAGTGTGGATCGGGGGGGCAGCAGCCCCTGAAATGCCGCTGGCCTGACGGCCATGTTTATTATGGACCGGAGAGATGACAGTCTCTTTGAACACAAACATTCAGTTTCGCCATTCTAACAGAGTTGTAAAAGATTTTGTCGACCAAATGAAAAAAAAGTTTACTGTCATCATGGGCATATCGGATCTGGAAATATTGCTTCAAAAATGATGAAACCTTACCTTTCTTCTTACAAATAAAACATCACTGGTAGTGATGTAAGAAGAAGAGATTTAAGTTCCACTGGTCTGTCATTTCATATTGTTTGTTGGCAACCAGCATAGTAAATATGCCTTAATGTTTTAACATTGACTTACTTATAATCCCTTGAACAACATTTTGGAATACAAGACTCTTCTAAGGACCTTTTACCCCATGTTTTAGATTAACAGACTAATTTGGATTAATGGAAATTGTAATGGATTTTTCAATGGATTGTATTTCAAGCCTCACTGGAAATGGGTGTGTTCACAATATTCAGGCTCTGTTACTGTAATGTTGTCACAGGGAGGAATATAGTAGTCTGGGCTGGAGAGACGTCAGAAGCAGCAGAAAACAAAGTCGAAACTGCCAATAGAAAGTTGGAAGCAGTCAGCCACCTGTGATTCACTGATAGGAACTCTGACAGGAGAGGGTGGGGGATTTACAGAGAGACGTGCACTGTGAGACACTTCAACTTATTGAGACTCAACTGGAGGAGGAAATCTCAGCTCTGGAGGTGGTAAGTAACTGAGCACACTGAGAACACTAGTACACCTGAGAAACACAGCACCAAAGGATTAAACAAAGTCATAGTCAATCAAGCCCTAGTTAACACTGAGTTAACATAAGCAACTGAAGTCCAGCCCTATAAAAAGCCTTTCACAATACCTGATTGGTGCAAGAGAGAGAAGGAATTAACCCTTGTCCTTGCTGGATAGGGCAACCACAGAAACCCTAACAGTAAATTAACCCGGATAAAACATTCAGATGTGTAATTAAGTATATATTATTTCTATTGAAATGAGAATGATAATGGTGTGTACATGGGGTCAATCATAGCAGTTCAGAAACCACTGAGGAACTTAAACCATATGTTTCAGTAGACACTCCCATACACACGTTATGCGTAAACAAAACTATTACTATATTGAGTAATACCCACAGATCCGAGGGGTTATTACCCTACCAACCAATCACAAAGCTGTTTCAGTATAAGATATTACATTACTTAGTAAAAACAACTTTGATACAGCTGAGAACATGTGAAATGATAAGATAAACAAAATTACTATGTGAGAAGCGCTGCAAAGTGTATATGACAAAAAACAATTACAGATTTCTGTTATAAACTATCATACAATCAATTACATTTCTTGTGATTACTGGGGGTCATTTAAATAATAGAAAAGGCTGCAATTATCGATGTTTTGCTATTTGTACATTGCCTTCTGGTGTTTTCAAATTGCTGTAGGTCTATGCCACATGCCTGGTATGTTGATATGCAGGCTGGTAAAAATGCTGCTTGATGCCAATGTTATTAATAGGGAAGAAAGATATAAATATATAAAAAAAAATTCCAGAAAAGGGTGGCAACCTTAGTGGCTATCCCAATGAATTCAAGCAGTAATTTCTGATGCCAGGGCCCCCTCTGCACATAATAGTGGGAGAATTTCATGTATAATATCCCCAAAACTCATAGAAGGCTGGTACAGTGTCAATTCCATATATAAATACCCCAAAACTATAGAAGGATGGCACAGTGGCAATTTCTTGTATAAATACCCCAGAACTATAGAAGAATGGCACAGTGACAATTTCACATATAAATACCCCAGAACTATAAAAGAATGGCATTGTGGCAATTACATGTATAAATAGCAGATGGCACAATTGCAATTTTGCACATTAAGGCAAGGAAAGGGTTAAATCACTACAAGGCAGTACTATAAATGTAATTTGTATCATACCGGCCCCACATTCTTTCTATGCTGCTGATAGTCTGGTAGGGGAGGAATCTGAAGTTTAGGAAATCACCATCCGTCCTGCTTGTCTTTAATAAACTGAAGGTTTAATTGTACAACTTTCCACATGCACCTGCATTGGTGTGTGACTAGGGATTCAAATTGACCAGAGTGCATAAGTATTTATTTCTTATGTTTGCTCCATGCTTCATTATATATTTTTCCAGTTGTGTACCAGCAGCGTTCCTAGAGGGGGGCGGGCCCTGGTGCGTGACGCACAGCTGGGCCCTGCCCCCCTCTGTACCGCGCGCTGACAGGGTGATTACAGTGGCGTGAGGTGCTGCCGGGGGGCCCTGAGGGGGTGCGGGCCCTGGCCCGCACCCCCTGCTCCCCCGGTAGTTCCGCCACTGTTGTGTACTATCCAAGTCACACCCATTATGGGGCTCTAGACGATAGTCAGTATTCTATGCGAGATGTGGATACCTATATTATAAGAAATTTGTGTTTCAAAGTGCAGCATATCCCCTGGGCACAAGTGTTAGATGGACACTAAGGTGTGCACTGTAGCAACTAGGGTTGCCACCTAGCCGGTATTTTACCAGCCTGGCCGGTAAAAATTATGGTTGATTCCAATGTTATTAAAGGAAAACTATACCCCCCAAACAATGTAGGTCTCTATTAAAAGATACTTAGTAAAACAGCTCATGTGTAAAACCCTGCTTCATGTAAATGAACCATTATCATGATAATATACTTTTTAAGTAGTATGTGCCATTGGGTAATCATGAATAGAAAATTGCCATTTTAAAAAATAAGGGCCGCCCCCTGAGATCGTACGATTCACTGTGCACACATACAAACCACATGTAAGGTCACATGAGCCAATTAACAGACAGGGTTCTGCCTTTTGCTTCCTCACTTCTTCCTGTTACAGTTAGTGTTGTAGTATTTCTGGTCAGGTGATCTCTGAGGCAGCACAGATAGAGTCACGAAATGGTGGTTCAAGGCAAGAGATGTAAAAGGGCAATATTTATGTAAATATACATTCCAGTTTGGTAAGATTCTTTAATATGTCATTCAATTTGATATAAACTATCTGTTGCTTAAGTATTCATTTTGGGGTTATAGTTTTCCTTTAATAGGGAAAAAAGATAAATATATAGGTAGGTATTTCTATATAGGTATTTTTTCCAGAAAAGGTGGCAACCCTAGTAGCAAGCCAGGGGAAAATGACCTCTGGTGTTTGAGAAGGTTAAAAATTACTTATCTAAGTACAGCAGGTTTCCCAAGTGTGTGGAAAAAAAGATGCTACTTGCTTGTATGGGACTGCGAAAAAAACAATGTAAATTCTGGTAAAACGTAATATCAGGGTTCTACTGGATAAGGGAAACAAGGGAAAGTTGTGCTCACCACTATTTTTTAAAACCATTAGGCGGGGGTGCAATGAGGCTGTGACCACAAAATACATATAGTCAAATACAAGAGTCCTCTGCACTCAACCCATTATCAATATATGTAAGACAGAGACATTTTGTGCATACTGCTACTGAAAAATGCCTTACCCTTTAAACAAAACAGGGATTGTTTGTCCATATATTGCAATATATTAAAGCTGGCCAACTACATCAAAGTCATCCCATATCTGGCCAGTCCCATGCTCAACCTTCATCTGATTCATTAAAAATTCCATTGCTTCATTATACAAAGGGACTAAGTTTTACCTGTACCTTACTAGCTGCTTTCAAAGTAAAACTCCCAAAATTGGCTGCCTTTTTATTAGACACCAGTGGGATCACCTGACTATAGCTGGGAAGGATGGGAGCTACAAATTAGTGGTGAGCACAACTTTCCCTTGTTTGTTATAGTTATACTGGAGCAGTGACCATCTATGATATTTATGATGTACAGGTGATGGTAACACTATCAGGATAAAAATATTTTTATGACACTAAGGTAAAGAAGGTCACAATGGGTTAAATCACTTAACTAATAAGGTTTGGATAACAAGCACTGATTGGAGAATTTGCATTGGTAAGGCTCTTTATGATTGGCCAAAATGTTTTTGTATCATCCTTGAGAAAGGACCTAGCATCAGAAAAATATACAGTAGAAACATATTGTTTAGGTAGCGCAGGCATGTCCAAAGTGCGGCCCGGGGGCCAATTGCAGCCTGTTTTCAAATTTACACCGGCCCTCAGCCGCCATCATGAATAATAATTAATAATAATGAAATGATCTGCTACTTGGTCTATACTGCTGCCTGTGTGCTGAAGGTGTTGGCAATAGACACATACTGGCACGTAGTGAAACACCGCTCTCGCATACTTTAGGGCTGAAGGTGTCAATAGACGTACTGACGTGTCAGTACAGTGAACTAAAGAAGTATGGTGTCACTACGTGCCAGTACGTGTCTATTGCTAACACCTTCAGCACACAGGCAGCAGTATAGACCAAGTGGCAGATCATTTCACTAATGTGCCCACATATTACCGCTACGATTACTCGATTACTGTAATTTAATGGTTCAAAGAATGTCAGTCTGAATGGTCGGGCCCCCACACATTTTCACCTCACCAAATCTGGCCCTCGTTGCAAAAAGTTTGGGCACCCCTGATATAGCGGCACTTGTGCATGATGCACTGTACATTAGTGCAATAAATTCATAGAACAGACTAAGGTCAATATGATAATGAAATATAATAAATGCAAAACATACTTATATTCTGTATTTAGTGATACTTGTGACAAAGGGGGTGGGGATTCTACCCCACAGAGCTTACAGTCTAATTCAGTCACCTTTTTAAAAGCAAACATCACGTCAGTTGGTTACTGCACCTGTGCCTTTTAGTATATATTATGCTTCCTAGTTTTTAATAAGCTCATACTTCCAATTGTCACCTTTAGTAGTAATATACTAAAATATCTTTATCTGTATCCTTTACATGAGTTACCTAGGAATGGTTCTTGAATTGTTATAAGCAGCATGAACTGTACGTGGCGCTGTCATTCCCCCCGCAGCTTCATTACTTTCACTTTCTTTTCCTACCATGTGAGGCTTTTTGTTAGCCATTCCATGCTTTCAACATGAACCGCGTTTCACAAACTCCACTTTCCTCTTCTTGGACCTTCCAGAGAAGCCGCAAACTATAAAGGAAGCAGACGCTAGGACTGCAGTGGGCCTGACATATGTGTGGAGCTCGCTAGAGGAGTGAGACTGAGAACGCATGACTGAATGCTGCTGCAGTGTATGAAGGAGAGGGGTGGAGTACGCATGAGCTTCCGAGCCAAGAAACGAGCCCAGTAAGGATCATATAGGCGTATATAGAGCACGACAAACGCCGCATGTAGGATAAGCTAATTGCCAGCAGATATCCACATGTGTATAAATATATATATATATATATACAAGGCACCTTAATGGGAGGGGGCGGGGCACTGAGTAATAAGGCCTTTTTTTGTGGAGAAGTATACGACTTCCTGGGGGTCTCGTAACTGCTACCACACTGCCACTCTCGTGTCTCACTGTGCTTCTGTTTCCTGAGGAAACATGTTGTCCCCAGTGCTCCCCACCCACTCTCTGCTTTCTCTGTTTAACGCATTGTCTGCCACCATTCTCTGCCACCATTCTCTGCCACCATTCTCTTTACGGCTGCTAATACCTTCCTCTGTCTACTATATCTATTTACCAGTATACACAGCCAATGGCATATCTTTACATTCCTGAACCCCACCGAGCCCTCCTTGCCCTGCTCAAAGTAGCCATACACCTGGAGATCTGTGTTATTTCCTGTTTTTATTTACTCCTTTGTGTGTGACTTCAATTCCTTTGGCTTGTCCCTAACTGTGTCCTCGCCAGTGCCTTGTTACTACTGACATAACCTCTGGATTCTTAAAGTTCCCCTGTTGGTTCCACCGCAGAAAATTCCAGGGTCCCAAAAGGACATCAGTGAAGACTTGTACCAGCAGGGGTTTCCCGGTTTATGAAAGACCAAGCCCTGTTCAACACTGTTTAGCACTGGACAAGCATACCTCCCAACATTTTGAAAATATAAAGAGGGACAAAACGTTTTGCCACGTGCAAGCGAGAGCGGTGAAGATTTTTGACAGTGCGCATTTTATGACCACACCCCCTAATTACCATGTCCATTTTACAACATTTGGCAGGTTATGGAAAGTTTGAACACATTTCTGGGGGTTTTATATGTTACAGTTTTGCTAATGGAGGTGAATTGCCCTTTAAGCTGCAAATTGTTACAATTGTTTCTTTGCTTAGGAAAAAACTATACTATATAGTATTATACTATACTATAATAGGAAAACTATACCCCCCCCCAAACAATGCAGGTCTCTATAAAAAGATATTGCATAAAACAGCTCATATGTAAAATCCTGCTTCATGTAAATTAACCATTATCATAATAATATATTTTTCTAGTAGTATGTGCCATTGGGTAATCATAAATAGAAAATTGCCATTTTGAAAAAATTTGGGCCGCCCCCTGGGATCGTAGGATTCACTGTACTCACATACCAACATACCAACAAACCATACTTGTTAGGTCACATGAGCCAATTAACAGACAGAGTTGTGTCTTTTGCTTCCATACTTCTTCCTGTTACAGTTAGAGTTGTAGTATTTCTGGTCAGGTGATCTCTGAGACAGCACACAGACCATCATGAAATTGTGGCTCAAGGCAAGAGATGTTAAAGGGCAATTTTTACTTAAATATATATTCCAGTTTGGTAAGATTCTTTAATATGCCACTTAATATGATATGTACTATCTGTTGCTTAAGTGTTCGTTTTGGGGTATAGTTTTTTGAATACAACTCAACTAACTAAAAATAAGTTTCATGATAAATGTCATTTCCAAAGTTTAGGTGGACTCTTAATATTTTACTATAAGTGATAGTAACTTCTAGTTACACCACTCGCTTTAATGTTCTATAGAATATACGACCCTCAAAAGAGAAGGCAAATTATGCACATTCCCAGCCAAATGTAATAGACACAGAATTCATGAAAATACATAAAACTTACTTTTTTTATATTATCCAAATAATAATAGTTACCAAAGATTCTAAGAGGCTGGAGTGGGCTATAAGTGATAATTACTAATTACGCCATCCAAAAGGAATAGGCCCCAAGTCACACCATTCGTAAAAAAACTGTTTGGATAGTATTTTCGCAATAAATATAATAACTGCCATAGGGTAGAGAGCACCAGAATAAAAGAGCCACAGAAGTATTGTCACATATATCCACAAAACAGAAAAAATGCATGTACCGTATATACTCGAGTATAAGCCGTCCCGAGTATAAGCCGAGGTACCTAATTTTACCTCCAAAAACTGGGAAAGCTTATTGACTCGAGTATAAGCCGAGGGTGAGAAATGCAGCAGCTTCTGGTAAGTTTCAATCAAAAAATTGAGGGTTTCTGCTCCCATTGGAGGTGCCGGCGTCTCGTTTTTGGATGCCGGCGACCATTCTTGGATGCCGGCGAATATTCTTGGAGACTATTCTTGGATGCCGGCGACTATTCTTAGGTGCCGGCGACTATTCTTAGATGCCGGCGACCGTTTTTGCGCTTGACCCGAGCATAAGCCGAGGTAGCGTTTTTCAGCATATTTTGGGGGCTGAAAAACTCAGCTTATACTCGAGTATATACGGTAGTATATCATGTAACATGTAAAAAAGCTGTTGCTTAGCAATAGAAACTCAAACAAACATAAGTCAGCTTCAACATATTATTTCTGAATTCAGTTGGTGAATTCACATAACATGGCCATGACCCATCATCTAATATTTAGCAAACAGCACTGGGGCTTTCTATGCAGAATGCTGCACATCTGCCTATTGCTCAGGGGTGAAAGGTTTATTTGCAGGGTGTATCTACACATTCTGTTGCCATGATTACTACACTGTCCTTTATCTTTAAACTATACTAAATGGTACCTTTGTTTTTTTTTATGATCAGAACTGAACTACAGATTTGTGAAGCAGCTACTGGATCATGCAGGATGGGCATATTGGAGCTCACATTTATTCTGGTTTTCTATGCAGTGTCAGCAGGTAGGTTGTAAAAAATCTGTAGATTTTCAGTTACGGATTTTAAGTGATGTTGTTCAGAGGATTAAAAGCCCTGTAACGGTGCTTACTTATCTTATCATCCAGCCTCATGCCACAGCTCCTACAAAGCTTTTGCTTTTGTTGCAGAGGATGAGCATTGCCCTGATAGTGTTGAACACTCAAAGTGGCTGGCAAGGAGCAGTAAAGGCTTTGTATTAAGGGGGCGTCATTATTTTGGTAAATCACATAAAACTATTATATTTTGGAAACATATGGGACCAACCCACCAGAATTGTAGTTCAGGAACCATCAATATCTAAGCCTCAAACAGATTTTGAAAGATGACTTGAGGCAGGCTACAGTGGCAGTGTTTTATCACAGACAATAACTTTATCAGCACTAGTCCAAATCATATCTGCTAGCTTGTGTATATTTCTAATGATTAGCTTTGACTGAAAGCAACACTGTCTGCACCTTTCATAAGACTTCTTGCTGATTGCTATTTCCCTCCTAGAAATTCATAAGTTTGGGTGGTACAAACACATCTACAGAGAAAATAAAAAGCCAGCGAATCAGGTGATAAGTTTTATCGACGATATACCTACTGGAATATATAACAGCAAGACCAAGATATTTAAGTATATAAATGGCTTTGGATCAGAAGGGAAATTATTTGTGCCAGAAAGCATCCAGACTGCTCATTGCCAGATTTGTGAAGCTCTGCGGTATGGCGATTATGATGATCTGGTAAAGGACACAAACACGACTTATATGAATGATGGTAAGATAACATGTCCTTTACTGTATTTTAATAACATACGTATTCATATGATAAGGCAAATCTATACTGTACTTACCGTGCTGTGTTTTTGCTAGGGATGCACCGAGATTCAGCACAAAGATTTGGCCGAATCTTTGTGCCTGACCGAACGGAATCGGAATTCTAATTTGCAGATGCCAATTAGGAGCAGGAAGGGAAATTATGTAACTTTTTGTCACAAAACATGGAAGTAAAAAAAATAATTTCTATTTTTTACTGTCCCTAATTTGCATATGCGGATTTGGGTTCGGTTTCCGGCCTTTTTAAAAATATGGCAAATGCTTCTTTTTAGAAAAAGATTATAGTTTGTGTTCTTTTGTGTATTATTGTGACACTGGGTCTCATTTACTGTATTCATCAACTTCGAATTTTCTGTGTATAGGGCTTAAAATGTGCAGTTTTGCTCCGTTTGTAACTTTGGCATGTGTGTCTGTATCCGTGGAAAAAGTAACCTTTCGTACATATTGTATAACTGGATATTTTATCGTTATTGGGCAAAGTGTTTTTGTGTGCGCTCACTGATTATTCATTATGGGGGCATGGTACGGATTCTTACTTGGTGACACAGTAGAACAGATTGCACTTTTTAAGACGTGAAGGAACCTGTGTGTTGCTAAACCACAAAGATGTTCTTTTTTATTAACATGAGTGTGATTGTTCACAGCAAAAATTGTATTGGGATGGGTTAATTTTAACTAAATGTTGCATAGCTTGAAAGCAGACAAAACTTTTCAATTGTGCCTATAAATTTGCTAAAGCTTTTTTTTTTTTTTTCACTGGGTGCTGTTTACTCAATCTGAAATCAAACGTTTGTACCGCAACTGCCCAGTTTTGAAATTACCTTTTTTCCCAGTATTCTCGTTTCTTTCTTCACAGATTTCTTCTTCCTCCAGTTTGTAAAAGGCTGTGAGCTGGACACTGAAAGTGGGACTGTTAGCAGCTTTACTTACTACGCACTCAATGGAGTCCATTTTATGCATGTTGACCAAAAGATTTCACGTTGGGTGTCCAGTCACCCAGCTTCTCAGAGAATAGTTCAAATATGGAACAAAAAGTTTGGTATTTACAATATAATCAGTGAAAAGGAATGCCACGAACGGTTACAAAAAAATCTGGACTGGCTGTACAGTAAAACAGGTATGCTTCACTGACTTTAAGAGCCAGTCATTGTGTTCTGTAAATTATAAATGGGAATAGTGCTGATGAACTGGGAATTATGAAAACAGTACACGATATTTTATGCCTATTCTTGTAGCATAAACAAGGGCTACACCATGCTTGAGAGATGTTTTGCTTTCTAGCCGTTGCTTAGTAAATATAAGTAACCCTTGTTTTGCCATATAGTCACATAACAAAGCTGCTTATGTTTAATCCCCTGAGTGCTATGTGGTTGATGTGCATGTGCACAGGTATCATAGGTGCCTTCACTAGGTCGTTATCCCCAGCAGAAAAAGAAGAGGAAGATGACTGTGTTTGAAGAAGAAAGTAGATTAGGAGTTGAATAGGGGACTTTTGGACTGTACACCTTTCACTAATCACCCCAACATCCTCAGTCACACTAAACTTTTGAGCAAAACATTGTATTGTTAGTTGAACGAGTAATTTAGCATTTCCATAGGAGAGCGTACCATACACCATCCTTAATCCCAACAATTGTTTATAATGGTTCAGTGAAGCAAATAGGGACCTGTTACCCCTATATAGGGAACTTCCATGTACTGAACACAAAGGAAAGTATTGAATAAGGATGCAAATGTTACTTCTGCTCCCCCCTTACCATCTCTCTTTTACTTTTACTCTTTATTTCAGCTACTCCAAAGCTAAACATTCTTTATCGAGAACCAGATGGCACCGACCCCTCCAGTTTAATGTGTCATGTGACTAGATTTTATCCTCGAGACATTGATGTGATCTGGTATAAGGGGAACATTTCCTTAGAGAATGAGCAGATAAGGGGAGAAACCCTGCCTAATGCTGACCTAACATACCAAGTAGAAGTGGTTATAGAAGAACCAGAAAGTACTGCAGATTACCATTGCGTAGTGAAGCATCGTAGTCTGAAGGAGAATGAGCTGAGCATGGTTTGGGGTAAGATTAGAATCTGAGTATTATGAAATAGTAACGAGTAAACCAGGAACAAATGTAAACAAATTAGTCAAAAACCAGTACAAAACCTAAACAAGGGTTGATACTGTAGGTACTCAACAGGACCGCCATCAGAAAGCACGACAAGATTTTCTGGGCCACGCCCACCCCACTGGGTTAAATAAAAAAAAAAACTAGTGACCAGGGCCACCTACAAGTTTAAAAAAACATTGGTGTCCTGGCCCGCTGCAAGTTAAAAAAAAAAAAAAACTATTGGTGCCAGGGCCACCTGTAAGTTTTAAAAATAAAAAGGCTGTTGATGCCAGGGTCCCCTACAATTTTTTAAAAAAAATGTTTATGCCAGGGCCCCCTACAAGTTTAAAAAAGATTATATGTGTCACTGCCCCCTGCAAGTTAAAAAAAACAAAAAGCATTGATGGTCAGGGCCTGGGGATACTTACTGGGTTAATTGGTGGCCAGGGGTTTTCAGTGGAACTTACCTTTAAAGTTCAGCAGATGGCCTTCATCCTTGATGGCAAGTGTTCTTCTTCATCCTTCTGCAACTTCTTTGTTTTTTTTTCCGATGTGGCCTCTTCTTTCTTCTCCGAAGTGGCTTCTTCTGTAGCACAGCCGGGCCCCCCTGAAAACCAGAAATCCCCAGGCCCGGGACAATAGTCACCCCTGTGCTCCCCTGATGGCGTCCTGGTACTTACTGATAGGGAGAATGAGACCCGCTATGAAATAACTCTGTGTGTGATTGAAGTAAAAAGGATCTCATATTTTTTTTTTTTACCTTACAGCGCCACAAACTGCAAACTCCAAGATAATTACTTGGATCTGTGTTTTCGTGCTTTTACCACTGATTGCTGGAATCATAATCTGGTGGATTAAGGTAATTTGTAACACACTGGATGTATATTTGATAGAGACCTGATTAATTTGTTAATTAAATTAGTTTTACTACCTATTGTGTTAAGGTCCCCATAGTCGCAAAGATTTCTCTTGCCGAACGACCGATTTTAGCGAAGTCAGACCAATCCTTCGAAATTATTGTGCGGTTAGTGGGATTCGAACGATTCAAATATCTTACGATTTTTCGGCCGACATCTGTCAGGAAATTGATCGGCCAGGTCAAAAAATCTTTGTCGGTCCCAGTGCAATGTATCTATGTTTGCAGGGACAAGCACTCAGCTCCCCTTTGTTTTCCTGGCAAATTGGTCTTTTTAGTTGATGGTAAATTCGTACGATCGTTCCAAGATAATCGTGGTCTCACGATGATGATCGGATCTTTTAAAAATATATGGCCAGCTTTACTCATGTTCTTAGAGGCAGATTTATTAAAACTCAAGATTTGGGTTTTTTTACAATTTGAGAAGAAATGCAAATCTAAGTATAGTCAAAAAAGGACACCAAAAACCTGAGTACCTAAAGAAATACATGGGAATTGTCTCAAGATTTTAAGCAACATTATTTTTATTTTTTATGTCCCAGTTTATTAAAACAGTTGAAACCTGCATCCTCATTTAAAATGAATGGAACAATGCAAATTTCATTTGTGTATGCCTTTTATTCTACTACAAACCAAAACTGAGACTATTCTGCCCAAGTGTTTTCTTAGACTCAAAAATGTATACAACTTCCCCTTAGTGGTAGCATTGGCCTGGGCAAAATGTTCTCTGTATTGCCTAATTTTTTGTAGTTCCAAACTGCAACTGCCCAGTGGTTGTTCTGGAAATGTGGAGGCTACATGTAGAACAAATGCTCTCACATCCAAACCATATAAAGCTTGCCCTTAAAGTTCCTAAGTAGATGAATTGTACCCGGAATCCCAAATTGCTATATGGAATTTTTGCAAAAAGGTAATCAATGCTTAAAAGAGAAGGAAACATATAATCCACGGGGAATGCAAAATGTTAGGCACCCCAGTGATTATTATTGCTTACCTGATACCCTGTCCTGGTTCTCCAGTTAGCAGAAAACTACACCAGCCCAGGGTACCACACCACAAAGCAATCTTATTCTTTCGGGATCTTCTCTAAGTTCTGGTCTGGGTGCACATGTGCATCCAGGTTTTCACTCTCCTGCACATGTGCACCCGGCCTGGGGCCGCAGAGAAGAATGTATAAGTGGAAGAAGATTGTGACATGGCAGAAGTACCCAGCCTTTGAGTTTTCAACCAAGAGGAGCACCGGCCCAGGGTTTCAGGTAAGCAATATATTTCACACCCACAGTCATTATACCTATTATGTTTATTATTTAATAAATAGGTTGACAGCCCTGATTGTTGTTAATTGGGTTTCACCTTGACCTGCCCCACTTCAAAAGTATCACAGAAACCCTGACACTCTTGTAAATTCCTTGGTGTAAATTCTGGCTAAAGATGTATAACAATAACTTTGTGCTGCAAATGCACCAGTTTATAAAGGAGGGACAGGAGATGGGGCACATAGGCGTTTCCTGACATTTTACCTTGTTTGCTATTCACAACATGTACACCAGTGCTGGGTGACCAACAACTTTGCTCCTTTATCTATGGGCTGCAGTTTTGTTATTTGAAAATGATCCCTTCTATGTGTCTTTGCATTTCTTTCACACAATGAAATTTTCTGTACTTTAAAAATTATTAGATTACAGTATTTACCTGGTGTTTACCTTGAGGATGAAAGTTGGATGTGAAAATTGTAAATATGCATTTGTACTGCAAACTTTTTTCATTGCCTAAAAAAAATATAAAAATATATTTAATGTAAGATGTAGACAATTAAACATAGAAAAGAAAGTGAAACCTTTTTTTTGTCATCCTCCAGCAGATAAAAAAACCACATTCACAATGCACTGTGAACCATGCGCAAGATGCACAGGACAAACAGGAGCTAGATTGTATGAACGTGGAGATCACTCAATCAACAAAGATTTAGTAAATGGGGTAGTTCACCTTTAGATTGCAGTTTGGCATGTTATAGAATCAATTTACACAAATCCAGACCTGGAAGGGGGGCTTGCATCAAACTCTACCCTAGTTAGTAGTTAATTCCCCCCTTACAGGTGTTTGACAGTATTAGTGAAATACCCAACTACAGGCATTTATAATGCTACGAATACTGCTGAGGAAACAATTTATGGTCCACCCACCTAGGTGGCAAAATCAAAGATCCAGCAGATGTGTTCATGTATGTTCAGATTTAGATACACAATCAAAACTTCTTTCTGTCTTTATATGTAAAAAAAAAAAAAGGGTATGTAATCCGATGGGAGGTGCACAATGTGGGCTCTAGTGCAATCACAAACTTCTGTATTATAGAAATAAAAATAGAATCAAATGCACACTCCTTATTTTATTAAGGTTAGATCCTAGCAAACATTTCGAGGCCAAGCCCTTTCATCAAGTACTACTTGTAAGTAGATTGTATGTAAGTAGCACTTGATGAAGGGGGCTTGGCCCAGAAACATTTGCTGGGATCACATCTTAATAAAAGAGACCTAGGAGTTTTTGCAGAAGCATTGAGTGGAGTGTGCCTTTGTTTCTAGTTTTGTTTCTATGTTCAGATTTAGGGTAGAACTATGTGATGCGCTTACCTCCGTTCCGACGCGACACGAGGAAGCACAGACGTCACGTCAGATGCGCTTAATCTAATGTAAGTAATAGGAATGTCGCACGTAGAAACTGATTTCATCCGACAAGACTGTCGGATGAAGACGCAACATGCAGGGTTCGCATCCAACAGTCGTGTCGGATGACATTAGCTTCTACGTGAATCATTACTTACATTAGATTTGGCGCATTTGATGTGAAACATATGCTTCCTCGCGTCAGAACGGAAATAAACGCATCGTGTAGTCCTACCCTTAGACACTTCTTGTTACTCTTGCCAGGGGCTTCACCATGTCTCTGATTCAAGTTAGAAAAGGGATGAGCTCAGCTGCTATTATGCTCACTGTAACCTTGTTTCAATTTGCCTTTGAATCTGCCTCTTGCTTCTTCAAACAACTGAGGATAGATTTTAATGGGGACACATATTGAATTCCCAGAGGTTAGAAACAAATCAATGGTTGTTACAATTGTGAGTAGAACGCTTTTGTTGTACTACCTCCTTCAGTCAGCAGATGGGGCTTTATAGCTATTGCATATTCTGTACTTCTGAAGCCATGTCTTTGTTTCTTCTAAAGCAGTTATAATAGATAGCTAGATAGATAGCTAGATAGCTAGATAGATAGATAGATAGATAGATAGATAGATAGATAGATAGATATCTTTGAAAGGTACATCTGCATGTTTTTGTTTTGTATACATTTTGGAGGCATGTTTGTTTGCTTTTTTTTACTTTGCACTTTATGACATATGGCTGCTCAACCTTTGGAATAAGGATTTTCTACAATTAATTTAACACTCTTATGCATAATGAGGGCTTGACATGATACATGGGCTATTATATGTCGGCCAAGATGTGGTGCAGGCATGGAATGCATTATCCAGAGACTGAATTATGTGGTCTATTTCCCATAGACTCCATTGCAATCAAATAATCCAAATTTTTAGAAATGATTTCCTTTTTCTCTGTAATAATAAAACAGTACCTTGTACTTTATCCAAACTAAGATACAGTATAATTAATCCTTTATGGAAGCAAACCCAGCCTATTGGGTTTATTTAATGTTTACATGATTTTCTAGTAGACTTTAGGTATAAAAATCCATTATCCAGAAAACTTCAGGTCCAGAGCATTCTGAATAACCGGGCCCATACCTTTACTTGATCCCAACTAAGATATAAAGAATCCTTATTGGAGGCAAAAAAATGCTATTTGGTTTAAAAAAAAAATCTCTAGCAGACTTAAGGTATGGCGATCCAAATTACCAAAGAACCCATTATCTGGATAACAGGTCTCATACCTGTACACCTAATTTTTTGTAACATTTTTTTATACATTTACTATATATTCACAAAGACTGAAAATGTGCTGTGACGGCCTTTTTATTTCTATTTATGTACTGTATGTTTGAATGATAAGGGAATGTAAAAATATTCAGTGTGACTGAATTTCACTTTCTGTGCAGATTAAAGGACAAGAAAGACCCCTAACTCATATTTTACCAAAGCCTAGTTCGTACATTCCCTTAAACACTTTAATTTGTCTGCCCAAATCTTGTTTTTCTTAAGGATACATACATGCCATTCAAAGTTTGAGACTGCAGCCTGGGACATGGCCGCCATGTTGAGGACACTCATCCTGTTAGCTTTGTGCATCTAGTTTCTAAGTTTATTCTATATGTGCATGTGCTGGCCAGAAAAGAGAGAGCTGTGCAATCACCAAGCCTGAAGTGACAAAACTTTGAAAGTGCCATCATTCATTGTGTAAGAATTGCTGGTACAGTTCTGGAGATTTTGGAAACACTGCTGAAAAATTACTGTGTATATTTATGGGCGTATGTAAGGATAGTTACATTTCTTATCTGGGCTTTCCTTGTCCTTTAATCTATGTATTATATACTGTATTGTAAACTTTTTTTATAATGGTCAAAGATTATGCATGTTTTATGTATTTGCATTGTTTGTGTTTCAACAGTTCTATTGTACAGAACCGCTTTGCACTTTAAACGTTTTAAGGAAAAAAAGGAGAAACAGGTTTATTACAGTTGCCTTAATACAAGGTTGAAGAATAAAAAAATCTAAAAAAAAAAAAAAAAACACCTTTTATATTATTCAGGGTCTCTGTTAAAGATTTACGAGGGCACAGTTTATGGAGTTCTGTCTACCAAAAAAAAACTTGGGTAGTAATGCAGCAAGCCGTAGAGGCATTTAAATGAAAAGCAAGCCTAAAATAAAAAAAAAAAACAAATAAAATTGCTGTTTTTTTCTACTGCTTGTGAGCTTTTTGTGAGTACCTATTTTTTTATGAATGTATTTTGCCTAATAAATGTGCTATACTCTTTTAACTCTTTTGTCTTCTTGAGCCTGTGAGGTTATATAATGTGGAATAACATGGACATCTGCATAATGTTTCCTTGCTATTGTGCTCTCTATCATTTTTGAGCATTGTGTGTGTAAGGCTATAGTAAAATGGAGCGGCACCTTCTCCCGTGTTATAAGCTTTACCATCAATATACTCAGGTGTGGGCCCTTGCAATGGTATGGAGGCAGGGTGTAGTGAAACTAACTTTTAGTATTTCCACAAGAATGGGTACCAGTCTTTCTTATAATTTAACCATAGAACTTAGTTATTAAAGAACAGAATCCACATAGGAGTTTATCAATACAAATCAGGAACAAGGAACATCAGTGGATAGACACTCACAGGGTAAGAAAGAGAGAATACACTGCATAGACAGAGGCACTCCTTCTGGAGCTTTCAGCCTTTACCCTACTTCTGGGCAATCCATACCCAGGATCCTAGTCCCACAAAACGCTCCTCGGTGGAGCTTGTGCTACTTGTATAAATCGCCCTAGAGTGATCTATTAAGGTGAGTAGCCTATCCATGCTAAACCTGACCAATCTAGATACCACTGCACCCTTCCAGCCTGCTCAGGTAAGGAGACTGGCAAAATGGACTCTGAACACGTGTGCTCAGCTTATATATCATTAAACACTGACACCTTGTGGCTAAACTAGGGAAAGCTCAGGGTCCAGCTCCAGTATAAACTAAGGGGCCCTTCAGTGGCCAAACCTTATGGGGTTGCACAAAAAATGTGCAAACTGATTTTTTTCCCTCACAAAACAAGTGTTTATGGATGTGTTCCTGTGCAGTGGCTTTTTGATGCATTCCACTACAAGGTAAAGCAGGAGTTAACAGAGTCCATTATTTCCTGTGTAGGTTGTACTGACTGGGCCATGCTGATTTGCTGAACATGAGATGTTGCATGCAGCTATGAGTTTGTGAGTGGATCACGCACCCTTTGCATGTGTGTTGGTGTAAGCTGTCCCTGTATTGTTTCTCTTACCCCCATATGTAATAAAAGGCACTAACTTTGCCCAGGAACAGTAACTGATAACAAACAATATGATGTTTGATGTTAAACATGTGACCACTAAATACTTTCTGCTGTTGCTATGGGTTACTGCTCCTGGGCAAACTCAGTGTCATTTATTACATAACCCCCTAAATGCATAACATTCCACACCTGCAATATATGGCATGCTCTGAAGTCATGGTGCAACTGTCTATTAACAATGAGTTTGAGAGTGGATACTGAGATCTGACTAACGTCCATAAGATCATTGAAATTCTTCAGTGCATTTGGACAGTTTCTAAACCCAGAAACAATTTTAGAATGCCTAGAGGCATATTTATAAACATGTGAGTTTAGAACTTAATAAATTAAAAGTCTCCCATGTTCTATTCATTCCTATGGGATTTTTAGAATTGTATTTATCAGTGGGTGAAATTTAGAACTCACCATTTGATAAATACAGTTTTAAAAATCCCATTGGAATAAGTAGAACGTGGCTGAATTGTTACTTATTAAGCTCTAAACTCACACCAAGGGGCACATTTACTTAGCTCGAGTGAAGGAATAGAAAAAAAAAACTGAATTTCTAATGATTTTTTTGGCTACTTCGACCTTCAACCTTCGAATCGAACGATTCGAACTAAAAATCGTTCGACTATTTGACCATTCGATAGTCGAAGTACTGTCTCTTTAAAAAAAACTTCGACCCCCTACTTCGCCACCTAAAACCTACCGAGGTGCAATGTTAGCCTATGGGGAAGGTCCCCATAGGCTTCCTAACAATTTTCTGATCGAAAAAATCAATCGATCGATGGATTAAAATCCTTCGAATCATTTGAAAGTTTTTTCCTTCGATCGTAGGATATGCGGTGAATCCTTCAACTTCGATATTCGAAATCGAAGGATTTTACTTTGACGGTCGAATATCGAGGGTTAATTAACCCTCGATATTCGACCCTAAGTAAATGTGCTCCTTAGATAAATCTGCCCCTTAGGCTGATTGAATCTGAGCCCATTGCATGAAGAAATTAATAATATGAACTGGGAAAAGTGCTGGATCAGACAGCTGGTACTATTGGGAGGGGGATATGTAGGTGTGTTTGCTTTGTTAAAATTCTGCCATCTATTTATGTTTATATATAAAGGAACAGCCTGAAATGTGAAGCTGGTCAAATATAACACGTAAACATGGATAGCTTTATCGTGCCATATTAAAATTAAACTAAACATGAAACTAGATATACACTTCAAAAATAGACAAAGATAAGTCATCTCAAATTGTAATGCATTACGCTTCAGTAACCAGAAGGAAGCACATTGGTTTGCCATTACTTCGAAGCTATTTGCAATTAGATTGAAAGGGTTATGTTGAACTAATTAATGCTAATCTCCTTTCCTTAGCACAGCCTGACATTTGGCACCATGCGGAAATTCTTTTTTAATCCAGCTTTACTGCCTCCTTTTTGTAAAGGGAAAGCAGCTAAATTACATTTTAAAAAATGTCCCAATTTGTATTTGATATAGACACAAAAGGATGCATGCCCATCCTAACATCATATTGTGCTACACCTGCTCAACTGACTATGACCTTTGAAACTGCTGCCTTTGGATCAGGCCCTATATAGAAAATACAATCCTGGTTGCTGTGGTTAATCGAACCATAGCAATTGCATAACTGCTGAAATTCCAAACTGGAAGGTTACTGAAGAAAATGCTAAATTTGACAATTTTTTTAAAAAAATCTCAACATTTTTGGATGAATATAAAATGAAAAGTTTACATAAAAATACCAAATAAAATACAGAAAATTCAATATTACCCTCCGCGCCCATCGTGGATAGTAAGAGCCAATGCAAGGTGCTCTAATGTGGTAGGAAAAAATAGGAAACAAATCTGCTCTTTGCTTGGGTAAAGTCCCCAAATTTTGGGGATTTTTATGACTGTCACCAATTCTGCAGTTGCCCCATAATATCAGTTGTTTGTGCTTTACTGCTTGCAGGAACTTAGGGATTCAGTCTATTCTGAAGGAGCTGGAAAGTCACTGAAATATTGAAGCTTCTTCACTCAGGGGATGCCAAAGTTCAATCCCAACCATTGCGTCATCTCCTTCTGGTCTTGGTTAAATCCCTTAATCTCCCCTGCACCTCAGGCACCAAATTTACACTATTATGAATTCTGCGTAAAGACCTGCATATCATTATAAGCTGATACAGATAAAAAAATAAATAACCAGTTTACAATGCCAATTTTTGTTTTGTATTATAGAAAAAGTCTACAAAAAATATTTTTTTATTTTTTAAAGGGAAAATATTTGAAGAAAAAAAAACTTGACAACGTAACTGAAATATGGCATATCATTTTAGAGGTTGCCCACAATTTTAACAGAAAAATATTTTAACTCCTATCCTGAAATTATCATTGAAATTGTTGTTTTTTTGGTTCTCAAATAAAAAATCTACTAACTTTACTTTAGGTACATATAATTCCTTGCAGCTTACAATACAATATAATATTTTCTATTTACTTAGAAGCATATGCACCTCTCAGCCACTCCTCCCAATTTATTGGTCTTAAAATAGCTTTATCCAATTCATCTTCTTGTGGAATTAGCTGGGATTGGCGGAGCTCTGTGCTCTCAATTAATGCTTTCTCGACACTGTGGGATAAGGGTTGAGAACTATCGGAAGCATGTACAGGAAAATTCTCCTTTCCAATGCAGAGCTGGTAGGATGGTAACTGTATTTATTATTGCAGCATTTACTGCAGCTAGAGATTTGAAAAGAGTGGATTGTTGCTAAAAGACATTCTTTCAAGATGTGGGAATGCAGCAAAAACTCTCTTCTGAGGATGTCCACCTGTGACCTGGGTGCCATCTGGAAAAGCATACAAAAATTTTGGAGACAGAATGGCCTGTTGACTCTTTCAATTCTCTCTGTTATTACTGGATGCCTTATTGGATTTCTACTAAGAATTCTGGAACTCAGTGATTTGGTAAGCTAAATGACTTTATGTTCATCCCTTCCCTTAAAGATGTAGCAGGAGCGCTCTTCATAATCTGCTCTGGTTATAAATGGAATGGATTCCGTCATCGTGCTCATACTTATAGTGATATATAGGCGGTTATTTACTAAAATCCAAATTTATCTTATTATTTAAATAAAACCACAACCAAAGCCATAGACCTGATTTTACCTTATTTATTATTAAAAATAGCTCAATTTAATTGGTTTGGGAAAAAACCCGATAAAATCTAGAGAAAACTTTTTCCGGAAAAGCCCAAATTCTGCGGATTTTTCCCCGAAAAAGCCAGAAATGGTTGGATTTTTGACAATTTCAGCACAGACCACAGAAACTTACATAGGAAGGATAGGGACCTCTGCCATTAAAATCAACCTAAAATGGCAGATTTTTGCAGCATCTCGAAAAATTAGATTTTTTTTTTTTTAAAAAAAAAGCCAGATTTGGAATTTAGTAAATAACCCCCATAGTGATACACCACAATGATAGCCACAAAACACTGGACCAGTGCAAATCAATAAGGGTGGGAAAATCCTTTGCCTAATTATTTAAAATAGCACCTCTCCCAATAAA
Source organism: Xenopus petersii (assembly GCA_038501925.1). Lineage (NCBI taxonomy): Eukaryota > Metazoa > Chordata > Amphibia > Anura > Pipidae > Xenopus > Xenopus petersii. The sequence continues at coordinate 117,697,734 of CM076672.1, read as the reverse complement.
AAACAATGCATCCAATTTATAAAATGATCTTCTTTTATTTGTATCAATTCATATAAATATATATATAGCGTAATGAACTTAACACTAGCTAGAAATGATAGTCACAGTACCAATTATTCTAGTCATGTGACTCAAAGACCGCAGTGATGATATTACTTTTGGATGATGAATTAAAAGGAAAAAAAATTATATATACAGGTATAAGATCCATTATCTGGAAAACAGTTATCTACAAAGCTCTGAATTATGGGAAGGTTGTCTCCCATCAACTCCATTTTTATTTAAATAATTCACATTTTTAAATATGATTCCCTTTTTCTCTGTAATAATAAAACTGTACCTTTCCCATGATCCAAACTAAGATATAATTAATCCTTATTGATATAATTAATCCTTAATGGAAGCAAAACCAGTCTATTGGGTTTATTTAATATTTACATGATTTTCTAGTTATGACCTAATTATGGAAAGATTCACTATCCGGAAAACCCCAGGTTCCGAGCATTCTGTATAACAGGTCCATACCTGTACTTAAAAAGAAACAAAGGTGTCCATTCATACAAAGCCAAGAACAAGCTGAACAAAACCCTAGAACAAGCTAAGTGAGACCCCTTAAGTCAGATACCAACTGTATTGCTGTCACACTTAAAGTGAAAACCACCAGTGCCTCTTGAAAAATATAGGCCCAGTGCTCAGTAAGAGCAGGGCCTGGCCCGCTTGCATGGAGTCCTGAGTGCCGGTATTTTTCCTTTTTGTCATACTTGCAGCCCACTGTCAGGGCCACCATTAGGAATCTTGGGAACCCCCATAAACCACCATCAGAAATCTTGCCCCCCCCACGCATGAACGCACATAATACCAACAAAAGATGAAGTAGCAGCTTTTTTTTCAACCACAGCTGCTATAATACAAACTCGCCAATCATTGTACTGAAATGCAGGGGTGTAACTATAGAGGAAACATACCCCTCAACTGCTGGGGTGGCCAGGAACTATAGAGGGTTATGTTTAGAAATGTACATAAGTTTGTGCTACCTGGTTAGGCCTCCACTTGGGTCACAATTTAACAGGTCAGGGACAGCACCCCCGGCTTGCCTGATGGCGGGTGGCAAATGGACTTACAGAGGTTCACAGCCTCATAATTATGCTTAGCCAATAACATATTTCTTGCTGTAATGCTTATTACAGCTAGTTAGGTAGGTATGGCATGTCAGAACCAAATAATTGTTATGCAATATTTGATAGTCTTAATTACAAATGCATATTCATACTTTAGACAGGTTACAGTAGATGTTTTTCCAAAACCATACTGTAAATCAGTTACTGTATCCACTCTTGCCTAACCTCTGGTCATATTCTATAAAACAACAGGATCTGCCCACATCCAAGCCATTCTGTTTAAATATGCCGCTTAATTTATTTGAATTAAAAAAAAAACAGATAAGAAATATACCCAGCTACTGAGGGGCCTATTTGCAGCTCGAGATATTTCTAAGGAAACCCTATGTAACTTTCCTAACTCACACTGGGTTTTGGGCCAAAAATGCTCAGGTATTTCAGTAAATTTACCTGAACAGGTTTTTGTAACTAAGCTAAAATGTTAAAACTAAAAAGCTCAAAGATGCCAAAGTGATTCTTCATTATTAAAAATCATTCAAAGAAAATTATGGAAATTGCACGAAAACCCTGTGTTAGGAAGCTCATGCGGGGTTTCCTTAAAGATTGTTTGAGCCAAAAAGCTTAAATCAGGCTGCCCATCATTATTCCCACTTGACTGTATTTTTGTTACTAACCCTCCTTTATTCTCAAATTCAAGAAGCTCGAGCCCAAGACAGAGCCATCATTAGATAAAATATTGTACAGGTATGGCACCGATCCAGAATGCTTGGGACCTGTGGCTTTCCCGATAACGGATCTTTCCGTAATTTGGATATTCATACCATAAGTCTACTAGAAATAATGTAAACATTAAATAAACCCAATAGGCTGGTTCTGCTTCCAATAAGGATTAATTATATTTTAGGTTGGATCAATTACAAGATATTGTTTTATTATTAGAGAGAAAAAGGAAATCCTTTCAAAGAAATGTATTATTTTGATAAAATGGAGTCAATGGGGATTAGTCGGAGCATTCTGGATAATGGGTTTTCGAATAACAGATCCCATATCTGTCCTGACTTTTCTAGTAAACTTAAGGTATTAAGATCCAAATTACAGAAACATACATTATCCAGAAAACCCCAGGTCCCAAGCATTCTGCATAACACGTCCCATGCCTGTATATATAATGAATAAAGTACCCCCTCTCGTAAATTATAAGGATATTATAAGTTACTCAGGAGTTTCATATACAGGTCATGGAACTCTGAGGTAACTTCTAATATCCTCAATTTTACAACTGGGGGTACTTTATTTATTATAATACACAAGTTTTAGTGAGTCATGTGACAGAAATGACATCAGAACTCACCGTTTATAACTGATGACATCAGAACTCACTGTTTATAAGAATATAATTTACAAGATATTCATGGCTTTTGTGTATTATATGTATATACACTAAACAGTTTATTTACAATATTTATTAACAATATCATGGCAGAAATGCAGTTAGAAGGACATTCATTGTATTTCATTCAAATTCAGTCTAATTGTACCCTATTTTCAGATGACCTGGTAAACTTACTGTTCATGTAAATTAGGTTTCCAATGTAAACAGATCCAATTTGTTAAGCCTTCCTATATAGCTTAAGCCATCCATTCTGGTTATCATCCGGTTAACCTTCTCTAACCTTTTCACAACTTTTTATAGCTATGTAGAATATTATACTCTGTAAAGCTTACAAAGGCAAATTGTATAGTGCTAAAATGTGCTCAAAATCATACCTACTTAAATGCTGTTCTAAAGATACATGTGCCCTGATCACCCTGCTTTCATAAATTGGCATGCAGTTGTACACACTGTGCAAAATACAAGCCATAAGATGCCAGGGAGTTCTGGAATTAGCACCTTTACTTTACACTTTAGGTAGTGTTACACCCACCTGCATTGGCCATGCAATGTGGGTGGGTGATCACAATGATCCTGGAACTATGTAAAAATCATTTACCTTCTTACCTTCTATGTAGGGTAAGATTAGCAAACTGACTGCTGACTGCACTGTGATACATGATCATTGAATGTGTCACTGTGAGCCTACAAGCATTAATGCCATATAGTTACACAATCAATATAAAATCCCAATTATGTGAAATATTAGAGAAGGCTCACTGGTATCTATGTTGAGTTTGAGTGCCACAGCCAACCCCCAAACCATCAGCTGAGGGGAGCAGGACTCCAAGTACAGAAAGGTAAAAAAAAGTTTTTATTCAGATGTCCACAAGTAGTATTAGGGTTGTGACACACTGGCAGATTCGGGGAGAAGCGAATCTGTGTGCTTTAGCGCAGGCATTTTTTCATTATAGCGGACGGGAAGACACGCAAAGGCAGTTCAGGGAGATTGTCGCCCAGACGAAGAGGCGATTAGTCCCCCGAATCTGCCCGTGTGTCTAAACCCTAACATGTTTTGTGCCTGCAAAGCAAATTTTATATCTACATAGTTACATAGTTAATTTGGGTTGAAAATAATTTACTCAACGAAAGGAACGAAATAGCTTGACAACTGTGCACCTCTTCTCTATAAATAAATACACATGTATACACAAATATGAACATACACATATCTATCTATCTATCTATCTATCTATTGTATCTATCTATTTACAGTATCTATATATCTATCTATATATAAGCATTCACTTATATACTCAAAACTAACTTTAGACTAAATTATCAGTCCAAGACAGCATCCAAATTCCCTTCAAGGCATTAAGGGAATCTGCTATGACAACCCCCCCCCCTTAGAATTGTTGCAGATCAAAATTCTGTTCCTTAGATCAAAAAAGGTATTTTATTCTGGTAAAATAGAGCCCCCCCCCCAATATTTTTAGTGTTTGGAGATAATGATGGGCGAATTGGCCCCGTTTCGCTTCACAGAAAAATTTGTGAATTTCCTGCGCAATTCACGAAATGGAGATAAATTAGTGAAACATATTGAAGTCAATGGGTGTCCAAATTAGTTTGACAAATGTCAATTTCGATGCCCACGGCAATTGTTATATGCACGCTATTTTGGGCAAATGCATTGAAGTCAATGGGAGTCTGAATAATTTTGACGCACGACAATGTATAAGCGTGTGACTATTCTTACGTGCGCCAAAATTTTTTCGTCGCAGTGGATTTTACGCTGGCGAATTTTCACAGCAGTTTCGAAAATGTATTTGTCGATGGCGAAATGTGGAATTTGTGCCTGCTGAAAGTTGTGTCACTCTCATTTGCATAACGCATGTGTGACGTCGCGCACATGCGCATAATGAGTAATTCAGGTCAGCTTTTCATTATGCGCATGTGAGTGACCGTACATGGCTGCTTGCACTTGGAGCTCCCTGCCGTTGCGGGTAGCCTAGCGCTGGTCGGGGGGCATTTATTTTTTAAAAAAAATTACTGATATGCGGAATGCGGGCTCTATTAGCCCGTACCTTTGGTTGGGATAACCAACAGGTGCCCTTTAAGGAGGCACCAATACAATTCTATTTACTGTATTACTAGCTATATGTTAGTTTTACTACATAGCCTTGCATTTATCAACAACAAACCTCATTTGCCAGTTTGCTGCCCAGTTCTCCAATCCATTTAATTGGTCTTGCGCCATAATCAGATTATGTATGAATGGACTGCGCATGTGGATGGTTAGAATGTACTAATCCTATTGAAAAGCTGCCTCCTGCATGACCCCGCCCCCCGGGATCCCATTCATTTTCTATTATGTTAGCATCTCCTATAGGTAGAAAGTTTTTGAGAAGCTTTCACAAATTATAAAAATGGTGACAAGGTAACCGCTTGGTATAGTCAATATTAAAATTTACTAAATCTAAAAAATGTTGTCTATATAATGTATTACCTTGTGCCAGGTTTGGATCTGGTCATGACTGCATATAAATCCTATATATATATATATATATATATATATATATATATATATATATATATATATATATATATATATCAAAAATAGCATCATCGTCAACCTTGGTGTTTTAATGAAGATGTTATAATGAGAGTACTGAATATTATTCCTGAGTAGTGACATCATTATCCTGGATACAGCTAGTTGACTGATACCTTTAAATCCGGAAGTGACAGGCTTAAAGTCGCATTGCCCATGCCGCATAAAATGTCAAGCAGTGTGAGGATCCTGAATGAGGATAAAGAGGATAAAGGTTTTCACATGTAAATATATACATCCATTATTGCTTGCTGAAATAGAGAATAATCAGGAACCCCATGCAGAATTTGCTTTATATATATATATATATATATATATATATATATATATATATATATATATATATTATACATTCATTAAACTACGTTAATAGTTTTTAAGGGGTGGTATGGTTATAGAATGGCTAATTCTAAGAAACATTTCAATTGGCCTTGGTTTTTTCTTTTTTATAGTTTTCAAATGTTTTGCCTTTTTCTACTGACTCTTTCCAGCTATAAATGGGGCTCACTAACCCCATCTAAAAAACAAATGCTCTGTAAGGCTACAAATGTATTGTTATTGCTACTTTTTATTACTTGTCTTTCTATTCGGTCCTTCTCCTATTCATATTCCAGTTTCTCATTCAAGTCAGGCACGGTTACTAGGGAAATTTGGAACCTAGCAACCAGATTGATAAAATGGAAAACTGGAGAGCTGCTGAATAAAAAACCACAAATAATAAAAAATGAAAACCAATTGCAAATTGTCTCAGAATATCACTCTCTACATCATACTTCATACATACTACTACTGATGAGCGTTTTTACCTGTGCTCCCCTGCGTTCCATTTTTCTGCGTTCAGCCGCAGGGGAGCGCAGGAATAGACGCATTACATTTTTTCCAATGGGGTTGTACTCACACAGGCGCGTGTAGGCGCCGAACTCAGGTTGAGACGCAACATGCTGCATTTTTCCTGTAATGCGTCCATTCCTGCGCTCCTCTGTGGCTGAACGCAGAAAAACGTAACGCAGGGGAGCGCAGGTAAAAACGCTCGTCAGTAAGAGCCCTTAAAGTTATTTTAGGTGAACAACTGATGTCAATGAAATGCTCCTCCTATACGAGAGCCTATTCATTACCTTAATTATTGATTGTTAATGACTAACTTGCATGCGATCCATTAACTGGAATACACTGTGAATCCAATTTGTTAATTAAGAATGGCAAAGTCTTTTCGTACTAAAGGGTTCAGAGCAGCACAAATACATTAACTATTTACTGCCAGCCATATGTTCACCTCCAAATCAAAATCATCTTTCACGTTCTTTTATATATATATATATATATATATATATATATATATATATATATATATATATATATAAAAGGATATTATAAGTTACAGAGGAGTTTCATGACCATATAAAAACACGAGGCCGAAGGCCAAGTGTTTTTATACAGGTCATGGAACTCCAAGGTAACTTCTAATATCCTCATATTTTACAACGGAGGGTACTTTATTTATTATAATGCACAAATTTTAGTGAGTCATGTGAAAGAAATGACATCACTACTCACCGTTTATAACTGATGACATCACTACTCATCATTTATAAGGATATAATTTACAAGATATTCATGGCTTTTGTGTATTATATATATATATATATATATATATATATATATATATATATATATATATATATATATATATATTCTTAACATTTTACCTAACATATGGTAATTTCAGCCCAGATATTTACCAGTACACCAATGGGATCTATTATTCTTGTCAATAACCAATATGCAATATTACCCCTATATCCAAATAAACTAGTCTGGATATTACATCCAATACTTATATTTGTAATTTATTTTATGATAACCTTTCCATTCCTGCATTCTAACATTCACATAGGCAATATTTATCCCGCTATCTCTTCATTATGTTTTGCACATATCCTCAAAGAGTTCAGCTGAAAAGTACAGCTTCTGCCTACTTGCAGAACATGGCCTGAAAATGTTTGTTTTGCGTTTTTCAGGTCAATCTCCATGTAGCTGCCCGCAGAAGGAAGCTGTTCTTTTCAGTGTAAGGGCTCTTACAGAAAAGCGTTTTTACCTGCGCTCCCCTGCGCTCCCCTGCGTTCCATTTTTCTGCGTTCAGCCGCAGGGGAGAGCAGGAATAGACGCATTACATTTTTTCCAATGAGGCTGTACTCACACAGGCGCGTGTAGGAGCCGAACGCAGATGGCAAGGCATTACCTAACAACAATCACCATGTAATACAAATCTTGCCACTACCTACTGAGGTCTGTGGGAAGCAAATCATGACAGATTTTGGGAAGAACAGGAGGCCTTGCCTTGGAATCTATATGAGACAAGGGGTGCACATAATTCAAAGCCTGGAAGGGGGTAAATCCAAATGAAGATTAGACATAGGCCGACAGGGATGTTTCCCAGTAAAGGCTGAGTTTACTCAGTAACGTGCATCTCCCTCCGTATGCAATTTTCGTTGCGGCTTCAGCGTTGTGTGAGCTGCCGGGGGGCCCTGAGGGGGTGCTGGGCCTGCTCCCCCAGTAGTTCCGCCACTGAATTTACTGAGTGTCAACAGTTATAATTACTGAAACTGAAAAGAAACAAGAAGTTACGTTTTGTATTGAAGCAGAGAAATTGTCATGCATCCATTTACTAAAGATTGATGTCTATATTTAAGCATGCATTTATGCTCAAAAGTCAGTTACTAAGGCAAAACTGAACCCCTTTATAGCCACAATTACTTATTTTCCTCCAGTGTGTACAAGGGCTTTTCAAAGATTTTAAATGTAACCTAGGTCTTGTGAGTTGCCTGTAGCCTGTAGGTCCTTCAATGCTTTTAGCTATCTGTGAACCTGTCAGTTTGCCTAGATCAGATGTAGTATTGCTGACTGGCTATTTATGTCAATGCATAATTTGCATTTTTGTTAAGAGTTCCCCAAAATCAATGACAAAGTATTACTGTAGTTATTAGAATATATATATATATATATATTTTTGCGTAACAAATTTTTACTTATTTCTCAGGAAAAACAGTATTTTTCCTTTCCTGGGGAGCTGCTTATGAGAATGCTGAAAATGCTAATTCTGCCACTAATAACTTCTAGGTAAGTTTCTGATTTATTTTGATTGGAATGGATTTAAAAAAGAATGTATTTTGTGTGTGTAGGCATACCTGTTAATACAGAAAAAAGTGATTTATACTGAGAAACAGTGCTAGTTGAGCTAGCATACCAATACTTGCATCTTTTCCCACTGATCTATATTTTTATATGCATTAGTTTGATGTCTGGCCTTGCAACTATGGACTCCAAAGCCTGTGGCAGAATGGGGCTCATTACCATCACATACTATCTCTGGACCACATTCCTAGCAGTTGCAGTAGGCATCATCTTGGTAATCACCATCCACCCAGGAGCTGCTGTCCAGAAAGAAGAGTATGTTGGGGGAAAACCAGTTCTAAGCTCTGCAGATGCCTTGCTGGATTTAATAAGGTGCTTGAGCCATTGCTTTTTTATCTGTTGTGCTGCTGATGTGAAACAGGTAGTTCACCTTTACGTTAACTTAGGGGGGCCGATTCACTCAGCTCGAGTGAAGGGTTCGAATGAAAAAAACTTCGAATTTCGAAGTTTTTTTTGGGTACTTCGACCATCGAATTGGTTAAATTCGTTCGAATTCGATCGAAGTCGAACGAAATCGAACGATTCGAAGTAAAAATCGTTCGACTATTCGACCATTCGATAGTCGAAGTACTTGCCCTTTAAAAAAAACTTCGACCCCCTACTTCGGCAGATAAAACCTACCGAAGTCAATGTTAGCCTATGGGGAAGGTCCCCATAGGCTTGCTAACCTTTTTTTGATCGAAGGATTTTCCTTCGATCGTTTGATTAAAATCCTTCGAATCGTTCGATTCGAAGGATTTAATCGTTCGATCGAACGAAAAATCCTTCGATCGTTCGATCGCAGGATTAGCGCTAAATCCTTCGACTTCGATATTCGAAGTCGAAGGATTTCAATTCGAGGGTCGAATTTCGAAGTATTTTTAACTTCGAAATTCGACCCTTCGTGAATCGGCCCCTTAGTATGTTATAGAATGGCCCATTCTAGCAATTTTTCAATTGGCCTTCATTATTTATTTTTTATCGTTTATATTTTAATGATTTGCCTTCTTCTTCTAACTCTTTCCATCTTTCAAATGGGGGTCACTGACCCTAACTAAAAACAAATGCTCTGTAAGGCTACAAATGTATTGTTATTTTTTATTACTCGTCTTTCTATTCAGGGCCTCTGCTATTCATATTCCAGTCTCTTATTGTAATCACTACATGGTTGCTAGGGTAATGTGGACCCTAGCAACCAGATGGCTGAAACTGCAAACTGGAGAGCTACTGAATAAAAAGCTAAATAACTCAAAAAACAAATAATAAAAAATGAAAACCAATTGCAAATGGTCTCAGAATATCACTCTCTACATCAGTAATCCCAAAACAGTAGCTTGTGAGCAACATGTTGCTCTCCAACCCCTTGGATGTTGCTCTCATTGTCCTCAGAGCAGGTGCTTATTTTTGAATTCCTGGCTTGGAAGCAAGGTTTAATTGCATAAAAACTAAGTATAGTTCCAAGTAGAGCCTGTTGTAGGCTGCCATTCCACATAGGGGCTACCAAATAGCCAATCTCAGCACTAATTTGGCAACCCAAGGGAATGCTTTATGCTTTTGTTTCTCTCCAACTGTTTTTACATTTGAATGTGGCACTTGGGTAAAAAAGGTCAGGGACCCCTGCTCTACATCATACTAAAAGTTAATTTAAAGGTGAACAACCCCATTATCATTATAATCGCAGGGGGACAGGGAGGGGTAGAGTCTGCTTCCTCTACAGCATGTCTTATACTAAAAAAAAATATGCAAACTATCAGCAGCAGGTAAGTGCGTGCATGTGAGTGGGAGGGGTGAGGGTGTGAGCAGCAGGTAAGTGCGTGCATGTGAGTGGGAGGGGTGAGGGTGTGAGCAGCAGATAGGTGTGCACGCAGGGCCCATCTGGTTTTTATGCAGGGGGCCCGATAGTGTAGTTACACCACTGATTATTAGGATTGAACAATTTTCTGGATGTGGGCCACTAACAGGGATGTAACTATAGTGGGTACAAAAGCAACGGGGTCCAGGAACCTCAGGAGCTTATATGTGCTTAAAATATTCACCCAATTTCCATGTTTAGGGTATACATTAGATACATAGAAGGCCTGGGATTAAGTGGTGATTTTGCCCATGCAAGTTGGGGATGACAAGGATAGGGGTCCAGATTTGGACTCAAAATATAAATGTTTAATTAATCTTGATTGCATTTGGGGGTTACCGTCCTCCCACCTCCATAATACAGAATAGAAGAAAACGTTTAGTGGTATTGGGTTGTATCCAATTATTCAAATCTGTTGCTTTCACATGCTCATTTTCTATAGCTCTCTGTTGCATTTGCATCATTTGTCGGATACATTCTGTGGTCACTATTTTTGTTAGAATGGTTTTAAATAACATTTTGATTTTTCTGCCATAGGAATATGTTTCCTGCAAATTTGATTGAAGCATCATTCCAACAGGTGAGGCCTTTCATCTGGTTATTGCATACTGTATATACAGCGGCGACCCTGTGCCACCTTGAGTCTACTTACTGTTGGATTAAAAATGTTTTCTTATTTTACAGTACAGGACAATCCTTGTTCCAGTGGTAAAAACACAGACTATTCCAAAATCCAGCGGCAAGTCCATAAATTTTCTCTATTTTGCACCGGATGATATAAACCCTTTAATTCATCGACCAGTAATATTGGAAGTGACGCCATCTCCAGACATCCGATACAAAACACTTCCTGGGACAAGTACAGAAATGAACGTCTTAGGAATTGTTATCTTTTCTGCTACAATAGGTAACATCTATATTAATAAAGATTAAAAATGCTGAACAAATATTGTTTTGTGTATGTATGTATGTAGGGTAGGTTTACAATTTGCCAGTTAGGGCTGGTGGGACTAGTGGGCCAGACATCCTGCTTATGAACACTCAATTCTCTGTCCTGCACCTCCTCAAGTAGGACATTAATGTGTCCTTCTTTTTGGGGCCTGTCTATAAAGAATAATTTAAATTATAATAATATAAATTACCTTACTTATACTGAAACAGCTGGAACTGAAGGCTTCAACTCTTCATAAAACATGTTTGATGTAGGTTAAAACATCAGACTTTAGTAATTCATTTGTTAAGTCTATTGTTGCAAATTATGACAGAATATCAGTCCTTGTGTCATTATGTATTCAAGTTACAAAATGTGATTTCCAAGAAGGCTGTGGAATTGCTTTTATATTTTGGAAACCAACACTTTAACAGAGTGAGCAGAATATCTTCATCTAAAAATGTGTTGATTATACTGTATAATAAATATATATTATTTTATTATATAATGTTATGTTATATATAATATTACATTATGTTATTGTATGCAATATTCACTTCTACTTTGCTTTTTTTTTAAATGAAAAAATGATCTAAAGGTTGAGAAACAGAGCTATTTCTTGTTTGCTACAGTTACACAATGTGCTCAAATATTACCATTCATTTCCCTTTCAGGTCTTCTTTTAGGCAAAATGGGTGACAGAGGGACTCCCTTAGTCAATGTATGCCTGAGTCTTAACGAAGCAGTGATGAAAATTGTTGCAGTGGCAGTTTGGTAAGATTAAATTTTAATCTTATGGAACTTGTTTAAATCAGATATAGCTCAGAATACACAGAATCAAAAATAATTTGCATCTTCACATCTCCTACCTTAACTGAAAAGTATGGAGAGGAAGTTACAGTTATTTCAAATAAGCAGTTTCCCCATGAACCATATGCCAGAAAGACAAATGTTATAGAAAAGGGTTCCTTACTTTTCCATCTCTAATCTAACTTCTGAATCAGCCGATCACTGGGCTGCAGAAAAACACAAGCCGAGAATGAGCTCCTCCACTGCTTGATGTGCCCATGCCCAGATACATTACCTTGGCCTGGGTGCAGGCAGACAGCAGAGTTTGACTCTGACATGCAAACTCTCACGTTTCGGGCTGAGGAAAATATCCGGGTACAGGCACATGAAGCAGTGGAACAGCGGATACTCATCCTGAGTTTCTCTGCAGGCCAAAGCCTTCTATGTCTGGCACTGGCCTTAACCAACACTTTCTTTCCCTGCCCTTCCTGACCCAACAAAATGGAAAAAAAAACTTCCTAAGTACAGTTCCTGTGGAGTATGTTCCATCACTGACAAATTGAGGATAAAAGAATCATTTTGGTTGAAGCTTTTCTCTCTTGTTATGCTCTGGATTTGAAGCTTTTTTTTAAAAACAAAATCAATGTATTGTTTAGCTTGAGGGGCTTCATTATTTATTTATACAAAACCAGGTTATGCAGCAGTTTACAATAATATATAAACATACAGGGTCATAAATTAACAAATATTCTAGGTCCCCCCTCAAGCATCAGGGGAAAAAAACATTCTGAACCACAGAACACATATTATGTGCACATTTCTAAAACCGGTGTGCTCAGGTCAAAATAAATTTAAAATTTTGTGTTTCCCCACAAAATTCTTTGTGAGCACCAAAATTGTGGCCTCAAAATGTATGTGCACATGCCCAGCTTAGAGGGAACATAGTTTACAATGCACTTCAAAGTGTGCACAATGCAAAAAAAAAAAAAAGCACAACGTGGGATACATTTTAAGAATGGCTGCAGGCCTCTGTGGCATGTCCCTTAAATAGGCACTACACCATTCCCCTTGTCTAAAAAGTTAGTGGCAGAGCCAAATCAGTTGATGCTTGTCAGACAGTCAGACATTGTCTTGGTTTATATCTAATAGAGGACAGGGAACTCTGTCATAGTATTATTTTCTGTAACATTACCTTTTTCTCTAGGTATTTTCCATTTGGGATTGTTTTCCTCATCGCTGGAAAGATTTTAGATATGGAAGAGCCATCAGTGATCGCAAAGAAACTTGGGATGTACACAATAACTGTCATGGCAGGATTATTTATACATGGTGTACTGCTATTGCCACTCTTGTTCCTGATAATAACAAGAAAGAATCCATTTGCATTCATTCAGGGGATACTACATGCACTTCTGATTGCCCTGGCTACTTCATCAAGGTAAAATATTTGAGGAAAAATATTGATAATTTTCAATCATATTTAAAAGATTTGCAAACACAAATACGGTACATTGAAATAATGTTAGCTTTAAAAACAAGCATATTTAAGTGATAAAGTACAAAATGTATTAGGTATATAATACACGTATAGTCAAAGAACACTCTCAAAGATATAAGTACACAGCTGCTAAATTTACCAACAAAATAAAATTGGCAGATATCCTATGAGGGGCTGTACATTGCATGGCCACCTTACCATTGTTCTGTTTGTTCAGGGCACTGCACCCAGCTAGTGAGTTAACCTTTATATTTTCTACTTTTACCTGAATTTTGGAACATGATCCTAGAGGCACACTAAGGTTAACGGCAGAGAGGTTCTTTTCTCCCCAGCGTATAAAAGAAAATCCTAAAGTATGCATTTTAAGGGCCTAAATTTGCTGTGTGACACACAAACATTCAGGGGATACAATGATCTGTCTGCCATTAGCCTAAAGACTTATCAACTGTCCAGTCAATTAGCAGTTAGAGCAGTGGTGCTCAAACTGTAGAGCTGTACCTACTAGTTGGGCTCAATACAGTCAATGAGGGATGGGGCAGCACAAAAGGTAGTAAAGGTGAAATTTGCAGGTAAAAACTAGGGATGTGCCAAAAAACAAACTAGACCCAAATGTTAATTTGCATTTATAGACTTAAGGAAATGCACAAACAAGTTTTCCACTTCAGCTATCCAGTCCTTTGTCATATAGTTCAGTTTTGACTTGGCTAAGCTCTTCATCAAATCCAAGTCTTGGTCTAACTTGGTTTTATAATATAGATTTTTTTTTTGCATTGCTTAGGCTTACATATAAAATTGTTGCAAAGATTTTCTAAACAATGTTCTTTCTCTCGGTCATCTCAGTTCAGCAACCCTGCCAATTACAATGAGATGCCTTATAGAAAACAATAAGATAGACAGACGGGTGGCAAGATTTGTGCTGCCAGTTGGAGCTACCATTAACATGGATGGTACCGCGTTGTATGAAGCCGTAGCTGCCATATTTATCGCACAAGTTAATGAATACGACCTTGATTTAGGTCAAATTATTACAATAAGGTAAGCGATGAAGTTTTAACAAATTGCCTTCACTCCTGCCCAGGGACAAACAGTACTTAAGTACTTAGATATATCGATTTTCTAATTCAGATTACCGTATATACTCGCGTATAAGCCGAGTTTTTCAGCACTGAAAATGTGCTGAAAAAGTCTACCTCGGCTTATACACGAGTCTCTCCCCTGCTGCGTGCTCGTTCACTATTTCCTGTGCCTGTCCGCACAGCAAAGATGTACAGTATAGCATTCTGAGTAATGCTGCTGAAGTGCTGGGACAGGCTGAATAGCATGACAGGCGTGCGCGCCTAACTCGGCGGCCATGATGTCATGACATTGCGCATGTTACGTTCCGGCGCCCATGCGCTAAGAGAGGCGCGGTGCCCTTCTTCAATGGCGCCTTCTCGATGCGACTTCCTGTCAGTGATCGCTTTCTCCCTCAGGCATAGTACGGTAGTACGGTAAGCCTGGGGAGCACTACGCTACACTACTTCCATTGTGGCAGTATCCTGTGGTGTTCCCTATGTTGTGTGTTATGGGGCGAGTAGGGGAGGTAGATTGGGGGACACACATATGTAGGAGAGAGAGGGGGGAAGGAAGCTGTTCTGCTGCAGAGCAGTGCTTTTGACAGCTGAGCTCAGCACTGAGAAGACAGTGTGGCTACTTTTTTTGCAGGGGGAGGGGGGAGCAGCTTTTAGTAAAATGTTACTGTGCAGGCAAAAGTGTAGTATAGGCTTATACACGAGTCAATACAGGTTCCCAGTTTTCCTAGGTAAAATTAGGTACCTCGGCTTATACGCGGGTCGGCTTATACACGAGTATATACGGTACCTAGAAAAATCGATTTTTAAGAAAATATTAAAAAAATATTACATGAAGCAGTATTGTACTTATGGGCTGTTTTCCGAGCTATATACTCATAGAGATCTGCAAAGTTCAGGAGTATAGTTCCGCTTTAATAAATCACACAGCATTCATATTAATTATATTTAGTTTCTCCTTAAAAATGAGGAAGATCAACTTACCTTTTTTGAATTCTAAAATCTATACTTTCTGAAATGTTCATTAAAGGAAAACTATATCCCCAAACAATGTAGGTCTCTATAAAAAGATATTGCATAAAACAGTTCATATGTAAAACCCTGCTTCATGTAAATAAACCATTTTCATAATAATATACTTTTTTAGTAGCATGTGCCATTGGGTAATCCTAAATAGAAAATTGCCAATTTAAAAAATAAGGGCCACCCCCGGGATCGTATGATTTACGGTGCACACAAACAAACCATACATTTTAGGTCACATGAGCCAATTAACAGACAGAGTTCTGTCTTTTGCTTCCGCACTTTTTCCAGTTAGTAGTTAGAGTTGTAGTATTTCTGGTCAGGTGATCTCTGAGACAACACAGGGAGAGTCACTAAATGGTGGTTCGAAGCAAAAATATATAGACCAGTTTTGTAAGATTCATTAATATGCTACTTAATTTGATATAACCTATCATTTGCTTAAGTATTTATTTTTGGGGTATAGTTTTCCTTTTAAGGAGTAAGATTCTAATAAGAGGTAATTTACTCCACACAACACGGTATGCAAAGTGCAAAAAACAGCCCAGTTTTAGGTACTTTGCATACTGTATGGTGTCTTATCTATATTTCTGCACAGCGCAGATGCCTGTGGCATGAGGGTCAGGTGTGGGGAGGCACATACGCGTTCCCGCGCCTGCCTCCTAACTTGCACATCACATGGACGCACAAGTTAGAGTGCTTCAGAACACACACCCCACATTCGTGCTAACTGTGCTTCCTGCAATCCAGATGAGGAGCTGATTACAGCTTACCCCTAGTAATATGCCCCTATTGTATTTTTGTCCTAGAGAAGAATTTTGTTTTCATTGCATCCTTCAATAATTCTTCACTTATCTTTGTAGCATAACTGCAACAGCAGCAAGCATAGGTGCTGCAGGTATACCACAATCGGGGCTTGTTACAATGGTAATTGTACTTACATCAGTTGGACTCCCTACCGATGATATCACACTCATTGTTGCAGTTGATTGGGCACTGTAAGTTTTAAAAATCATACAACTAGTAGTATTATAAGTGGTTAATTAGTTCCTTTATGTAATGTACTTTTTGTTTGTCTGTTTAGAGATAGGTTTAGGACAATGACCAATGTCCTTGGAGATGCCCTGGCTGCTGGAGTTGTGGCACATGTGTGTAAGAAAGATTTTGCTTCATATCAAGAAAAGGTAATTATACTCAAGATTTATGCAATGAATGTCAAAATACAAAATACAGTTGCAAAAACCTAAAATTTCTTATATCTCAAAAGTCTATAAAACTATGCTGTTATAGCGATAGTCACACGTGAATTTTAGCAGCTGTGTAGCACATTTATGTGACCCTCTTGACAGCTCTGAGATCTCAATGTGCAAAGGACATATGGTTATATAATACAGATATAGGATCCGTTATCCAGAAACCTCTGAATTATGGAAAGGCCTTCCCCCCATAGACTCCATTTTATCCAAACAATCCATATTTTTAAAAATTATTTCCTTTTTCTCTGTAATAATAAAACCGTATTTGTATTTGATCCAAACAGATAAAATGAATCCGTACTTGAAGCAAAACCAGCCTATTGGGTTTATTTAAAGGAGAAAGAATACCATTTTACAGTTGGGGTTCCAAAAGTTAGACACCCCCAAGTGACTACTTTTACTTACCTGACACCTCGGGCCGGTGCTCCTATCAGCAGAAAAATGCATTGGGCCGGGGTTCTTCTACTGAGCACCACTGAGCTTTCCTCTTCCTGCTACTTCGGTTTTCAAATTAACGGTGTAGCCGCATGCGCAGTAGAGCGAAATAGCCAGCTTGTTAGTTCAGCTTTTCACATGCGCAGCAACGTGTAGACCCGAAGAAGCCAGAAGATGATCGCTCCATGGTGGTCGCTAGAAGAACACCGGGCCGGTGTGGTTTTCTGCTGATTGGAGCACTGGCCCAGGGGGTTAGGTAAGTAAAAGTAGTCAGTTGGGGGGGGGGTGCCTAACTTTTGGAACCCCAAAGGCTAAAATGGCAGGAAAAAATTGGATGCAGAAATACTTATTTCAGCAGTTTTCAGGCGTGTGCTACAGAAATTACCCAGGGGCATGGAGATTGCATGATTTATGCCTCTACTAGAATGAAAGCATTGGGGAAGGTCAAAATGCATCTACACTGATTGCATTTAAAGTGATTTGCAATCAATGCAACCCTTCTAGGTTGATTTTCTAGGGGTGTCCCTGCATATTTACATTATGTAGTAACTCTACTGTGATTGCCTTAAAGGGGACCCATCACCCAAAAAAAAATATTCAAAATCCTATTTTATCACATTAGTCAAGCAAAATAAACTTTAATTACACTGTATAAATTATTTGAATCTTGTTTCCTTCAGTCTGGAAATTCATAATTATAGCAAGCAGGGAGGAGCCATTTTGTGGACACTGTTTTTAAGGAAAGCCTTGCATCATCTCAGATTCTTGTTTGTGCACCAGAATGGGGGACCCGATGTCCATTCCCATGCACTGGTTACACAATTAAATGGTAAAGAGAACGGGGGAATGTGTGGAGAGCAGTGACATCTAGGAAGTGTTGAATGGAAAGTGAAAGTAATTGTCTGCCCTGCCTCTATGCCACTGGCATAGAGGAGGGGCAGACAATATTTGATTGACAGCTGAGATTTTTATATGAGCTTACAACAGCTATGAATGGTTTAATAAAAAATAGAAATTGGATTTCGCGTTTAATTTGAAAAGGACTTTTATTATACTGATTTGTGTGTCTGGGTGACAGGTCCACTTTAAATGGCATGACACTGAAATGTATGAAAACATGTACTTTTTCTCCACAGCAAGATCAAGTAGGCAAAGAGGTGGGGAGTAATATCAATGAAGAATCAGTACATGCTGACAGCCACATCATGGAAATGGTAGAAGAAGCAATGTATGACAAGAGAAGAATACAATTTAATGTTTGCCTAGTCTAAATGGAGACAATCTTCACACTGCCTATTATCGAATGATTTTTTTTCCATAAAAAAAAAAAAGACATCTTATATTTATTATATCCAGAGGATATAAATCACAGTTTGTAAACCTTGCTTTATTGGAACAACTGTGATTTAAAAGCAATGACACTAATAAAAAAAAAGCAAATAGAGAGTTTAAAAACTGAGAACAGTTATGTTATGCAGAAATAAGACTGGCTATGGAGACAGTGTCGATGTTCAGATGTTATTTGACTAGCATAAATGCAGCCTCCTTCTCTCATTCTAATAGGAGGGCATACTGTATTATAGGACCATATATTTAAAGGTGCAGACTACAATTGTCAAAGCCCATTAATTACTGTGCCTATTTCATGTTCTATAACTTGGCCACAGTTGGGAGCAGTGTAAGTTCCATCAGGAAGAAATATGGCTCCATGTTCTCTGACTTTGGCACCACCACGATTCACATCAAGCAAGATACATGACAAAGACTATAAGTGGTGCTGAAAGCATCAGTACTGTGCTATTCATATCATTTTTGTATATGTATAATGTAATATAAATAATAAACACTACATATATAGCAATTATTGGACATCCCATACCTTCCACCAAACATAAAATATCAAAATACATGTGTCTTTTCAGAAACAATTGGAATGTGAATATTGGGCCATTTTAAACAGTCCCTGCTGTCTGTAATAGCGAGCTTTGAGTTAGCACCAGCCTGTGATCACTCAGAAAGGTACCAGTAATTGTTTCATTTTTGAGAGACATATACTGTAAACAGGCAGGAATTTGGACCTTTGATAGCTTATTTTTTTTTGTCAGCTAGGTCATTTCCATTTTGCACTGTACAGAATCCATAAGAATCAGAGGCCAGCTTCCACCCTATTCCTTTTCAAATGCAATTTAAAACTGTATATTCTGTAACTCACTTTACAGCTATATGGAGATATATATATATCCAACTTCCCCAATTAGATATTTTTTTTTTTTATATACACTCACACAATTCGGCAAACACCTGGGTGCTGGTTCAAAAATTATCAATACGAAAATGTACAAAAGCAAACTACACTCACAGGATTTCAGTGAAAAAAACAAAAGTTGTGTTTTATTACGATGTTTCGTCTCCTATACTCGAGCCTAAATACTCACTCAGTATAGGAGCTGAAAAGTTCTGTGGGTGCGGTTTGCTTTTGTACATTTTATTATATATATATATATATATATATATATATATATATATATATATATATATATATATATATATATATTAGGGATGCACCGAATCCAGGATTCGGTTCGGGATTCGGCCTTTTTCAGCAGGATTCGGCCGAATCCTTCTGCCCGGCCGAACCGAATCCTAATTTACATACGCAAATTAGGGGCAGGGAGGGAAATTGCGTGACTTTTTGTCAGAAAACAAGGAAGTAAAAAATGTTTTCCCCTTCCCACCCCTAATTTGCATATGCAAATTAGGGTTCGGATTCGGTTCGGTATTCGGCCGAATCCTTCGTGAAGGATTCGGGGGTTCGGCCGAATCCAAAAAAGGATTCGGTGCATCCCTTATATATATATATATATATATATATATATACACATATACATATACACACACATACACATAATTATCCGTGTTGAAATATTAAGCCTTTGTTAAAAAAAAAAAAAAGATGTATTTTTTTAATGGAAAAGCCAATAAAACATTGTAAATAAATTGCTGTGAACATGTTGTGAGACTGTTTTGAAGGGTATTTAATATGGGTGGACTTTTCTCACTCCCACTGAATCCTAAAAATAATTGCTGTATCAACCTCATTGCAAATGGGTAAAAAACATTAAGAACATTACAAGTAATAAATTATCTATATTAACCCCACAATGTGTAATGTTATGGTATGTAAGGGATCATAATACCTCATATGACTTCACTTAGGTTTTTCAACAATATCAATTTATATATAAATTAAGAGAACAGGGAGGGATGTGCATGTTTGCTTTTTGGATATTCTTTTTAATACAGGATGGTAAGGTGCATTCAGATCAGTACCGAAAACTTGGGATTTACCGAATCCAGGATTTTTTTTCTGCAGGATTTTGATTTGGTCGAATTCAAGTGCATGGCCAAACCAAATCCAAAAAATATCATGACTTTTCGTCACACAAAGAGGTCAAAATTTTTTTAGCCATGTGCGCAGCACAAGGTTCTCTCCCCCCTCATCCTTTTTAACATATGCAAATTAGGGTTTGGTTCTGTATTCTGAAACCTATTACACACAATACAATGTTTCATTCTAAAAGTAGTGAGGTATCCTGGTGGGACAATTCTTGTGGTTTGCAACACGTTTCTACCTGGGCAATGCTAATGTGACATTGCATGGTGTAGAGACATCAAGGAAGCTTATGAGAAAGCAGTCTCTAGGAATAGGTCTGTTAACTTATGAAACAAAAACTCAGTCTAGCAATTTTAACAACTTCTGGACAGTCCAAATAAGATTTTGTACCACATATAATAAAGGGGCCCACACTGCACAACAAAGCATCTGTAAATATTGGGGTGTTTGTATTCTGGTAAGGAAACAATCTAGCTTCCTGTTTTTTAGCTTCTGCAATCAAAGCGAAGATGCGCTAGCGTTGCCTAATTTGCATACAGTGGGAAATGATAAAAGTTAAATGGCCGTATATGTTGCAGCAAATATTTTACATTACACAAGTTCAGGGAACCTTATTAAATAAAATAAAGTTGTTATAATGCCCTACATGAGCCCAGTGTATAGTTTATGTTCCATATGTTAGAAAATGGAGGGGGGGAACCCAGTTACCCAAAAAAAAAAATTACGGACCTTTGCAGGCTATCTCTCAGAAAAAAAGGCGCCAGCAAGTCCTATGAACTCCATTGCACTTCGCCTGGTCTGAGCTGGCAAAGGCAAGTCTGGCGAATGAGGTAACGTTCAGTAAAATCCGCATCTTAGTGAATTTGCGGAGTTACGTGCATTTGCCAGAGTGAAAATTCACCTGCCGTTAGTGCGAAGCAACTCGAGTCTATCTCCTTCGCTAGCGAAGTGACGCCTGCTCACGTTAGGAAATCTGCGAAGTTCTCGAGTGACAACAATAGCAGGCCTGGATTTGTGGCAAGGCCGCAAGCGGGGCAAACTGAGGTCTAGGCATGCCAATCTCTGCACTTCCTGATCCCTCCATAAGATCAACGGATCGCGCCTGGTGGGGGGACTGTGAAGGATACCGACCTGTCCCCCTGTGTGCGTGTGATCCTGAGGGGGTCGTGGGTACTGATGCAGGCGGGGGGTGGATGCCTCCCAGACATGAAATCTGGCTCTGAATAATATAAGTGAAACATGCTTAAGGTATAAAAGAAATGATAAATGTGGGAGAAACAGATGTAAATGGTGCATGTACTGTAAAAGCTTCACTAATACCTATACCTCCCACTATACACTTAAGAGAGAATACAATTGTATTTGTATAGTGAACTTCCTGTATTAGCAGAGTGGTTCAGCAGTCTTACAACAGCAATGATCCAGGAAATTGTCAGGAAAGTTCAGGATTTAAGGCAGGGGCCCCAAACTTTCACCCATGAGCAACATTCAGATGTAAAAAGATTTGGGGAGCAACAAAAGCAAGAAATGTTCCTGGGTGGTTCCAAATAAGAGCTGTAATTGGCTATTGGTAGCCCCTATGTGGACTGGCAGCCTACAGGAGACTGTTTGGCAATACATCTGGTTTTTATGCAACCAAAACTTGCCTTCCCACCAGGAATTCAAAAATAAGCACCTGCTTTGAGGCCACTGGGAGCAGCATCCAAGGGGTTGGGATCACTGATCTAAGGTATGCTATATTTTAAGTGATAGTGGCACTGCACAAACGGAGTGAGATCACGGCAGCAGTTGAAAAGCTAAGCTTAGGGGTTTTACACTTACACGTTTAAGACCATGAAGTAAATGGCCATAAGGGGTAAAGGATTGCTACAGACTTCATTAAAGGGATTTATTCATACATTTCACGTCTGTCAGATACCCAAAAAGCTGTACAGTGTCTCTTGCAGCTGGTAAAATGCCATTTGGTCATGTATTATTTGGTCTGTGGGCTTATTATTTGGATTGGCAACAAAACTGCCTATCTATATCTAATGGATCATTTTGTCAAGCTTTTTTCTTGCATACAAAAAAAATTCTACATTTTTCTGGCAGACTGGAAATGAGACGTGTGCATGGCAATTTTAAAGCTAGGTTTCTTTCCAAATACATTGGACAGTAAAGCTCTTACTTATGGCACAAGTATTTGATGCATTGGTTTTAAAAAGCATTTTAACACGTTATACCCCCGCCCTCTGTATGCGTGCAAACTGACAGGAGTGAATTCATTTTTTACTGTGCACATGGGGCTGATTTTGCCCAGAAGTGTACATTTTTTTCTGTCCATCCTGTGTGCACAGGGTTAGGTTGATTCCACTTCTGCAAATGTGCACACATACAGGGCAGACTGTGAGATTTAGAAGCAAGGAGAGAGTATAGAAACGTGTCTAATTATATCTTGTAACAACCGCAGACAGCAGGTCAACAAATCAAGTCACTGAGCCAGCAAGGTTTAGGGGCCCTATAACAAAGAACTAAAGAGATCACAATACACTTACTTTTTTACAATTATTGCACATTTGATTCTGTATCATGGTGTTATTACTTTTGTTGTTTTTAGCATGATTGTTTTTCTAATACTGGAAAAAATCAAATGAATCAAGGTTTTATAGGGTAAAGGGCACATGCTAAGATTTAGGGAAATTTAGTGGCCCGGCCACAAATCGCCTCTTCTTGGGGCGATTAATCTCCCCGAAAAGCCTTCCCGTCCACTAGAATCTAAATCGCCAGCAGGGTGGCACTCAGAACATTTGAGTGGGAAGGCTTTTCGGGGGGGGGGGGGGGTTTGGTCGTCCAAAGAAGAGGCGATTTGTACTTGCCTCACGAGGAAACTTCGAACGATTTTGGCAAACAAATTGCTCCAAGTGCCATCCAGCCAGAAAATTAGATTCTAGCCGGCTGGAAAGCTTTTTGGAGAGATTAGCCACCCGGGCGACTAAATCTCCCCAAATCTTAGCTTGTGCACTTCAGATAACAAAGTCAATACCATAATGTCAACCGCATCTGCAAGAAGTAAAGATGTGCATAAACATATGCCCTCAAATCAAAATGAGCGAAAGTATAGTTGTGAGAAGTGAGCTAAATTTTCTTCAACATACAGGATAAAAATTGTATAAGGAGTTAACTATTCAATTTACTGCCAACATTGGTTCAAGCTACTGACTCCATGGTTTGGTGTACTTCGTTTTTCACATTTGCCTTCTTTGTCTTAGTTTATTTTTTTCCTGAATAATTCTACAACATGGGTGTTATTTGTCATACTAGATGATTTAGTTGGACCCCAAAAAGATTTAAAATAGGTGTTTCTCTTTAAGATAACTTGCTTCAGTGAATTTCAACATATGTCTTCATTCAAAGTCGTATAAGGTCCAAAAAATGCTTTAGCATAAGCGTTACTTTATGATACCTAAGAAACCAAATACACACACGGCTACATCTCTCATGTGAAGCTGAAATTCCATCCAATTTCAGTGGCATGTAAAAGGTCTCCTTTTGGTGTTCCTTGAAACTGATGATTTTCAAACACTTTTATTTAAGCATGCTTTATAAACAGCAGGTTAATTGTTCACAACAGTGAGTAAAGCCCAACTGTCTTATTAACATAGTAATGTTAGGTCTACGGCACAATTAGCCATCATATTTAATAATCAGTAAGTAAAAATGACTACTGTGCAACAGGCCTTAGTGCAAAGAACAATGGTGCACACAGCAACATCATCATTTGTTTGACAAGTCATTAATAGCTCTGCGACGAAGAATAAAATCACTCCCCACATATTTGAATGGAAACCATTTGGTATAATGGATGCACTTGCAGGCCAAGGTATTGTCACTCAGTGAGGCTGTAGGGTTGTCAATTGCTCCATTGCCCAAAGTGTAAGCAATAACTTGCTAGATATAGTCTGATAAAGAATAGAGATTTTGAAGATACAAGTACCCGGTATGATTTTACTGTGTACACATGTAACATAAAAAAACACAAACGATACAATAAAATTGAATGTTAATGCAATAAAACACCAATAATAAAATATTGCAACATCTGTTTTACTTTTAGATTTAAAAAAAATTAAAGGCTTCTGAAATGAAGGCACAACATCTAAAATACAAAATGTTCAAAAACACTTAAAAGATTTTCTAAACGGTATGTGCCTTTGCAATGCCTTTTTAAGAAATAAATAACATAAGAGTATTTACAAAGGATGCAAAAGGTCAATGGTCTCAAAAAAGGTTAACAATAATAAAAGCAATGAAACATATCAGGGATTTTCATAATACAATAGTGTTCTCCAAAATGTGGTTTCAATGTTTATTTTGAACAAAGACCCTTTTATATGACTAAATATTTAATACATTGGTTAAGATTGGTCTAAAACAGTTTAGATCGTACGAGAACGGGATTAGGGATTGCACATATCAATTCGAAATCCATATTTACAAGAGCCATAACAGTAAGGCATCTGAACACCCAGCCTCAAGCAGAAATCTTAGGCTATATACACTTTAGCCCCAGCAGATCACTGATGGGAGTTTCAGCTGGGCTTTAAGACAGAAAACCATTAAGCTGCCAGTAGGATAAATAAGTTGCATCTGAATAAATAAATGAATTTGCCAGCAAATTTTAACATGATGTAGTAGAAAATGGTGCAAACAATTTTTGCAGTGCTACTTAATGCTGCATACCTTGCCAGGGAGACCATCCAAATTAAAATGTAAAATACATTAACATTCTGGACTTCTTTCCCCCCAAAAAAGTATTAAATATGTCTACATATATTTTACAAATTAATCAGAGAAGCAGCTAGCATCCTAACAAGATAGTAAACTCTTTTTCACAATGACATTTAAAACTGTCCCCAAACTTTTATATTCGAGATTTTGCAACTCATTTGTTGAAAAACACTTCCATAACCCATAAACTTTATTAGAAGCCAAATATGTTACCTTATGAGAAGATGCTTTAAAAATACTTACATGGTTTGTGTTCCCTATCAGAGTACAAGCTTTTAAACTCATTTTGCAGCCTTTACTAACAGTGATCATAAGAAGAATCACAGAGCTACTTATAGCAGTGGACTAAGACTCCCACTGGCAACCTGCAGGAATTTTCATCCTGATCAGTAAGAAAGTATGATGAGACCTAGAAATATTAATTGGCTCACTTATTTAGACTCCCTGATTCAACCTTTAACCCCAACTGGAAGTTCTTTCATCTATATATATATACAGTTTTATTTAAACAAAAAGCTATGGAGGAGGAGTCAGGGAGATACCCCTTATGTATTGCATGGGATAATATAACCTCTGTGAAACTGGTACTGGCAGAACCAACATGGTTCCCCCCATTTCCAAGAAATGTTTTGAAGGATATAGGTTACTTCCACAACTGCCACACTGTACTAGCATAATGGCATTAGATAAAGAAAGCTAACTTCAAAGTGCCACTCCAACCACAGAATTTTAAAATATCAATATTTGAAGCTAAAATGCTTGTAACCAACAAAAGTTTTCTGTGTTCCCTTTATACTACCTTCAGTCCTTTTTTGTAGGATATTGTAAATCATAACAGAACATTAAGAGAGAGATTGTACTGACAAAACTCACCAGCATGACAAATGTATGAAATAGATCAAATGCGTTAATGTAGTACAATATTGTTGTATCATTATAGCATTCATGCAAGAACAAGATTAATAAAAATAAAGTTTTAAAGCACCCATTTAAATACAGAACATTTTCATATGTCAAGCAGATAAAAACAAATGCAGCACTCAAAATTCAATTAAACCTAAGGGGTCTATTTATGAAAAAGTGTGCAAAGAAATGGGGAAAATATGCAAAGAAATATGTTTATCTATTTGCAAAAAGGTACAATTTGATAATACCAACAAATTTGAATTTCATTATACTACTTTGGAATACCTGATCAATTTTGCCAAATAACTTGTGAAATACATTTTGCAAAGTCTGCTCCAGACAAGTAAATAAGCACTCTTTAAAAGTGCACAGAAAACTGTTAATATTCTAACAATTTCTCCACCAGTAAAGAACACAGAAATAGCATGCTTCCGCCACATGTACAGTAACCAAAATGAATGCACTGTATTAATGTTTTCTCCACCAAAAACAAATTGTGGAAGATGCATAATGCAACATATTGAAGGGATGTTCTTGTTTAATAGCAAGTCTCTTTTTAGATTCAGTTTCTTCACACACTGTGGGACATTTAAATTGAAGGATGTATACATACATAAACCACTCTTCGCTCAATATTTTGTGCGTCACTGGATGCATCAATTTTCACAGTATGATAGATCCACCTTGTTATAGTTTATGTCCCACAGTGTGTGAAGAAAGGGAAGCTAAAGAGGCTTGGTAATAGAAACCATGAATAAAATATACCTCAATACCAAAGACAAATTATTTCTATGGAAGACCACAAGAACCGAGTTCAGATGTTATTCTGCACTGGCTGACAGGGTGTCCAAACTATTGCACAAATAAATTTAAGTTTTATTTTTTAATCAGGTAGATCCAGCAAAGATAGAAATTGTGAATTAAAATCTGCAGAAATAATGCATGTGTTCCCTGTCGAAGTTGTGTTATCATGTTTACACAAATGTGTAAATTGATAAACATGACAGTTTGTAGTCCACTGCTTAGCCCAGAACTACCATGTTATACAGCTCAAAATGCATGCATGTAGTGCATAAAGGTCTAGCAAATTGGAAGTTTGGCCTTGCCTTCTCTGACTTTTCCAGGAAAAAAAAGTCACCAGGACAAAATACCTGAGAAAAATTAATCTTTTCCCAGGGAAACCATGCTAAATTATAGAAAAGATTGGAGAAAATATAGTTAGAAGAAGTTAGACCACACAGAAAATTGCCAAATAGATGTCTACATTAGATGCAAAACGTTCTACCTTGGGGAATTACAATTACATTTAACACAGTAAGGAACTGTCCATTTTAAGAAGCAGGTAATTGAAATCATCCTTTAAACATAACCAGTTATATACAGGTGTAGGTGTTGCTATACTTTCACATAACTGTAGAAACACATTTTGTGTGTTGCAAGTATCAACTTTACAGAATAATCGTTATGGCAACATTTGTTCTGAGAGCTTTAAAAGTCTTAAACATTGGGCATTACTTAAAGGAATTGTTCAGTGTAAAAATAAAAACTGGGTAAAAAGATAGGCTATGCAAAATAAATAATGTTTCTAATATAGTTAGTTAGCCAAAAATGTAATGTATAAAGGCTGGGGTGACTGGGTGTGTAACATAATAGCCAGAACACTACTTCCTGCTGTTCAGCTCTCTTGGTTTCCACTGACTGGTTACCAGGCAGTAACCAATCAGAGACTTGAGAGGCCATATGGGTCATATCTGTTGCTTTTGAATCTGAGCTGAATGCTGAGGATATGTCCCATGTGGCCCCCCTTCAAGTCGCTGACTAGCTCAGAGTTAGAGAGCTGAAAAGCAGGAAGTAGTGTTCTGGCTCAATTTTGTTCACACATCGCTATACCCCAATCATTTTTCTATAATCTAATGAAATGCTTCCTTCACAATTACTTTACTACACAATTACTTTACAGATTATAAACAAAACAGATAAGTGCAAGTTACATAATCTTTAAAAAGGGGCTGTAACAAAGTCTTTCCGCTTATAACTAGAAGTTTCTTTTTCAAAACTCCAGTTTTTAATGAGATGAAAAATAAGGTCTTCTTTTGGAAGTCTATACTGTCAAATGTTGACTTCATGGGACAAAACCAGACACTTATTGAAATACAAACTGAAATAAGAGTATTTTACATGAAAATTATTTAAACCTCTGTTCTAAAACAATCATAAAAAAACAACTAATAACTTTGAAGTTGTAAAGGTTATGTATACTAGTGATTGAGCAAGTGTGTATTCTGCTCCTGTAGTTACTCAATGGTAATTATAATACAGCTACATGTGCCTAGTTATTTTATTTCCATTTGCATTACGTACTTATATGCAAATGCTGAATGTAAATATTTAAACTGAAGATTGGCTGTAAAGACAGTATAAAAACAAAATGCTTGAAGAGAGCTTGAAATACATTAAGAGACATATTTATCAAGCCGTGTAGAGGAAATCACCACCAGAGATGTTGCCCATAGCAACCAATCTGCAATTACATTTTGAAACAAAAAATGAAGATATGATTGTTTGCTATGGGTAAAATCACCAATGATTTTTTCTTAATTTTTTTTTACACCACAATAAATAGGCACCTTAGAGTTATCCAGACATATAATGATTATGGAAAACTATGGACTGCAAACAATAAACTAGGTCACTTCATGTGTAATAAATGAATAACTAAAGTAAAAAGGGCTGACAAAGCTACATTTAAGTCCTTATACAGGTATGGGATCTCTAATGTGGAAACCCGGATTGGTGTTCATTACAGGAAGGCCATCTCCCGTAGCATCCATTTTAAGCAAATAATTCTAATTTGTTTTCAAATTATTTCCTGTTTCTCTGTTGTAATAATAGCAGAGAAAAAGATTCATATAAGTGGCAAAATGTACCCTTATGGTTTTATTTAATATTAAAGTGTTTTTAAGCAGATTTAAGGTGTAATGGAAAAACCCAGGTGCCAAGCATTTCAGATTATAGAGCCCATACCTGTACCTGGCATCTTTATTTGAGTCTTGATTATTAATCCTTATATAGTTACTATGATCACAGTGCCTGGCAATCAGATAGTAAGCTGAATGATAGGCTGAAAGGCAAGTTGGAGAAAAGAATAAAAATATCTCTACAATGCAGGGTATTCAGGGGCCAGGACTTCATGCAATGAGTCTCCAGTTTCGGATGCTTCCACTACTCACTGAAAATGCTGATGATGAAACAAGTTTAGCAAGATATTTGTAGTGGTGTTTGTGTTGCTACTATAAAGTTCAAGGGAAAAACAAATCAAAATTAAATGTAAAAAGAACTCACATTTATTCCAATAGCACAAATTATTTATCATTAAAATGTTAGGACCTCTATTAGCAAGATATTTGAAATGTATATAAAACCTATTAAAAGGAATGAACTCAATGCCCTAGGCAGCAAATTACTTAAAAGAAAGAAAAAAAACAAAACAAAAAAAAAAAAACAAAACAAAACCAAAAGTTGAGCAAAACAAAATCAAATTTAATGATAAATGCAAAAGTAAAACAAACAAAACAAAACACAAAAAAACAAAAGAAACAAAATCAACATAAACAAAACTGATATTTGGGAAGAGTGTTAGATTTTTTTTAAACTAGGAATCAAACTTAATATTTAATTTGAAAATAGGTTCTGCTGTTTTTAATGTTAAAAAAACTATATCAAAAACTATATCAAAAAACAAGGCCATAACGGGATGCAAAGGAAAAACTAAGCAATGCTCAAATGTTTGAGTATGAACAAGGAATCTATATGAATCCAAATGATACTTTATATAATAACTGGATGCTTATTTAAATTAATTTACGATTTACCACAAGGCAAACATTATATGCCACATAAAATCAATCAAGAATAGATACATGAATGCTCTACTTGGACTTTAATATAGTATTGGAATAGATTGAGTTATGAACTTTTTGGTCCATCCCAAATATTCTATGGGCTAATGAAAATAACAAAAAAATAAAGAAGAATTCAAAATTGCAAAAAAAAAAAAAAAAAAATAGATTGGGCAGTTATTCTCTCTTAGAAATAGGGTCCCATAAAGGAGCAATAGAATAAACGAAAATATTATTCAGCCATATTAATCCAATTGTAATATATATAATATTTACAGTTTAAATGATGCTTGTGGAGATCTCATCTTTTGTTCTCCTTTATACATTGTTTTCATTTAGCAGAACCTGAATGAGATGGGGGGGGAAGCTGGCAGAAGGTGTTTTTACTTTGGACTTAATTGGTATTTACAATCCCAACAACCAACAAAATATGGGCAAGGTAGAGTCTAAGCAGTCACATTTCCACACATGCCAACATAAACCTTCATTTAAAACCAAAACATAAATGTATTTTCTTAAAGGAAAAGACAAAGGGTACTTGACTACTTAAGACTAATCACAGTCAGTCATGTCTTAAATGGGATTGTACATATAATAAATAGACATGCTGCTATTAATGATCTTCACTTTATGAAGTCTAAAATGATCTATGTTGGCTCTAGGGTAGTTCTAAACTCAATGCTTTAAAGTCTATAAGACAGGGTAAACCATGGAAAAAAAAAAAAAAAAAGACATCCTACTTGTATTAAAGGAAAAAAAGAAAAAAAAAATCCATTGTCTGGAAGAAAGAAAACCTACAGAGCAAGAATTTTTTAAAAAACATCTTCAAGGTTTAAGCATGCTTCAATTTACCATCTGTAGGGCATATTTTAGTCAAAACTATCTATATTTTATTTGTATATTTAAAGTAAATAACTTAATGAACTTAAAATTGGTCTAACACAATGGGGTTTGTCAAACATTTGAACAAGTAAGTTGCATCCCCAGAGTATATAAAAAAAAAAAATTAATTTTGATAAGACAAAAATACTTGAAAATTGGCGCAATGACTACACGAACAGAAAAAAAATGGATTCCCCTACCCCAACTTAGCAGATCATAATTTCTCTATTACATACAAAATTTTAAGAGCAAGTTATTTGTGTGACTTGCTGGTTTTGAAGGAAACTTGTAAGGTTTTGTCCCCTAGACGGTAGCCATTAAGACTTGCAATAGCCATTGCTGCTTCTTCATAGTTTGTCATGGTCACAAAACCAAAACCTTTACATTTGTTGGTGTTAAAATCACGAATAACCTTGACATTAGTGACAGCTCCAAAAGGGCCAAACATTTGCCAAAGAATTCCTTCATCAGCATCTTGGCCAAGATTGTAGACAAATATGCACCAACCAGAAGTCGCACTGCTTGCAACATTTACACTAGATATGCTGCTCATGTGATCTACACCCATTGGAGAAAACCTGTCAAAAATGCAGAACAGAAAAAAGAAAAAAAAGAGTTAATAAAGCAAATAAATGTTATCAAATATGTAGATCTATACATTTCTAAACAAAGTAAAGGAACAGCTTAGTG
Organism: Xenopus petersii; assembly: GCA_038501925.1. NCBI lineage: Eukaryota > Metazoa > Chordata > Amphibia > Anura > Pipidae > Xenopus > Xenopus petersii. The sequence goes on along the minus strand of CM076672.1, from coordinate 117,666,067 downwards.
TATATATAAAAACGGTTAAATAAGCTGTACAGAATTTAAAAAAAAATTCAGATATAGTTAGCCAAAATAGTAATCTATAAAAGCTGGAGTGAATGAGGTCTATCATAACGGCTAAAAGACAACTTCCTCCTTTGCAGCTCTCTAAGTCTTAGTCATGGACTTTAAGGGGGAGGGGGCACATGGGACATAACTGTTCAGATGGTTTGCTTTTAGAACTTAGGTCAGATTCAAAAGCAAACTAAATGAACAGTTATGTCCCATATGGCCAACCTTAAAGTCAATCATCAGTTACAGACAGGTAACCGGTTAGAGATCTGCAAAGGAGGAAGTACTGTTCTGACTATTATGTTAAGACAACTGCTTACTCCAGTCTTTACACATTACATTTTTAGCTAACTATATTGAAAACATTTTTTATATTGTACTATTTGTCTGCAGACACTCCTGACAAAATTCAAGATGGGAAACTATTGTAAAAACTTGCCTAGATTAATACTACTCTAGAGATGCTGAACCTTTAGGCTGGTTAAGCAAGTTTAATATATACATTTTCAGCCAAATTAATTTTTTAGGTTTAGTTCTCCTTTAAAAATTTACCTCTTCCGATTTTATAAAATTATAACTAAAGTTATAATTACAATACACTTTGCTACTAGAGAGTAATGTGGAAACATGCACCTATGAACTGAAATAGCTGGGAGGGATTCTACAGTAGAAATTATAATTAAATAGTTTGAGAACCAAAATGTATCGGAAAGGCTTTATTGACGAGCAAATGTTTGTCATGTTAACAAGTGACATTTGAAATATTTCACTTTCCCGCCTTCTTGCCAAAGTAAAATATTCTAAAATGAAAGTGGTTTCATATGCATTTGCTTATATCAGATTGCAGAACTTGGTAGAACTAACCAGACACAGTGTTGAGCCCCACTAATATTTACAGTGGGTCTAACAAATAGAAATGATGTTTGCCACAATATTTTTTTTCTGTTTGGTGATTTTAACGTTCTCTTAAAACATGTACAGTACTGTACATATACATGTATATGTAGCTTTGTTTTGTTGCGGTCACTCAATGTGTTGCCATGATATTACTAAGTTCGATCATAGGGAAAATATTACTGCTATGTATATCCGATAAATGACATTTGTAAGACATTTACCATAACAGAGACTGGGGCGTTAATTCACTAAATAGCACAAATAGTATTCATTTGTAAGAGCTCTTTAAGACTGGAGATGCTTTAGTGATTTTGCTTTTTGGTTGGTTTTTATATTTACCGCAACTTACTGGGCATTGAATAAAAGAGGAATACCCTGTATAGTAATAGTCTGCACCCTAACTCAGACATGTGTCAGACGATCATTTCTTGAAAATGATGATAATCACCTTATCCGCAAGTGCACCTGCAGGCAGTTAAAGGGAGGAATGCGGTGATTAGAGGAGGCCTATTTATTAAAATTATATATATATATATATATATATATATATATATATATATATATATATATATATATATATATATATATATATATATATATATATATATATATATATATATATATATATATATATATATATATATATATGTATATATGTCATATCTAATAAAACTGTCTAGAATTAATTTTTAATAGCTCTACGTGCTAAAGAAGATTAAAAAAAAAAAACTGATTGAATAGTTTACATTTTGCCATGATAGCTACCATTGATTTCTACATGACCTTGCAAGCTTTTTCAGTTTTTAAATAATTATTCAAATTCACTATTTGTAGGGAGGAAAAAAAGCAAACGTTAATAAATAACACCCCACCCCCAAGGGCTCATACAGATGGGCATTCTCCTATGGTCAGTTTTCCTGTGTTCCACCACAGGGGAGCGCAGAACAAAACACAGTTTTTCCTTTTAATGCTGTACTGCCAAAGGCACATCCAAGTGCCGAACGCAGGTGGAGAGCAACACACATTGTATGGAAGAACAGCCTGTGTTTCAGTCTATGCTCCACTGCTGTAGAGCAAAACGCCCACCTGTATTAACCCAAAGTGGTTTGACTCCCACCAATTGTGATTAACCTTAAAACACAGGTATTTATTATGGTTGTTCCCGTGTGGTGGATTTTCTGTGCATTCATTGTGAATTAATTGATGCTGTTTTTTTATGGAGAATGTAATGACCGGCTATTACAAGCAGATGCTTAATTTAAAAGCAAATTAAGGGTTATTGGTGCACCTCAAAAAACAAAGACTTCCTGTAATTTGGAGCACCATTACTTTCTGCTACCAAAAAAACTTAATTAAAAAATAAATAAATAAATAAAAACCCATCATATACCATTTCTATGTATAGAATTAAACTGATAGCATGTTGTCACAGTGCTTACAGTTCAATCCTGTGTTCAAGACTACTCATGCCACTGAAATATTTTAGGGCTTATTTACAAACATAGGTCCTTATTTGCAATCAACAATATAAACTTTGGCTTTAAAATGCCTACTACAAGTTATGAAATCAAAGAACTCGATTGCTATGGGTAAATGCAATGGTGCAAATAAGCACATATGTATGTTCCAGCCAAAGTATTGGTAGACAACGATCATTCAATTAATTCCCACACTGTTTTGCATGTTCTTCAATTAACAGGCCTGATACAAAAATAGAAGCATAAAAGACATTGTGGAAACAGGAGTCTTAACTTCAGTTCATTGTTCCTGAGCTCTCCTCTCTCTCTCTGACTATGAAGAACTCAAAGAGGTGCCTACTACGCATGCCCGATTGATTTCTATCGGAGCAAACCCCTCAATTACGGCAAACAAATTCTCATTTAAAAGCACAATTGTTACTTCACCTGAACCTTTGTGCCTGGTGATGAACAGGCCCTCCAAATCGTCGAGCTGGAGAATGACAAATCTGGGAAAGGAGGGCCACATTCTTATTCTGATTTGGATTGGCAGCAAATTTTACTGTAATGGGCTCTGAAGATCCAGGTGGTTTGTGTCCATTGAAACTGGCAATTGCCTCTTCAGCTTCTGATCTTTTATCAAACCGTATAAATGCAACACCCCGGGACAAACCTGAAATAATAAAGAAAGGGTTGTTTTGTGTGTTTTTCTGGTGTCTAGTGAGACACCTCCCTTGTGGTGGATCGCATGAAAGTCACCACAGACTAGCACGCATGTTTGATATTCAGGTTTGAGAGCACACGCATTCCACTGCCTGGTTGTACCCACAAAATCTGCATTTTAGCATTGTGACACTGAAAAGTCTGTACAAGGTCCCTTTAAAAGGGTTAAACAAACCTCTCTCGACATAATTGTGTATAGGGTTGGTTTTTAGGTTGGCTGGATTCTTGGTAGCATATTTAATATAACACTATGTGAGACTGTAGATTGTAGACAGCCCGACAAAGGCTTAAACAATAAGCAAGGCCATTATCTTACTAGCAGAACAAGGAAAAAAGAAAATATATGCATTCAACTCTTAATATTTCCGTAACACAAAGGGATCATTTTAAAAGGGAAAGTACATGGACATACAGCTGGCTACACAGTAAACCTGGTATTACCTGTTGCTTGATCAACCAGCACTCGTGAATTGATAATGTGCCCAAATGGTAAAAACATATCTTCTACATCTTTCTGCGTCATTGTCCTTGGGAGCCCACTGATGTACAAATTTGCATCTTTAATGGATTCTGAACTTGGGCGAGCAAAGGAGACCTCAACAAAACAAAATAATACCAGCATTAACCATTAGAAAATAAAAAAAAAAAATGTACAGCCAGGCAAAATTTCAAAGACAAATTTTTTTTCTAAAAATGCAAATTAACTTTTTTTTCCCCAAATATTGTTGGCTAAGTCAACAAAATTCACAAATGCAGACTAGTCTAAAAAAAGTTACATTATTCATGTGATTTGGCAAATAAATTTTTATACTGTACAAGCATATTTTCAAATCCTACTTCATATTGTATTTACCAGCTCTGTTATGATCAGTCATTTTCTATTAAAAAAAAAAAAAAAAAAAAAAAAAACTTCAACAATATTATTAATTGAGCCATAACCCTTTGCCTGCCAAGCACATACAGCGTACGTTCTTATGCAGAGGAGCCATTTTCTGCATCGGCAGCTTTAGACGGCTCTGCAGAGTATGCAGCAGTGACAGGCTGTCATGTCAGTCCTGTGATGCAATCAGACCCACGCCTATATTTACATACATTTATACACTCTTAAGCTGGCCATAGAAGTAAAGATCCAATCGTTGGAATTCTCGAACTTCCATATCTCCCGACCTGCCACTAACCTTCAGTTTAAATAAACTAGAAAAGAACAGATCAGCCAATGTTCTGCCCCGGACAGCAACCGTACGAAAGTTTATGTCCGACAAAGCTGGTGACTGTCTCCCACTGAAAATCGTACAATCGGCAACACATGCAGAAATATTATTGGCAGCCGACAGAAATCTTTTAACCTGGCCGATCGTCCGATCTCCATGGGACATGGACGGTACTCTCCACACACGGTCCGAAAATCGTACGATTTGTACGATCGGATCTTTGCGTCTATGGCCAGCTTTACACACACATTTTAGTAAAGATTCCTTTTTCTTTTTTGTATACTTACAGTATATACACTCACACAACTTTTAGAGGTGTACACATGTATACACAAGAAACTCAGATTTTTTTTTAACTTAAAAGTCTATATTAGCCAGCAATTACTGTTGGATCAGTTATTTTATTTCATCGATTTGCACAATTTTTATGATTTTATTGCAATTTTTTCCCTGCATTATTGCTCCTTATGTATAAGCATAGCTTTGCCGTTTTGGTATGGAAAGGCGTCTTTTCCCTTGTTGAATTAGTCAGTTTTTCTGGAGGTCCTTGTACGTTCAATGGTCTTACAGCACATTATAAAAAGTCAGGGGGCTCGGTTTTCAGCAGCCGAGTTGGCAGGCGTAAAAATTCATATCCACTTATTTCATTTGGGGTATGTACATATCAAGCACTTTGGTAAATCTATGCCTATTGGGCATCAAACTGTTCAGTAGACCTCTGGTGTTCATATTTAGCTTTGTACATAAAACACAGATAAACACCTCAAATTGCTAAATTTTTTAGCCATGAATGTCATAAAACCTCTACGTTAAGAAAAGCTTTGCAGTTTGATAGTTTGGTGTAGAAAGATGTCTTTACCCATGTTGGATTCGTCAGAATCCATACTTTCCAAATATGGTTTTCTGGGGGTCTACGACCCCCTAACGGTCAGGGGGCTCTATTTGCAGCAGATGAGTTGGCAGCCAAGAAAATTTTCATTTGGGGTCCGTACATAGCCACATACTTTGTTATCTCTATGCATATTGAGCATCAAAGTGTTCAGTAGACCACTGGCGTGAATATTTAAGGTGATCTGCCTTTGTATATTAAAAATTCTGATACGAATGTCGCAAATTGCAGGCGAGATGATTTTTCAAAAATCTCATAAAAATCAACAACTTTAAGAAAACTTTGGAGTTTGGCACTTTAGTAATTTACCCATGCTTAATTCTTCAGAATATCTGTGTTTATGAATGTAAAGTTAAGACAACAAATTAGTATGCACAAGGTACATTTTTGGGCCCCTGTATGTCACATACTTAGGTAAACCCAGGGCCGCCATTAGAAATCACGGGGCACCGTACAACAAAATTTTCGGGGCCCCCTGGACCCCGCCCACCCCAGATCCCACCCACTTCACCACCCAGACATCAGCACTAAAAAAGGTGACCCCCCCCACACAAGTTATAAAAAGCTATTGATGGTCAGGGCCCCTTTTTATAAGTTAAAAAAACTGTGGCACCAGGGCCCCCAAAAAAGTTTTTAAAAAAAAAATTGGTGGTCAGCGCCCCCCTACAAGTTAAAATAAATAATTGGTGACCAGGGCCCCCCTATAAGTTAAAAAAAAATTGGTGCCAGGGCCCCCATAAAAGTTTTTTTTAAAAAAAAAAAACATTGGGCCCCCTTAAAAGTAAATTTTAAGGGGGCCCAGAGAAAATTTTTAAAAAAACATTGGCGCCAGGGCCTCTCCTTACAAGTTAAAAAAATTGGGGCCCCAGAGAACATTTTTTAAAAAAACATTGGTGGCAGGGGCCTATAGAGTATTACAATAATACATTGGCGGGCAGGGAATGTAAAAAAAAATTGGTGTTCAGTATTGAACTCGTGGCTTCAGGACTTCAACTACACCTTATTTCGTGACTTCGGGTCTTTTCGCCGCTTCAGGACTTTGGGTCTTTTCGCCAATTTCAGGACTTCAGCTATTCGGCTTTTCAGATGGAAGAGGTGGTGCGGCTTCACCGTGGTCAAGGGGGGGCCCTGCTATTTCAAAAAGGGCAGCACAGCTGGGCTCCAATGGGCATCCACACATAGACAGGGTCAGACTGGCCCGGAGGGACACCATGAAAAAAACCTGGTGGGCCCCAACCCTCATGGGCCCCCTGTCGGGCCAGATCCCCTTCTCCCAATCCCAGTTTGAAAATAAAAATTTCCTAACGTGTGGCAACGTGCGCGCATGCACAGTGATGCGTGGTGTGCTGGGCAGCCATGTCATCGTTTGTGTGCCCGATGGCCCTGCAATAGGTGAGGAGGGGTGGGGGGGCCCTGGACGGCAGTCCTGTTGGGCCCCAGGCCCAGCAGTCCAACCCTGGGCACTGCAATAGGCGAGATGGGGAGTAAGGGTGGCGAGGGGGGGCCTGGACGGCCGGCGGGGGGCCCTGGATGGCAGTCCTGGTGGTCCCCCCAGTCCGGCTCTGTACATAAGGGCAAAGGGGGGGGCACTTTCTCCCCCTGGATGCGCCTTGAGTGTGTGAGGCAGAGGGAGGAAGGATGAGTGGGGGAGACCCTGGGATCCATTTTGGGACATTGGGAGAACAGACGCCCCGGCTGCTGCACTCTCTCCTAAGGAAGAAATACAGACTTGCCTCTACTCACTGATTTAAGAGGCTGCAGTGACAGCTCTGTCCGTGCTTCAAATACTTGTTGAGTTGCAAACTCCCTCCTCGCTCGATCCTCCCTCCTCAGCTCAGCCCCTCCCCTCTTAGCCCTCCTCCGTGCTCAAGGCTGACATGAAAACCTTAGCTCACAAGCTGAACACAGAGCACGGAGGAGGGTTAAGAGGGGAGGGGCTGAGCTGAGGAGGGAGGGGCTGAGGGCTAAGAAGGAAGGATCGAGCGAGGGGGGAGTTTGCAACTCAACAAGTCTTTGCAGCATGAACGGAGCTGTCACTGCAGCCTCTTAAATCAGTGAGAAGAGGCGAGTCTGCATTTCTTTCTTAGGAAAGAGAGCGCATGCAGCTGGAGCGTCTGTTCTCCCCCCTGAAAAATTTTCGGTGGACGCCTCTGCGGGCCCCCCTTCAGGTCCGGGCCCGGTACAGTAGTACCCCCTGTGCCCCCCTGATGGCGGCCATGGGTAAACCTATACACATTGGGCATCAAACTGTTCAGTGGCCTTTCCTTCATATTTAGCTTGATTTATCTTGGTACCTAGTGATATGTGGTGGATAAGATGCTTCAAAGGGTAAGCTTTGAGGTGATTTTCAGAAATTTCATCAAAACCAACAAATTTAGGAATGGTTTGAGGGTTGGTACTTTGAAGTAGAAAGATATTTATCCATTTTGGATTTCGGTGAATGTGTACTTTCCAAAAATATAGGACTTTCTGGGGTTAACATACTTTTTTGTGGCAGTAAATGTGTAATTGCAGTAAGTGTGTTGATTTTGCAGTAGCTAGAACAGAAATGATAGCTCATATGGGGTGACTTCGTTTTGGAAAACCTACAGGCCACATTCTTGGGCATCAAATTGTTCAGTGAGACCTCATGCCTTCAAACTTAGGGTGATGTATCTTTATATCTAATAATGTGCGAGATAAAATGCTGCAAATGGAAGCCTTGGGGTGATCTTTCAAAAATGTCAGAATGTTTTAGAAAACCCTGTAACTTTAACAGGGTAGTTTGGAGTAGAAATGCAAATTTACTTTGTTTGGATTCGTCAGAATCTGTTCTTTGCAAAAATGTATAGGTGCTAGGGTAAACCTACTTTTAGTGGAAATTTTTGTCCTTATAATCTGAAATATACAGGTTTTGGAACAGCAATTTTATGTTGTTATAAAAAAAAGTTTTTTCCCCTTAAGTAGACTGTATAAAAATGTTTTTGCCCCATATGTAGACTGTAAATATCCCAATGAAATCTATTTTAATTCCAGATTGTAACTGTAGAAAAGTCCACAGGATGGGTGGGTTTATGTATGACACACAGTAAATTTCAAGATATGCAAGCACAATCTATAGTTTGTATAAGTGGCATCCCACTGAACTGAAAATATTTTGGAATATTTATGTTTTATTGATGTGCAGTTTAAAAAAAAAATGTGCATGACTTAATATTAGCAATGCCATACAAAATATTCTACTGTAGATGTTTATGAAATCATGGATAGTAGGAAGAGGACTTAAGTTTCATTAAACCCACTAGATATGTTATGACTCAAACTGTGACCCCTTTGTTTTAAATGTTTTCCTTAATCTTACTTTCTGGTCAGTATATTGTATATCCCAAAGCACAACTGACTGACAAACCACGGGGCACACTCAGCAAATGGGGTGTCTGAAAGATTGAGTTGCTGGACATATTCATGATCACTGCTATGAGCTGCTGTACATCTGGGATGCTACAGTTAGCAAAAACCATAAGGCAAATGTTTGTAGTTGTTGTCAGACTTTAGCTCTTCTTTAAACAGATTTGGGAAAACATAAACCACAAATGTAGATTTACCTTTATAGTTTTTGATTGGAGCCTCAGGCCATTAAGAGTGTTTATTGCTCTTTCTGCATCTTTTGCATTAAGGTAATTCACAAAACCATACCCTAAACTGTGCCCTGCAAAAACAAAAGGTAATTCTTTATTACTCACACTTTCAGTTTTAAATTATATATACATTTATTTTTAGATCAATTAATGTGGGAACAGAAACAACATGTTTACAGAAAGGCTATAAAAACAAAATACACTAAAATGCAGTGTTTTTTTAAAAAAATTAAATTGAAAAGCTATTTTAAAGCTAATTCAAAGTAGCTCACTGACAAAAACTGACACTGTTTTCTAAGTTATAAGCTTAAAGGGGCAGCATACCCATTTTTCAACATTAGTTTAGGGCTCATACTGAACATATTTTTTGCCTATTGTTTCATTATGAAATATAGTTTCTCACACTAAACAGGGCAAAATCTGAGTGAAAATAAAGCCACATTCTACTCCCTGTCTGTATGAGCAAAATCAAAAGAAATCAGCAGTTCACTGAGAATACCTTTGGATAATGAGCTGCTCCTCATCTCAAAGCCTATATATGGGGGAAAGAAGGGGTAAAATTACTGGGAGATGACAAATATTAGGCACCCCCCAGTAAACACCAACCATATACCCCTACTGGGTGCTCCTATTAGCAGAAAACTGCCACAGGCCAGGGTTCTTCTCAGTGAGCACCAGAGAGCTATCCTCCTCCTGCTTCTTCCTTCACGTGGGTGTGTATGGGCAGTAGAGTGAAAAACAAATTTTAACCCAAAAACATTTTTCACTCTACTGCGCATGCACCTGTCTTGGGCATTGAAGAAAGAAGTGGATTGCGGCATTCGGCCACTTTATTAGATTTACTGTTCCCTATCCCTTAAAATCTCAGACCTGGAATCCAATCTAAGTTCTTTGCAGCTCGGTAAAGCCTTACAACTAGGGCCACCCACAGGGGTAGTCATCCTGGTGGATTTCTCACTTCCCACATTAGCAGTCCCCCATGAGCAGGCACTGAAGCAGGATGTCGCTGAAGCCGAATCAATTGAAGAAGCAGTCTTCACAGAGGAGAACAAAGAAGACAGCCTGCTTAACTATAAAGGTTAGTTCCACTGAACACCATTTTCAAAAAAACTTTTATGGGATCTGAGCCACATTGCCAGAAAACATTTAAAGAGAAAGCTGAATGCGGTCAAGCAGTCAGATCCTTGACAGCATTCACTATAGAATTTAAAATTTACTAAAAGGACGAGTAACACTAAAAAAAATTAAGTTAAAAAAAAAAACAAAACCTTTATAGCCCCCTCTAGTACCTCCTCCTTTCAGCACAATGTTCACTATCTTTAATGCTTTATTAAAAAATAATCATAATCAATATCTTCTTCTGGTTTTGTCTCAGAAATAGGGCGATATGGCGACATGCCCTCAGTTTTATCCTACATGCTCGCTCCACATCTCCTGACCCGACTTCTTCTTAAGACGGAAGTCAGTTGCTGCGCTGCTGTGGAGGATTTTTCAGCCTGCATGTCTTAAATTTAAGCCCGATTTATTTCGGTGAGTGCTTCAAACAGCGAAGGCAGCACTCAGGTCAGCCATAAGTCCCCTACAGCAGAGCAGCAACTGACTTCCGGCTTAAGAAGAAGTCGGGTCAGGAGATGTGGAGCGCACACATAGGATAAAGCCGAGGGCATGCCGCCCTATTTCTGAGACAGCACAATCCCAAGAACCTTGCTGCTGCCCTGGGCTATGACTGTGTGCAAAGCCCAGGGCAACCACAAGGGATCCACAGAACCTGCAACTAGGTGTTTGTGTGGAGCTCAGTAGAATACCACGCATGGCAGGTGTGGTTTTTGTGAAAAAAATGCTTTGGGTCTGGTGTCTGAGGTTAGATAATGATCACTTATGTTTTTAATAAATCCCCACCACAGCCTTTCCTTGCCCTTTAAATAATTTTAAAGTTACACGTTTAAATTAATTTGCCTTACCCGCAACTTTATCCCGTATAAGCTTTGCAGATTCTACCTCTCCGATACTGCTGAAAAGGCTTCGCAGTTCATCTTGTGTCATGTTCTGAGGCAGGTAGTTCACAATCAGATTGGTCCTACCAATGTCATCCCTGCACACGTCATCCATGTGATCTTCATAACCGTTAGACATCTTATATTACCTGTTAAGATAATTAACAGGTAAAAAGCACATTTCTAATTATCTTTTAACCAATGTGTGCAAAAAAAAAAAATTGAGAGGGGCAAATCAGTTCAGTTAAAGGACAATAAAAGGCCATTTCACGGGGGTGAATTTGTTAGGCATACTCCACTGAATTTTAATTCGAACCCAGGGCCAATGCTCCTCTTCACAACAAACCGCACTGTCTTTGTTGACTATATTTCCAGTGTTTCCTTGCACTGGGCTGGGCCAACCTTGCGCGAGGGTTTGCCAACTTTACTATACTGCTAATGTTTAAGGCAGAAAGCATACAATGGTTACAATATAATGTCTATTATCTATTTTTGATAGCTCTGCTGACATATATGCATTAGCAGAGAAAAGACAATCTACTGCCTTTCTCTATTTGAAATTATGTGCTGAGAGGCATCGCATGAGCCCATCATGCACAAACAGCTCTGATATCATGACTGTCATAATAAATTTCTATAATATAGGCTAAACTATGATAATGTTAAAATACTTGTAACAATGGATTCCCCAAAATTGTATAAGCTTCATTAGACCCCTTTACTTTTATTAGGCTGTAAGATAAGAAACAACTCATTGTATAGATAACTTCTCAGTGGACTACTGATTTGTTTTAATTGCACTCATATGAACCCAGAATGTTACTTACTTACAATTTCAGATATTTCCTAAATAAAATAATAGGTATAAGTAAGCTTAGCAGAAATCCTATTTATTGCATATATATTGGGGGTACGCTGCCTTTTTAAGAAAGTTCGCCCAAAGGTACCCAACACTTTAAATTGATGTGTGGCATTTTAAACTCTATTTGAATAGTTTTACCTATTTTTTTCAGCATTTAATCAAGATATGAGACTTGCATATTCTATGCTACAAATCATAAAAGGTAGATAATGCTGGTCAGTTCAAACATGTATTTTTGTAAGTTCTATACTTTTCAGGTATAAGATCCGTTATCCAGAAAGTTCCAAATTTCTATGCAACAAAAGATTTTTAAACACTGATGGCACACTATACCCCGATTAGTGCCGGTCTCTAAAAGATCACATACAAAATCCAATTTTCAGATCAGTTTCTCAAACCATTTAATGAAAAATATATTTCTCTAAGTGTTTTGATCATATAATTATTGAAACACTGCCATTTTGAGTACAGGTATAGGACAGGTTATTCAGAATGCTCAGAAACTGGGGTTTTCTGGATAATAGAGCTTTCCTTAATTTGGAACGTCATACCCTTAAGTCTACTAGAAAACTATGTAAATATTAAATAAACCCAATAGGCTGGGTTTGCGTCCAATAAGGATTAACTATATTTTAGTATGGCCCACATTTAAGGTACTGTTTTATTATTACAGAGAAAAAGAATATCATTTTAAAAAATATGGATTATTTGGATAAAATTGAATCTATGGGAGCTTTTCTGTAATTCTGAGCATTCTGGATAACTGATCCCATACCTGTACTATAGTCCAACCCTCTTCTAATTCATAAGAACCTTTAACAGCTACTTTTTTTTTCTGTAGAGCTTTGTGTCCCATAGAAGAGTTGATCTCCCATGGGGACAAAGAGTCCAAAAATATATATTTAATCCAGAAGAACAGGGATCACTGCACATCACTTTACATTCAGAATAAAAAATATATATTTAATCCAGAAGAATGGGGATCACTTTAATCATAGGAAAATGTCTTAGTCCCCATTTTCTTGTGATTACAGTGAATTGCAGAAAAGCAAAGCAACCAAGTGCTTTACGCATCATTGCCCTTACAGGACTGCAGCTAAAGCTGTCCATACACAAACAGAATTTCAAAACATAAATCTACTAACTTCCCATAGCAGCACATTTACATACTGCTAGACACACACCTAGCCAACTTAGATTTAAGGTCAATGGTATTCCTAAATTGAGGGCATTTTATCGGCTAAAAGCCCTCAAAAAAGGGAAATGTATTGGATTAATAAACTGGATACACTTTTGCCAAAAGGTCTCAATAAAGAACACACAGCTATTTCTTTTACTTAAGGTAAATACCCTTTTGTTCTGTGTTGGGTCAGTAAGCACCCTCTATAGTGCATTTTGTAATTAATAACCCGCTGAGTAGCTGTTTCTTTTCTTTTGAAAGCTTTCAGTATATTTAATAAGTGGTGGCCAGATCCGGGACAGCACTGAGTAAGTTATATCTGAAACTTTCCTACACAGGTTAAAGGTACTATTGTTTTTATTTTTCATTTCTGTGCTTTTATCACTGTGTTCTCTCCCAAAATGGTTATGCACAATATTTTTTTCTTGTGTACATTCAGGACACAATGGGTTATGAACTGCTATGTTCCTGAGAGATTGTTTAATGAACTGGAATGTCCTGCACACAATTGGTTTGTGTGTGATTGGGGGTGTATAGTGTATCAGCAGGCAGGCTTGAGAAAGGGCAAGACGAAGGCCAAAACATTTTGCTGACCCAATTAATTAAACTTATCACCTTTGCAACAAAGGTGATGCAGTGGTATTTTTTCTAGAATGTGTACTTAACTGCTAGTAAAGGTTTCTGGACTGCTTTGCAACCAACTCTATAAGGAGGTTGAAGCACACACAACGACTAGCAATTTGCATACACAAATTGATACGCTTGTTTGGTAACCACTGCACAAGTTGGCCATCCTTGTACACAAATCTGGCTGTTTGTAAAGGACCATATCAATGTGCTGATGCGGTCTCCACTCAATGGAAAGCGGATTCAACAGCATTTCTTGGCATGTATTTTGCCAGCAGTACACATTTAAAGGGGAGAAAAAGTAAATTTAATCCACATTTTGTCCAGTGTAAAACTTACACATGTCAGACACCCTTTGCTTTCTAAAAAAAACAAGAGCTAGGCACCTGACACAGGATCACGTTCTGTGGAATGTATTCGGAATGTTGTATCTATGGGCAAATTTCACATTTAGGGAGGACCTAAAATAAATAACTGTGCAGTTAAAGCTTTAAGGAAAAACCGTCCAATAAAACTGTTCATCTTTAAAGGAACAGTAACACCAAAAAATGTAAGTGTTTTAAAGTAATGAAAATATCATGTACTGTTGCCCTGCACTGGTAAAACTGATGTGTTTGCTTCAGAAACACTACTATAGTTCATATAAACAAGCTGCTGTGTAGCAATGGTGGGAATTGAAAAACAGCTATATGGCACAGGTTAACTAATGGATAACAGATAACACCATTAGGCAGACAGAGCTTATTTGGTATCGGCTGTGTAACCTGAGCCTTTTCTTCTTTGAATGGCTGCCCCCATTGCTACACAGCAGCTTATTTATATAAACTATAGTAGTGTTTCTTAAGCAAACACGCCAGTTTTACCAGTGCAGGGCAACACTGCATTATATTTTCATTACTTTAAAACACTTATTTTTTGACATTACTGTTCCTTTAAATTAACTTTTAGTACAATGTAGAGTGTGATATTCTGGTACAATTTGTAATCGGTTCTCATTTTTTATTATTAGTGGTTTTTGAGTTTTTTGTTCAGCAGCTCTGCGGTTTGGAATTTCAGTTATCTGGTTGCTAGGTTTCAATTTACCCTAGCAACCATGCATTGGCTTGAATAAGAGACTGGAATAGGATTAGGAAAGGACCTGAATAGAAAGACGAGTACTGAAAAGTAGCAATAACAATACATTTGTAGCCTTACAGAGCATTTGATTTTAGATTAAGTCAGTGATCCCCATTTAAAAGCAGGAAAGAATCAGAAGAAAACTGCAAATAATTAAACTATAAAAATAAATAATTAAGACCAATTGAAAAGTTGCTTAGAATTGGCCATTCTAGAACAAACAAACTTAAATTAAAGGCAAACCACCCCCTTAAGGTTTCTACTTTTATTGTGGAGAAAATAGAATAAAAAAAAATTAAGGGCTGAGTGAGAAACAACCGCCATTATTACCTACTTTTTACTAAGTCTTATGGGTTGTAAGGCCAAGTATTCCACCTCCAACAACACAACTTATTTCCAGCGTCTGTTCAAACTGCAAAGGAGCAATGCAACATACAATCCTGCCATGCAACTCTATTCTATGAATTCTACGAAGGGCACAGACTTGGCACCAAGAACCTTGAAACTAACTATGAGGCGTTGTCATCTATAGCAGTACCAGTGAAAAACTATGCCTCTTGTTCCATCAAACTGTGAGAGCACAACATACAAGAGGACAAATGCCGGGAAAAAGCAGTCCCCTCAAGGCTTCAACCTCTACGAGTAAGGGATGAATAAAGAATAGTCAGTCGCCACGAAAGTCATCTTTTAATGCCATTAAAAGTGCACTAAGAGAATACTCTCCTAAGAAAAGGCGAACTTCACTGTACGGCTGGGCCGCGCTCCCTCCCCCTTATCACTGCTGCAGGGAAGCGTACACTGGAGGCGGGATGGATTAGGGGCCTACCCTACTACACGCGTTCCCTTCTTTTCTGAGGCGTCTCTCGCTCAGAGCCAAGCCATGTAACTGTCGGACAGCTCTTACCTCTGGGAGCTTCCCGCTCTTTTTACACTACAGAGCGGCTCGGTCCGTGGCCCGGTTCGGACGTTCCCAGAACAGCGAGCGGGTTTCTGGCGTCACACGGCCAAAAAAAAAAAAAGAAAAAAAAAAAAAAGAAACCAACATGGCGGACTCCTCTCGCGCCGGCGCTTGTTCCGCCCACTTCTATTCCTAAGTGGTTGGCGCCATTGACAAGCTAAAGCAATTGGTCACTAGCGGAGTTTATCAGGGGGCGGTAATTAGACGCCATTTCCGGTCAGAGAGGATACAATGGTTTGTGCGAGTGAGTGGTATAATGCCTGACTCCCAGTAGGCATTGCGTGCGTGCTAGTTGAGAGTGAGTGAGTGAGTGAGTGAGTGAGAGAGAGAGAATCCTTCACTTAAACCCTACGTGGAAACTGCAGTAAGTTTAAAGAAACGCAAGTCTTTGGAAGTATTATTAAGGGACAAACAACTTGGGTCAATGGTCATTGTATGCTTTTACTTGTCAAACTACAAGGCTTTGTGTTAAACACTCAAAGCACAGAGAAAGGCTAAATGTGGCCATTCATTGGACGATACCAAATGAGCAGATCTTCCCACTATATTTCTACCTTACTATGACTGTCTGGAATACAGGTTGAGCTGAGAACCACATCAATGAGCGTATGCAGCCCTCACCCCAATGCTTGTTTTCAAACCAGCCCAATCAACAACTAGACAATTTTTGGCCAGATATGTTGCGTAGGCTTGTGGGAGGACCACATAAGTTGCCGACTCAGTTTATCAGCATCTTTTATCAGCTGGTGCATAGCCACCATCAATCACTGAGGAGCCTCCCCCAAATTGATTAACCTTGGTCCTCAGCCCCTGGTCAAGTGTTCTTTAAAGGAGAAACAAACCCTTAATTAAAAAAAAAAAAACCTACCCTACATAGACCCCACTCCCGCCAAGCCTAGTTGCCCCCCCCCGGGCAAATGCCCCTAACTCTTTACCTACTCCTCCGTGTAGATTCAGTCCATCGGAGTTCACAGACGGCATCTTCTTTTCAGTAATCTTCGGAGACCAGCGTATGTGCAGTTGGAGCAATTTTCAGCTTCGTAACAACTTCACATGCGGCGAAACTCATGGAAATTGCCAAAGCGACGTTCTCATTCCTAAAATTACCGAAGCGGCTGAAAATGGCACAGTGAACTCCGCTGGACATAATCTGCAAGGTGGACAACTTTACACACCTGGACTTCCTCAGACACTCTTATCTGTACTAGCTGGAGTCACGTCATCTCACTGTGTATTCTTATACTGCTGAGATGACAAAGTTTACTTTGAAAGGCTTACCTCCATGGAAAGGCATACCTCTAGTGTTACCATAAGTGATATTTCAAACCTGTTTTCAGATCAAACCCACATTTTAGGAAAAAAAACAGACTTAAGTGAATACAATTCCCATCATTCACCTCTCTTTCTCTAAGACAATGGAGCATGCACATAACCTAGAATTATCAGGCAGCATATGTGCTTAAATAAAATTCTTGAGCATACCTTGTACTGCAGGAGAATGAGCCCTCCCTTCATTAAGCGCACCTATCAAAACACTCTAACAAGATTGTCATGGTGATCCGCGAATCAAGGCAGAAGCTATACACACTTATTGGCCAGTGCTTATTACATTGTCCTCCTCTGAGTCAATTGTGTGTGATTTACTGCTACTCCTGTCTCCTTCACCAACCTGCTACGTCCTGACAGTGCTGCCTATTTGGAGCAGATGTTTTGGCACAAGGGCTAATTGTTGCCCATTTTAATGATGTAGGGAAAGAGTAGTCAGCACATCGATTCTCAATACTCTTTAGAGATGGTGCACGTTCTACAATGGCCACTTCCCATTGGCAAACTGTGTAGTACGAAATTGAATAGCACCATCAACTCTTGAAGTAGTTAAAAAGCCTTTATTTGTGCTTTTGTGGGCATCACCGCAACGGTTCAGGCCATGCGGCCTTTTATCAAACTTGATAAAAGGCCGCATTGGCCTGAAACGTTGCGGTGATGCCCACAAAAGCACAAATAAAGGCTTTTTAACTACTTTATTTGTGCTTTTGTGGGCATCACCGCAACGGTTCAGGCCATGCGGCCTTTTATCAAACTTGATAAAAGGCCGCATTGGCCTGAAACGTTGCGGTGATGCCCACAAAAGCACAAATAAAGGCTTTTTAACTACTTCAAGAGTTGATGGTGCTGTTTAATTTCGCACTACCCATTTTAATGATGTCACGGAAAAGAATGGCAGCTGCAGAGGACACAGTGGGACAAATCAGAAGAACTTTGAAAAAAACTTTAGCAATCAGGTACAACCATGGTGGAGACTTTCCTTGTAGATGCATCATGCCATATTGCGCCTTATCTCTGTGACCCTTGCTGCTGCCCTGGCATTGCTCATACACAATACAGCAAAATTTGGATTTAGAAACTGAAAGACATGAAAGCAGCAGAAAAAAATCAGAGAGACTGAAAGAAACATGGCATTATGACTTTCCCTACAATAGTATCAAGAGCTGGTGCAGGATACTATTGTAGTGATTACCGTATATACTCGAGTATAAGCCGACCCGAGTATAAGCTGAGGTACCTAATTTTACCTATGAAAACGTATTGACTCTAGTATAAGCCTAGACACAACTACAGCCCTGTCGACCAGCAGCGCACATTCTGCCAAAGCGACCCCCCCAGCGATCAACCGGACTTCTTTGCAAAGTTGATGGTGACAGAGAATTGCCAAACGGATTACTGTGCGCATTGTCTCACTGTCCCACTACCATGTGCAGAGGGTGCTGTTTGATATTGCCATCACTGTTAATCTTTCGTATAACCAACAGAGGGCACTGTGTGATATTGCAGTCACTGTTATTCTTTCATATAACCAACAGAGGGTGCTGTGTGATATTGCAGTCACTGTTATTCTTTCATATAACCAACAGAGGGCGCACTGTTATTCTTTCATATAACCAACAAAGGGTGCTGTGTGATATTGCAGTCACTGTTATTCTTTCATATAACCAACAGATGGCGCTGTGTGATATTGCAGTCACTGTTATTCTTTCATATAACCAACAGAGGCGCACTGTTATTCTTTCATATAACCAACAGAGGGCATTGTGGGATATTGCAGGCTCTCCCCAAGTGAACTGTTGGTATAGGAATGATTAAAAGTGACTGCAATCTCAGCTTCTTGGGTAGGGTACCGCTGACCCGAGTATAAGCCAAGGTAGACTTTTTCAGCACATTTTGGATGCTGAAAAACTCGGCTTATACTTGGGTATATACGGTAAGCCTTCCCTTCATCTTCTGCATTCTAAAAAAATATCCTGATTAAATAGCTATCTAGTGCAAAAGTGTGTCCATAAGATACAATGATCGATATCTCCTCGTGGATAACTCAGCATCAATTACACCAGGAAGCCAAATGTTATAACTGTCCTCAAGAAGCAAAGTTTACAAGAAAGTTTCTGTCAGGAGAACATAAAAAATGATCTAACATCATGGAACCCCTGAAACAAAGTCTCGGTATTCAAGATGCATTGTATCGATCATTTATGATTTTATTAAAAGATGTTTATAGCTATTCCTTAATTATAAACTTTAGTGAGCTGCGGCATCTACCGGTAATCCCATTTTTATTCTGTAACCATTGTTGTGTAACTATTTAAATAAATATTTATTCTTGCTGACTGAGACAGACTTTGCAGAGCTGATGGCCTAAACATCTTTGTCATGATATTTACTTTTGTAGATGAGATTTAAATAATTGCTTTTAAAATTTAAAGCACACAATTTTCACTAGGCAGAATAACCAGTGTTTAACTAAACTAGAACGGTTTGTTATTAGTCAAGATAATGTTAGATTTTCAGATTACTACAAAATGTACATAGAGATCTTGATAAGAATATTACTGAAGAATTTGGAAGATTTAAAAACATAAATTAAAAATATTATAAAGAAAATACAAATCACTGGGAGGTGCCAAATGGTACCCGATACCTCAGGTCTGTGCTCCCTTTAACAGAAAACTGCACCAGGCTGGGGTTCTCAACAAACACCACGGAGCGGTTCTATTCCTGCATCTTCTTTGTGCAAGTCACATGCGCATTTGAAAGCGCAAATCCCAGCAGTGCAGTTCTCGGCTGACAGATGCCCTGGACTGGAGTATCAGTATGTGGTGGTAGCTCAAGTATGCTCTATTTATTGTTTGAATATTTATATAGTGCAGCCATGTACATTAAAACAATACATTCCTAGAATCTAGAATAAAGAGCAGTATAGTTATTAAAAAAAAAGTAAGTAGCTGCTCTATTTTTTTTGAGTTTAACAGTCTTAATGGGTGGGTCATTTAAAAATATAATTAGGATAAGTGCTCCAATTCAGAGTGATGGGCCTCAAAAATGTCCTGAGTGAGTGCATGTTGTTAATGCTCCAAGAAGTAGTCTTTGGGTCTTCTCTGCAAATTTATGCTGAGAAATTCAGATATCGGTCAGCAAGATAGAAAGGTTTTAGGGCTGGAGCTCCAAGAGGAACAAAGGAGACAGCTAGAGATGTATGGAAACATGAGAAGAGACGTGTTTGTAAGTTTTTATCAGTATAGATAGCAGCAGAGGGATCTTTTAAGTAGGAGGTTGGATTATAGCATCACAGTTTAAAGGATAAGTAAGCCTTTTATTTTAAAATCCCCTAAAATATTTGACTGTAAACAGTCCCCAGAATAACATACAGTTCTCCTTTTGTTTGGTTTTATTTAATTCCTCAATCACAAGCAACTGAATCTCCAACAATGTAGTTTTGTGTCATCAGACCACAGCATTTGGGTCCAACACAAGTGTTGTGTTGATCACAGATTTCCTTCTGATGAATTTCCATACAGATCACGTTTGTTCAAACAATTCTGCACAGTGAAGCAGTGCACCACTCCTATTCCAACAAAGTTCTACAAATACACATTTTATCTCTATGAAACAATGTCAGGTATAAAACTGCCGCCAATGACATTGCATTCAGATATTCCACTATGGTCAATTCCACTGTGAAATAAAGTGTCATATTGGATCTCTGTGTGGCTCTGCTGAGAGTGGTCCCATTGGGCTATTGGAAAAAAACATCATAGCTGCCTGCCATGCCATTGCAAATTCTTTAAAGGGGTTGTTCCTTCCAAATACTTTAAATTCAGTTGTTTTCAGATTGTTCACCAGAAACAAAGACTTGTTTTCAATTGCTTTCCATTTTTTACAGTTTTTGAAGTTTAATGTTCCTGTCTTTGGTGTTTCAGCGTGGCAACTCAGTAATGAACTGTTACAATTTGTTGCAATTGTTGATATCCTATGGAACATTAGCAACAGTTGTATCAATTATAACAGCTGCCTTTAATGAAACTAATGATTCTGCATAGCAGGGCCAAAAATAAGAAATGGCTCAACTTAGGTATCAACTTACAGAGTCGATGACACCCATGATCTGCTTCAGAAAGAGATAAGAAGGTGAAAAATTAAACTTCAATATTAGCAACATGGTCACAAATAGAAAGTAATTTATTAAAGTTCTGGTGAACTATCTGAAAACGAAGTGAAAAGGTGTTAGAAGGTGAACAACCCCTTCTGTTAACAGAGCTAATCAAATTGCAAAGTTCTTTATTTCATGGGTATAAAGCATTTCCACAGTTTTGGTTACCCTATATGGATTATTAGTTCCATTTTCACAATGCATTGCAAGACAGCCTTCTACCTATGTATGGATGCTACAGAGGGTGGGGACTAGTCTTTTTTTTTTTTTACCTTGCATATTTTTTTTATATTGGACATATTGCACACTACACCTGCTAGCTATATAGTGTATAGAGGTGCATTGTCAGATTAGCAGAGTAGTGGATCCAAACTATAGGAAATATAAAAAGTGGGGCCATGTCACATATGGTCCTTTGCACATGCTTTCAGGGTGTTTATTCAGATACCTACTAGTATCACCCTTACACTGATATCTTGACACCATTTCCCTCTGCCTATAAAAGTGTTGATATACCTACAATTGCCACATCTCACCAAAGTAGTTTTAGACCATTTTCACCGCCTACACATTAAGCAGTTATTTTACAATACACTCATATGTTGATCCTTTCCACCAATTATCAAATTATTGACTCAACAATAATCTATACTTCTAAATATTTTCTGTTATACCATATTTGGGACACCATTCATGGTCACTGACAAATCTCCTTGTGTGCCAGAGCATAACATTTAAAAAGTGTATTCATAGACCATGTTTCCTTTATTATTTAAAGCCATACTTTAGCTAGGACCACTAACTTGTTTAAAAAAAATAAATGTATAATGGGGCATTTGTACCTACAACAAATGGCAACTGAGATAACAAAGAAATCATTAACAAAGGGTTATTTACATAAAATATATTTTAACAAAATTAAGAGACTGACTTGTCTGAAACAGAAAAAAAAATGATCACGTTTCAGTATTATGTAAACGTTGCAGAATCAAGAATTCGAAAATCTTGGAAAGGATTCCTAGTCATCAGCATACCATCACCAATAGCAGCCAGTACCTGTTGGTACAGATATAAGTTATACCATAGCAAAATTTACAAAGAACAATTATATATACGATAGCCAGAACATAAGATACATTATTATGCTAAAATAGCTTGAAAGGGTAATAAGAAATGTAGTGCAGCTGAAAGCCTGTGCAACATAATGTGTTCATAAAAACTTTTGGTTGCCAGTGTGGCTTAATGTACAGTTCTGCACTCATCACTTCCTGTGTGATTATCTGAACAAATTGACCATAATAATTTCAACTGACCTGATCAATTATTTGCATTCAAACTTTTACTTGTATATCAATACATAGGATTTATAAAGGTCATACTTATTTGAGAGGCACTAGACCAAAGCATAGTAAATCAAGATAGATATTGAAAAAACTGAACAAGTGATGAAACATTCATTATCTCAAAATAACAAATATGTGTGAAAAAGCAGATGAATCAGTCTTTCAGTATTTGTTTACAACGCTCTAACCAAATAAGTATTTGTAAGTAGTTGATAAAAATCCAGTTAAAGAACAAGGAGAAA
This sequence comes from Xenopus petersii, assembly GCA_038501925.1. Classification (NCBI taxonomy): domain Eukaryota; kingdom Metazoa; phylum Chordata; class Amphibia; order Anura; family Pipidae; genus Xenopus; species Xenopus petersii. The sequence continues at coordinate 117,643,424 of CM076672.1, read as the reverse complement.
AATGCTGGGGCACCAAAATAACTAATCTATGCTTTCATCACTGATGAACTACACTTCTCAACTCCTAACTCTCATGCTTTTTAGAAACAGTAACCAATGCTTTTACATTAATCAAGACTAGTTCCAGCTAATAAAACTATAATTTTTCATACTACTGCACATGATTATCGATACCTGCATCAGCCCAAATGTGCTGGATATAATTTTGATTAACATCACAGTACTAACTCATTTTAACCTGGGCCAGTGTGCGTGCCTCTTGTTTGAAATTAACTGGTCCAAAGTACTTTAATGTAAATCATGGCAGTGTTATGTCTTTCTGTACTCTCAGATTTCCTGAATGTGCCCAGCCCAAGTTCCAGTGGGGACCTGGAAGTACAGAAAAAGCTGGCCTGGCTGAGTTCTACATCAATGTACAGGTTTATATTTTAATGAGGTGTACCACTCTGGGGGAAAAGTTTAGCGATTTTGGTTCCTGTCAGTGAATAAAAAAAGTGGCACATCCTAGTATTTTCTGAATCTTTCATCTGGAATAGCCAACTCATCTTATTGCATGTTAGTTGCTCAGAATGTTTTGCTGAAAGCCCCGTGCACAAAGTGGTGATTGGCCAATTCAGCAAATTAATACGAATTAACTACTTGCCTGTGTGACAGCTACACAGATATTTTTATATAAACAAGGGAAATCATGCAACAGTAAAATAATTATGCATTTTCTCTTTCCACAAAAGAAAACTACAAATGGAAAATAGGTGATATTAAAGGTTTGCATCTTCCAAAGGGGTGTTCTTACGCTCTGCTTTTAACCAATTCACGCCCAAGTGCATCAATCCTTATCCAGGGCAACGCTATCCCTTAAGTAATTTTAAATCCAATGATTAAGGAGAGCACTTCAAGCAAAACTGCTGTGATTCAATTTATTTTGTGGACTACAATTCATTATTGTAGTCCACAAATAAATTTAATCACAGCGGTTTTGCTTGAAGTTCTCTCCTTAATCATTGGATTTGATATTAAAGGTTTAGTGTATCTAACTAGATTCCTGTTGTTACAGGATTGCCTTGCATTCCTCTGGTTAATATCCTAAAGGTATGCAGGAAAGGTAAATTAACTATTGTTTATTCTAAAATAAAACTCCAGAAGCTTCTGGTGCATGTGTCATACCAAATCCTTCCACTGATTTTAAAGAAGTTGTTTGTCTGTTAATAAACTTTTAGTACGATATAGATGGACCTATGACCTGTTCAATGACCCTGACTACCAAAAAATAAGAGTACGAGGCTTCAGATTTATCATTATTGTTATGGGTTTTTATATTATGTTTTTGTTCAAGTCCTCCTTTTATTCATATGTTGTTCTGATTCCAAATGGTTGCCTCGTTACTGCAGTAATTGAATATAGAGCAATTGAATATACTCGTCTTAAAATTCCACTGTATGCACATATTAGATGTTACTCTTAAGGGGAATTTCCCCATTAAAAACTTTACTGTTGCTCTATCAAACATTGAAAATGAAATTATTCTAAGTAGCATATGTTAGGTCATTCAAAAACATAACTGAAGTACTTTACAAAATACACAAAAAATCTGCATTTTCTTAAGACTCCTTTTCTTATTTTCTTACCTGTGCAATTAATACAGCAATACATGACCAAAACAGCCAAGTCATGAAATAGTTAAGCTGGGAATGCAGCTTTTCAAAGCAACCCTGTTACAAAAAAAATAATATAAAAATCCAGTTTTAGACAGTTGTATTATTTAAATAGCATTAGCCTTTCAACATTTATGTTATTCTTGCCATTCATTTTTTTTTATAAATAATACAGTATTGGGAATTAAATAAAAAGGCATAGTGACCCTGGTGCATCCAGTTGAACCTACTGAAGCATGCTTCTATTATGCATGTAAACCAGCGTCCTAAAGAGTAAAATCACCCTTGTTTAAAAGTCATAGGATATGCATGTTTTCTTAACCAGAGTGCTGGTTCCAGTTGGTGGAATTGGCAGAGGGCGCCAGGCATAATAGGACATGGCTGGGGCGGAGCAGGGGCGTGGTCTATTTTGTATCTTATTTGAGAATTTAAATATTGTGAGGTATACATATGGACACATAAGGCCACTGTTAAATACATTTGTGTGTACCTCTTGATAAAATTCTTTTGTCTCTGTAATGTTTCCATTACATGATGTAAATGTCTCATTACAACAAGTCTTCGGTATGGTAAAATTCTGCTTGTACCACAAAGTGGTTTCCCAGTCAGTGTAGTTGTGGAGGCCACAACAGTGCAGCTGTAGAAAAATAAAACAGTATATTAGAATATTTATAATGTTTAGATTGTCAGGGTCCGTACAGTTCATTTTCTAATATATGATCAGTAAGTAATATAAACTGATTAAGTCAATCAAATATTATTGCGGTTAAGAAATGGTTTAATAACAATATAGTGCACAAAAGCCATGAATATTATATCCTTATAAATGATGAGTACTGATGTCATCAGTTATAAACGGTGAGTAGTGATGTCATTTCTGTCACATGACTCACTGAAACTTTATTCTAATAAATAAAGTACCCCCTGTTGCAAAATATGAGGATATTAAAAGTTACCTCGGAGTTCCATGACCTGTATAAAAACACTCTGCTTTCGGCCTTGTGCTTTTATATGGTCATGAAACTCCTCGGTAACTTAGAATATCCTTATAATTTACGAGAGGGGGTACTTTATTCACTATATATTTTTCTTATTCTCTAAAGTGGCTAGGGTGACATTAAATACTTTATCAAACACACACATGGAAGGTAAGATACTTCTATTTTAAGGTATGGAAGGATCAAGAAGGCACTTCTCAGCTTGGCATCACTTTTGTTTTACCTTATCAGGTCAGTGGTATAGGTTTGAAAATTTCATCTGTCAATGTAAGTGTAGGAGGGTCCATTGGCAGATGAGGAACTGAACAGAGGCCACAGCTTCTCTTCAGTTCCAGGTGTTCCAATCAGGCTTTTGACCAAAACAAAGAAGGTGGCAATAACATCTATGGCCTTGTGTGGTGTCTGTCTATTCATCTTTTGGGCCAGATGGTTCCTTTCCATATGTGATCGCCCTGAACATGCCGCTTTAATAAACATGATGATATGGACCCACATGTAGACAACTAAATTGTATGAGAAGAAGGTAAAATTCCTGTCATTTCCTGATTGCTGATCTGTGTCTAGATACAATCTGACGGGATCCTCTTAATTTTCACCAAAAAAAAAGCTTATGGAAACAGCAAAAACGATGGTTTCCTTTAGAAAATGCAAAGCTCGAGAATTGGAGCATCGGAGATTTAGAATTTACCATTTACTCGTCTTTCACAGATTTTCAAAATAATAAGTGATATGGGTTATACAAGAAGTGAATGCGGGAAGAAACCTCTATTTCAGAGAAGCTGACAAAAAAATGTAACAAGTCATTAGCTAGGTAACTCATGTATACAATGGCTGGGCCACACTATGACAACTGGCCAAGCTTAATAAAAGGCTGATTGTAGCCTGAAACGTCGCTCATGCAGGTTCTGCTAAGTATTCCCAATAAAGGCATTTTTATCTTACAACATTTGTGGTGCTGGACTTCTCTGCTACCAATAATATACTCCAAAGAACATAAAAGCGTTAACACTGTTGACATCTGTAAGAGAAACTTAGCCTATTGAGTCCACTGTACAAACTGTTAAAAAAGAAGAACCAAACCAGATATGCATTTTATTAATAAGTCTTCAATCTAAAAAAAAAAAAAAAAAAAAAAGGAAAACAATACATTTGCGGTGGACACAAAGTAATAACGGTTGTCATAAAACAAGGGCTGCTATATGATGAAAGCAGAATAGACACTTTCAAGTTCATACCATATAGCTGCCTAAGCAAAAATATACTGCAATAATCCATTTTGGTCAGCAGATGTTAGCACGCTTATAAATCTGTTCCTGTTCTTTTTGTAACACTGATATTTTATATTTCTATTTATTTAAATTAATCTGCACTATTACATTACAAGGAAATAAAGCATATAATACTGATAGGACATACTTAATCCTAAATATAGGAAGAGAAGAGTATGACAACTGAGTTTACAACCTACGACAAGCGAAGACTAATGTAAACTATAAACAATCTCTGTAAACTGATGTATAAACATGTTGGCCCTATGTAGATAACAGATAACAAATAAGACACACTTAAGCTGGCCATAGATGTTGAGATTTTTAAAAGACCCGATCCTCATCGTGAGACCACGATTTTCTCGGAAAGATCGTAAAAATTGACCATGAACTAAAAAGACCAATTTGCCAGGAAAACAAAGGGGAGCTGCCTGCTTGGCCCTGCAAACATAGATAGATTGCACTGTGACCAACAAAGATTTTTTTAGGGATGCACCGAATCCAGGATTATATGCAAATTAGAGGCAGGTGTGAAATTGCGTGACTTTTTGTCAGTAAACAAGGAAGTAAAACATGTTTTTCCCTCCCGCCCCTAATTTGCATATGCAAATTAGGGTTCGGATTCGGTTCGGTATTCGGCCGAATCTTTTGTGAAGGATTCGGGGGTTCGGCCGAATCCAAAAAATTGATTCGGTGCATCCCTAGATTTTTTTGACCTGGCCGATCAATTTCCTGACAGATGTCAGCCGAAAAATCATAAGATGTTCAATCATTCGAATCCCACTAACCGCCCGATAATTTCGAAAGATTGGTCGGACTTCGCTAAAATCGGTTTTTCAACAAGAAGAATCATTTCTTTTTTACTTACACATTTTTTCCCTTACCTTTGTGGCAAGATGGGTTTATATCCCAAAAAGTTCTAGATATGACTAATTTGTATATATTTAAAAGGATCCTTGTTCTCCTGATATGATCTCTTGGTGAACACCCCCTTTTCTTTTGTTTTGTTGTTGTTTAAAGGCAACAAAGCACTGCCATATGATTATAAACATTATGATGTGTTATAAACAAAAGGCCAATGACACGGCTGCTGTTGGCATTCTCCCAACACACAATGCCATAGTGTTTTAAATTCTACTGAATGAGAACTGGCTGTTGGCAGGCTAATATATAGGTTAATTCAGATCAGTTATGGCATAAGTTAGTATATACTGAAAATACTGGCAGTCGTTGCTCACTTTGTCTATAGCTCAATTCCTTCAGATTATAATGGAAAGAGATTAAAGAGCATTATCTGGATCAGAAAAAAAAAAACATGGAATTTGTTAAGATTGATTCCTTGTGTAAACCTTAATTCCTGTTGTCAAAAATGGAGATGATTCAACAGATTTTTATGTTGCTACTTTTACTTCCACCCCCAAAAAAAAATTACATAGGACAACAAGAATTACAAGGGGTGGTTCACCTTTAAGTTAATGTTTAGTATGTTATAGACTGGCCAATTCTAAGCAACTTTTCAATTAGACTTACTTATATTTTATAGTTTTTAAATGATTTGCTGCCTTCTTCTTCTGACACCTTTCAGCTTTGAAATGGAGTCACTGACCCCATCGGGAAAAAAAAAACTATGCTCTGTAAGGCTACAGATTTATTGTCATTGCTTTTTATTACTCCTCTTTCTAGTCAGGCCCTCTCCTATTCATATGCCAGTCTCGTATTCAAATCAATGCATGGTTGCTACAGTAATTTGGTCCCAGGCAACCAGATTGCTGAAATTGCACACTGCAGAGCTTCTGAATAAAAAGCTAAAAAAAACTTTATTAATAAATTAATAAAAAAATTAATAAAAAAAAAATAAAAACAATTACAAATTGTCTCAGAAGATCACTCTCTACATCATACTAAAAGTTACCTCAAATAGCAGGAGTTAACTCAACAATGTTAACAGGGGTCCGGGTGCTCATGCCCCAGACCTCCAGATTAGGGGAGGTAATCTGAAGGCACTCTAATCTTCAACCATGGGCTGGCACAAAATCATTTGATTAAAATGGAGTCTATGGGACATGGCCTTTCCAATAATTCTGAACTTTCTGGATAAGGCATATACAGTAGTGAGTTTGAGGTGAATGTGGTGAGAGAATGCCCATTTCGCCAAGTCAAGGTATTTAATCTGCCTCTCCTTAATATCGTAGGTAATAAAGAATGATATATGGTGCCAGTTTTACTTTTGATTAAAAAATCTTTAAAAATTGCCCCTTTATTGGAGCTCCTTATACATCCGATACAGTCGCTGACTGTTTTCAAATTAGGGGTGGGCGTGTCCTAAAAGCCCCTTCCAGAAACATAGTAGGAGGGGGATAGCCAACCACAGCTCTGCATTTACACAATCAAAGACAAATTTCAGTTGCCTATCAGGTCAGTCTAGCTTCTGATTCCATCCTACAGTGCAGTGTGCCACTCAGCCTGGGAAAGGAGGCAGCAGGAAGTGGAACAAATAATTAGAAAATTATAAAAAAACTAAACCAATTTAGAAGTTGCTAAGAATTGGCCATTCTAGAACATACTAAAAGTTAATTTAAAGGTAAACTACCCTTTTAAGATTTAAAAGAAGCAGAGAAAGTAAATCTGCATGACTCTCATTGCCTTGCTATAAAGCACACAGATGCTTACTTGTGATATTTAGAAACCTTCTTTTTCCCCGGTTAAAATAAATAACACACAACCCTACACTGATATTAGTGCTATTTTTTTTTTTAACTTCTTTTATTGATATCAATCAAATATGTTTACAGCAACACAGAATGTAGTATTGTATATACATTGCACCTTTTATACCATAATCAAGGTCACTATATTAGCGGAATTAAACATTCTGTCAAACAGCAGTACCAGAAATATGCAAAAACACATTTCCGAAATACAGCCTATTTTGTGATAACAAGTAACAGAGAAAAAAAAAAAAACATACGGGTTTCCCAAAAAAATAAATAAATAAATAAAAAAAAAAAAAAAAAAAAAAGGGAAAAGGATCAATCACACCTTGTAGCCAAACTTGCTTCAACTTTGTGTGATATTTTTGTTTTGTTGCAGGTTTAGAGAATGGACCTTAAAGGAGAAGGAAAGGTTAAAACTAAGTAAGCCTTATCAGAAAGGTCCATCTAAATATACCAGTAAACCCCCAATGTAGTGCTGCTCTGAGTCCCCTGTCAAAAGAAACACTGCATTTATTTCCTTCTGTTGTGTACACATGGGCTTCTGTATCAGGCTTCCTGCCTTCAGCTTAAACCTCATTGCCCTGGGCAAGAGCATGCTCAGTTTGCTCCTCTTCCCCACCCCCCTCCCTTCTCTACTGTAATCTGAGCCCAGAGCAGGGAGAGACTCAGGCAGGAAGTGATGTCACACCATGTTAATACTGCAGCTCCTATCCTTAACAAACAGAGAGTTTCTAGAGCTTTTTACTCAGGTATGGTAAAACATTCTACAGAATAAATATAGCATTCTAGCTTGCACTATTGCAGCTAATCTATTGGCAATAAAATGTCTCCGTAGCTTTCCTTCTCCTTTAAAAAGCAAGTAGGAAAGTGTCCAGACTGTGGATTAATTAAGCCTGCTGATTATGTTTCTCTCTGTAAGTTACCCACGTTTGCCAAATGGCATCATAGGTGGAGATTCGATTTTCATTATGCGCCACCATTAATTCCATATTTGCTCTAACATCCATTGCTGATAGTATGTATTCGGTTGAAATTGGTCCTCCAGGTTTCCAAAATTTGGCAATCAGGGTGGTGGTGGTGTTAAATAGGTAGAAAAGCAATTTTTTCGTAAATTTAGGGACATGGTCCGGGAACAGTAGTAGCAACGCCACTTGTGGTTCATAAGGGATGTCCAATTCAAGACCTTTCGTTATAATATTAAACACAGATTTACAAACCTGCTGTGAAAATGGGCAGTCCCACCATACTGTAGGTGAAGCAGAGTTCCAGACTGACCACAGTTTCTCCAGCAAAGCGGGGAATGAGATTGAGAAATTTTATGCAAGGTTGCCAGTGTAAGGTGCCACCTATATATCAATTTTTTGTGGGACTCTAAGTAGTTAGTGCATCTAGTTGCACCTGATAAGACTTGTGCCGCCTCTAACCATTTATCAGGATGGAGAGTTAAATGAAGATCTCTGTCCCATTTAATCATATATGGATATTTGTATTCTGGAGGATCTGAAAGAAGCGATTTATAACAGCTAGAGAGTACTCCCCTCATGGACCAGCCATTAACCGAAAGTCTCTAGAAATGAAGGCTGAGGAGGAGTTCTGAACCCAGGGATGTGAGATTTGAGCAAATGTGTAAGGAGTAAATAGGTGAAATAGTCTCGGTTATTTAACAGAAATTTGGTTTGCAAGTCTTGGAACGATAAATATGTACTGGGACGAAACAGGTCCTTAACAATTTGCACACCATAAGTAATCCAGGATTGTATACGTAAATCACTTATGAAAAAATTAAGACTTTGCAATGTCATTCTTAGAGAAATAGTCGAAATGATGCCTAGATCAGATCTTGCTTTGTTCCACACTTTAAAGATTTTGGCAGTAGGGGGTAACATCTGAGTGCCTTTAGGTCTTTAGCAAGGAGGGGTCCACAGTAGTTGGGGAATTGTAAGTTTAGGCATTTCAAAAGTCTCTAAGTCCAACCAGTACCTGCATGATAACGGGCTATGCATTATTACAGCAGTATCCAAAAGAGAGGCTCTAAAGTAACAAGATAGCTTAGGCATTCCAAAACCACCCACAGAAGTCGGACGTTGTAACACCCTAGCTGCTGTGCGAGGCTTCCTCCCTCCCCATATAAAGTCGCTCATTTGTTTCTGTAATAGTTTAATGTATTGTGGCGAGAGATCTATCTGGATGGTTTGAAATAAATACAAAACTTTTGGCAAGGCCGTCATCTTTACAGCATTAATTCTACCAGTCCATGAGATAAATGAAGGTTTCCATTTAAGGTACAGTTCTTGAAGGGCTTTCTGCAGGGGTATATAATTGTGTTTATATAACAACTCAGGGTCTTTAGGGACTCGAAAACCAAGATACGGGAGAAAGGACTCTCTCCACTCAAATAGATAATTACTTTTAAGAAGACCTACCTCCTGAGCTGAGACATTAATTGGTAGGGCCTGTGTTTTTTGAGGACTAATTTTATACCAGGAGACACGACAATATGAATCTAGTTCTCGGAAAACATTAGGAAGTGTGATGTGTAAATTAGTCAATGAAAGAATCACGTCATCGGCAAAAAGTCCAATAGTACTATTGCCAAGTTTTGTTGGGATCCCCCTGATATCCTGATTTTGTCTAATTCTGATTGCCAGTGGTTCTACTAGGAGGGCAAAGATCAAAAGAGATAAAGGGCATCCTTGTGTGGTACCATTTGTGATGGTGAAGGCGTCCGACAGGATGCCCGATGTCAGAACTTTAGCTGAGGGCTTTGAATAAAGCGGTATATTTGTTCATAAAAAGTTGTCTCCTAACCCAAACTTAGTAAGTGTCTGCATCATAAACCCCCAGTGTCGAAGGCCTTCCCTGCATCCAATGACAACGGTAAGGTTGGGAGTCTATTTCGTTTAATAATATGAAGTAGGTTATGAAATCTTCTGGTGTTATCAGGGGCTTGTCGTCCGGGGACGAATCCCACCTGATCATAATGAAAAAGATGTGGTAAGACAGTATTCAAACGGAGTGCCAAAATTTTAGAGTAAAGTTTAAGGTCAGTATTTAATAAAGCTATAGGCCTATAATTACTGCAATGTTCCAAAGCTTTACCTGGCTTGGGGATAGTCGAAATGTGTGCCTGGAGGAACTCAGGTTGTATTTTCCCTGTTTCCATAATAGATTGAAATACTTTTAATAAATGGGGAACTAAAATATCAGCATAATGTTTGTAATAAAAGTTAGTGTAGCCATCAGGCCCAGGGGCTTTACCCAATTTTAATAATTTTATTGCTTTGAGGATTTCATCTTTAGTTATTGGGGCGTTTAGTAGATGAAATTGGGATGCAGAATGTCGTGGAATGTGAATTGAGTCCAAATACTGTTGAATTACCTCTGTTGTAGGTTGTGGTTCATCAGTATTGTTAGAAAGGGTGTACAGGGAGGAGAAGTAGGAGGCGAACTGGTTAGGTATTTGAAGCGGATCAGTAATCTTGAGTTGTCTCACTTTTAGATATTGGATTCTCGTATTGGCTTGTTTTTTATGTAGTTGTGAAGCTAAAAGCTTGTCTGCTTTATTACTTTTGGTGTATTATAGTTGTTTAAGAAGTTTTAATCTGTACTCAGTCTTAGCGTAAAGAAGTTTTTGCAATTCGAGTTTGAGTGTTTGAATTTTGTCCACTAGGACTTGAGAAGGCTGTAAATAGTAATCATGTTCAGCTTGCTGTATTTGGTGTTGTAACTCCCGTGTTTAAGATTCTCTTTTCCTACAAAGATTAGTAGCCTGTGAAATAATCTCCCCAATGCATTGTAGCTTTATGGGCTAACCAAATGATTTGGAAGTCCATCCCTGGAGTAACATTGTTCACAAAATAAGAAGATAAGGTTTGTTTCAAGTGTTCATGAATATCTGGATGATTTAGAAGAGAGTCATTTAATCTCCAGGGGGAAAAAGTTTTCCTGTCCGGAGACAAACCGAGTTCTATTCCAACGGGGGCATGGTCTGACCAAGATTGTGTCCCTATCCATGCTTTATTGGTTTGGACTGTAGTTTGGGGGTCTAGCAAAATTAAGTCGATTCTAGAGTGGGTTAAAAACCTGGGGGAATGAAAAGTATAATCTTTTTCTGTTGGGTTTTGGGCTCTCCAAATATCTATAAGAGCAAAATTATGTAAAAGGTCTTTAAACTTGCTAGCCTGTGATAATTGATGCTGTGTGAAGGGGTGTTGAGATGTCCTGTAGATATCCATGATAGGATCAGGAGCAAGGTTGAAATCTTCCGCCACAATACATCTACCTTTTCTAAATTGCATTAGGTGTGCTAAAGTTTTTTCAAGAAACTGCAGTTGGTTATCATTGGGAGCATAGACATTTATCAGTGTATAAAGCCGGTTGTTCAGAGTACATAGAAGCAATAAATACCTACCTGAGGGGTCAGCAATCATGCGATGCATACTAAATGTGACCTTTGCAATATTTAATATGGAGACATTTAGATTTAGTAGGAGAAAGAGCATGGAAGTCATGCGGATAATGTCTATTATGAAATGCTGGTTGATGTGATTTTTTAAAGTGGGTTTCCTGAAACATCAACACATCCGCTTTAAATTTGTGAGCCTCATTAAGTGCTAGGTTCCTCTTTTGAGGGGTATTTAGCCCTCTAGTATTTAAATAATACAATTTAACCATAATATGCATGACATATTTGCTCCACCACAAGCTGAATCATCAGTATAACAAATTTCAGAGCTGAAACCCATACATACAAACAGTGCAAAAACATTATTATGCTAAGATCCTTTAAAATAAAAAAAAACAAAAGCAATCTAGATAGGGAGTGAACTATACAGTAAGAAACCTGTAATAAAAATAAAATAAAATGGGAAACCTTCCATAAAAGAACTGTGTTTAAAGGGATACTGTCATGGGAAAAACATTTTTCTCAAAATGAATCAGTTAATAGTGCTGCTCCAGCAGAATTCTGCACTGAAATCCATTTCTCAAAAGAGCAAACAGACTTTTTTATATTCAATTTTGAAATGTGACATGGGGCTAGACATATTGTCAATTTCCCAGCGGCCCCAAGTCATGTGACTTGTGCTCTGATAAACTTCAATCACTCTTTAATGCTGTACTGCAAGTTGGAGTGATATCACCCCCTCCCTTTCCCCCCCCCCCAGCAGCCAAACAAAAGAACAATGGGAAGGTAACCAGATAACAGCTCCCTAACACAAGATAACAGCTGCCTGTTAGATCTAAGAACAACATTCAATAGTAAAAACCCACGTCTCACTGAGACACATTCAGTTACATTGAGAAGGAAAAACAGCAGCCTGCCAGAAAGCATTTCTCTCCTAAAGTGCAGGCACAAGTCACATGATCAGGGGCAGCTGGGAAATTGACAAAATATCTAGCCCCATGTCAGATTTTAAAATTGAATATAAAAAAATCTGTTTGCTCTTTTGAGAAATGGATTTCAGTGCAGAATTCTGCTGGAGTAGCACTATTAACTGATGCGTTTTGAAAAAAAACGTGTTTTCTGATGACAGGATCCCTTTAAGCATCTTCGGATGGCGCAGGTAAGAGAGCAGAGCTGCACCCAAGTAGATCCCAGATGGTGTTTAAACTGGAAATGTGGGGGGAAGAAAAGAGAACTGTCATCCGTTAACAATGCCAGCAACAGTGCTGGTATCAGCCAGAAAGGGAACAGGCGAATGAGGAGAAGTTATGCTCCAACTTCTTGAGCCATAGTTGAGGTAGGTGAGGAGAGAGATATGTTATTTAGGAGTATAGGTAAAGTCAACCAAATACATTACCCCTCCTGCCAATCTTTGTGAAATCGTTGTACTTGCTTATGTGGAGGGGATCTTGGCGGGGAATACAAAGTGTTAAGTAGGTTCCATCTGCGCAGGGCCTTTCTGGCTTCCTCTGGAGAGGCCAAAGATGTGACCATGCCTTGCCTGTTAACCAAGAGCTTCACTGGGAATCCCCAGCGGTAGGGAATACTGTTGTCCCAAAGGATCTTGGTAGTTTCCAGGAATGCCCGCCATTTTGCCAGAGTAGCCTGGGATAAATCAGCATAAATTTGTAAATCCGCATATTGGGTCGGCCAGGTTTCTTTGCGGCGAGCAGAGCGTAGCAGTTTTTCTTTGACATGAAAAAAGTGCAGCTTGGTAAGGACATCCCGCGGAGCTGTATCTGGAGCGTTTCGCGGTTAAGGAATCCTATGGATTCTGTCAATTAACAGCTCCAATGGCAGGGTATCAGGCATGATTACCTTGAGTAGGCCCGCTAGGTATTCGTCCAGGTCCTGTGCCAACACTGACTCCGGGATACCACGCAGCTTCAGGTTATTTCTGCGAGAACGGTCTTCCAGGTCTGCAACCTTGTTAGCAAGCCGTTCAATTTCTTTCGCCGCCTTATCTTGGTTTTCCGCCAAGTCGTTATGGGCATCGGCGTATTCCCCCATCTTGGCTTCAATATGTGACTATGTGTCTCCTATTTCTTGCAGCTCCTTGTGAATGTCCGTAGACAGTTGTTTAATGTCAGCTTGTAAGGTATGTTTGAGATCTAGAAGCATAGTTTTAAGCTCCTCCGCCGAGGAGCGTAGCAGATCTGCTTCCTGCCGGGGTTCTGAAATTTGATCAGGCTGTGTGGCCTCCAAAATGGCGCCTTCCGCAGCTTGTTGATCAGCAGTCGTTTGCGCAGCAAAGTATGCTGTAACAGTGGAACTTGCTTTTTTTTGCTGAAGTTTAGGTGCCATACCTCTCCGAAGTATGTAGATGAAAAAAGTCGGTGAAATCTCTCAGTCCTCGTGATAATTATTGGTTTGTGGCTCAGTACAGCACGGAGCTCAGAATTTAAGCGTCCATGTGCAGTGGTAGTTGGCTCCGCCCCCCAGTGCTATTTATTTTGACTGGGAAAAAAGCAAGCACCGTCTTTATTCACTTGAAAAATTATATATATGGATCCTTTGGTAATTCTCAAATACTATGATTTTATATATGTTTCCTAGGGGACCATATCAAAATGGTGGAAGTTCCTGGAAAATCCAGTAAAGAAGAAAATGCAACTTGTCTGAATGGGACCACAACAAAACCTGCGTCAGTTCCAGAAAAACATAAAAGCAGGGCTCTACTGTAATCTATGTCTTATTTCAGAAGCTCTTTCAAGTTTCACTCAGTAGCATGTACATAAAGTGGGTGTTGATATTTTATTTGTCTTAATACCGCCATAATTTTGGACACAGAAAAAATGTGGTATAAGACATTTATATATTGAAATGCTTTTATGAAGTAAAATTGATTTTAGTTACCTCTTTTTGAATGTTGTCGACAGTCAAGTCAGATTTACTTCCATTATAGTTTTCAAATGCCTTGAGCATTGGGTTCAGTTCAAGATCCATCTGAATGCGGTATTAAAAAATGATATGCAACTCATTAAATAGATAGTAGAGCTTGCCCTCAAAAACAGCTTTTTTATTTTCCAGAAAAACACCCACCAATAATCTCATAGGCATATGTCTTGCAATTGTATGGGTATTTTCAAGCAGTTGACTAGGAATGCCAGAGTGCTAGGATGCTTCTACATACTTAGACATTTTAGAGATGCCAACCCGCAGGATGAGGGTGATGGGAGGACTGCAAAACACTGTATGTGCCACCACAAGTTTGACCAAAATCTCAGAAGTGACCACTGTTGGAAGTGACGTTATCGTGCACACTAGTCTGAAGCCTTTCAAATGCACTTTCACTAGAAAACCAGGGGACTGACATAAAGGTGACTGGAGCAAAATTGTGTAAAGCTGGCCATAGACGCAAAGATTTGATCGTATGAATTAAGGATTCGTACGATTTTCGAACCGTGTGTGGAGAGTCCCAACATTTTTCGTCCGGCGGAGATCGGTCGCCGATAATATTTCTGTGTGTATTGCCGATCGTACGATTTTCAGTGGGAGACTGTCACTAGCTTTGGTTGGACATAGATATCGTACGATTGCTGTCAGGGGCAGAACATTGCTGATCTGTTCTAAAACTAATTGACTGGTAAGACTTTGATCTGAATGGTTAGCGGCGGGTCGGGAGATGGGAAAGTCCGATCGTACGATGATTCGTACGATCGGATCTTTGCATCTATGGCCAGCTTAACTCCTGGAGAAATCATGGAATTAATGTGCCTGTTTTTTATGCTGTGTCACACTGTTAAAGACTTTGATGACTGATACAAATTAAGCCTGCACAAGGCTTCTGGGAAGCTAAATATATTTATTTAACTGTTCACTGTTCACTTCAGCACATTCCACTTTTGGATTATTTGCACTCATTTTGACTCTACTTTCATACATGCTCCTGCATTTTACACTCAAGGGTACTCATGAATGCCCTTTTTCATTGAGACATTCATTTATTAGAATTGTAACAATTAACATAGTGGGACTTTTGGTTGCACATTACTCTACTGAGGAAGCTGCTCTGTCTGTGCCTACCCTGCCTATGCTGCATCTGAGTGCTATTATGACCAGGAGGTTGCTGTGCTATCCACAGGAGAGGAGGGAACATATAGCTTTAAGTGTATGTCTTCATATTATTAAATATTGGTGGGCTATGGTCCTGCAGTAAGCACAAACTTTTTGTTTTTTGGTGTGGGTATTGATTGTAGTTTTTTTGTTGTAAATTTAATTGTAGTGTTTTGGAGTCTTTGTTGGAGAAGAATTAACTTGTTGCTTTACCAGTTCAACACTCAAAGCAAGTTAGGCATAGAACAGAATCCAAACCTTATGGTTAATAAAAATCCATTTAAGCGTTCTTTTTAAAAAGTTGGTATGAAATAGTTTGCCATGTTTCTAATATAATTTGAAACTGATGGGATCCATCTCTGGTGTCAGAATGCAGAATTTTAAGTATTGTCTAAAATGCCACTAGAGAGTTATTGCCATTTGTTATCACTAAATAAAACTATATGCTCCAGGAGGATTATGTAGCAAAATTTAAGAAAGTTGTCAGGTACTAGACATTATCTTAAAACAGGGTATATAGATCCTACAGATGCTTATTCTGTACTACAACTAAGCATCCTTTGCACGCTAAAGGATTGTGTGAGTTACCGTGTTACAAAAGTTAATTGGTTACTAGTTTCTCTTCCTCTATAACAAAGAGGGAGGGTTGTATTAAGAGCAGAAGTGGTCAGAGTGACTAAAATTACCCAATTTAAAATACTTTGCATACGCGTGACTTTTGTCTGTGAAAACATGTACGGTACATCACCAAAAACCATGTTTCTGCTAGCTTTACTGTATACAGTGTAAAAGAAGGCATACCAAAATAGGAAAACACTTCTTTTTCTTTTTTTTTTTTAAAGGGAATGAACATTTACAGATATATCCAGGAGATGGGATAAAGTTACATGAGTAAACATCCTTGGGGCTCTTACACATGGGTCTTTTTTGTGCTTGCAAAAATGATTACAATATAATGAATATAATGAAATCAATAAGTTGAATGTAGGTGCACTCAAATCTGCATCTCAAATGTATACAAAAGGGATAAAATTAACATTAATCTTTATAGGTATACATGGGCTCAGTTAACTATAAATTTCTATTGAATATAATCCACTTTTAAAATGTGCATGCAATTAATTTATTTGCCCGATAGTAAGAGCTGCATAAGGGCTAGTGTTCTCCCCAGAAAAATATGTTGCCCCCACACACACACACAATAAAGTAACGGTTTCTACAAATGTTGATAGGGCTGTGCACTTCAACAAACACAGTGTGCAGTCCTAACAGTATGAAAAAAGTCTGTGTGTGATCTTGTGGGGGTGGCACTGGGGCAGAGAGGATCTTTGCAGTGGAGGGAAAACAGGCTGGGGAGAACAACATGCATCACAGTCTAATGGCAGGTCTGGATGGGGTAAACAGATCATTGACTTAGAGGCAAAGGATCAATTTAGGCCACCACATTGGTAGACAAATCGGCAACAATCTGTTCTTTTGGTGACCAAAAGATGTGGATCTTCCTGTGTATGGTCTGCTTTACCTAACTTTTATTAAAGGAACTATAACACCCAAAAATGGAAGTGTTTTATAGTCGAAAACATCATGTATTGTTGGCTTTGGTTGGTAAAACTGATCTGTTTGTTTCAGAAACACTACTATAGTTCATACAAACAAGCTGCTGTGTAGCGATGGCGGAAATTGAAAAAGGCTATATGGCGCAGGTTAAATAGTGGATAACAGATAACACCATTATGTTCTACAGAGCTTAGCTGCGATCTGCTGTGTAACCCAAGCCTTTTCTCCTTTGAATGGCTGCCCCCATTGCTACACAGCAGCTTATTTATATAAACAATGGTGGTGTTTCTGAAGCAAACACATCAGTTTTACCAGTGCAGGGCAACCATGCATTATATTTTTATTACTTTTTTGCGGTTACTGTTCCTTTAAGTCTTCCCAAGGTGTCAATATACTATACACTGATTACACATGTGCTCTAAGATACTTACCCTGTCCATATAAACAAATGTCAGTACCCCTGCAGAAGCCTCTAAGCAGAGCACGACCACAATAAAGTACATAAACTATGAAAGAAGGGGAAAAAATGTGTTACTCTTAGTTTGATCAATCATTTTGTTCTGTCTTGTGATGCACAATATTTGCTTATCTATCTTTTTTTGCATTGTCTATTTTCTTTTTAAAAATAGAAAATACAATAAGAATGCACAATACATTAAAAACAATATATTATCTCTTTATTCTTCTCAACACTACTGTTTAATTAAAGGAAGTCAGGCAGATGCAAGATGCATTTACATTATTATAATCATTTAAACTGGTTTACTGCTACTTGTACAGAGAATAGTGCATATAATACAGTATATAAGCATGTAAGGTCTTTGAGGATGATATAAAGGCAAGAGACTGCAGGTAGAGATATTTTACACAGATGTACAAGGGTGTTTTGACAGCCTCAGTCTTCTAATAAAGAATATCGATGGTCAATATGCCCTTCCTTGCCTGCAGTACATATCCCTTTTTCTGAACTGAAAACATGCTGCCTATGGCAAAAACTAGCAGAACTAGTCAGGAATTGAAACACCAAATCAAGAATTTCCTTCTCAAAGTGCTAGACATAGGTATGGGAAGTGACTGGAGGAAAGGAAGGGCATTTTGACAAGCAATATCCTGCTCTCACTGGATTTCTAGTATCCTTATACTTTAAGTGGTACACTACATGATACTGGAAGTTGTAGTTCTTTAGAACATAGAAAACCACTGGTTAGATATCCCTGTTTCATATATAATTTGTACTCTGTAAATGTTTGTAATTGTAGCCATTGGTTCTGATTTTTACGTTTTCTACCAGCCAACTAGTTAACACTACAACTCCAAATTTTACTTATTCACATCATGGGCATGTCATAGTATTTAAAGGGCATGTAAAATCCAATTTTTACTTTCTTTAATGAAAAAGAAACCTATCTCCAATATACTTTAATTAAAAAATGTGTATTGTTTTTATAAGAAACCTGACTGTATGAAGTGAAATTCTCCCTTCATTTACTGCTGTGGATAGTAGGTCCCCAACTGCTCTGCAGGGAAACAATCATACGTATGAACAGCAGGGGGAGCCCCCCATCTTACTTCCCAGCCATGCAGAACTCAAACAGCTTTGTTTGTTTATTTCCCTGTAGAGCAGGAGTGATCATACTTTTCTAATGCAAGGTCTACTTTTAGTGATGTCGTTCCATTATGATCTACATGCATAAAAGCATTGTTAGCATTCTGTTCCATGGAAAATATTACTGAAATATAAATTTATGAGAAAATGTATATTGGTATATTTAACAAACAACTATTTCTTATGCAACCTTAATGTTATGAATATTTAAAATGAAACGCATGAAACACGAGTGATTTAGACAAGCGGTTTGTTGACAGTGTCTTGAGATCTACTGCTCACCAGCTAAAGGTCTACTGGTAGATTCCGATCTACCTTTTGGGCACCCCTGCTGTAGAGCAGTCGACGACTGTGTAGAGATTTGTATTGGATTTTATTTTTGCCTTTACATCCCCTTTATTGTTTCCAACTCCAGTTGCAGGGACAAAATTATGGAGCCAGATTTAAACAGAAACTGGGATTCTATTTGGAGGATTATTTTGCTGCAGCCACTATTCTGGAGAGTTGGAGAAAGTTTGTATTAAACAATACAAAAACTATAAAATCCACATTAGATTACATGACAACACAGGACCCAGTGCAGTCAGCATATTCTGAATATTAATCAGCCTTGCTGTATTGGCTGCTGGCAGATATTATTTGACTTGTGCTTTATGATGATCCCTAAGCAGCCCAGATCACACAGAGCATGTGCACAGTCTTGGTCTTGCAAAGATGTTTAACAAAGTTAAAAGATGGTGACCCCCTGTGGCCAACTTTGAAAGCATAAATCATTTGTTTGATTAGGCTCGTGGGGCAGTAAGTTCATGTTTATTTTTAGTGTACAAAATACATAATTTCTAGCCTTATTCTATTTTAAAATTTACTTCCCCTTTAAAAGGGGAAAACAACCAAAAAGTAACACTCTTCAACAGCACTGGCTTTCACAACCAGGAAGCTCATGGAGAGCTTTGAAGCTTTCAGCTTAAAGAGATACAGTGTTTATAAAGGATAGCCATCAGACACTAGTGAAATATTTCATACAGTACTTTAGCCTTTTCTTTAAAAAAAAAAGAGTTCCATTTAAATACTCACGCATCCCTGCTGGCAACGTGAACCCTTCTTTGAGATGCAGCACCCCAACAAACCATTAAATACAAGGAAGAACGTTCCAGTGACAGCCAAACAGGAGGGTATAAGGATATATCGATCATTAAAGAATGACTGATAGCTCCTGTAGGTTTTGATATTGCAGCAACCTGCATACAGTAGGCAGCCTGCACCAACCTAAGATAATAGGAAGTTGAAAGTGTTTATTTTTTATGCACAAAAACACCTATTCAAACATTTTCTAGTAGTTCCAGGAAAATTATACAGGTATTTCTAATTAACTTATATATAATATCTTGTTATACCTAATCA
This sequence comes from Xenopus petersii, assembly GCA_038501925.1. NCBI lineage: Eukaryota > Metazoa > Chordata > Amphibia > Anura > Pipidae > Xenopus > Xenopus petersii. The sequence continues at coordinate 117,623,728 of CM076672.1, read as the reverse complement.
GAAATTATGGCCACACACATAACCAATTGCAGTGCAGAAAGAAACACTGTCTAAACAAACACTATGCAAAATATTTTGCTTCTCCTCTTTTGACAAAACAAGTTTCATGATTAATCGGGCATTGCTCCCCCCTATCACTAAACGGCTTCAGTGACAGATAGGAAGACAGGAACAGAACAACAAGATATTAAAAACGATGAAAATGTAGCCTCTATAGCACATTGCTTTCTGGATGCAAAGGCCACAGGTTTGATAGCATTCTAAATTCCATGGTAGGGAGAGGCAGAGTTGTAAAAACAAATAAATACACTTTTGGATTACTTCTGGCTATATGAGATTTATGCTTTGGATTCTTTGCACCCATACATTATTGACCTGAAACACAAGTTGTGCTGGCACCACACTGTTTATATATATGTATACACATATATCTTGATACATTGTTCTCTGAAGCGTTACTTATATATTATGTTTTATGAGCTTTTTCTTTAAGTTTTTTTGTTTTTGACTTGAGTTTACACGCATTGTATATATTTCCCACGTCACAAGACCTCCCTTCCCACCACTGATGTTTTAAAATGGTTGCAAACAAAGGTTCCGCTCGCACACCCTGGCCTACAGCTCGATGCCTGGTGCTCGGTGATGGAGGGGTCGGCATCCTCCGAAATGTACAATCGAACAGGAATCACTGGCACTCAAAGGCAGGTGCAAGCAGGGCCAAGCCCTTGCGTGTTTATTTTGCATTTTTTCTGCTGAATAAACACGCGTGGGCTTGGCCCTGCTTGAACCTGCCTTTGAGTGTCAGTGATTCCTGTTCGATTAAAATGGTTGCACTCATTCTGTTTGTTGATAAAGGCTAGGGATCTAGTTTTTGTTTAATAAACCTTTTTTCTTTATAAGTCCTGTGTGTGTGCGCTTCTATGAGGAGCCTACATACAATTTTTTACAGCTTTGCACCCGGGCAACGACTTTTAGCAGCATGATCATGTTTTTAGCTTTTATGTTGAAAAAAAAAAAAAACACCCAGCCACCTTTTTTCATGTTTCCTTTCAGGAAATACATTGCTTTTTAAGTACGTTTACTACAAAATGCACTGACAACATTCTTTGGATATTGAAGTTGACTAGATGTTATTTTCATCACGAGGCTGAGAATACGTTCTTTTCTTGGGTTAACTCATAACAATAAATGCCTACTGCAAAATATGGCATTCATTTATATATTTTTTATTGAGAAAGAACCTGACTGTTGGTACATGTGCAGCTATATGCCAAGTGCCACTTCCAAGTCTTCTAATGGGTAGAAGAATAACAATGGAAATGGGGGGCATAAGCTTAGGGCAAGAGCTAGACAATCAGCTAATATATTTCAGCTAATCACATCCTTTAAATCAGATATAATTGTACAGGTCATAATAGTGCCTTGATAAGATACTTCTGCCTGAACACGTGCAGTTTTCATTCTTAACATAAGCTTGTTTTGCCCAATAAAAATCTGCTGAAAAATTGTTCAGTGACACAAATGACTCACAATCATGAGTTCAGAAGGTTTTGTAACTGTATAAGGAAAAAACAAGAATACTTAGAACTATGAAATTTGTAACCCCTTAAAGGGTTTTTGACCTTTAAAGTAACTTTTAGCATGTTGTAGAAAAAAATTTCAATTGGTCTTAATTTTTTTTGGTTTTTCAGTCATTTAGCTTTCTGTTCAGTTGCTCTCTAGTTTGGTGTTCAGCAGCAGTCTCAATGCCAAGGTTCAGTTTACCAGGCAATGTTTAAACGAGAGACTGGAATAGGAACTGGAGTAAAACTGAACAGAAAGCAATACAAATGAACAATAACAATGACATTTTAGGATAACAGAGAAATAGTTGCTTGGTTGTTGGGGTCAGTGACCCCCGTTTGAGCTGGAAACAGAAAAAGAAGAAGACAGATAGTTAAAAAATAATTAAGTCTAACTTTCGGCCTCCCCCCCAAAAAAAAAAAAAAAAAAATTGCTCAATCAGCGCTTTTAATATAAGCGTGATAAATTGTGATTATTCATGTTTTGTAATAGATTTATTACAACTACCCCGTGTTAGAACATCAAGAGTTACACAATATGGTGCTGCATTTAAGACTGCTTACAATATGTACTTTATGACAAGTCTCTTCGAGGCAACACTACCGTTATACTGTAACATTTAAAATGTCAATAAAAATATTAATAGTGTTATAAAAAAATAATAATGAATTCTAATTGAAAAGTTATTATTCTATATTATTATTAAAGTTATATTATAAAGTTATTTTCTATATTATTCTATCGTAGCGCTCTGCGTGGGAAGAAGATAGAAGCAAATCCCATTGATACAGCGCCCTCTCCCAGACTAGGTATAGTTTAGATAGATACATTTACGGAGTCTGAAATTTGTGCTGTTCCTTGTTATACTGGCCGGTGCTGTTCAGTCATTTCTCAACGCATACAAATTCTTCCCTAATTTGATTGGTTTTCGGTTGAAAGCTATTTTTTAAGCCATAAAAACTAAATTTCTACTCTGTTTCTGTCTACTGTAAAAGTACGTATGTAGGATCGGCAACATTAGAATTGAAAGGGATCCTGTCACCGGAAAACATGTTTTTTTCAAATGCACCAGTCAATAATGCTACTCCAGCAGACTTCTGCACTGAAATCCATTTCTCAAAAGAGCAAACAGATTTTTATATATTCAATTTTGAAATCTGACACGGGGCTAGATATTTTGTCAATTTCCCAGCTGCCCCTGATCATGTGACTTGTGCCTGCACTTTAGGAGAGAAATGCTTTCTGGCAGGCTGCTGTTTTTCCTTCTCAATGTAATTGAATGTGTCTCAGTGGGACATGGGTTTTTACTATTGAGTGTTGTTCTTAGATCTACCAGGCAGCTGTTATCTTGTGTTAGGAAGCTGTTATCTGGTTACCTTCCCATTGTTCTTTGGTTTGGCTGCTGGGGGGGGTGATATCACTCCAACTTGCAGTACAGCAGTAAAGAGTGATTGAATTTTAGCAGAGCACAAGTCACTATATTATATATATATATATATATATATATATATATATATATATATATATATATATATATATATATATATATATATATATATATATAGAATAAAATACCCCCTCTTGTAAAATATAAGGATATTACTGAGTTATTTCATGACCATATACACAGGTCATTGAACCCCCGAGTTAACTTCTAATATCCTCATATTTTACAACTGGGGGTACTTTATTTATTATAATACACAAGTTTCAATGAGTCATGTGACAGAAATAAACAAGAGAAAGTTGTGCTCACCACTAATTTTTAAAAAAACAGGCGGGGTGCAATGAGGCTGTGACCACAAAATACATATAGACAGGGATTGTTTGTCCATATATTGCAATATATTTAAGCTGACCAACTACGTCAAAGTCATCCCATATCTGGCCAGTCCTACGCTCAATTTTCATTTGATTCACTAAGAATTCAATTGCTTCATTATACATTTTACAAAGGGACTACGTTTGGGATTCTTTCTTTGAAAGCAGCTAGTAATTTGCAAGTAAAACTTAGTCCCTTTGTAAAATGTATAATGAAGCAATTGAATTCTTAGTGAATCAAATGAAAATTGAGCGTAGGACTGGCCAGATATGGGATGACTTTGACGTAGTTGATCAGCTTAAATATATTGCAATATATGGACAAACAATCCCTGTTTTGTTTAACGGGTAAGGCATTTTTCACTAGCAGTATGCACAAAATGTCTGTCTTAAATATATTGATAATGGGTTGAGTGCAGAGGACCTCTTCTATTTGTCAAATGACAGAAATGACATCAGAGGTCACCGTTTATCAGGATATAAATTACATGATATTCATGGCTTTTGTGTATTATATATAGTCCTTTTAATATATAACATGCCTTATGGAAACCGTAGTATTTCAGCAGTGACATAAAGTTTATTGAATTAACAGAAAATATGCATAATAAAATTAGACAGGTGCATAAATTTGGACACCCCAACAGAGATATTACATAATCCTATAGCCTTTGATGAGTGTCTGGATTCTGGATGGCGGTATTATTGACCATTCGTCCATACAAAATCTCTCCAGTTCAGTTAAATTTGATGGCTGCCAAGCATGGACAGCCTGCTTCAAATCATCCCATAGATTTTCCATGATATTCAAGTCGGGGGACTGTGACGGCCATTCCAGAATATTGTACTTCTCCCTCTGCATAAATGCCTTTGTAGATTTCGAAGTATGTATAGGGTCATTGTCTTGTTGGAATATCCAACCCCTGCTTAACTTCAACTTTGTGACTGATGCTTGAACATTGTCCTGAAGAATTTGTTGATATTGGGTTGAATCCGACCCTCGACTTTAACAAGGGCCCCAGTCCCTGAACTAGCCACACAGCCCCACAGCATGATGGAACCTCCACCAAATTTGACAGTAGGTAGCAGTTGTTTTTTTTGGAATGTGGTGTTCCTCTTCTGTCATGCAAAGCACTTTTTGTTATGACCAAATAACTCAATTTTTGTATCATCAGTCCAAAGCACATTGTTCTAAAAGGTCTGTGGCTTGTCTAAATAAGCTATTGCATACAACTCTCTGTTTGTGGCGTGAGTGCAGAAAGCGCTTCTTTCTCATCACCCTACAGATGTTTTGTGCAAATTGTGCTGAATTGTAGAACAATGTACAGATACATCTGCAGCAAGATGTTCTTGCAGGTCTTTGGAGGTGATCTTTGGGTTGTCTGTAACCACTCACAATCCTCCACATATGCCTCTCCAGTATTTTTCTTTGCCTGCGAGACCTGTGTTTTACAGCAACTGTGCCTGTGGCCTTCGATTTTCTCATTAAATTCCTTAAAGTTGAAACTGACAGTTTAAACCTCTGAGAAGGCCCAGACTGGCAATGTCAGTTCGGGCAAATGCCCAAGGGGCCGCTCTATTTTCTGTTAAGTGGGTCGCTCCTGATCTACTGCCTGGGAGCGGGTAAATAATCTGGTTGGAAGAGGCACAGCCGTGCGCTACTCCACAGCCGCCGAACTACTACTACTGTTGCTGCCAGACTGCACACTGACTAGTCAACCAGGCATGCACGTTGGAAAGTCCCAGACTTGGGGAAGTAGTGAAGATTAAACATTGGCAGGGGCTGAGAACAGTCTGGGGGGCAAATTCACTAAGATGCAAAGTTGTGTCAGGCGCAACTTCGCCGCACTTCGCCAGGCGTAGTTTCGCCAGCGCTCCGCAAATTCACTAAAATCCGAAGTTGCGCTCAGGGGTAGCGTAAGTTTGCGAAGTTGCGCTAGCGTTGATTTGCTATGTAAAGCGAAGTTACGCTAGCGAAGGCTAATTTGTATACAGCACGAAATTCAAATTTCAATGGAGGAATACGTATCAGCACTACAAATGCCAAGAAAACCTTCAAATCTGCAAATAAAATTTTTATTTTGCCCTACACATGTGCCCACTGTCTAGGTAAGTTGCCATGAGTCAGGAAATGTAGGGGGGAAGGAGGGGAGCCCCAAAAAAAAATTTCGATCTTTTTTAGCCTATCACCCATCATGTAGAAAACACGCCAGCGTTTTTTGGGACTTAGAAAAATGTTTGACTTTTTTGGAAACAATCCCTATCTACTCTATTGCGCTTCGCCAGGTCTGAGGTGGCGAAGGAAGTCTAGCGTAAAAGGTAGCGTTCAGTACACTGCGCAAGTTAGTGAATTTGCGTAGTTTTGTCGCTAGCGAAAATCCGCCTGGCGTAAGGTTGCGAAGTAACACTAGCGAAACTACGCCAGCGCTCGTTAGTGAATTTGCGCAGTAGCGAAAATGCCAAACGCTAGCGAATTAACGCTAGCGATTTAACGCTAGCGTTCGGCGCTTCGCATCTTCGTGAATTTGCCCCCATGTGTTTACCCGGGAGTTTCGGTCTCACAAGTGCCCTTTAACCTTTTCTCCCGGTGGAGACCGGGCAGGGGGTGGGGCCATGATGTTGAGGGGGCGGGGCTATTATGCGGCCACATAATTTAGAAAACCTGGCAGGAAGTTTTGACCCAGGCAGCGCTTCAAATTACCAGGCTGTCTGGGTCAAAACCGGACAGGTGGCAACTAAGACAGTTCCAGCATAGAAATCAGAGAAGTCACACAAGCTGTAGCTCCACGGCCAGTCTGGCAGGGCACGCTGGGAGATGTCGTTACACCTGAGTTTGAGGTTTGCAAATCTTGGAGCCTGCCTTCCTGCATTGTCAGGGACCCCTTCAATGTTGTCTTTGGGGGGGGTGCGGAAAGGCCTTACGTGGGCTGCAGGGAGTTGTGGGTTTGTGGCCTCTGTTGAAAAAGCAGGTTTAATCCCTGGGGTAAGTGTTGTATGTCAAGCTTGGAGTTGTTTTCAAGGGCAGCTGAAGGACTGCAAGGTTCCTGGGAGTTTGTGGTTCAAACCTTTATTATAGATATCAGTCTTTTATATCTTTTTAGTACCAGCATATTCCTAAACTATTCTATATAATTCTCATCATGCCCTGTCTTAGTCAGCTTGCAATCTGAGCTGCCTATACACACGCAGTCTTTATCAACAGTTTTAGCAGGAGTCAGGAATGTTCCCACTCGGGAAGAACATACAAAAGAACATACAAACTCCAAGCAGACATGCTGTGGCATATGGTGTCAATATGGGGGGGGGGGTAGCGTGCTCCACTACAGTGTGTCCCATCCTTCCCATTGCATTTAAATGGCTTGCAACTTTATATTGGGGGGAGCCAGGGGTTGGCAAATTATGCCCTGCTTGTAACCCCAAGTCCAGACTGGCAATCTGTCCGTTCGGGCAAATGCCAGCGGGCACCCAGAATGAATGGAGTTCATTAAGTGAAGGAGAGCGTGTGCAGACTTAATTGGTTAAATATATATATATATATATATATATATATATATATATATATATATAGTCCTTAAGTAATAAACCATATTTGAATTTTATTTACGACCTGAGAGTGCGGACCTTCTTTGTTGGATAGAAATTCTAAATATTTAGGACACTGCACCCAGGCACGTTTGCACCAAGTTACGCGAGTGCTGACTCCTCCACAGACCGATATATATATAAAATAAATAAATAAAGTACCTCCTGGTGAAAAATATGAGGATATTAGAAATCACCTTTGAGTTCTATGACCTGTATAAAAACGTGTTTTTATATGGTCATGCAACTCCTCGGTAAGTTATCCTTGTATTTTACAAGAGGGGATACTTTATTCAATATATTAATTTAGCTTTAGAAATAGAGCAATAACCATCTGTTTGGAATTAACTTTTATGGGAGGTAAGCTGATAAAAAAAAAAACAGGTGAAGTGAAATGAAGTAGATCTTCCGAATTGTTCAACTTAAACAAGACTCGTGACTGTCTAGAAACACATTAGAGGTAGGTTGTGTATATATGTAGCATTCAGGGATAGGGCAGATAGTAGCAAGACACAGGTAGAGAAAACCAAACTACTTCTCTCTAGTAGCAGATTTACAATATGTTATTCAGTATTCTGGGACATGATCCTAATAGCAGGGAAAGTGTGGTTCCTTACCCAGAAGAGAAGAGTAAGGATTCTTAGGCACAGCCTGGACGATGTATCTATCAATCTCCCCATGGTGTCTCTCTCTCACATCCACAGCGTCTCTGCACTATCCCCTCAGGCTCCGCCCTTTCCACTCACATGATCTGCGGTGACTTCAGCATTTTACAGCCAGGTTGAGAGATTTAAAGGAACACAGAAACCACCCAGTTGCACACAATAATGTATGTTACCTGAGGCTTAGGCATTTGTATTGTTACACTGGCGACGAGCTACTATTACAAATTCATTGTCAGACTCACTGCACAGGCTTCTCAGCTGCCCTTCAGTATGCAAATTGCCTTGTTATTAAGAAGTCACTGCAGTGTCTGTTGCGTGTCTTGTTTCAATGCATGAGGTGATATTGTTCATACACGCGCTAATATGTGGTTGCCACCTCACCACTGTAATATTGGGCACGTAGCTAAAAACAAGCAAAACAAAATGTAACCAGGTGAATACGATAGCTTTCTACCCCAGTCCAATTCTCCCCGCCATTAAAAATATTTTTTCCGAAGTATTCCTTGCACTCACAATCGCCCTGGACCACCGTAAGGGATCTTGAGAAAGTACATCTGCTCATGTGTAAAGGTGGCATACACGGGCCAATAAAAGCTGCCAATAGACCGAGTCGGCAGCTTATTGGCCCGTGTATGGGGCCCCCGACGGGCTTCCCCAATCGAGATCTCGATCGGATGGGAAAAAAATCCCGTCGGATCGCAGCCACATCTGTTCGTTGATGCGGTCCTGCGATCTGACCGCCCGTTCCCATTCGTTAGGATCCGATCGTTGATCGGATCAGCCCGATATTGCCCACCTCAAGGTGGGCATATCGGAGAGAGATCCGTTCGTTTGGCAGCATCGCCAAACGAGCGGATCTCTCCGTGTATGGCCACCTTAAAGCACGGGTTCCATGAGAAAGGTAGTCAAGATGGCAGCGCAGTGCGGAGAAGGAAAATGCCTTTGGCTTAGTTTTTTTTGTTTTTTTATAAATAAAAGAGGAGCTCTAGTCCATGGTAAAAACTAAGCAGTAGTAAAAGTAGACTACTCCATAGTAAAAAGTGAGAAGCAGTTTATTGTTGGGTACCTGACATCCTCTGCCCTCAATTCCACCCTGAGGTTGGCCTAGTGGGAGGGCTGCATCACTAGTACAGAGCATGTAAGTGTGCTTTCTGCATTAAAAAAGACAAAATTCTTCTTTAGAAACTAGAAAGTTTCCAAAAGTGCCTGAAAGTTGCCTCACTGCAGGAGCTCCCCTGGACACCCCCCTAGTGAATTTCACTCTCCTTGGGGCAGATTCACTAAGGGAAAATTTTCGCCAGTGTCAGCTTCGCACCATTCACACCACTTCACAAGGTTCAAATGCGATACGAATATGGTAATTCACTAAAATGTGACATTTTGTTCTGGGCGTCAAACGCTGGCAACTTTTCGCTATTGTTACTTCAGCTGTGCGATTATTTCATAGCAAAGATGCGTTATCGTTCATTTGTGCCTACCAAAAATTCGCTAGTGATCGTGCGCTTAAGGGGGAAATTTAGACTTGTATGGAGGTCTTTATTATAAATGTTACCACTTTTTATTACACATTTCCAGGGAACCTTAATAAAGACAAGAGAGTTAATATAATGCCCTACACATGAACCCACTGTAAAATGAATGTTCCATAAAATGTGTGGAGAAAACCGGTTATTTTTAATTTAGGACTTTTGCAGCCAATCCCGCTTAAAAAAAGGAAAAGTCACCAGCGTTTTTTTGAACTTTAATGCATTTTCGGCACACATGATATGATGTATGTGACAGAGGATTGAAGAAGATCTAGCTTATTTTTAGCACTTTGTCTGCTCTGAGGTGGCGAAGTCGAAAAGAGGTAATGTTCAGTAAAATCCGCTCTTTAGTGAATTTGCGGAGTAACGATCATTCACCAGAGCGAAAAGTCGCACTGCCGATAAGAGTGCAAATGAACGCTAGTGACAGTCCCATTCGTTAGCAAATTGTTGCCTGCGCCTGTTAGTGAATTGCCGAAGTCCCTGTGGGTGACAATGCTGGTGAAAAGTCGCTGGTGTTAGCCACTTCGCCCTTTAGTAAATCTGCCCCCTTGTCTTTTAAATTCGGATGCATATGTGTATATATTTACAACTTGATTGATATCCAGGAGGTAGCAAGTCCATATTTAAATAACTATTGATTCAAATATATATGTTGCTCTCATTCCTACTGTATGCTGCAGTCTGACAATCCTAGGAAGAAAGCACTGCTCTGTCCATGCATCTGAAGATAATATTAGACAAGTCAATGAATATAATTCAATGCTACACAATTTAAGTAGATGTATACAGTTTTACTATCATCAGTCATCTATTCTGTAAATTACATAAGGAAACTGTAGCGGTGCAGTCACCCCCTAGGTCTCCAGTATTGGGGTCGTCACCTTTTTGTATGTTACTTTTTAACTAGAGCACATCTTCTAAAACATTATAATGTTCTCCCCTTGTTTTTATAGGTTATTTACACACTCCAAAAACATACAGGCAGGTTAATTGGCTCTACTGAAATTGTCCCATGGACACACAGATAATCTTGTACAAAATTATTATCTGTACATGTTTGGGGGCCCATCAATCTTGAATGTTATCCATGAAATATGGATATTATCTGGTGATGCACTATGTAGCCTAGTGCATGATGCATTAGCAGATGAGAAAGTGTAGAGAACAAATAGCTCCTTTTAATTTACAATAGAAAGGCTACCATGTCATGTGTGGCCCTGTCGATCGCTTGTGTATGGCCTACTCAAGTGTCCGGGTGATTGTGCTAGAGATTCCATCGTAATTGCCACAAAGGTATAAATTATATGTGGACCCTATATAAATAAAGAATTGTGATTTTCAAACAATTGCACACCCAGAATTCTGTTACACTGGCTTTATATGCTAAGTGATATCCTCCTGTGCATATATGGAATTTTCACCAATGGGACACTCTTCTTTCACTTCCATTCAAAATCCTTTTGCCAGAGCTATCTCAGAATCAATAATTTCCATTTTATTGCACTTAAGTTCCTTGTTTTTGCAAGACTGGGTTGTCTGAAATTATGCATTTACGCATCATAAAAATCATTTTCCTACAGACAGTTTATTATTATTAAAGGGATACTGTCATGGTAAAAAATGTTTTTTTCAAAATGAATCAGTTAATAGTGCTGCTCCAGCAGAATTCTGCACTGAAATCCATTTTTTAATTTTGAAATCTGACATGGAGGTAGATATATTGTCGATTTCCCAGCTGCCGCAAGTCGTGACCTACATCAGTACATATTTACCAGGCAAGCCACTAGGTGTTTAAATTGTTCCATTTGTGAATTAGCAGTAAAAGTAGGGTGGACACCTGGACCACAAATGATAAAAATCATACTAAAGTGTAGCCTTTGTAGCATATTACATTGTGATATGTACTTGTAATAGGTGTACTTTCTCAATAGGTATTTATGACCACTTCCTCAAATTTGGTTTTAGGAGTATCTAGAATAGCAAATAGGCCTTCTTCCTAAATCTATTGCACATGAGACTGGGCCTCCATAGATGGGACAGCCCAGCATTCCCTGTTTTCCATAATTTTTTGCAATTACTTACTGCAGGTGAATTATTATTACACTATAGAATAGGTGGCCATACACCTAGCTAAAAGGCCTCATTGTTTTGGAAAACATGCCTTGACTTGTCCAAGGATGTGCACTTCAACGCAAATGGATTTCATACACCAAAAAGCCCATTAAAAAGAATTTTAAGTAGGTGTAACAACAAATGTGGTACTCCTCTTTACCCACCTATTTAAAATTAACCAGAACTTCATTTCTCTCTTATTTATATTTATTAGTTCTCCTTTAAGCTTCAATTTTTACCATAACATCAGGCCAAGATTTGAAGAGCCCTGTGAAAAGTATTCCCTGTGGCTGAAAATGTAGGAGACCAGAATATCTTCCACAGAATCCAAGGTTTTGCTGGCACTTGGCTGTTCTGCTGTTATACCTGAGTAAGTACTTTGGATTATAAATCTTGAACTCTTTTTACTATATCAGAAAGTAGAATATAGTAGGAATTTTGGGTGGCATGGGCACCTTTTGCCTTTTTTTTCTGAGGAACCTGTTTTATAGAAAGTAAAACTGGAGGCACATGTATATAGCAAAGCTCTATATCGATGACCTTGGCGCAGCATTAACCACTTTATTAATTTATACTTTTTTGCATATTGGGCAAAGTGTTCATATTTATTTAGGTTAAACTTTAAACCACTAGTATACCACAATTATGAATATTAATTTTGGCCTTTTGCACTACAGTGCATAATTCTGAATAAAAATACTTCCTTGTAAACTCATTTCACATTGCGATTAGTTTTTCTGTTCCCCTATATACTGTATGTTTTAGATACAGGCATGCTGATTTTTTGCTATCATAGAGATCACAAATGTAAAAAAAAATATTATGGTAAAAAAAAAAAACAGGAGAATACTTTTCATTCCTTTGATTTCAGTGGCATTCCAGTTAATGTAGTAGACTGTCTGAGTGCATTTTTGCTATTTCAAGAGGTAGAAATGAAGTGCCTCCTTCAAATGAAATTTTCAAATTACAGACATTGGCATTAAAACTATGTTTGCACTTATAACAGTGGCCAATTGAAAATAATTTCCAGATACAAATTCCCACGTTGCTGAACATCCTCGGCAACACCGTGCATTGTCTATCCTTAAAAAAACAAACCAGGTGGGTATAATTATTAAGGTAAATAAAAACAGTGGAATGTTGGTGAGGCAAACAATGGTAATATACATTTTAAAATAAAAAATATCCACGTTTGCATTAAATAAGGCATTCTTTGTTTGTTACTCTTTCAGATGCATTTCTTTTTTCTTTCCACAAAACTGTACAAGGGCACAATTTATTCAAGTGCAGTGGCTCATAGCAATCAGTGAGAAATTTGTTTTGATCAGTCTGCCACTGGGCAACTGCACTGATACTCTTTAGCACCTATCTTAATAAATTAGCATTTGTTTTTGAAACATGTTGTCTTCAACACTGTACCATTTTTGCCAATTGTTAAGTAGCCAAAATCAAAAAAAATATACAGGTATGGGATCTATTATATAAAGAATGCTTGGGACCTGGGGTTTTCCAGAGAAGGGTTTTTTTTACATAATTTGGATCACCATACCTTAAGTCCACTATAAAACATTTAAATATATAAAACATTTAAATATTAAATAAACCCAATAATTATGTTTTCCACCAATATGGATTCATGCAACTTAGTTGGGATCAAGTACAAGGTACTGTTGTATTATCATAGAGAAAAGGGAAATAATTCAGAATTATTTACTTGAAATGGACCGAATGGTAGATGGCCTTCCTGTAATTCTGAGCTTTCTGAATATTATGTTTCCTGATAAGAGACCTCCAGTATTAGATATATTTACACTGCTAGGGGTTATTTACTAAACTCTGAATGTATCTCATTTTTTAATTAAAAAAAAACACAACCAAAGTCCCATGTCCGATTTTACCTTATTTATTGATAAAAATAACTGACATTTATTATTTTGGGAAAAAAACCTGATAAAATGGAGCTGAACCCTGAATCGTCTGATTTTTCAGACTTTTTTCCCAAATCACTTTATTTTTTGGGTTTTTTGCCCGAAAACTCCAATGTTTTCAGTCTGAGATGGGGGATTTTCAGATTCAGGCTTTTTGCAGCATCAGAGTATAATAAATCTAAAAATTTGGGTTTTTTTACCCACAAAAAAATTTTTGCACCAAAAAGCCCGACCAGATAAATTTGAGATTTGGTAAATAAACCACTTCAAATTGTTAAGCTTTGTCAGTTATTACTGAAGTTGATGCTTGGCATTTTAACTGTGGTTCCCAGCATTGACCAGTAGGTGGAAAAATGTATACATTTAGGGACCCATTTAGGGGTCGAAGTGAATTCTAGGTTGCTGTGGTAATGTGTACCCTAGTAACCAGATTGCTAAAATTCTCTTAAACAGGAGAGCTGCTGAATAAAAAGCCAAATAAGTAAAAAAACAAGGTTCTTTTAGTGAGCACCACGGAGCGATCCTTTTCCTGCTTCTTCAGTTTTCAAATTTCCCTGGGCAGACGCATGTGCAGTAGAGCGAAATATCCGGCTTTTCCATTAAAGTTCGGATTTTCTCTCTATTGCATATGGACAGCCATGAGAAGAGCCGTAGAAGCAGAAAGAGTATCACTCTGTGGTGCTCGCTAGAAGAACTCTGGGTCGGTGCGGTTTTCTGCTGATAACAGTGTCAGGTAAGTAAAAGTAATCACTTGGGGCTGCCTAACTTTTAGCACCCCCAAGTGTAAAATGGTGTACCTTCTCCTTTAATAAAAAATCAAAATCAACTGCAAATATTACTCTCTACAAAAGTTACATTAAAACTGATCAACCCCATTAATAGTATACCCAAACCTCTTTAAGACAATCTTCACACTGCAAACATATTAAACAGGGATATGTACCATTTTGTACCGTATGAGAGAGAGAGAAAGGATAAAAGACAAATATGTGTATTTGGGCTGAACAAATGTATCCAGTTGCAGTAAATCACACTACAGGTATTGGATCTATTATCTTGAATACTGGGGTTTTCCAGATAAGGCATATTTACATAATTTGGATCACCATACCGTAAATCCACTAAAAAACATTTAAACATCAAATAAATCCAATAGGATTGTTTTGCAACCAATGCAAATGCACGCAGCTCAGTTACCATCAAGTACAAGGTTCTGTTTTATTATTACAGAGAAAAAGGAAATTGTGAATTATAAGCGTAGCATTAACTCTTTTTAATACCAGTAAAATGTTTAATTAAGCAATTATCCAAAGTATAAAGCATCATTTAAGGCAGTGACAAATGTCATATTTCATGCCATAATCACATTGCATAAATTTGAACGTTTTCTCTGTAGCAATTCTCCACGCCTTTTATTGAAAGGATATTTATGGTATTTTGTTACTGCGACAAAACACAGGAGGTAAAAACCCACATTGTCTTTATTATTTAATTTAATTTAATCCATCAACAGGCTGAATCCTTTAATGACATAACACATCAGCGTAATGGTTGATATGCTAATTAAATTTGTGCTTAACCCCAACATTCCTTGGTTTAGCTCTTTTACTAAATTGTAAATAAAACAAAGCCATTCATATCAAATGAGTATCTGACTGGGCTAATTTGAATGGGAATTGACCTATAGCAATCAACATCTTTAGAGACTTCTTAGAATATTATTGTGTTACTTAACAAGGAACATGAACACTAGAAATTATGGATGTTCTCCTGATTAAAGGAGAACTCCACCCAAAGCATTGTTTTTGCATAATAGAACAAATGTAATTCTAAGCAACTTTCTAGTAAGGAAACTTAAAACAAGGAAATGCAAATAGATCAGATTATCTTTATATAAATACAGATCCCAACAAGTATTTTAATATAAAAATAACTTAATGATTTAAGTATGCACTGTACCAAGCAAGGTAAAGCACATCTTTTTTCTTTTACAAAGTTTTTTTCTACTAGTAATCTTAACAACATTCCAGTTGTGCTTATTTCATATCAGTAGATATATTGCTCCTCGTTTACCGTCACTACACCCAGTTATGGACACAAAACAGTGCCCAGTATAGACCAGGTAAAAGGGAAGGGAAATTAAAAAGGTTTACATGGAATTGGAAACTATGGGAGATGGCTTTCCTGTAATTCTGAACTTTCTCTATATTGGGTTTCTGGATAAGGGATCCTATACCTGTAGATAAAAAATTATATGCTTCATTTTTTTCTGATTTCACATAACTCTGTCCTGTGTTACCCCATTTAACATCTCATCGACTTCATGCTGGGTACACTCTAGCTCAGGGATCCCCAACCTTTTGAAACTGTGAGCAACATTCAGAAGTAAAAGGTGTTGGGGAGCAACACAAGCATGAGAAATGTTCTTGGGGTGCCAAATAAGGGCTGTGATTGCCCATTTGGTAGCCCCTATGTGGATTGTCAACCTACATTGAGGCTCTGTTTGGCAGTTACAATTAAACCGCACCTGCTGTTTTGGCCAATTAGTCCTTGGGTGCACGTCCAGAAACCTGTTCACAAGGGTTCTCCACCATGCATGTATTTTTCTCCAATAGACAGCACTCCAATAGTATTAAAACCGTCTTTATTGTTTGTAGGACAGCAGCACAAATGCAATGTTTTGAGCGGCACTCCACTCTTTGTCAAGCAGTACATCTGTTTTTTATGCAACCAAAACTTGCCTCCAAGCCTCGAATTCAAAAATAAGCTCCTGCTTTGAGGCCACTGGGAGCAACATTCAAGGGGCTGGAGAGCAATATGTTGCTCACAAGCTACTGGTTGGGGGATCACTGCTCTAGCTCAATGACTTTCTGAATTATGTGACCCCTTAGAATCCTATCCTAAACTTTATCTCTTGTTGCCCAGGCCACTCTCTAAGCACCAGTCAGAGATTATTTAAATAGTGTCAAACCCATTATTAAAAAGGCAACCCTCAACCCATCCTGTCTATCTATCGCCCTATCTCTCTCTTACTGCTAGCCGCTAAACTTCTGGAAGATCTTTTCTGTACATTGCTAACTTTTCCACCAATAATGTGCTGGACCCCTTGCTGGTAGAATTGTGAACTCCAGACTGCTTAGGCTAAATGGCACTACTATATTCTCATACTTATCCTTTGCGTTTGATGCTGTTGACCATTATGTTCTAATGAATATTCTCACTTGGTATCTGTGATCCGGCTGCATCCTGGTTCCCTTTCTACCTTTCTAACCACTCATTCTCTATTACTTTCACTAACAAATCCTCTTCCCTTGCTGAGGGTTCTGTACTTGGCCCTATGCTGTTCTCCATGTACATTCTCTCTTTAGAAGACATTATCTCCTTATTTCTCTCTTATAATTTTTATGAAGATGACTTCCAGATATATTGAGATACATCTTCACTAACCACTGCTGTTAAGACCCAGATCACTATTAGCCTCCTAGTTATCTCCTCCTGGATAAACCAGTGCCACCTCAAATTCAACCTATTTAAAGGAAACCTGTCACTTTTTTGCTGACAGTAGGACTGTAATTAAAGAGTTATAAATACTCACATACCACCATCTTTTTTTGAATAAATGTGAGTAATGCAGTGCTTTCAATGTGTGCACGAGACTCTACCAGTCCGACTTTCTGAAAGTCGGCACGCAAAGCCTCAAGGGAAAAACTATAAATCTCGCGAGATTTCACCTCCCACCCGTTTGAATCCTCGGAGCTGCAATCTGTCCCTTCGCATCCCTGTCCCTTCTTAACGGAGTATTAGTGAGAAAAGTTGAAAGCTCCGTTACCCCCCTGCATATTGTAATAAATAATGTGGAACGCAGGGGGTGGGGGGGCGAGCACGGAGAAAGGAGATTTTGGGAAAGAATGTGCTTGGAGATAGATTGACATTGTGGATCGAGAAACTTGGAAGGTGAAGGGGCATGGAAGTACATAAGGATAAAGGGGCATTGAGGGGTCATGGAAAGCAGTGTTTTGCATCGTAGGAGTGGGACATAAATAAATGTACTCCCCTCCCTACTCCCCTCTCCATTTTTGGCTATGCTTTTAACCCCTGGCAGCACACACTCTAGAGCTGGAACACCTATGCTTTTATGTGATAAACACTAAAAATACAATATATATATATATATATATATATATATATATAATGGCCCTGACAAAAAAAGTGATTAGTCACCTTGCAATTTCTTTCCTTTTTGCCTTAAAGGGTTGGTTAACCTTTAAGTTAATTTTGAGTATGTTATAGAATGGCTAGTTATAAGCAACTTTTCAATTGGTCTTCATTATTTTATTTTTTTTATAGTTTTTGAATTATTTTCAACCTTCTAATTCTTTCCAGCTTTCACTGACCCCATCTAAAAAACAAATGCTCTGTCTACACATTTATTGTTATTGCTACTTTTTATTACCAGTCTTTCTATTCAGGTCCTCTCCTATTCATATTCCAGTCTCTTATTCAAATCAGTGCATGGTTGCTATGATAGTTTGGACCCTAGCAACCAGATTGCTGAAATTGCAAACTGGAGAGCTGCTGGATAAAAGCAAAATATCTCAAAAATCATAAATAATAAAAAATGAAAACCAACTGCAGGTTGTCTCAGAATATCCATATCTACTTAATACAAAAAGGTGAACACCCCTTTAAAGGGAATGTTAACCCACAAAAAAATATTTTTTGCCTTATAAAATAAAATGTACTTCTAACTTTGAAATATACATTTTTCTATGGTTTTCAAATTATTTGTATATGTACTGGATGTCCTTCTCTATTCTCTGCCCTGATGGCTCAGACTGTGGATACAACTAAGACAAGGCAGCTGATTAGGAGAACTGCCTTTGCTGCAGGGGAACTAAGACTTTTGCAACATTGTTTAAAAAGTACCAATCAGGAGTTAAGCAAATACTATAACTTTTAAAGCACTGAACATCTTCAATAAATATAAATTAGAAAGTTGCTTAGAATGATGTTTTCTTTCATTAGGCACATTTTTATTTTGGGGTTGACCTTAAGTTAACGGGGGCTCATGTATAAACACTTAGCATATTTGCAACTGGGCAGTAACCCATAGCAACTGTGACTGGCTTTTTACAGCCGGCTGCAGGTTGAATGATGAAATCAAACATTTATTTGGTTACTGCCCAGGTGCAGATTTGCCCAGTATTTATAAATGAGCCCCAAGGACTGCACGTTCTTAGTAGGTTTTAGCCTTTTGGTAATTTCATAGTTTATGAGATTTTTAGTAGTAACCCACACAATGTGCTAATACAGAAGGTGTTTCAAACAATCCTAATAGAATATCAAGTCCTGGTATGACATGAGTGGTGCAGAACATGTCTATCACAGATGACTAAGCATGCATGAGATTTGGCAGTTTGGCTCAGCCTACACACAGAAAACAAAGGGGTCCTGTTTCAAGATGGCAGCGCCTATGAAACACTTTTTACATGTAGGATATTCTCTAATCCGTTTTGGATATAGACAAAAACAGCTGACTAAAGCGGCTGACACAAATTGCCTAGCGAGGCAATTTCGAGCGACAGTAGAAAAAAGATCGCCGCGTGTGTTTTTACGCTGGCGATTTTTCGCGATTCCCCATAGACGCCAGCGCAAAAGTTTCCCCAGCGATTGCGGCTTAAAAGTCGCCGCGAAAAGTCGCCGCGAGTCAAATCGCGGCGCTATCGCCTAGTGTGGCCTTAGCCTAACAGCTGCGTTTAATGAAACTCAGGGATTCTACTCAGCAGGGACATAGATAAGAATGTATCAGTTATTAATGTATCAATTTAGAACAGTTTAGAGAGTTGGTGACCCCCCCCTCCCAGTGCTGCTTTAGAAGGTGGAAAATTTGATTTACACTTCAATTTTAGAAAAACGGTCACACATAGAAAACAGTTGGAAAAAGTCTTTATTTCTGGTAAACTATCTGAAACAAACTAAACTTAAAAAAAATGTTGGAAGGTGAACCACCACTTTAAAGTCAAATTTCTCTCAAATTTTGTCTCACTCCAAATTCATCAAAGTGAATGGGATTTTTTTCTGAATTTTTTGTGCGGCTATATTTTTTGTGGCAAAATTATAGTGAAAAAATCCAATGAAATGCTGAATTTTGCCACAAATCCATGCATGGAGGCCACGAATCTTTTGAAATGTGGAATTTTGCCACAGATGCATGCTTGAATTCTTGTGTTTTTAGAGGTTTTTACCCACAAATGTCATGACATTTATTATAAAATCCAAACCAAAAAAGCACGAACGGGAAAAGTTACAGAAAAGTTGCCAAAACTGCAACTTTTTCATATCGTTGCACAAAAACCAGCCTCAAAAATATCCGAGAAATTCTAAAACCATGAATCAAAGAAGTATCTTCCAGTTGTTGTAAGAGACATCTGCAACTGACAGGATTTAGCTGGAGAATGTTTGTATTCGGAATTGTCGCAGTTTTGTTGCATGATTAATCCCAAAAAAGTTGCACTTTTTTTCAGCGGCTATTCCGATTTTTGTTGTCAAAAAGCCGGATTAGAAAGAAATGCAGTTGTTGCTGTTCCCTTCAGCATCTCCCTGTAGCTGTACTGACAATCACTGCTTCCACCTGAGTGTAGTGAAAACACACATTTTACATCTTCAGTCCACTCTATGTAGCTACACACAGGCAGAAGAGAGCCAATCTGTTTCTCTTAGCCTGCAAAAAAATGCAGACTGAAAGCAGTGGAGCTAGGGTTGCCACCTGACTTGTATTTTACCGGCCTGGCCGGTAAAAATGATGGTCGATCCCAATGTAATTAATAAGGAAAAATGATAAATATATAGGAAGGCCGGTATTTTTTTTCCAGAAAAGGTGGCAACCCTAAGTGGAGCCAGTGCTCCACGTGCCCTCAGCCTAAAGCTGGCCATAGATTCAAAGATCCAATCGTACGAATCATCGTACGATCGGACTTTCCCATCTCCCGACCCGCCACTAACCATTCAGATCAAAGTCTTACCAGTCAGATTAGTAAAAGAACAGATCAGCAATGTTCTGCCCCTGACAGCAATTGTACGATATCTATGTCCAACCAAAGCTAGTGACAGTCTCCCACTGAAAATCGTACGATCGGCAATACACGCAGAGATATTATCGGCAGCGACAGAAATTTTCTAACCTGTCCAATCGACCAAACGACCAAACGACAGATCTCCGCCGGACGAAAAATGTTGAGACTCTCCACACATGTTCCGAAAATCGTACGAATCCTCGATTCGTACGATCAGATCTTTGCGTCTATGGCCAGCTTAAGAGGCAACCTATTCAGCCCCAGGTAAAATCTTTAGCATGGATGCCTGTTAAACATACAAAATACTTCTGTTACATTGAAAGCCTAAATACATTAATTCATTTCATCTTTTTACATCATCCACACACAACTGCTATCTCTGTCTAAAACCTTTTTATCTTGCTGCTCTATACGTCTGGAAATGTATACCTCTAGAAATTTTGTTTTTCCATAAGGAACACTCTCTAGAACATTATCTTCAGGCCAATTCCCAAACCTTGGGCACTTTTGCTTTCCAATTTGTTATTAGTCCACTTAGACTGTATGTTTGTACTGATATTGGTGAAAAATCCCCCTCACATAGTGTAATCATTAAGCAAATGTCAGTTGCTGCTAAACAACTTCACATGTCAACACATTCGGTGTTAATTAAGAGGAAATGGGAGCTTTAGATTCAAACACTAACCTATTGTAAATTATGGTGAACAATCTTTTTTCTAGCTGTTGGGGTAGTTTCACATAAGGTAACAGCCTTTTTTATATTTTGGAGTCACAGTTGGGGGTCATGACACTGTTGCAAGCCTGGCAGCCAATAAAATATTTATGAAGGACTTTTTATCACTCTATACATACTCTGTACAACTTTGTTTATAGTGGAAACATATGTGTTTTGAGCACTTACAGTAACTTGTTGAAGATTATTAAAGGGGTGGTTCACCTTTAAGGTAACTTTTATTATGTTATAGAACGACCAATTCGAATCAACTTTTCAATTGATTTTCATTATTTATTTTTTATAGTTTTATAGTTGTTTGCCTTTTTCTTCTGACCCTTTGCAGCTATCAAATGGGCGTCATTGACTCCCTTCTAAAAAACAAATGCTCTGTAAGGCTACAAATGTATTGTTATTGTTACTTTTTATTACTGATCCTTCTTTTCAAGCTCTCTTCTATCATATTCCAATCTCTTATTCAAATCAGTGCATGGTTGCTAGGTTCATTTGGACCCTAGCAACCAGATTGCTGAAATTGCAAACTGAAGAGCTGCTGAATAAAAAGCTAAATAACTCAAAAACCACAAATAATAAAAAATGAAAACAAATTGCAAATTGTCTCAGAATATCACTCTCTACATCATACTAAAAGTTATCTCAAAGGTGAACAAACCCTTTCAACACATGTTGTAGAAATAATAAAGCAAACATATTTTTTAATTTTTTATTTTTTCCAAGCTTCTTGCATAGAAATTATATTTTAATGCATATATTTTAATATGTATATTTATAGAAGAAAAAGGAACCTCACACGTTAAGTTTACAGATTTACAATGCAAGCATTATATATTAACAATTTACTTATATACAAATATTACAAAGAATAATAACGCAGCACAGGCAAGTTTTGTTTAAAGCTGCATGAGCACAGACATCATTAAAGGGTAACCACCCTTTAATGTATTTTTGTGTAATAAAAGAATATCAAAAGGGGAAACAGATAATGCTGTAGCAATTTGGTGAGGACAAAAGTTAAAAGCTAGCAAACACTGTTCCAGGCAGAGATATTCAATTCTAGTTTTGCTGGGTACGAGTTACTGCAATTAACTTACATGCTCTGTAATCTCTATACATCCCACTAGGTCAGGGACTAAGCACCAGATAACAGCCAGTATGCCACAGTGCAATGGACAATGGGTGGATCTAAAAATGCCAGTGCGCAAGCAGCCTAACATATAACATTTATGTTTAGGAAAACATTTTGAACAGTTGTTACATGCCAGAGTTGTAGTGTACTGCATTATAATTCACAGAGGCCACACGGTGGCTATAATTTACACTTTCTGTAGTTGCTAACAGTAATCATGCACAAGGATGTGGATAGTCCAATTCTTATGATTCTTTTTCAGACAGTATATATATGAGATACTAAGTTGTATTTTATTGTTGCAGTTCAATATCAGTGTTTTCTCCAGATACTGACTGAAACAATATGAAAGTATAACACTATCTTTCAGTATTTACAAGTTATAGGTACAGTCTTTTACAGACTTTTAATCATATTATAAAAACTAAACAACTGGTATTTTTGATCTATAAAACACAACAGTACTAGTCCTGTTCTCAGAAACTCCCAGTTGCAGAACAACTGAAAATACAGTGCTTATCAGAGTTTCACCAAACATGGGGTCTGTCTTCTATAGGTTACCCTAGGTTCTACCTTAGACAGCACCACCATTTGTCGGTGTTTGTCCAAAATGTTTTTAGTGGCACCCGCAGCTGCCAGCGACCATATCATCATACTGTTTCAAAACAACATTTTCATCGTCATCAAAGTAGAGTAGATTTATGGAGAAGAGTTTGTCAGGAACACAGCACGGGCTACTAACACCTTTTGTTAGTTTGAGGGCATTAATGATAGACTGCACCGTGGCATGGTTTGTAGGCCTCATGTTCTGACCCAAAGGAAATGGGCAGGATCCTTTACAGTGGTAAGCATTATACCCTCTAGGAGAGATAATCCATCCAGACCAGCCAATTTCTTCAAAGTCTACATAGAGTGGATGTCTCTGGCATGGCAGTTGTCCATCTTCTTCTACAGATCTAATACTCCTTGTTCTGTTTGGAGTTTGTGCAATAGGACCATTTGGTAAGGGTACTAATTGGCCATCTGAATAAAAAAGGAAGCAATTAACCAGGGAAACAAATCAGAAGGAACATGATGTATAAAACAAAAAGTATTTCTCTGTTTTTACAGTTACAGTTATGAGAATCTTTAAATCAATATTTTAATGCCCCTCTATAGCCACATTATGGCCATTACCCACCTAATATACATTGAATATCACAATTAATTTTGCTTTTGTGTACTTTACTTTACTTTAAGCAAAGCAAATTTCCCTTTAATTTGTTATTAAAGGGAAATTTGCTTTGCTTAAAGTAAAGCCCCTTTTTGAAAGAGCTCATTCAGTTGCATGCATAAATACTATCTGATCTTCCAGAAAAAAGTATCAATATATTTTTCTACACAAACATGCCTGATTCCACAGATTGAAAGAAAACCAAAATTCCTTAGATGCACAATGTAATGCAACCCCATCCTTACTTTGTTCCATGTTGAAGTGATGGATTCTGGGACTCGGTTTTGCAAAAAATCTGCACAAAACCCACTTTGGAGATCAGAGGCACTTTCAAGTCCCAGGATCCATCAAATCACAATGAAACAAAAAAAGGAAAGGTCACGTTATTTGTGAGGGACTAGGTAACTCATGCCCGTGAACTGAGATACATTATGATGGTTTTCTGTTTTTTGTTAGAATAAATATAAATATATATATATATATATATATATATATATATATATATATATATACACACATTCAGATAGCATTTATCACCTTTTCTACCCTTTTCATAAAACCAATTGAATGAGTTCTTGTCAAAAAAGGGGGGTAGATATCCTCCTTTGTGTTCAGTAGTCTTACCAGGCTGATTGTTTACTGAGACAATTCCTCTCCTTCCATCATCAGTGAATAGAACCAGCATGGGCTGTTTGCTTTCATGGTGATCTCTGCCAGATGCAAAACGGATGATGTTTGGATCAACTTGTGCTCCTCCCAAATTTCGGACAGTTACAAGAATGCCATGATTAGCACTTTCATCGTTCCAAACTCGGACCTGTTTTTAATGAGAAACCCATATGTTAGATAGAAAATGTTGCCTCACAGTCCTTAGCTTGTATAATGCAGGCCTCTATGGCATAGGGTCTTTATACACTTTGTAAACTACCTAGAGACATATAATATAATTAACTGGCAGACTTTCCATGCATATAGACAAATATGCATTCTATGACACGTCGTATTACATATTGGAAATGTGTGTGGCAGCATTTCTGAATACTTACAGCCTGGGTTATAGAAAACACTTCCCATCCTGAAGAATGAATTGGTACAAGTTTCGATGATAGCAGTTTTCTTCCTTGTGGCAACTGTACTTTATTTTTATCTAGGACCAGATAGACACTAATCTGTAAAAAAAAAAAAACACAATTATTTCCCCTCTGTTTTAATATGTTGTCACTTTATATGGCTTAAATAGGCATGCCCAACTGGCTTTGCAAAAATTTGCAAATGTTTCAATATACTTTCTCACCCATTTTAAAGTACTTGAAATTAGAAATGTATGTCTTATACTGAACAAAGTAAGAAAATAGATTCTATAAACATGGAAGTACAACTACAACATAGACAGCGATGAGCATGTTATTAGACTTACCTGGCAGAAGTGGTGCCTTTTAAAGTAAGCTTGCTCAGAAGGCCTTGGTTTTAGTTTAAAAAGATGAAGTTCCGCTGTTAGAATCTTCTCGTTTCTGGCCACAGTCGAGAGGTTAAACAAGAAATGCATATGGTCACTGTGAACTGAGAAATCATTTTGTTGTTAGATATTATACTGTAGACTGCACGGTTTCAAAGAAATTAGTTTATACGTTTATATTAATGGCATTTAGGCTTACAGACGTCACTTAATTATACTATAACTGTCTTAATGTTTCATTTAAAAATAATTTTCATATTAAATAAAAACTGCAACTGACAGTAAAATGAGTGCTACAGATGACTGCCAGGTTTGACTTTTTTAACATAAACTTTCCACAATCATATATGTATAGAAATATGAAAAATCACAATATAGACCCCAGGTATTCTAATACTTTTTTTCTAATACTTTTGCCTAAAACCTATACAAGTAAATTAATTCAAATATATATTTATTATTTATTAATAAGAAGAAGAGCACCTTACTTTTATCAAAAAAACTCCTGACAGTATTTCCTTCTAGAAGGTCTGGGTCCTTGGTTACACCATCTTCATCAGCTACTGTGTTGTAAAGGTCCACCATATACTGAGGTGGCTGCTTGACATGCTGAAGAGGCTGTGGTGGTTCCTCAATACCAAATACTTCCAACAGTCTTTTGAGGGCTTGAGATCTTACTAGCTCAGGATCTTCTAATTCAAGGTCAGTAGTATCCACCATGTCAGTAGGCCTGGAGGTGCATTCTTGTATGATGACAAACAGCAATATAAAACCCAACATCTTCCTTAGGTCCATCTCATCAAGCTGCAGCTCTTGAGGTTTCTTGTGACTGAATGACACACTGACTGCTTAGTCACAGAATTTATATCAAAGCTAGCAGGCACCTCCGAATCAAGATGGAATTAAGTCAAGTATGCAAAACAGCAATCAGTAAATGTAAAGAAACCTAATTGCCGTGCTAACAAGGTGTGAAACAAGACTACCAATGCTGTGGCAGCAATTATCCTACAGTACACAATTTAGGTTGAAATTGGAAGCTCTTGTCCTGTGTACATTCCTTATTTTAAAAGAAAATGGGCAGTATTGTATAAAAAGAGCAAAGATTTAAACACCTGGAGAGGATTGGTTTGTTTATCATTTTTTCTGGAGTAAATGTGAAATTATTCTATTGTACCAGGCTGAATGAGGACAGTTTGCTCTCCCTGGGAGGCTAACTTCCTTCTAATGAATTTATTAATGGGGCAAACAAGAGAACATTTACTTCCATGAATTAAACCCTCTTAAGCAAATTCAGGGGAAAACCTAAGGTGTCTTGAGATTTTAACTACACAGATTGCCTGCATTATATCAATAGCTACCCAATGTGATTTCAAAGTACATGCTGAAATCTGTTAGATTTTGATTGGAGTCAATAATGAGAGAGATGTAGAAAAATGGCTTTCTAAATCTAAAATAACACAGTGGAGCTTAACAAAGCTCATCATTTGTTGTCTTAATGTGAATGTGACATTTTACCATTAAGGGATGTTGTAATTTACACCTTCAACTAGTATCTTTCTTAATGTTTTGTAAGCAAAATGGCAACTAAAGAAACAAAAGCTTGCTACTTAGCAAGATAGGACTTGCAATATAATATTTTATGATATATTAGACATACGTTTTAAAGAACATTTAAAAAAAAAACACAAAGATGATCAATTGTTTTTCCCTAACAGATTCAATCTGTTTAACAAAGCATTGAGTTTTTTATTATTTCAAATGATGGATTAGTGTTCTAATGTGTATTGGGCGCAGAAGCACTTTATTGACTGAAGAGATGACCTGATCACTGATGGGGTGAAATAGATAAAGAGGTTCACAAGGGAACAGGATTCTGACCTCTCAGCCAAGTTTCCCATTATCTTGCACTTCTCTGCTAATCTGCGTATGTAATGAGTATGTGTATTTCCCTCTTTCATTTCTCTGTATGCACCCAAGTGATCTACAGGGGTGCTTGTTCAATTCTCTAAAACAGTGTCACCAATATTTTTTCTCCACACATCTAACCTTTGATTGGACAAGATATACTGTTAGTATATATATATATTTATTTAAAGGGAAAATATATTTCTATATCTGTATGGATCTGACTATAGAATTATGTGTAGTTTTCTCTTTCTTAATTCTATTGTTATGAGAGCCCCAATGAGTGCAGTACTTTATTTTCTAAATTTTTTCTATATTTGCAACTTTTTCTGGAACCCAAGCAGCGATTTGATAATATGACGTGCACCTTCTTGGTCTACTAAAAATATTTAAACATTAATGAATCCAAAAGGATTGTTCTATTACAGTATGGATGAATGCAGATTATTTATCATCATGTACTGTTTTATTATTACAGAGAATATAGTATTTTTGGAGTCAGATGGCATTTCTATAATTCGGAACTTTGGGTATTTAATATCTGGATAAGAGAACTCATAACTGCATATTTGGTCTATTAGGCCTTACTAGGAGATTTGATACATTTCAAATATTTAATAGATGCCCTATGAGCATTCAATAAATATTTATATATATTCAGTGGGCACTTCTGTCCTATGCAATAAGTTAATTGTTTGGGCAGGGCCCTCTTTACCTCTTGTAATCTCTATCCGTTGTTGTTTTTATATGCAAACATGTTTAATGTATATACCCAATTTTTGTTGTGGAATATGTTGGTTCTTACCTGTCAGTGATTTCTCTTTGATTTGTATGACAACGAAGAACATTTACAATTCCCCAATTCCCCCAAAAGAACTGATTGTTTTTAACAGTGCAAGTGTATACTGCCAATATTTTATTCAAAGTTTTTTAATGTTTGTACTATATATGCTCTTTCTTACAATAACCAATGCACCTGCTATCCTGCAAGTTGCACTGTTAAATTACCATAACAAGGAAATATTGAAATGTGTGTTGCCCTCGTGTTTCTCTAATGCATTGCCTAGTATAGCACTTCTGCAATGTCAAACCTGCTTTGCTTAGCGGTTGCCCCATATATCACAATTAGAAGCAGCAACAGGTGGATTTTTACTATCTCCATTTTCTGTTGCACATTTGTTTGTGGTGCTGACACAAGAGGGAGCTGTTGTGCTGAAGCAAGTCAATCAAGTGATAAAAGACTAATTTATGAAGTGGGAGTAAGGTGCAAAGAGCTGGTGAAAATCAACATGTCATGTTACTTATCACATGAAAATATGTCAGTTAGCATTTTCAAGCCATAAGAGCTTATCAAGTAAGCAGAGCTGGGCGCTTGCAGGCAATTCCCTTTCAAAGTAAATCGGGGTGCTTTAAAACAGTCTATAAAGCATTCTAAGGGTAACAGCACAAGGGAATGGATAGTGTTTTTGGTGGCAAAGAAAACACATATGTGTTACATTACCCTAAGGCTAAGGACACACAGGGTGTAGGGGCTGCTTCTCTTCACCTGTATTTTGTACACACTGGTGAAAAGAAGCAGATTTGCTCTCATCTGCAGCTCCATGCAGCAACACTAGCAGGCACAGCAACAGCCTGATGGCAGCTACACGAAGTGAAGATTGTCCCAAAAATGCATGCAGACTGTACACTATGGGGGTTATTTATCAATGGTCGAGTTGTGTTTTTCCCAAAAACTTTGCGTTTTCAAGGGTAGTTTCAGAAAATAATAAAAATTTTCGGGATAAATAACAAAGTAGCATTTTTTGAGATGTATTATGCCTCAAAGCTGCAAAAACCTTGAATCCGAAAATACTCCAGCTTAAACCAGTCAAGGTCATGTAAGGTCAAGTTCCGTTAAACCATTTGAAGATATTTTTTACCTTCATGATTTTCGGGGGGGTTTTTTTCAGTGGTTTGCGCTCGAAAACTTGATCAATTCGAGCTATTCAAGTTTTTTTTTCCGATCCATTTGAGTATTTGAGTTTTCCCCCCTGTTGCACTGACTCAAATGTTTACATTTGTGTTTTTTATAAATAAGCAAACATTCCAGTTGCACGTTTATTCGAGGTATAAAAAACCTCACAAACACAACCTTTGATAAATAACCCCACAATGTGTTCCCTGTGTGCTATTACCCTTATCACTGGGATTTTAGTTATCTTTGTTTCAGAGCATTCTGATCACTGAGGCCTGAGATTATATCTGAAACCAACTGTTTATTTGACTGCAGGATTTTGAGCCATTTTAAAAGCATTAATTAACAAAGTGAGATAAGAACATTTAGCAAAGCTTAGGCAAACTAAATCTGTATCAATTTAGAGATATGCAACTAATGTGCAACATTGTACTTAATATACAATGTGTATTTAGTAACAAAAATGGCCTCGTACCAATTAGAACTGCAGAAAAATGAAAAACCAGTTGTTAAAAAAAGAGATATCTTATGACAATAATATCCAACAAATGTACCTTGGCTTTTTGTTTTTTTATTTTGTTTTATGATTCAACACATAAATGATTTTATTGGCATAAATATATGTAGGTCTCACTTGTTACAGAGCAGGGTACAGTAAATTATATATTTACTTGGAGGAAACTCTTAAACCAGAACAACAGTATAATCCACAGCTGAGAAGGATAGGTCCAAAGAGACTGGTAGGCACTGGGGCCATGGTCACTTTATGTAGTGCTCCCACAACCCTCATTTTTTGTATATCTGTTCTTTCTAAAGTGTTAGGCCAGCTGCATGAAAGTTCAGAGATCACAGCACCTGAGCAGAAAGGAAGGGCATAAAGACATTTTAGTTCAGGTTGGGACCTTTTATCCAGAATGCTCAGGATCTGAGTTTTTCTGAATATGGATATATATATCCTGTCATGGGAAAAAACATTTTTTTCAAAATGAATCAGTTAATAGTGCTGCTCCAGCAGAATTTTGCGCTGAAATCCATTTCTCAAAAGAGCAAACAGATTTTTTTATATTCAATTTTGAAATCTGACATGGGGCTAGACATATTGTCAATTTCCCAGCTGCCCCAAGTCATGTGACTTGTGCTCTGATAAACTTCAATCACTCTTTACTGCTGAACTGCAAGTTGGAGTGATATCACCCCCACCCTCCCCCCCCCAGCAGCCAAACAAAAGAACAATGGGAAGGTAACCAGATAGCTGCTCCCTAACACAAGATACCAGCTGCTTGGTAGATCTAAGAACAACACTCAATAGTAAAAACCCATGTCCCACTGAGACACATTCAGTTACATTGAGAAGGAAAAATAGCAGCCTGCCAGAAAGCAAGTCACATGACCAGGGGCAGCTGGGAAATTGACAAAATGTCTAGCCCCATGTCAGATTTCAAAATTGAATATAAAAAAATCTGTTTGCTCTTTTGAGAAATGGA
Source organism: Xenopus petersii (assembly GCA_038501925.1). Classification (NCBI taxonomy): domain Eukaryota; kingdom Metazoa; phylum Chordata; class Amphibia; order Anura; family Pipidae; genus Xenopus; species Xenopus petersii. Next base: position 117,593,584 of record CM076672.1, on the reverse strand, counting down.
TTTCAGTGCAGAATTCTGCTGGAGCAGCACTATTAACAGATTCATTTTGAAAATTTTTTTTTTCCCATGACAGTATCCCTTTAAAGGAGAAAGTTATAAACACTGCTGGGGTGCAAGATCGTTAAGCAACCAACCCCCCCCCCCATGAATATAATCGCTAACCTGAGAACCTGCTCCTTTTATCTTAAAACTGTACTGGCCTGAGGTACTAATGTAGGAGCTCTACACCATTACCTTCTGTGTATGTGTATGTTCTGCAATGCCCTGGGCAGGTGTGCATGTGCAGCAGAGCAAAATTAACTGATGCGTTTTGAAAAAAACATGTTTTCTGACGACAGGATCCCTTTAAGTAAACATTTTTTGGGAGACAACTCTCAGATTTGAATTACCTTTTTCTATTGGTCTAACTATTCTCTACTATTTTGCTGGCAATGGCAAAACATTTTTGTCACTACATTTGGATTTCTAATGATACTGGCTGAAATCATTATTGCTCATGCACAAAACAGTTGGGGGCACATTTACTAAGGGTCGAATATCGAGGGTTAATAAACCCTCGAATTAGACCCTCAAAGTAAAATCCTACGAATTCAAATATCGAATTCGAAGGATTTACCACAAATCCTACGATCTAACTGCTGTAATTGGGTAATTGGGTCGGCACATTATTTCTATTTTAATTTACTTTTATAATGGCACATTCGGAATGAAGATAAAATATATAAGAAAATGCTATTTTGCATGAATCATAGGTTTGAAATCACAATATTGAAAAATGCATGACTCTACCTTGCCTGATTTTATTTTAGAGAAATATTGATATAACAACATGGACATTTTTAATAAATACCTGTACAAGGATTCCAGAAACAACATTAACTATGTATATAACTCCATTACTATTACATTGTTATTGTCTTTTATTTCATAGACTTGTATACTTAAGCTGGCCATAGACGCAAAGATCCGATCGTACAAATCAACATACAATCGGACTTCCCCATCTCCCGACCTGCCACTAACCATTCAGATCAAATAAAATACAAAAAACAGATTAGCCGATGTTCTGCCCCTGACAGCAATCGTACAAAAGTTATGTCCGACCAAAGCTAGTGACAGTCTCCCTCTGAAAATCATACGATCAGCAATACACGCAGAGATGTTATCAGCAGCCGACAGAAATCTTTTAACCTGTCCAATCGACCAAACGACCGATCTTCGCCGGATGAAAAATGACGGGACTCTCCACACATGGTCCGAAAACCAGATCTTTGCATCTATGGCCAGCTTTACTTGGAAAGGTTTTTTCTTTGAAGCATGAATCAACCAGGATCTAGGAAAGATGATGATGACTGATTACAACTTAATGACATTAACATTAATTTGTTGGAATTCGTTCTATATTTGAATAATTGGATCAGGTTTTGTAATTTATTTTAATCCATTTAGCAGTCAGTTTAATTAAGTTTCACATTTGGCTATGGGACAATGAGTGTTTTTATCTCTACTACTGAAGCTTTTTGCATGTAAGTGCTACTTGCAATGTATTATACTATTTCCTCTGTTCTGAATGGTACAAATTAGCTGATTATACTGCGCCAATAGTGGCTGCCAATTCAGCTTGTAGTTTACTGGCCCATATATGGGGTATTCCAGACTGGTAGGTAGATTTGGAGGATGTTACTGAGTACATTCCAGAGCTGCCAACATTACAAGGGTACCCACATTTCTGCACAGCCAGTTTTTCACATTTGATTTAATTTCATAAAACTGAATACTGCTTCACTGAAAATCTTTGTTCAGAAAATACCCCAGTACTCAGATGTTCCTGGGAAATTAAAGGGATCCTGTCATCGGAAAACATGTTTTTTTCAAAAAGCATCCGTTAATAGTGCTACTCCAACAGAATTCTGCACTAAAATCCATTTCTCAAAACAGCAAACAGATTTTTTTATATTCAATTTTGAAATGACATGGGGCTAGACATTTTGTCAGTTTCCCAGCTGCCCCTGGTCATGTGACTTATGCCTGCTCTTTAGGAGAGAAATGCTTTCTGGCAGGCTGCTGTTTTTCCTTCTCAATGTAACTGAATGTGTCTCAGTGAGACATGGGTTTTTACTATTGAGTGCTGTTCTTAGATCTACCAGGCAGCTGTTATCTTGTGTTACAGAGCTGTTATCTGGTTACCTTCCCATTGTTCTTTTGTTTGGCTGCTGGGGGGAAAGGGAGGGGGGTGATATCACTCCAACTTGCAGTACAGCAGTAAAGAGTGATTGAAGCTTATCAGAGCAAAAGTCACATGACCAGGGGCAGCTGGGAAATTGACAATATGTCTAGCCCCAAGTCAGATTTCTAAATTGAATATAAAAAAATCTGTTTGTTTTTTTGAGAAATGGATTTCAGTGCAGAATTCTCCTGGAGCAGCACTATTAACTGATTCATTTTGAAAAAAAAAAATGTTGTCATGACAGTATCCCTTTAAGGTTTATATATCCATATTCAGAAAAACCCAGATCCTGAGCATTCTGGATAAAAGGTCCCATACCTGAATATACCACTGTTATTTTTTTGTTGAAAGTGGAGTGAATTATTATGCAGGCTGAGAGGGGTTCCCAAACTATTCATTAGTGCTGTGGTAATCTTTTAAATAAAATAATCTGTGGCACATTCTCGTTTCTATACACTGTATTTCCTTCCTTGAGAGAAAAGTATATTTACAGTCAAGGTAATTAAGATGTTTAGTCAAGTATCATCAATCATTGAAGATTAAAAGAGGAATCTGACAGGAAACATATTCACCTTTGTTCTGTGACTGTTTGTATCCAGGTGGGATTATTCTTCACAGCTTCACAGCATCACTAAACTTTTTAAAATATGGGTGTTAAATTATATCTATCACCTTTTGTCTTATGGTGTTTTTCCTCTGGTATGACACACAGGCTCACAGCAAGACACCTTCTAAGGTGTTTGCATACCCCTAACACAATCAATTCCTAAGGCTGCTATTACAGTTTATGTGCAAATAGGCTTCACATGTGAGGAATGGGGTACTGCCATATAGTCACATTCCCAGTCATGGGAAAAGTTGAGACTATGGGGCAGATTCACTAAAGGGTGAAGTAGCTGTGGCTAGCGACAATCCACTAGAAATCTCATCCGCAGGGACCTCGCCAATTTACTAACAGGCGTAGGGGATAATTCGCGAATGAGACTGTACCCTATAACAAGCAACTTTTTGCTCTTGCGAAGGTTGTTACTCTGCAAATTCACTAAGATGCGAATTTTAGTGAACATTATATTCGCCAGAGTTTACTTTGCCACCTCAGACCAGGTGAACTAATAAAATGAAGCTACATCTTCCTCAATCTTATGTCAGTGACATCATATCCTATATGTTGGAAATGCATTAAAGATGTAAAAAACACTGGCGACTATTCTTTTTTTAAAGCGGGATTGCCTTCAAAAGTCCAAACTATTAAAGATAAAAATTTATTTGAGGGGCATGCCACATTGTTTAAGGGTGGGCACATGTCTAGGGCATTAGAGGATCTCTTCTGTCTTTATTATGGCTGATTGGACATGTGTTTGAAAAAGTGGCCACTTGAAGCATTTGCACCAACATTACTATTAAAGATGTTCATACAACCTTGAGGTACCCACCCTGTGCAAAATTGCTAGTGAAATTTCGCTAGGTAGAGCTGAAAGAGAGCAAAAATTTGCTATGAAATGCTCGCCCAGCCAAGGGAAAGCTAGTGAAATTTTGCCAGCGTTTTGCTGCTGAAACGCAATTTCACATTTTAGTGAATTAGCATAGTAGTAACAAATTTGCGCCTGGCAAAGTGGTGTGGAGTGTGCCGAAGTGGTCGCTGGTGAAAATTTTGCTTTAGTGAATTTGCCCCTATATGTTTTTTCTGGACTTTTTAAATTAGTAATACAGTGTATATACAGTCAAATGGGGCAACTTCATGTTTGACTGCCTAAGTGATTTTGAACTCAGCATGTGGCAAAATGCTCAGAATTGCCACTCTTTTGACTTCAAAAGTTAATTGCTCACTTGCCAGTACACTTGCAGGCAAGGTGATCATTGCTTGAAAACATGTTGCCAGTAAGGGGCAGATTTATTAAGGGTTTTGTTATGTTTTCCACTAAAAATTCAAGTTTTCTGAGGGTACTTTATTTTAAAAAATGTTTATTTAAAAAAACTCAAATTTGTAGGGATTTACTATACCCCAACCCTGAAAATAGCTTGCATCCAAAAATCGCCATCTAAAACCTGTTAAGGTCATGTAAAAGTCAATAGAACCCAACTTCCTGCTTTTCAGCTTTCTAACTCTGAGTTACTCAGTGACTTGAAGGGGAACCACATGGGATATAACTATTCAGTGAGTTTGCAATTGATCCTTTGCATTCAGCTCAGATTCAAAAGCAAACAGGTATGACCCATGTGGCCTCCCCTCAAGGCTCTGATTGGTCACTGCCTGGTAACCAATCAGTGGAAACCAAGAGAGCTGCAAAGCAGGAAGTACTTTTCTGACTATTATGTTAGACATCTAGTCACTCCAGCCTTTATACATTACATTTTTGGCTAACTAAGTATATTAGAAACATTTTTTATTTTGCACAGACTATGGGCCAAATTTACTAAAGGCAGGCCCGGATTCGTGGGAAGGCCACCTAGGCCCGGGCCTAGGGCGGCAGGATTTTAGGGGGGCGGCATGTTGCCCAACCACACCCACATTGGTTCAAAAACACTGGGGATGGACAGGAGATATAATCTCCATGAAAATTTGCACGAATAAAGGGGAGGGGACAGGGGCGACAAATGGCAGTGGGCCTAGGGGCATCCGCTATGTAAATCCGGCCCTGACTAAAGGGCGATGTAATTTCGGTACTGCGCCAATTTATGTATTTATCCAGTTTTTATCTTTACACTGAACAATTCCTTTAATCCTGAACTCGCTGATTTGAGTTCTCTATTTTCGTTTTTTCTTAAATTAGAAATCATTTGAGTTGTGAGTTCATTCAAGTTCATTTGAGGTCAAAAAAATCTCATCTAACTCTAAAATTCTACTTTTGATGTGTTCCCCACTGATAAACACCTGTTGCTGAGTACACCAGTAGGGTTCAGACAATTTTTATTCATACATAGCTACAAAGTTAAGTTGGGATGAAAAAAGATGAAGGTCCATCAAGTTCAGCTGCTCCAAGTGAACCCCCAGTGTACATATATACACATACTTATTCCGACCTATCTATACCCTCACATATTTAATATATATATATATCAACTACTACTACGTCAAAGTCATCCCATATCTGGCCAGTCCTATGCTTAATTTTCAGTAAGACTCCCAAACTTAGTCCCTTTGTAAAATTTATAATGAAGCAATTGAATTCTTAGTGAATCAAATGAAAATTAAGCGTAGGACTGGCCAGATATGGGATGACTTTGACGTAGTTGGCCAGCTTAAATATATTGCAATATATGGACAAACAATCCCTGTGTTGTTTAAAGGGTAAGGCATTTTTTAGTAGCAGTATGCACAAAATGTCGCTGTCTTAAATATATTGATAATGGGTTGAGTGCAGAGGAATCTTGTAGTTGACTATATGTATTTTGTGGTCACACCCTCATTGCACCCCCGCCTAATGGTTTTAAAAAAATAGTGGTGAGCACAACTTTCCCTTGTTTGTTATAGTTATACAGGAGCAGTGACCAGCTCCATGTTGTAGCTCCCACCCTTCCCAGCTATAGTCAGGTGATCCCACTGGTGTCTAATAAAAGGGCAGCCAAGTATGGAGGTTTACTTTGAAAGCAGCTAGTAAGTTGCAGGTAAAACTTAGTCCCTTTGTAAAATGTATAATTAAGCAATTGAATTCTTAATGAATCAGATGAAAATTAAGCGTAGGACTGGCCAGATATGGGATGACTTTGACGTAGTTGGCCAGCTTAAATATATTGCAATATATGGACAGACAATCCCTGTGTTGTTTAAAGGGTAAGGCATTTTTCAGTAGCAGTATGCACAAAATGTCGCTGTCTTAAATATATTGATAATGGGTTGAGTGCAGAGGAATCTTGTAGTTGACTATATGTATTTTGTGGTCACACCCTCATTGCACCCCCGCCTAATGGTTTTAAAAAAATAGTGGTGAGCACAACTTTCCCTTGTTTTTTATATATATATATATATATATATATATATATGTACAAATATCTTAATTAATTGTCAATTTTAGTATCACAATGGCCTTTGATGTTATGCTAGTCCAAGAAATCATCCAAGCCCCTCAAAGCATTAGTAGAATCAGTCATAACAACATCGCCGGCAAGGCATTCCACAACCTCACTGCCCTTACCATGAAGAACCATCTATACTGCTTCAAATAAAAGTCTTGTTCTTCTAGTGCAGTGGTCCCCAACCGGTCGCAACATGTTGCTCACCAACACCAACCCCTTGGATGTTGCTCCCAGTTTTCTCAAAGCAGATGCTTATTTTTCCATTCCTGGCTTGGAAGTTTTTGTTGCATAAAACCAGGTTTATGTCCAAGCAAAGCCTCTTGTAGGCTGCCAGTCCACAAAGGGCTGCAAAATAGTCAGTCAAGTCCTCCTTTTGGCAATCTAGTAACTTATGTTGCTCCCCAAGAATCTGGCCATGGGTAAAAAAGGTTTGGGACTCCTGCTCTAGTGACAAGAAAAACAATACTTGAAGCAGTGTAGATGATCTCTGGTGAGTTGCTTCTTTTTAAGGGAAAAAGATGCGCTGTAATGTACTTATAAAGAGTAATCATGTCCCCTCACAAGCATCTTCTCTCCAGAAAACAACCCAAACCATGACAGTCTACCTCATACTTCAAACACAGGCTGGCACAAAGAACTGGTTCGCCTTGCAGAATCGAAGCAGTTAAGAAAAACATCTCAAAAAGAGCCTTACGTGTTTCATGCCTTGCTGGTACTAACTCAGTCTCTCAAACACCACTAGACATCTCAAAATATTTAAACCACCTATTGGAAACAGTTACTGAACAGCAAATCAGAAGAGGCGTCATAAATATGTAGTAATATCAAAGGTCATATTATCAAAAAATACACTTTATATAGATAGTACATTATTTTTGATGTAAAATAGTAAATATTATTTTCTACATTCATAGCCAAAGGTTGCCTTCCATTTGAGGTGGAAGTAGCTCCAGGGTTCCCACAGCAGCCTGTATCAAATTTCTAGAGCAACTGCATATATTTTAGGCCATCACACAAACTCTTAATAAACACAACTTCCCTGACAGATGCAACATTGCTGGATTTATTGGAATGCTGCATTATGGGTAAAAACATGACAGTTTGCACCCAAATTTACACTTTGTGGTTGTAAATGAGCCCTGTGGATTTGTAAGCTAAGAATGGTTATAACAGCCCTCAAGGTGTTGGGTTGTGAGCCTCCAATACTGTCCCCCCACTTGCCCCTGTGGGGTAACTCCCATTTACCTCACCTCAGAACCCTGCCAGACTCTGTCTTCTGGCCACTCCACGGAATTAAGTGCCTAAAGGACCTCCTTGACCCGCAAACGTTCCCCACATTCCCTGCTCTTCAATGCAAGACCCACCCCACGCCTATTCTACTATTTCAATACCTCCAGTTACGACATGCCTTTCACTCCCAATTTCACTCCCTTACCCCCCAGCAATCTTCCCTGACTATAGAGGACATTCTCCGGGACCCTAGCCCCTCCAAATTGGTGTCCAGACTCTACCACCGGCTTCTCCTATCTGGTCCCAAACCATTCCGAGCTGTCCAAGACTGGTGGGCTACTAAAATTGTAGGTCTTACTCAGGATGATTGGGAGGAGGCACTAGACAATGTATACGCTGGTCTTATCTCCCTCAAAGATAAGCTGATACAGTATAAAATTCTACACCATGTATATATAACCCCTATCCGCCTTAAACAAATGGGCCGAGTCCCTCTCGACAACTGTCCCAGGTGCCAGCAACCGGGTGCGGAATTTTTCCATTCAATATGGGAGTGCCAACACGTCTTCGACTTCTGGACTAGAGTGGTACACTACTTAGCGGATAACCTAGAGTTTCCGAGGGTCATCTCCCCTACTGTTTGTCTACTGGGGGTCTTGGAGGAATTGGTCCCAGCCAAATACCCTAGAATTGCCTTCCGCATCCTCCTCTTCTATGCACGGAAGACGATAGCAATGCACTGGATGGGCAACCTCCCACCCTCTCTTAGTGCCTGGATACGCCTGGTTAATAGTGTGATACCTTTATATAAACTTACGTATGATTCTAGGGGTGCCCTAATGAAATTTGACAGCATTTGGGGCCCGTGGGCTGACGTAGATCCAGACCCCCCGGATTGAACCGTGTCAGAGCAACCCTTCTTAGCAGTGGTGATTGAGGGTTCCCTAGCCCTGGCCTGTCAGGCGAAGACCTTCGCCAGTGTATTGTAACTATTTTACATCTCTTTCTAGAAGTACTACCTCCCTATTATGCAGAGAGTCAACTTTGGTTTTCTACTTCTACTATGTACCTCCCTTGTGTCAGTTTGCTCAACTGTTTGTAATGTGTGTCTGTATGTTTGTGTTCAAAAGGAAATAAAACTTACCTTTTAAAAAAAAAAGAATGGTTATAACAATAGCTTACCATACATTATGTCTGTGTTTTTTATTTTGCTGATTCCTTTTAATGGCAAGTAAGGACACATATTCTCATGCCAAATAATTGGGTCAGTGTAATATAAGCATCCCCATACGCGGTAAATAGTGATAACTGGATGGCTTTATAGGTACCAGTTGTATCACATGGGAACTGGAAAGTATGGCCAGTTTTAAAACCCATGTATATAAGTTCACCCCTTCTTTCTAGAAAGAACACAATCTTTTGTCCACTGCTAACTGTGACATCAATTTTATTTGCAAAAATCTTGACAACATATATTTTATTTACATGCTTTTATATGGTATTCAGTCATCTATATAAATATTGGAATTTCATAAAAACATTTCAATTGGTTGCATGTACAGTATATACAAATCTTATATACAATAATATATACAAATGTACAACTATTTGTTTTACAGTATATATTTCTATAGTATAGCTTTATTCAAAAGACAAAAATACTTTCTTTTCTTTTTAAATGGGCTGCATTGAAGGCAGAATATCATTTGGGATTCAGCTAAATGTGCTTTTAGTTTGCAACATATTAGATTTGTTGGGAGAACCGGTGCTCACAATGTCACAAGGAATGACAGAAAGGGAAAAGACTGGAATGCTGGCTTTGGAATATCATTTGTGCCAGAGCCCTAGTAGAACTGGACAATAGGAATCTTAGAAATTCGCAGACAATGATGTTTGTGCTCAGATTTAAAATGGTACTGGTACAGATTTTGTATTTTGGAAAAATCTGTTTTGAAGCATTTTGTATTAAGTCAAATACAAACTTCCAGATTCAATCAATTGATGAGTTGTAATTTCATGCCCAAGTGTCTATGTACAAATGGTGCTTTGGTAATGTTCTTTTTAAACTCCTCTGGAACTTCTCAAGTACAGCTACGGTAAAATTGTATAGAAGATATAAGATATAGTTGCTTGAGTTGAAGACCTCACAATAAAAAATATGTCCTCGCACAGGATAGTCTTTGAGCCCCAAAACCTCAAAACCTAAAAGGCCATTATTGACCACTAAGCAATGATAACCATTTATGTAGGGGTATTTTAATCCTTGTGCCAGACGTGTAGGCACATTTTAAAGAGAATTAAAGTGCCCTTTTCTTCATTCACCAAAAAGTAGCAGAGAATCTGCAGCTCTGTACCATTAATGACAGTGCTTAGGTAACTAGTTTAATTGTAGCAATTCCATATTTTTCAGTAGATAGAAATTCCTAGTCGAAAAATGCTAAATAAAAAAAGAATGTTTCTCTACATTTGGCACTTGCAGGTCTTGATTGCAAACACAGAACGTATGTGTCCAATCCTGCTCCTGAATGTGTGTGTCTCGTAATCTTGAGGGACACATCCATTGCCCGAGCCTTCTGCCCACACTATACAATGATCTCTGTTACGGGAATCCCTGTAAGAGAAAAAGAAAAAATATAAATATTTTAATAATTCAGTTCCATGGGACCTAATATTTGTTTTGTCTGTATATTGCAGGTGGGGAAAAACTGGACGAACTCTTAGAAACTTTAGAAACTGACCAAATCATCTTTTTTTTTCAACAGAAGTAGTAAACAAAAGTTTTCTCTAATCAGGGCATATTGTTTTAGCATAAGGACTGTACATTTATTTTTTATTTTTAGCGGAGATTTGCATTGGACCTGCTTTTGGTAGTCTATAACAGTCTAAAATATCTCAGAAATCACAAAACTGTAAAATGATTGTGAATTGCAAAAGTGCTCACAGCACCACTCAAGTAAGTTTGCACTAGTTTTGGGGTTTACGTCCCCTTTAACATGTTCACACTTCCCTTTTAGACCAGTCTGCTGTGGTAGGTGAAAGATGCCCATACATACTCAATCAATAAGGGTTGTGTCATGTGGCACCAATTGGGCATCCAATCAGGTAATAGCTTTATCATCAACCATAAATTGCAGTTTTCACAGTTTTTGCAAACCATATCAATTTTGTTGATTATTGTATTTTCCAGTTGGTGCCTGTGTGTAATGGCTTAATGAGACATTACTCTAGTGTATAAAGAGGTGCTAACAGGAAACTAAGAAGGTGGGAAGGGAGTCTAGAAGCAGCTGTGCTTACCTGAGTAGACAATGGCTTCCTGATGAGCAGCCTCCTAAGCACCTTCCTACATCAATTTCCTGAAAGATTTACAAAACAAAGGAGTTAAAAACACATAAAACCCATACTTAGAATGCAAATGCCTACACAAATGCTAAACTACTGGTTTGCATATGAAATACTATGCTCTTTCAAGCTTTATTACACCACACGCACTGCTGGGGGTGAGATGAAGGGTAAACAAAATAAAAAAAGAAATGGGAAGCTACATACATTTGTCAACCAAAATAAAATTATATTTTGTTGCGAATAAAAACCTCTGAACAAAATAAATATGTCCGTCATACTGTTAGGGTTGCCACCGTTTCTGGAAAAAAAATACCGGCCTTCCTATATATTTATTTTTTCCCCTATTGATAACATTGGGATCAAGCCAGGCCGGGAAAATACCGGTCAAGTGGCAACCCTACACACAGTAAATAATAACATCAGATAATTTTAAAGATATAGGGTTGGATAAAGATGCAAACTGCTTTAAAATAACAAAGTCTATATGTTATGCTACTCTGTCACATAGGGCTGTGTATCCACCTATGAATAAACGCAGGTGGAGAAACATTCGCTCCATTTCCATCCACTGCTTCTGCACTGACCCGCATGGTGTCAGTCTGTGTGCAGACATGCATAATGTATTTTGGCATGAAAATGCATACACTGGCGTTCTTCTGACAAAATGCACTCTGTGTGACTATGCACAGGCCGACACCTTGCCTATCAACGTAGAAGGGGAAAGGCACTGATGGACTGTTTCTCTGCTAACATTTATACAAGCCCCATGTAGCATTAGCCATAACCTTAATCAACACAGAATCAGTTTAGGGACTGGAAGAGTTGCACAGAAGAGGAAGTGTGGTCGGTGTGATGGAAGAATCTGACAGCTGATGTTATAGAATGCATTATGTTGGACAAATTAATTTGCACAGCTACTATTTCCGGCATCATTCTCCAGTATAAATAGCTTTTATAGTTATTTGTTGCACTACAGGGGTAAATATGTGTACAAACTTGCCTGCCATATTTGCTGGCAGTGGCCCATATTATTGCTATAATGTATATTAAATCAACTGACTTGCTTGGTGGGCTACTTTGCCAGAGCACTATGCAGAGTTCATGCAGTCTCAGTTCTGTTGAGTCAATAGCCTTGTACAGTATATGTGCTAAATCAGGTTATAACTTAGCCCAGTCAAATCACTCATTAGAGGGATCACATGGATGGAGAAACCAATATAAGAACCTGGTTTTGAGCAGATTCCGATCATTTAGACCAAAGTAAACAGTTTGTGAACATTAGATGCAGTTTCTACATTTATCTGCTGTGCATACCCAGTTTTAAAATATTTTAACCTTGGCTCTCATAGGCCTTTTAACAGCCTTGACTTTATGAATCAGTGATTCCGCCTAACCCCATTAAGTTTGAATTCAGAGGCTTCTGCATAAGTAATGCTATTAGTCAGACATACCTTTAGCCTCTCCTCTTTGCTGCCATTAGAATGGTACACTACTTCATAGTAATATTCCAGGTAGCTGATTCGGTAACAGTTCTCTTTCATTTCACAATTTTCCACAGTCTGCACAATTTCCGCTCCATTTGGGCTTTCAACAACCACAGTGTCAAATTTAGTTGGGGAACACAGGAGTCCTGTTTAGAAAAGACATTTCATGAATTAAGGTTTCTGCTCTACTTTTCATAATAATTTAGATGCTATTCTTTAAGTAATTAATAGCAGTCAGGGCACCGAGAGCAGATTGTTGAGCTGGTAATTCTTAATTCAGTGCTTATAGCTGGAGTATTTAAATGCTCTAAACACCTAGCTTGCAGTTCCTGGTAGGTATATTGTTACCAGAGAGGCTACTTGTTGCCAGAGAGAATGATAATGACACAACTATACATGCCTCTAACAACTGTACAATATATTATATGTAATAACATAAGATTGTGGTTAGCCTAGGCGTAGAGTGTTGTCATACCTAAAAAACTTTAAATAAAAAATGTTCTCTGTTTAACCAAGAATTTACTTAATTTATAAAGATATAAAAGAATATGGAAATAAAATGAATCTATTTGCCTCATAATATTTGCCAGCTCTAGCATCTGAAGCTTACTTTTTTATTATTGCCAGTATTCTTATACATGTCCACCACTGAGGGTGGTGCAGGTGGAATTTTGTCTCTGCCTTTTCTCTTTGAAAATAAACACACATTGTAGTTGAGGGGAATCATAGGCAATTAACTGGAAACAATTTGAGAACCGTAAAAGGGCTAAAAGGAAGGACTGTCATTCGTATATGACTATGATATTGCAGGTATGAGCCTCAATAATATAACAGTTTTTTTGCTAGTGCAGTAATACATATCAATAAACTAGTATTGTACTTGGCATGGTAAATATGCTCTAAAAGAAGAATGTCTATAAATAAAAGGGTTGATGCTGCGTAATGCAATGTATTAAAAAAAATGTTGTTTTATATTTTCACACAAACATCATGGAAATAACATTGAAAATGCTCTTTTCTAAGCAATTCTCTGTAAAAACAATATTTGCGCAATTGTACATATATTGCCTTCTTTACTTCCAAGGTTAGCATGGGCCCTCAGCTAAAAGAAAGCTGGCCTTAGAGTGCTACTTTGATTGCTGCATCCCAAAGCTATGCCTACAGAACATATTTTGGGTGCAGATGGGCCTAAGACTGATCTTGTTATTGCAGGAATGACAGTCAAACGAGGACTGACTGTTGTCTATTACAAACATAAATGGCCAAAAGCCAGAAGTATTTGAACTATAAGTCATATTAAATAAACAAATAAATACATACAATTATTTTGTTCAAATAAGTTTATCCAATAATAATATGCCTAGTGATTTGTCAACCCAATTTAAGTATTCTCTAAACAATTCTAATCTTCACTCTTGCGTAATGATTTGTGCGACAAGTTAAATGCCCGAGGTGCTGTAAATTCTAAGCAGACATTTGAGAATGTGTATACCTGTGGTCTTTGTAGGACTAGAACACTTTCCTACATCCACTGTTGATTCAAAGGGAGAATCTGGAAAAAATGTCTTCAGAAATGGCATTCTGATGCAATCTTCTGGAATCAGGCTGCACTGGCAGTCCTCTATCACCTCCACTTCTTGGATTCCCTGGAATAACAGGACTCTTTCAATCCCAACTTTGGTGGGTTGACAGGTGTACTCTTGGGGACAAGAAGGTTCTGATCCAGAAGAAGGATGTGGGTCTGGAACCCTTTCACGCAGCTGTAAAATACATAACATTAAATGCAGTTCATCACATTTCCAGAATAGGTTCAAATACAGACAAACTAGAATTGAAATGGAAATATATAAACAGCTGCTCAAAATAAGCCTAACAGATTTCATGAATCAAATGTATTATTTACTTGCTTTAATGCATAAGCTTATCAGTTGGCAAAGAAAACTTCTGCCTTAGGAGGGGTAAGTGAGAATAGCGGGAGTGTCCTATCCTAGTGTCATGTTTACTGGCACTTTCTAGTTGCAATGTGCTCATTTAATAAACAAACTATGACAATGAATGTGGATCATGAACAAGCACTGCCAATGACACATACAGTATGTTGAAAATGTGACTTTTGAGCCGTTGCAAGTGATAGTTTGAGTTCCAAGAGGGACAGAATGTGGCAGGAACACAATCCATACAGGAACTACACAAGAAAATGCAATTTAAATAGGGGTGTCTGTGAACTAAATCTGAAAATCTTCTACTGTTTCAAACCAATTACATAACAGAAGCCTTGCAAATTATGTGACAACAGATTCAATACGCCTGTCAATGCATCAAAAGAAAGCTGACACCCACCTTTTTATTTTTCAGGATATCCAGCATGGAAGAATGCTTTGCAAGCCCAGGCAATGCTTGATTGTACGCATTTATTCTTTGGGGAACACCGCAATGAGACCTGCACAGTCCAACATCCACACTTACTGGACTACCAGAGATATCTGTAATAAAAATATATGGCTTTAATTTATGTTTTTTCAAGTACTACTTATGCTAAAGTGAATCTGAGAAAATTGTGCATCTTCTGTGAATATGGTACCAAAACAAAACTCCTCATATAATAGTGATTGAATAAAATAGTACTGTAAAGGAAGAAAAAGAAATTGCCCTATTTTGCATAATATAATTTTCAAATACTGGCAATTGCTTATTGTGAACTCACCTTGTCCAATATAAACAAAATTGCTTTGTCTTTTACAGCAGCCTCTCTCTGCAAATAGATTGCGCCTGTCATTCTGCCTGTTCATCACGCTACCATCTAAAAGACAAAATAAGGTAAAAGCTCATTCTTTTATACTTTGCAGACATCACATCCATGCATGTATTTAATTACAAAGGTTTGTTAGCAAAAAAAGCAAATTACATTTTCAGTAGATGGCAAGTGATATCTCAAGCTAATATCCACATGGAATTATAAATATATATATATATATATATATATATATATATAGGATGGTATCATTAGAATACTTACAGGCAGCAAAATGTGAGCTGAACATGCTACAGAGGTACAAGAAAAACAAGAAAAGATGTTCCATGTCTGATGCCTTCTCCTGTTTGAAAGCTAATGGATGAGTCTGAGATTTTGGGTCCAGACCTTTATATCCTATGGGTGGTCAGATCTAATATGTATATTGATGGGCAAGTTACAACAAGAGGTTTCTTAGATTACAATCTTAATACAACACAAAAGTGGTGTCAAGAAAAACCCTAAACTAATTGAATTTCCACACTTAAATGTCTCAGAGACAGTGGCCAAGGATAACTTCAAAGAGGTGTTTTAAATACCAAATATGCCCCCCGAGGTATAGTCGTCTTTTGTTTTTATTGACTCGCTCAGCTTGAGGTGTTAGTTAAAACCACTTGTGCCAGCCAAATGAAGCTCTAAGTAGCTTTGAGACTCCTCTAAATCTCCTCATTTGAAAGGGAACAAAAACACTTAAAAGATTTTCAGCAGTCTTTTATCTGCAGTTAAAAAGCTCTCGCGACACTTCAGCTATTAAATTCACAACATTTTTTGATAAACTGAAACTCCAGCCTAAAGGAGATCCAAAATCTTACATTTCTTTAATAGCAGCAAATAGGACAATCCTTTGTTAATCTTCACAACTGTTATTACATTTAATGGATGCATCAATAGCATTATCCCTGACTAATTTACAACATGGTCCTTTACATTTTGCCTGTGTTATTCATATTCTGCTAAGTGCTAAATAATTACAGAAACCATGACTTTTATTGCAGTTTCCTCTTTGTTTATGCTGGGTTCTGCATCTCCAACACCATTATTCTGTAATAAGATTTTATGTTTAATTAAAAATAAATTCATAATTAATAATAAATTCATAATTCAGGATTTGAAAAAAATGGCATAAATATAATCGTCATAAAGAAGAAAATATTCAGAACTGATCCTTATTGAACTTGCCATCTCTCAGGTAACAGCCAATAAACCTATACACTGATTTTTGATTAGTATTCCCTGGGTTTTAAAGCTTCTGTTTTTGCAAGAGGGTATAATAGAATTGGATATAATCACTCTATCATAACATACATTAGGGAATAATGTTACCCCTAATGCTTATATACATATATATTATTATAATACCTGCATTAATTTATATGTTTATACAAGTATAACTTAAGAGCCATGAATATACTGTAAATTATATGCTCTTGAAAGGTGCCTAGTTAAATTGTTCATCATATACCCTTGGCATTAAGCTGGTGAATCAGGCGATGCACACCAATAAAAGCTGCCAACTCACTCCCTCCAGATCAAGATAGCAGCATATCAGCCCATGTATGGGAGCCTTTAGGAGGATCAGCTGGACTGATATTGGGCTTAAAATCGACTAGATATCTATCAGACAGTTTTGAAAATCCTGCTTGGTAAGGACCACACCAATGGGTGTGTAGATCAGATCCACTTAAGCTGGCCATAGACGCAATCGAGGATTGCTAAGATTTTCGGACCGTGTGTGGAGAGTCCCGACATTTTTCTTCCAATGGAGAACGGTTGTTTGGTCGATCAGCCAGGTTAAAAGATTTCTGTCGGTTGCCAATAATATCTCTGCATGTATTGCCGATCGTACGATTTTCAGTGGGAGACTGTCACCAGCTTTGTCGGACATAACTTTCGTACGATTGCTGTCAGGGGCAGAACATCGGCTGATCTGTTCTTTTGTACTTTATTTGATCTGGTTAGTGGCAGGTCGGGAGATGGGGAAGTCAGATTGTTTGAGGATTCGAACAATCGGATCTTTGCATCCATGGCCAACTTTATTTGGCTAAAGTGATTGAGTAGCAAACTGGTTATTAAAATGTGTTTTGAGCACACATTATGTGTTATTACAGTTTATCTGCTGTTTTGCATATACCTTTATATGATAATGTTAACAGACACACTATCACTTAACCTACTTCATGGGAAATGCTTTGCCAACAAAAGACTGATAGAATGTTGCTTAAAATGCTTTGTAGTAGCACCAATTGCTACAGCTACACGAGTGTTAAGGCAGTCATATATCAACAGACTTACATAACTATCCAACTGTATAGTATACGAGTGACTGCAGTCACACACATTCAGACAGCCTGAATGATTGAAACAGTAAGATGTAAAAAGGAGCTGTGGCACTTCTTCACTGCCTCATCAGTAGATTTGGTGCATCTGCAGATTCGATTTTAAACTTGCCCTAATCCGAACAATATCCATAGTACATTATTGGTATCTGTGGGTCTCTTAACATGTAAAAAAATCATAGAATCATTTTACTGGTACAGTTACAGTTTAAGATGAGAATAAGGTATTAATCCTGGTATATAGGCTAGATACAGTGATAAGATTGCTTGCCCCCTTATCTCCTAGGCAGTTTATTGCCTTGAGCCTAATGGGTTGTTTACCAACTGACATGCTGCCTGTCAAGCCTTTAGGGCAGAGACACACGGTCAGATTGAGGGACATTAGACGCCTGTCGACAAATCTCCTCTTCTTCGAGGGGCGACTAATCTCCCCAAACTGCCTTCCCGTCGGCTAGAATGTAAATCGCCGGAAGGGTTGGCACCTTTTCTAAAAAATGTTATCGGCCGGTGGGGGTGGAAAACAAAGGGGCGGTCTGTGGCACAAAAGGGCCGGAGTGCATGAATACTTGGTTAATCTTCTTATTTAGCTTTTCAAAGGACAGTAAGTTATAAAATAGTTTGGGCCTCATACAATAATGAGCAAGGGCACACTAGCATATAGAACACCTCAATAAGCATTAGGTGGAAAGAAGCGGATGCTGTGAAATCATAGATTCCTGTATCTGCATTTAAAATTACAGTTTCTGTCTGTGTGTGGCTATAACAGAGATGAGAGGAGATTGGCCTGAAACATGCAGGCATTTTGAAGCCAATCGTCACTTCGTACAGGCGGACTTTTAAATACAGATACAGGAAGAGCTGATTTCTGTGCATCCGTTTCTCTGTGCTTCATTAATATTCATCAGTCATAGAGGAGCGTTCCATATGCTAATATGCCCTTGCCCTATAGCACATACTGCATACTGTTTCTGTGCGCAGTGATAGCACTGGAAGCAAGTGTGATTTTCTGTCCATAATCCACTCCTGAAGGGTAGCTTTTGGTAGTCGAAAAATAGTAGTGATTGAACTGGCCCCACTTCTCATTGTAATCTAGTGAAAACCCTGAATCACATTTAGCAATGTTAGGCACTCTGCTCAGAAACTGTCAAGCAAGCATATCTGAACAGACCTCCACCTGTCACCACTGTGTGTGCTACAAACACCATGTTTCCCATAGATTTCGGTGTGAATCTGTGATTGGCAGATAGGACATTTTGACCACAGCTGTTTTCTGCCTCATGGCAGCATCCATTAGAATACTGTCTGACTTCAGCCTTGGATATAATCTCTGCCTCACAAACATCATGGGAATAAATACACTTTTGCTTAGTTACAAAGCAAAACATTCTGGGAAGAAATGCTCTATGGTTAGTACAGAGCTGTGGCTCATATTTTTCCTTTTTTTTTCTTATTTTATTCGCCTCTAGTTTAACCTTTTTTTTTTAATGCTATAGTCATGGAAGGGTAGCAGGATACCATTTCAGTCTTTTGTTTCTAACTAATCTAATGTGAATTATGTTCTTAGTCTTTCTCTGCAGGGAATAGCAGAGACTTGAGTCTTTGATCTGGTTTACTTTTACTGAGACTCATATAGGTGTCTTGTATGGATCTTTGGAAACTTCAAAGCCTCTTTATGCTAACTAAATTTAGAGCTCTGACATTAAAGATGCAGTGGAACAATCACATTTCTCATATATTTGCATTTCAGGTAATTTGTTTTCTATATGGAAATGAACACATATTTGGTTTAAAGCAAATGTTTTAGCATGTTCTCCTTGCTAAATAAAATATGGTGTATGAGATGCTTTGGTAAAAACGACACACATTTCATTTTATGTATGTCGGTCTTCCATAGGTTCTTTTCCTTTACAGCCTATAAAAATTAATTGCCGTAAACAGCAGGAAAATTTATGAGCTCTACAATTTACAATTTCAGGTCACACATGGGCAGATTTAAGATGCTGATTTCAGTCCTTTAGATTGATACGGCAGATTAATGCGTGGCTGAGAGATTGGTGTAGTTGTCACGTACAGTGGCCAAAACTCACTCTGACTGACCACCAGAAGGCAACAACAAAGTCTTAGGGGCCACTTGTCTAGTGTTTGTAAGGGACGGAGGAGGAAGTACAACAGATGAGCATAAGCATAAGAACACTTTGGGGCAGATTTATTAAGGTTCGAGTTGTTTTTCCACAAAAGTTTGAGTTAAAAAAAAATTGCTCGAGTTTTCTTTAAAAAAAACTTGAATATACTAGATTTATTATACCTCGACCCTGGAAATAGCTTGAATACAAAAATACACCACCTAAAACCTGTCAGAGTTATGTAGAAGTCAATGGAAGAGGTCCCTGGAACCATTTGAAGAGGTTAACAGCCTGTTTGATTTTTTTGTCCGAGGTTTTGCCCGAAAACTCTAATGATTCGAGAGATTCAAGGTTTTTTTTGCCAAAAACTCGATCAATTCGAGTTTTCAGGTTGCGGGACTCGAACTTGCATATTCCGGTTTTTACAATTAGAGTTTTTTCTTAAATAAGATACCATTCGAGTTTCAAGGTAATTTGAGGCCCTTTAAAGGAATTGTTCAATATAAAAATAAAAACTGGGTAAATAGATCCAGGCTGGAGTGACTGGATGTCTCATATAACAAAAGAGAACTCCTTCCTGCTTTTCAGCTCTCTTGGTTTTGACTGGCTGGTTACCCTGGATACCAAGCAGTACCAATCAATGACTTGAGAGGGGGGCACATGGGTCAAAACTGTTGCTTTTAAATCTGAGCTGAATGCTGAGGATCAATTGTAAACTCACTGAACAGATTTGTCACATGTGGCCTCCTTCAAGTCGCTGACTAACTCAGAGTTAGAGAGCTGAAAAGCAGGAAGTTGGATTCTGGCTATTATGTTAGACATCCAGTCACTCCAGCCTTTATACATTACATTTTTGGCTAACTTACTATATTAGAAACATGTTATTTTGCACAACCTCAAAAACCACAATCTATTTACCTAGTTTTATTTTTACACTGAACTGTTCCTTTAAGTTAGAATAGACTGGATGAACAAAACAAGGCAGACTATAGGCACTGGTACAGGGAGAGAGACAGTAAAATTGTCAGGCTTACTGGTATGGCAGAGAAAAGTCCAAAATCCATAATATAAGGAATAAAACAAAGTCTAGGCAATATTCAAGGCTGGTAGCAAAAGAAAATCTGGGAAAATCTGGAAAAGTAAGAAGGGCATGTGTGTTAAGAATTTACAACCTAATATAAAGGAAAATGCAGGACTGAAGCCTTACGGGCCAAACTTTTCAAAGATTTTAAAGCATCAGGCAAATTAATTGTAGGATTTGATACAGACCAGGCTCAGACTGGCCATCTGTCCAGTCAGGCAAATGCCCAGTGGGCATCTTTAATTCTTGTTAAATGGGCAAGGGAATCAGGGAATCTAGAGCCGCTGATGGGAGCCGAAGCAAAGCTGTAGAATGGGAGGAAATGGCTGCCAAATTGGAGCCAAATTCAAAGCCGCCGAATGGGAGCCAAAGCCGACTAAAAGAGCTGAAGAGGAAACCTCACAGGAGAACAAAGAAGCCAAGGAAGAAGTCTGCCTGTCAAAGTTTAAAGGTAAATCTCACTAAACACTGATGTTTTTTTTAAATCACTGGCCACCAATGTTTTTTTTTTTTTTGCAAGTGGCTCAGTTCCTCAAAAGGCTGCTAGTTTGGGCAAGTCTTCATAATGGGGGATTTTAGTTACACAGATAGTGACCAGAGCAACACTAATGCTAGAACAGTTATGGAAACAAGTTTATAAAGTTGTTGCATGTCAATTTTGTGCCACATGTTGTTAAGGAGCCGACCAGAAACCATGCTATACTGAATATAGTGATCTCTAATGACCCAGAACAGTACAGCAAATGTGCAAGTAATTGAACTCCTGGGTAATAGTGACCATCAGGTGATCTCATTTAATTGTTATGGCAATACACTGGGGAAACAAAGACTCTTGAATTCCAAGAAATTAAGGTCAGTACTTCAGTGCATAGATAGGGGCTAAAGCACAGGACTGAAGCATTGGCCATTGGAAATATCACATCATTACAAAAGCATTAAGGACCACCTACATGCGATGTAAAAATATGCATGCCACTTATACGCTTAATGGACTGCATTAGGCAAACCCATAATGGAGAAGGACATAGCAGTCCATTGGTTGGTTATAGCAAGCAATATCAGCTGCAAGAACAAACACGTGTTTGAGCTGTATTAAAAGGGGCATAGAGTTGCAGGAGGAGAGGGTGCTGGTAAGGTCCAGTGTCGGACTGGCCCACAGGGATACCAGGAAAACTCCCGGTGGGCCCAGGTGTCAGTGGGCCTCTTGCTTCTAACCATTTGGCCTATTTCATGGTCATTCCCTATTTCTTTATGGGAACACAGATGCTTAATAATGGAAGAATAGAGTATAGTATGTAGAGAATAGAGACTGTGAGTATAAAGAGGATAAGTGAAGGAGAGAATAGTTTGGAAAGTGGGCCCTCAGCCCAAGGTTTTCTGGTGGGCCCCTGGTATCCCAGTCCGACACTGGTAAGGCTCCATTGAGTAGATGCCATGCAATTTTGGTCTCCAGTGCTCAACTGGAGCCAAGTTGGGATTGTTTACTCTGGAGAAGGGGCAATTGAGGGGGGAATATGATAACTATGTATAAATATATGAGGGGATCATATAATAAACTCTGACATGTTGTCTGACAACCCTAGAAGTTGAGCGGCACTAAGGTAGATTACTTATAACTAGTGTGAATCAATGTAGCCCCAGCCTAAATTGAATGAAATGGTGGAACAACCATAAGGAACAGTTTATAGTACAGTATACCAAAAATAGTTTTCCAAAAAATAGTAGGGCTGTTTATGTTTCACATTGTTTTAGGGAATATTGATTTTTTTGGCACATGAGAGTAACAATAACTGCTCCCACATATCCCAAGTCCTATATGATTGCCATAAAATACTAGTTCTCAGATTTCTTTTTCACCAAGGCATCATGATCTTATGCTCTGGTAAAAAAATAGTTACCAACAAGCCCACTGCTTAGAATTAAATTAGATGTGTAACCCTACTGTTATTTTTACTTTTTAAGTAGTACAAAAAGAACATCACCAGATTCCAAACCCTTCCCTTGGATTTTAATAAAATGTTATAGTAATGTTTAATGTTTATTAGTCATTAATATAATGTCTTAACCAAAACTTAAACTGGGCTTATGAGTCGATGTATAGATTATAAAGAAGAAATTAAATCAGACCTCACTAGATATGACAGTGAATCTAAGAAATTAATGTAGCCACACAGTTTGAGAAACCTTGCTTGACAAAATATAGGTTGGGGAAGACATTCTCTGGAAAAAAATACTGAAATGGATTTTGAATAAAATGTTGTGAAAAGACATGAGAATCAAACATTATGGACTCTAGATTAAATCAATTCATAAACAAATTAAGTCATGCAGACCAATTTGGCTTCATCCATCACAGATAAACATATGATTATAAGCATCATATATTATGCCAACTCTAAAGACTTACTATTACCGTATATACTCGAGTATAAGCCGACCCGAGTATAAGCCGAGGTACCTAATTTTACCTACGAAAACTGGGAAAACTTATTGACTCTAGTACAAGCCTAGACACAACTACAGCCCTGTCTCCCAGCAGCGCACATTCTGCCAAAGCGACCCCCCCAGCGATCAACCAGACTTCTTTGCAAAGTTGATGGTGACAGAGAATTGCCAAACAGATTACTGTGTGCATTGTCCAACTGTCCCACTACCATGTGCAGAGGGTGCTGTTTGATATTGCAATCACTGTTAAACTTTCGTATAACCAACAGAGGGCGCTGTGTGATATTGCAGTCACTGTTAGTGCGGCGAGCGTCCCTGCCGTCCCCCCACTAGACCACCAGGGTAAGATTTCCTCACACGTAACATCACTTTATTCTGGAAACACTCCTCCCTAGAGTCAATGTAACAGTTTCCTATACTACACTTTATAAGGCTAATTACCCCAAACATCAGACAGTTAACTAAAGATCTTGAGGAATGGTCTTACCATGCCATTTTGTAGTTTGGGAAAATCCATGCAATCAAAATGATTCTACTGCCTAGACCAGGGATCACCAACCTTTTGAACCTGTGAGCAACACTCAGAAGTAAAAGGAGTTGGGGAGCAACACTAATATGAAAATGTTCTTGGGTTGCCAAATTAGTGCTGTTGTTGACCTTTTGGTAGCCCCTATGTGGATTGTCAACCTACATTGAGGCTCTGTTTGGCAGTTATACAACCACAATAATCTCCTGCTTTGAGACAACTGGGAGCAACATCCAAGGGGTTGGAGAGCAACATGTTGTCCATGAGCTACTGGTTGGGGATCACTGGCCTAGACTATTATACAAATTCCACATTTTACCAGTGACAGCACAAAAGGCTTTACTTACCTTCAGTACAGGGAGGTAAACAAATTTATTTGGGATAACAAACCTCTACATATAAACAAATGCACCATGTACAGATCCTCTGTAAATGGTGGCCTAGGACTTTTAATATAATTATATATTTTATATAAATACTATAAAGCACCGCAGTTTTCCCTGACCATACCAGGTCCGGATTGAGAATTAAAATAGGCCCTGACATTTCAGGTACACAGAGGCCCAAACAGTCCCCACCAACTCACTAAATACTGACTTTCTATGGCACCTTATAGCAACCCCTCTGGCATTTGCCAGAACCCACAGAGTGGCACTTACCTTACATGGAGAATCGATGGTTGCATTTTGAATCACTTGACATCCTGCTGGACAGAATGCAAATCAAATCACTCCCAATAACTAGTTTGGTACTGAATCATACCATTCATACCATTCCACACATGGCATAATATCTTACAAAGATCCCAATTGGCCCTGACCAGTAGCTTCAGGGCCGGCCTTAGGCCAATTGGACCAATTGGGCCCAATTGGGCCCCGCACCTCTGGGGGCCCCGCACTGCCCCTTTCCTTTCTATTTTGTGCCTGTATGCCCTTATTTTCCTAAATACTTGCTGTGTCAGTAGCCAGCAACACTTTGTCTAGGGGCCCCGCCAACATGGTCCCAATTGGGCCCCACATTTGATAGGATCAGCCCTGAGTAGCTTCAGTAGCTTTTTTATACCTACACGTAATAAACCCTATTTTGAATGTGGAAAGATAATCGCATCAACAAGGTACAGGACCTTTTTTTTATCTAATGTAATTAAATCACTGCAGTACATGCAATTTTCTCAAAATATGCTAGAAAATTAAATTTGTACATAATGACAGCTTCTATATAGTAAATTTAACCTTCCTTTAAGAAATGGCCACTTACTTTGCATGAAACGTTCTACCAACATGCAAGTAGATTCAGGGGAATTCTTTCTCTATAGTACAAATGAATAATGTCACTAAGTACCAACAAACCCTTGAAATACATGACAGATTGGGAATCGGCTATGGGGCAACTGATCTCCGGGTAACAATGTAATCTAATTTGGCATGCAACTCTAAAATTTCTCCAGAAACGGCTGTTAAAGAGATACTGACACCAGAAATTAGACTCTTTTTTAAAATCTCTCATAATATTGCCTTTGACGCTACTTATAACTTTGCTTTTACATTACTAGTCTGATGCCCCATGTTCCTGTATGAGGGGGCTGCCATATTTGTGATGCAGGAGTCCGTTAGCATTAGAAACTTTAACTGACAGACTGAGATGGGACAGTCAGCTTGGCAAAACAGTCAGGTTTAGGAACTTCAACTAACAATTATATACAAAAACAAACCTCTCAGCAAAAAAACAACATGACCTATAGGTAACTTTTGATGTACATTCATATTTTCAAATTGTACTTTTTTAGTGTCAGTATAACTTTAAGAAGTCAGCATACAAAGTAATGGTGTTCTGGTATATCACCCCCGAGAGAATACATAAATTTGATCCTTCTGCCCCCCAACTTGCTTTCAGGGATGCACAGATATCAGTAACTTACAATATAGTACAGGCTGGAAATTTGGGGTTATTTATCAAAGGTAGAGTTTTACAGGTTTGTGAGGTTTTTTATTTCAAATTAACTCACAACTCAAATGTTTTCTGATTTAACAAAAAACTTGAATGGACAAAAACTCGAATCAGTAAATTCGGAGTGAAAAAAAAAAACTTGAATTGCTCGAATTAAAAGTTTTTGAGTGAAACCCACAGAAAAAAACATCTGAACATCAGGCTACAAACATCTTCAAATAGTTGAAGGGACCTCTGCTATTCACTTCTACATGACTTGGAAAGGTTTAAGCAGGAGTGTTTTCAGATTCAAGCTATTTCCAGGTTCTGGGTATAATAAGCCTCTAAAAATTCGAGTTTTTAAAAAAAAATAAAACTGAAAAAGGTGAGTTTTTTTAACCTGAAAATTCGAGTTTTGACTGAAAAATACCCTCAAAAACTCTGATCAGATGAAAATCAACTAGACTTTTAAATAATAACCCCCTTAAAGTTAGCAAAATGTGTACCATACAAACACTGGCATATCTTGCAAAATGTCCTTACATTCTACCCCAAAAGCCCAATTTTATATCACCACAAATAAATCCACACCCTTAATCCACCAATTTCCTTTGTCTCCTGCATGTCAAACAGCACTTTTGACCCTTTACACATTACTAGTCTTTTATTTGGGTGGAAGTATCCTCTGTGTTAAAAGTATTAATTATATCATTACTTCCTGTTGTTATATTCCTGCCTACAACTAAATGGCATATTTATTATAAGTGAAAAAAACTTTGTCACAGCTCACCACTGGTAAACAATTGGCTATTGCCATCAGAATCCGGCTACCCAGGTCTGCCAGCAATTCTCCTGTCAGCAACGGTGCACTACCTTCCTCTTATGGTGCAGACTGGGCAAGAGTTTAAAAGAGAACTAAACCCTAAAAATGAATAAAGAAAGAAATGCCATATTTTTTTTAAACATGTTTTTATTTATTTATTTATATCACATAATAAAGCTTGTTTTTTTATGCAGTATCATATATAGTAAAAGAAATCAGTGCAGATTCTTCAACAGTTTTCCAACAATATATAGTAACAAAACTCAACGTTTAGTATATGGCCCTATGTCGGGTTTAATGGGTATACAGCCAATAATCTATTTATTTGATGACTCCTGGGGGGTGTAAAATCCAGCCTTTCTTGTTCTCACAGCCATGTGTCGAGGTATCGGAATGACTCCACTACAAGTGGGTGTTCTCTAAGGGTTTTTTCATTGTACCATGTTGTTTGTCTGAGGGTGTAAACCATAAGGTATCTAATATTGTATTGAAGTGATGTTATATATGTTATCCGGGTGTTAAAGAATTTTGTTGTGTTGTGTTCTTTTCTGATTATTGCTTCCAACCAAGCCATATGAAATAGGTGATGTAGAAATGCCATATTTTGCCACGGGACTACCCCAATCGATAGAGGACTATTGGTCATTTAACGAGCATACGGCTTCTCCCTCTAGTGAGTGAGATGCAATGAAAGCTTTCTTTAGGGGTTTGGTTAAGTCCAGAGTGAGTACCTGGGAAAAGAAAAAGGTAGAAAAGAATCACTCTATACTCAACACCCTACCAATGAGAATAGGGATACTTGGTTACTTCAAACTCGGGAATATCAGGAGTGTTTGAGACAGCAGGCACATAAAAGTATACTATACGCTAAACATAAAGTTGCTCAGTTTGGGGACAAAACTGGACACCTTTTGGCATTGCTGTGCAGGGAGATTTCACCATCTACAGCAATTTTGAGTGTTTGTAAACGGGATGGTGTCCAGGTGACGGATATTCAGGAAATTAACGACACATTTCAAACGTATTTTTCGGATGCCTATGCGTCCAGGGTAACGTATTCGGAATCAGAACTCCACACTTATTTGGACGGCGTGTGCTTCCCCACTTTGTCGAATACAGATAGAGACCTTCTGGACAGTGCAATAACTAAACAGGAAATTGAAGATGCGATAGGTACATTCCCTTCTGGCAAGGCACCGGGTACTGATGGGATCCCCATAGAGGTATATAAACAATATAAAGAATCTATGATTGCTAGACTGAAAGGTTGTTATGATCATGCTTTGTCTACCAACTCCTACCACAATCCATGACGGAGGCCCTTATAGCACTAATACCTAAAAAAGAGAACACAATGTGAATCTTATCGTCCGATATCTCTGTTAAATTGCGATATAAAAATATTGGCAAAAATTCTGGCCCTTAGACTTAATAAGGTTATTCTTACATTAGTACATGGGGACCAGACAGGGTTCATGCCGGGTAGGGCAACTACTATAAATATCAGAAGACTTTACACAAATTTACAAATGCCTCACGTAAATGCTGGAAAAGGGGTTGTCCTGTCATGCTGTAAAGGCATTCAATTCAATTGAATGGAAATTTCTGTGGGAGACTCTTAATAGATCTGGCTTTGGGAAGCAGATCTATCTATGGGTGCAATTGCTCTATAACAGCCCAAAAGCTAGGGTGTGCACGAATAACCGAGTTTCAGAACCCTTCCTGCTTGAAAGGGGCACGAGGCAGGGCTGTCTGATGTCCCCGGGTCTGTTTGCCCTAGCTATAGAGGTGTTGGCTATTATAATTAGGACGGACGCGAAAATTGTGGGCTGCAAGTATAATGGTACAGAAGAGAAGATTGCACTCTATGCTGATTATATATTATTGTTTCTAGCCGACCCAGCAGATTCACTGGTGCAGTTGTTGCATGTCATCAACACCTATGGCACTTTTTCTGGTTTGTTGATTAATTGGGGTAAGTCCCACATATTTCCATTGGATGCCTCAGCCCCTCATCACCAAATGCCCAATCAACCCTTGCAATGGGTAGACAGCTTTCAGTATTTAGGCATTCGTTTTTCGAAAAAACAAACCCACTACTTAAAAGACAACCTAGAACCGGTGCTTTCCAGAATTGGTAGTCAAATGAAGGCGTGGAGATCCCTTCCTCTGTCACCACCGGGCAGAACAGCTATTTGTAAAATGATTTTCCTTCCTCAACCTTTGTACATATTCACGAACTCCCCAATTTATATACCCAAAAAGATCTTTGCCCGCTTAGATTCTGAGACTAAAGCCTTTATTTGGGCGGGTAAGCGTAGTAGGCTGGCATACACTGTACTACAACTCCCCTCTATGGAGGGAGGCCTAGCTCTATCTGAGTGGAGGTCCTACTATCTGGCCTCGCAATTACAACATTTTTTGCCATGGATTAGGGGGGATCTGACAGATGCTTCCTATAAAATATTACGCACTTGCTGGGGCAACGAGGCAGTACCTCTACTGATTTTTCTAGAAGCAGCAGAAAATTTTGCCCTCCTGCTCCCAATCATTAAAACGCTCCTCAAAATATGGCAGGTGTCACCTACACTTATACAGTACCAGGGGATTTCACCCAATACCTCTCTGTGGGAAAATGAGCGGCTTCCACATCTGAACACTACCACATTACAGGAATACTGGCACCCGCAAGGTCTCCAAATAGTAGATGATTTGTTTATTGAGGGAGCATTCAAATCCTTTCCACAAATGCAGGCTGATTATGGGGTTACATCTAAGGCATGTTTGCAGTACTACCAGCTTAAACATGCGATCAAGGCGCAATGGATATTCTCCCCTGTTAAAATTGTTAAATCACCGGTTGAAAATATATTGGACTACCTGGTCACTATATGCAGAACTCATCCTTTGGCATGGATTTATTCCGTTATACTTAAGAATAAGAAGCACGCGCTCAGTACTGGTACGGGAAAAATTTGGTACGGGAACACCTCACTTTGGCTCAACTGGTATACATGCAGAGGGAGAACCCGGGCAAATTTGACCTTGTATGGACTCTCCTGTATAAGAATTGTAACCCCTAAGCCGGCTAAAATGTAACTTGTCCTTTGAAACCTTTTACTGCTTGAATTTGTAGTATTGTGATTTCTGTGCTTGTCAGACTGTTGGGAGGCATTCTAATGCTTATTGATATTACCCACGACTGCTTGATATGTACTTTTTTTTTTTTTTTTGGGTTTCTTTTTTCTTTTTATTTTTTTATTATTGCTTTTTATTTCTGTATTTGACATGTTTGTTGAAAACAATAAAAATGATTTAAAAAAAAAAAAAAGAAATGCCATATTTTATATACTGAACTTTTTGTGCCAGTCGAACTGTTCAGCATTTCTCTAACAGTAATGATCCGGTCCTTTAAATTTGTCAGGAGCTCCCCATCTTGGATTTTGTTAGGAGTGTCAGTGACACAGCACATGCTCAGTGTGCTATGAGCGGCTGTTGAGAACCTAAGCTTAGAGGTCTTCCTAAATCACAAAGCAGAAAATGAGGTTTGTCTGTTATATAAGCTGATGCTACAGGGCCAATTATTAAATTCTGATGCTAATTGCACTGGTTTTATAGCTGCCATTTATTATTAATTTGAATGATTTACTAATCATCCTTATATTGTGCCATTTATAATTTTTATATACAATATATTGTGAATTGGCCCCTAATCTCAGGTAACTGACAGCAGCAGAATATGCTATAAATCAGCAGAAGAGTAGATGGGGAGCTACTAGGGGCATTTCAGGTACAGATCTTCAGTGCTTAAGGCCCAAAGCATAATAGACAAAGTGTTTGTATATGTCTTTGGTTAAGCTTTAGTTCCCCTTTAAAATTGCTAGATTTCTCTAGGTAGCTATTGTCAGATACATCTTTGAAATGTGTGTGGGTTTCAATAGACATCCCCACACTCTGCTCTGTTTGTGATTTTTTCAATTTTCGGTTGGATTTGGGTATTATTCCCTACAAGCCTATAATCACTTGTTCTAGACTAGCTGTTAATCACATGACAATGGTCACACACCCCATACCCATATTCTTTACACCAGAGCTGTACAACTTTTATTACAAAACTGCTAAATACACAATAATATTATTGAGGGGACATATTACATTAAAATGATTATTCAAACTAGTCGATGGTGCCATCAAACTATCTGGCACTGCCTTTGTTACAAACCAGTCAACATTGGATATTGCTAGACTGCTAGGAGCTTATATAGCATTCAGCTGTACAGTTTGATAAAAAGTTAAATTATTCTCCATGTATGGAGTAACTGTAGATTTGTACAACGCGCCGGGAGATCCTCCCTGTCTCTTAACTCACGTCTTCTGTGCAGGCACGCACTTCCTGGTTTGCGCACCAGGGCGAGTTGACGCTTTCTCAGTAATGGACGCCCAGCGCCTTGAACGCACGCACTTTTCCTTGTGTTTTCCACAGCAGAAAGCTCGGGCCCCAAAAGGGCGTCGTTGAACACCGGAATCCGCAGGGATACCCTATGCATTGTGAGTGTACCTACCGCCAAGCAAGGTTCAAATTGTTGCCAGCAACCGCTTCACACACATCACAGACAGCACTTCACCAGGCGCAAATTCGCTACCACTACGCTAATTCACTAATATACAAAGTTGCACCCTGGGCACCAAATGCTGGCGACTTTTCACTAGCGTTACTTTGGCAGTGCAAGCATTTCATAGCAAAGATGTGCTAGCGTGTGTTTGTGCCTAGTGAAAAGTCGCTAATGATCTTGCGCTTAGGTCAATTTGCATACGGCGGGTAATTTAATGTTGTATGGAGATCTTTATTATCAATGTTGCTGCAAATGCTTGAAGTTACCACTTTTTATTACACCTGTCCAGGAAACCTTAATAAAGTTAATATAATGCCCTACACATGAACCCACTGTAAAATGAATGTTCCATATGTTATGAAATGTCTGGAGAAAACTCGTTACCCAACAAAAGTCTAAAGTAGGGCTTTTTGCAGCCAATCCCACTTAAAAAAAGGAAAAGACACCAGCGTTTTTTGAACTTTAATGCATTTTCGGCACACAGGATATGATGTAAGTGACAGAAGATTGAGGGGGATCTAGCTACTTTTTAGCACTTCGCCTGGTCTGAGGTGGTGAAGTTAACTCTGGCAAAAGAAGTAACGTTCAGTAAAATCCACACTTTACTGAATTTGCGGAGTAACGCCAGAGCGAAAAGTCACCTGGCGATAAGGTTGCAAACGAACGCTAGTGACGGTCTCTATCACTAGCGAATTGGCACCTGCACCTGTTAGTGAATTGCCGATGTCACTGCGGATGGTAATGTTGGTGAAAAGTTGCTAGCGTTAGCCACTTCACTCTTTAGTGAATCTGCCCCAATGAGTGCTATAATAATTTAAATGATTATGGAGTTATATAATAAAATCCACAAAGTTTGATCAGATTGGCACCAGGTCTAGTAACCTATAGAATTTAAAGGGGACCCGTTACCCAAATAAAAACATTCCAAATCCTATTTTATCACATTAATCAAGCAAAATGAACTTCAGGTCATTTTGCCTGGTAATGTGCTTTCAGAAAGAGCCAGCCCTTTACGATGGAACTGCTTTCTGGCAGGCTGTTGTTTCTCCTACTCAATGTAACTGAATGTGTCGCAGTGGGACTTGGATTTTTACTATTGAGTGCTGTTCCTAGATCTAAAAGGGAACTTGTGTTCGGGAGCTGCTATCTGGTTACATTCCCATTGTTCTGTTGTTAGGCTACTGGGGGGGGAAAGGGAGGGGGGTGATATCACTCCAACTGTAAGAGTGTACTTACAATACAAATGTAAAATGTACAATACAAATGTAAAGAGTAACTGAAGTTACAAGTCACATGACTGGGGGCAGCTGGGAATCTGACAATATGTCTAGCCCCATGTCAGATTTCCAAATTAAATAGTAAAAAATCTGTTTACTCTTTTGAGAAACGGATTTCAGTCCAGAATTCTGCTGGATCAGTACTATTAAAGTGGACACATCACCAAAAAAAATTATTCAAATTCTTATTTTATCACATTAGTCAATGTAAAATGAACTTTAATTACACTATATAAAGTATTTGAATCTTGTTTCCTTCAGTGTGGGGATTCATAATTAGAGCAAGCAGGAAGCAGCCATTTTGTGGACAGTTTTATTAAGGCAAGTCTTGCATCATCTCAGAATCTTGTTTGTGCACCAGAATGGGGGACCTGATGTCCATTTCCTTGCCCTGGCTACACAATTAAACGGTAAAGAGAACGGGAGAATGTGTGAAGAGCAGTGACATCTAGGAAGTGCTGAATGGAAAGTGAAAGTAATTGTCTGCCCCGCCTCTATACCACTGGCATAGAGGAGGGGCAGACAATATTTGATTGACAGCTGATATTTTTAAATGAGTTTACAACAGCTATGAATGCTTTAACAAAAAATAGAAATTGGATTTTCTGTTTAATTTGAAAAGGACTTTTATTATACAGTTTTTGTGTCTGGGTGACAGGTCCACTTTAAGCAATAGTTACTGTTCACAATCAAATATCTGTTGGTTGTAATAGGGTACTATAACTGGTGGAAAAGATTCGTCAAGAAGAAGCATCAATATTTATTTTCTTTTGGGACATCTGTGCTGCTCTATGTGATTGGTGATGCTGATGTATCTACACTGGCACCTAGTGGTAGCTTTTATTAAATGCATCTTTTTGCCTTCATTTTGTGTAATTTTGTGTGTCTACCATGGGCAACATTGCAAGATTTCTTACTTGATATAGGTGGAAATGCACCCTGTTTTTGTGCATAATATAGTGAGATTTTATATAACCAACCAATATACAACAGCACAGACTTTTGTCTGCAATGAATACAGGGGGATCTGGCAATCTCTAAGCAAGGTAGCCAAAAATACAAGAATATATTGTAATTTAGATCTGTTGGGTTTAGCTCTGATGATATATGAAAACATTTACCCTGCAATAGTTCTATTTATGTCTAAGGCAGTAAATATGCATTCAATTTCGCATTTCTTCTTAGCTAGACTCAGGCTAGGCCCTATTCATCATACTGGGCTCCCAGAGCCTCACTTCGTTAGAGTGCATGGAATATGTATAATAGCTGCCCATTAGGGCTTCTCCTATTTATAAGAATAAATAAAAATATACAAATAATGTGAGCTTTGCGAAATTGCACTAGTACTAATAAATACAATAAATAGCGATGAGCGAATCTGTCCTGTTTTGCTGCACCGAAAAATTAGCAAAACTGCAAAAAATTCCCATGGCCGTCAAAATAGTTTTTACACGTGCAAAACAAATTTTCTTGCTCCAAATGCATTAAAGTCCGTGGGAGTTTTTTCTTGTGGCAACTTTTTTCATCTCTGTAAATTTTTTGTCCAAATGCATTTAAGTCAATAGGCGTTTTTTCTTATGTCGACTTTTTTTATCCAAATGCATGCTCGCCAATAGGCCTTTTTTCTTATGGCGACAATTTTGTCTCCGACTTTTTGCCGCAGTTTCACGAAAGAATTTGGAGATGGCGAAATGTGGAATTTCACCGCAAATCTATGGCTGGAAACATTTTTGGTCCTCACTAGTTTCAAGTAAGGTTTATATGCATTTATAAAATAATAATAAATAAATGAATAATTCAACAATAGTATGTTGTATTATTCTTTAAGGGATATTTATAAAATGTGATTAGTCGTCTTACAACAAATAACCACTCTCATTGCATTTCCTGTTGGCTTTTATGAAGTGCTACACTATAGTAAAACAACAGTTTGGTAACTTGGCACCACATAGTTAAATAGTGATCCCAAACCAGTAACCGGTAAGCAACATGTTGCTCATCAACCCCCTGGATGTTGCTCCCAGAGCCTCAAGGTGCTTATTTTTGAATTCCAGGCTTGGAAGAAAGTTTTGGTTGCATAAAAACCAAGTGCACTGCCAAACAGAGTCTCCTGTATGCTACCAGTCAACACAGCAGATACCAAACAGCCAATCACAGCCCTTATTTGTCACCCCAGAGACATTTTTGTGCTTGTGTTGCTCCCCAACTCTTTTTACATCTGAATGTTACTCATGGGTAAAAAAGATTGGTGATCCCTGCTACAACTGATACATTTTTGATTTGGAAAAGTTTTTTTTGAGCATAAGGGTAACTAAGTTTCATTTTTTTTCAATGTTTTCTGGATCAGCTAGAAGGCAAGAGCGTCTTTTATTCTTTGGCATCTGTGAATAACACAAGCTTCACGCAATGTGTGTCATAAACAGTTATTAGCTAGAGAACCATATATATGTAGAATTGACATTGTTATTTCCCATATGTTTGTGGATACAAAGGCAGAGCATCATAATGTTAAGAACAGCAGGTTTAGTGTAACCACTAGTATTGACCTTGTGTCCCCAGCTAGGCATCTTAGAAGCGGCTTTTTATGGAGGAGGGCCCTTTAGTGACTTAAGGGGCAGAAATAACACTGCTTATTATTTGTCCCAAATGCCAGACACCTATAGGCCATCCATTTAAATGATGCCATTTATAATATCAAAGAAAACCTTTCCTATTTTATACTTTGGGAAAAGCCTTGAGTATCTTATTGGGGGAAAGATTAATCTCCTGTTTACAGGGGGCCATGAACTCCATGCCAGGAATGTAGAGCTAATGCTGAAACCCTTGAGCTTTCTGCTTAATGTATATAAGGTCTGTATAATCATACTGGTGTCAAGCAGCATGTATATCATTGTATTTTACAGCCTCCACAATAGTTTCCCCTGTAATTTGCCTCAAGAGGTTAAATGTGAGCATCAGATCATCCATGAAAACATTATAAAGATACTAGGTACTGATTCAAGCTCTTCTGTATGTAATAGATTGCAGCTCAGGGTGAATAAGAACCCCTTTAATATTCTATAATAGCAAATGTCCAAAGTTGAAGTGTTGTAACTGTAGCTGATAACATTTCTATGTCATTCTGAATACTACAGTGGCTCAAGGCAGATGCTAAAAAACAAGAAGACAGAGAAATCCATTTTTTCTTTTGTAAAAAAAGAGAAGACATTCATAACTTTAAAATAAGCTTTAATTTGTATTTTTCCTGAAGTGCAGTTGTCATTGTAAACAAAGCAAGTTATTACAGATCTCCAGCAGGACACGTTTGATGTGTTTATAATATATCATATGGAACATAATCCGTTTTGAAACCATAACGAAGGCATTTTATTCTGTTGGTCTTAAATTGTCCCCTCTAGTCTTTCACAGAATCATTCTTTGTAAACCTGAAAAAGCTGTACAGAAACCAAATCCAGAGGCCTACATGGCAATATGAGCGAAAAGTAAATGCATCACTAGAAAATATATACGTAGCACAAATGCATTAGACATTAGCTAATTATATGCATTCTGTCATAAATTACAGAGCAAAAAAAACAAAAGAAAACAAAAAAAAAAAAAAAACAAAAGATGATGACTAGTAGGTGTCACCTATGAATAGAAGAGGTTTCTGTCACTAAAGCATCAGAATGACATGTGTGCTCGAACATACATTAACTAATTCTGCTTTTTAATAATGGATTCCCTTTAAAAATGAAATTGCTTCTAAATAGTGTGTCGGTGTTAAGCCTTCATTAAACTGGCACATTTTTCTTTTTTGCATGGGTTTCTGAAATGCTGAAAAACAGGACCTAGATTTCCAGCTCCAGTGATATTTTGGGATATGCGTTAAGACGTTTAAGACTTACAACTAGTTTCTGCTGGTGGAATCACAGAAGTGTCAAGTCAGACTGAATTTTCCTGTGTTAGATAAGATCATGTTAGTAGTGCTAATAAAGAATAGATGCACTATTATTATTTTTTAAATCCCCCCAGCCCTAGGAATGAGCTGGAGTACAATTCTCCAATTTATAGAAGAATTATGCCACACAGGTGGCCCATAGGCACCCAGAAGAGAGTGGGCTGCAGGTGGCTAAATAATGTAAAAAAACAGGAAAAAATAAAGGAATTATGTGCTCCCTGGCCAATCAACCGTCAGATATGATATCATTTCCAGGATCCTGTGGCACATATCAACTCATGTGGATTCTTTGTTACGGCAGAAGTGGTTAGGACCAGGATGCAAGTCAGCAGGTCAAGATCTGCCCAATCATGCCTGTACATATTTCTATCTGAAAATACCATTGGGCTGGGGGAAAATTAAAAAAAAAAGAAAAAAAATAACACTGAAAATACCAGTGCAAAAATCAATTCCTGGCACTGCTTGGGGAATGCAAAAGGAGCTCAATGGAGTGATTATTGCTTGAAACCCCTTATGTGGCCATATAACGTAATAGAAATTCAGGGGATTCTATATGCTGAAACAAAACTCCAGTGGCACGATAGCAGTAATAAGAATTCTAGCTATGGAATCTGATAAGCAATGGCCTTGTGGGACAAGAAAAGAAATCTGGAACATGGACTAGAGTATCAAAGCCAAACAGACGTATTGCTGGAACCCCTTTTTTAACCAAGGAAAATGTGTTTCTATTAGGAGTTTGTGTGCTGATTTTATTGGAGTGCTAAGATTCAATAAGTATCACAGGGTCCATGTATGATGAGCCTGCCTGAGCTGCAAGTCACAAATTCCATTCTTTGGTGATACAACCTAAAACATTTTAAGACAAAGGGGCTAATTTACCAACACAGGTGCCAAAACTGCACCAGTGCAGTGACATACAGCAGTTAGATCTTTTTCTAGGGTACATGTATTGAGGCAATTTTGTATGTATGTAATTAAAATCTACCCCAATAAGGCTAGTATACCAAGTGCTAAACTTCACTAGTGCAGGTACCCACTGAAACCAAATAGAGATATAATTTCATTTTCTAACATTTAACACTAGTTGATTTGCCAAAACGTGGCGCTTGTGGATAACTGCACTAGCAGAAGATGTTAGCAATAAAATACCACTTAAAGAATCTAATTCACAAAAATGCTTCTATGTCACCTAGGGTAAATGTATGCAATATACAGGTGAAAAATGCAAATGATCAAAGCTTAATTGCCCTTTATAGCTGCAATTTGCTGAGTTATAATAAGCCAGGGATGGACAATATGACATGACACAGTACTGATGAATGAATGAATGAATAAGCAGCCAGTCTCATACAGTACATACGACTTGTACAATATGTTCAGTGGTTGGTCATATCTACCAAGTAAGATTAGGCAGAGCATTTACAAAAGTACATTTACAAATACAATAAGAAAACATACAGGTCTCAGCAACAAAAGAATGGCAGAATGCAAATTCAGATTCAAAGGAGTAATCTCTCCAATTCTGAATACAATATTTTGCCATTAATAATTCCTATGGCTCTACTAGGTATAACTGCAGGAAACGTGCTCCTCCTGAACCCCTAAATCTAGTGGAGAAAGTCATGACTCAATCTAAATGGGATTTTTTTTCAATAACAAACACCAGCCACCCCACCAATATTCTCTTGTTGTCCAAAAGGAACTAGTAAAGCTAGTGTATTCTAACAGGAGAATGATACAGTCTGTATGTTGAACTGCCCAAAATGATGAAGTCCCTAACACAGAACAATGCATCAGTGAGTGGAAATGTAACACAGTTGGTACTCAGGTCTAATAGAGGCAACAGGCTGTGCTTCAAAATGAGGCCTGTGGTGATTGGACACAGAGGACAAGAATAGAGGCATCATTTATATTGACTTACAGTTTCCTTTTGCATTTAAATATATTAAACCTAAGACTGCTCATTAAATTAAAGAAAAATAACTCATTTTGATGTCTACCAATAGGTTTAACATGGAAGACACATTTTGGAATGTAAGTTAAAGGTGCACATATTTGCATACAGGCTTGGTGTATGCATGGGGGTGTATATCTCTACAAAGCACAAACTTGTATTTGTGTATCTATATGTTATATATCTATATATATTATACGTATGTACCCAGCTATAAAGGATCATACATTTTAAGGTTAATGAAAAAAACCAAAAAACCTATAATTGTAAAATGTGGCTCCAGATGAAAATTTGGAATAGTCACCAGCAAGTTTCAAATCAAAACCTGATATATGAAACTTGGCTGAAACTTCATTGGAAAATATATACTTGGATAAAAAAAAAGGAAAATGAAAGTCCGGTGGTTACCTTCATCCAAACAAAAGTGAGAAGAAGGGAAAAAAAGAAGAGAAGAAATGTACATACTAAGAACATGTTCCAGATCAACTAGGTGAACCAGTTACTCTCATTCTGGGAGCTGGAACGCTGCAGAGCTGCATGTTTAAGGTTTTATGTCTGCAAAGACAATAGGAATTAAGATATAGGCACAGTCCAGTATGATGGAGCAAAGCACTCCAATAAGGCAGCATCCCTCACAGAAGGACACATCGGAAAAAATTGCTCTTCTTTTGCTCTTGGGTGATTTTGACTCCTTGGTTGCTGCCTTGAGGGCTGTTCCCTTCCTGAAATATAAATATATACCTTAATGTGAACATTATTCCAATGCTCTGGGAAAAGTCATTTTACTGCACTCATGTACTCGCTGGTTTCTACTGGACTTCCACTTAAGATGTCCTACAGCAGTACAACTAACCACGTGTTTATTTACTGTTTATCAGTAACACTGAAACCTTTCATACATTAATAAGAACAAAGAATTTGGTCATCACAGAAGAATGTCTGACGTTTTTCTTAAAGCACCAACTTCAGAATTTGCACAGAAAAATAGGAAAATGAAAACCTGGTCAGAATAAAAAGAATGTCCACTAGATGGAGCAGCGATAATTTGAAAACAGTTCCGCACACACTCAATTGAATGCAGTTGGGGAAGATGCCCCTTTTATTATGCTACTGGTTGCATATTAAAAGGCACATCTGCGGCAGAATTCTTACATTGTGCACTAGATGGTGTAGCACACTTACTGACTTTGCATGTATAATAGAGAGGTATAATTCCATATCATGACATTGTTTGTCTGTCCAATTGCTTTAAAGGAACAGTTCAGTGTAAAAATAAAAACTGGGTAAATAAGCTGTGGAAAAAATAAAAAAAATCTAATATAGTTAAAATGTAATATATAAAGGCTGGCGTGAACAGATGTCTAATAAAACAGCCAGAATCCAACTTCCTGCTTTTCAGCTCTATAACTCTGAGTTAGTCAGTGACTGTAAGGGGGTCACATGGTACATTTCTATTCAGTGAGTTTGTAATTGATCCTCAGCATTCAGCTCAGATTCAAAAGCAAACAGGTATGACCCATGTGGCCTCCTCTCAAGTCACTGATTGGCTACTGCCTGGTAACCAATCAGTAGAAACCAAGCGGGAAATTTACTAACTTGTGAAAATTGGCCATCGACGGCTACACTTCGCCAGGCAAAAATTCAATCAGACAATGCTAATTTACTAAAATGCAAAGTTGCGTCCAGGGCGCCGAACGCTGGCGAATTTTCAGTAGCGTTACTTCGGCAAAGTGAAGTTGCGCTAGCATTGGCTAATTTGCATACGGCAGAAAGTAAAAGATAAACGCACATATACGTTACAGCAAATACACTACACAAGCCCATGGAACCGTAATAAAATAGAGTTGTTACATTGCCCTACACATGAGCCCAGGAGCCCAGTGAACAGTTTATGTGCCATAGGTTAGGAAATGTAGGGGGGAACCGTACCCAAAAAAAAGTTAAGGACTTTTGCAGCCTATCACCCTGAAAAAGTGAAAATACACTGGCGTTTTTTTGGGACTCAACAAAAAAATTGAGGAAGCCCTATACACTCCATTGCAATTCGCCTTGTCTGAGCTGGCGAAGGCAAGTCCGGCGGAACAGCTAGTGTTCAGTAAAATCAGTTTCTTAGTGAATTTGCACAGTTACGTCCATTCGCCAGAGCTAAAATTAGGCTGGCATTAGAGTGCGAAGTTGTGTTATTGTATCAATCTCATTCGCTAGGTAAGTTACACCTGTGCCCTTTAGTAAATCGGTGAAGTACCGAAATGACGTCATGCTGGCCATTTTCACCGGTGTTAGTCACTTGGCCCTTTAGTAAATTTGCCCCTAAGAGAGCTGTTAGACATCCAGTCACTCCAGCCTTTAAACATTACATTTTTGCCTAACTAATTATATTAGAAACATTTTTTATTTTGCACAGCCTATCTATTTACCCAGTTTTTATTTTTATACTGAACAATTACTTTAAAATTCGAATTTAATAATATGTGCTGGTAGACATGCCTTACTCTAACTCACTCATACCCAGCCATTCATTGTGTCCTGGCCCAGGTTTAAGTTTAACAACTGATTATTTTCTGCTAAAATATATTGGTAACAAGATTTACTGATACAGGTAAGGGATTCGTTATCTGGAAAACAGTAATGCGAAAAGCTCAATTTGACTCCATTTTAATTAAATAATTTATATTTTTAAAAATGATTTGCCTTTTCTCTGTAACAGTTGATCCAAAATAAGATATAATGAATTCTCATTGAAGGCAATCATATTGTGTTTAATTCATTTTTAAATGATTATGGAAAGACTCCATAATCCAGAAAACCCCAGGTCCCAAGCATTCTGGATAACGGGTAATAAAGCTCACCTTAAAATTAACTTTTAGTATAGAGAAAACAGTGGGGCTCTTTCATAAACAGTGGGCAAATTTACAACTGGGCAGTAACCCATAGCAACCAATTAGTGATTAGCTTTTTTAAACCAGATGCAGACTGAGCACTGAAAGCAATCATCTGATAGGTTGCCATGGGTTACTGCCCAGGTGCAAATTTGCCCACTGTTTATAAATGAGCCCCAGTATTATTCAAATATGAATTGCAATTGACCTTTTTTATTGTTTGTTTTCCAATTATTTATAGTTTTTGTGGTCTGGCTCTGATGCTTGGAACTGCAGTCAGCAGTCAGAATGGGAGATAATAAAACAGACTAAATAGAAAGATAAACAATGCAAAATAAGAATAAAATTGTTGCCT
Source organism: Xenopus petersii (assembly GCA_038501925.1). NCBI lineage: Eukaryota > Metazoa > Chordata > Amphibia > Anura > Pipidae > Xenopus > Xenopus petersii. The sequence goes on along the minus strand of CM076672.1, from coordinate 117,552,218 downwards.
GGGGCTCACCGAGCTATATATTTACACACAGTTGGACCCAATCTCAACAGTGTATGAAACAGTATTGGGGTAATATAATAGAAATTACAGAATCTTTGAAAAATATTAGTAAGCAATCAAATCTGATAAAAATTTCACAAGGATCGATTACAGCCTAAATAATCAAGAAGAAGTTCTAGTATTAACAAGCGCATGCTTGTTAAATTAATAGCAAGTTGAGGCATAGGTCTTTCTTTCTTTTGATCATTCCAGTCTATGAAGTTCCGCTCCAAACCTCATCAGAATAAAAGGAAGAACAAGCTAGGAAACCCAGACCAGGGTTGGAAAGTGAGAAAAATGTTAAATAGTTGGTTTTCAGTACCAGTATCTGGAACAAGAGTACAAATCAGCCATTAAGTATTTGTACTTACCATTCTTTTGTCCATTTTTGCTTTGATGTCTCTTGCCAATGTAAAAAATGCCTGTAAAAGGATAAAAGAGTTGGATATCAATAGTGATACCGCAAGTGGGTGTTTCTTTTAATCTCTTGCCTACATAGTACAAGTACCAGGCGACAATAAACACACTCTTTATAGAAGGGCAAAACATTGACCCCAAAAAGTGTGGGTTTCTTAAAAACATACAACAAACACAACTAAAATGTATTATGGGCCCTCCAGGAATGAATACATAGATCATAAATTTCTATTCAAATGGAAATCTATATTATTATTGGATCAAGTTTCATTTCTTTCTACCTCTTTCAGGTCCACAATTTAGTCAAGGACCCCTTAAATGAGGATACAGATATATGAAAACATTCACAGATCAGCCATTTATTCATAGTCACGTGTGCATCCATGCATAGGCATTCTCTACAAAACTCTCCATAATCTGAGCCACCCAGATGCTGCTTTGAGCCTCCATATAGGGGGCCAGGAGTTTGGAACAGTACCATCACAATATATCCTATGTTTCAGGTCTTTCGACATGTGGAACTGTTAGTCGATAGTCCATGGCATAAAAAGTATTAAAAGGACAAAAAAAAAGTTTTTCTTTTGAAGCTTGTCAATAGGAGATGAGTTATCTATCTCCTATAATGTTGGGTAATTTTAGTGTCAGTGTAGAGCTGCCAGACAGAGGCTATACAGTACCATGTTGTGGGCTTATTTTCACTACACAACACTACAGATCTCTTTCTATATGACATTATGCAGATATGGAAGTTGCAGGCAAATGCACAGACAATACATGTACAGGTATAGGCTCCAATATCTAGAAAGCTCAGAATTGCAAGAAGGCCATCTTACATTTTAACCAAATAATTGACTTTTTAAAAACGAATTCCTTTTTCTCTGTGATTTCAAAACATTACATTGTACTTTATAGTAACTAAGTTATAAGTAAACTTTCCTGGAGGCAAAAACAATCCTCTTAGTTTTAAAGGAACAGTAACGTCAAAAGGTAAAAGTGTTAACACTACTATTGTTTATATAAATTAGCTGCTGTGTAGCAATGGGAGCAGCCATTCAAATGAGAAAAAGCTCAAATTACACAGCAGATAGCAGATAAGCTCTGTCTGTCTCATGGTGCTATCTGTTATCCATTAGTTAACCTGTGCCATGTAGCCATTTTTCAATTTCCGCCATTGCTCCACAGCAGCTTGTTTATATGAACTATAGTAGTGTTTCTGAAGCAAACACATCAGTTTTACCAGTGCAGGGCAACACTACATGATATTTTCATTACTTCAAAACACTTCCATTTTTTGGTGTTACTGTTCCTTTAAGAGGTAAGGTATTCTTATCTGGAAAATCCCAGGTCCTAAGCATTCTGAATAACAAGTCCCATACCTGTACTTATTTTTTTTATAGAAAAACATATGATTACATGGTTTGCTGAACTTTAAAAAAAAGTTTAAGTAAAACTTTTAAAAGTTTCATTTTGAGCCAATTACAATCTCATGATGACTTTGTCTACAATTTTCTGCATCTATCCATACATACATTTCAGCTAGTGTCACGTGCTACTGTAGCCTGTTACAATATGTATATCCTGCTTATGAACAGTGATAGGGTCTTAGTAACAACTGGTTTATACTCATTTGAATTATATCAAGTTACATGATAAAGGGCACATAAGCCCGAAACACTATATAGGGATTGTTCATCATTCACCTCGGTCTCTGCCATAGTGGAGCTTACAATCTACCATGCACAACGCTAGTGTGACACTAGTGTTGTGCATGGTAGATTGTAAGCTCCACTATGGCAGAGACCGAGTCACCTGTCTGTTGCTGTAGGAGGAACCCAGAGGTAGTTACAGTTTGGTAAATTCCCCACTTACTAAATTAATAGTCAGTCTACTTACATTTTCCACATTGATATTTGCCTTAGCACTCGTCTCCATGAACTTAATTCCATATTCAAGGGCCAGCTAAAATATAAACAATGATGGTTATTCAAGGCAGAAAATAATTTGTACAAAGCCAATGGAATGCACAATCATTAGCATATAAAGCCTGGGTGCCAGTCCATAGAAATATAAAATTACTGCAGAGATTGAAAGCACTCCAAGGACTGCCCTAACGAAGGTTCCTGTACGGAAACGAAACGTTGGACCACTAATAAACCTCCACGATTTTTGCATACTTGACTACGTTGTAAAGTCGTCCTTGGAGTGCTGTCAATCTCTGCAGGGATAGATATATATAGATAGATAGATAGATAGATAGATAGATAGATAGATAGATAGATACACACACATATATACATACATACATACATATATATATATACATACAATACATACATATACATACATATATATATATATATATATATATATATATATATATATATATATATATATATATATATATATATATATATATATATATATATATATATAAATATAAAATATAGGGGCAAATTCACTAAGATGCGAAGTTGCGCCAGGCGTAGTTCGCCAGGCGTAGTTTCGCCAGCGCTCCGCAAATTCACTAAAATCCGAAGTTGCGCTCAGGGGTAGCGTAAGGTTGCGAAGTTGCGCTAGCGTTGATTCGCTATGTAAAGCGAAGTTACACTAGCGAAGGCTAATTTGCATACGGCGCGAAATTCAAATTTCAATGGAGGAATACGTATCAGCACTACAAATGCCAAGAAAACCTTCAAATCTGCAAATAACAATTTTATTTGCCCCTACACGTGCCCACTGTCTGGGTAAGTTGCCATGAGTCAGGAAATGTAGGGGGGAAGGAGGGGAGCCCCAAAAAATTTTTCGATCTTTTTCAGCCTATCACCCATCATGTAGAAAACACGCCAG